>JAQPPZ010003235.1:1555000-2805000 GCA_028583015.1 Wollemia nobilis
TTCCTAAATTTCTTTTGCTGATTTGCAATGCATAACTTTTACAAACTCTTCTTCACGTAAACCACTTAATAACACATTCATAGCCTTGGCATTATTCACATGCAAGAGCTTACCATATTTATCTATGGGATGATTAGTTGTAGGTGTGAATCCATCCTCAACTGCTTGTCATATCTGATATCCTTGTGCCATCAAGTAAGTCTTCATTCTTATGCTCCAGAAAGAATAATTGTTTCCATTGAACAATGGTACCTTATTTGTTGAAGATCCACTCTGATATGCCAACTATGTTCTTGTACACTCTTTCTTCAAGCTGTTAGATTATTCTCAAGGAACCCTCTCTGATACAAATTGAAGAACACAAGCTTATATTGAGAGGGGGGTGAACAATATAATACCAACTTTTACTTTTCTTTTTTAAACAATATCCAATATTATAAATGGCAATATCAATAGTAGTAATAAAATTAATGCACAAATCATCACACACAAGAGGGACATCAATTTAACATGGTTCACCCAATGTGGGCTACTCCATAGGAAAAATATTTCTACTAAATTTTCTCAGCAAATCTTCTTGGAAATAAATTTCCTATTACAATTTTTATGGACCTCTGTTCAAAGGATACACCAATCCCCTATGCTCTGATTTGTGGATATCTCTCCATAAGAGAACTCTTTCCCCTTTTCTCTGGTTCATGGAACTTGATCCAGGGGAACTCTATCCCCTCAATTAGTTCATGGATCTCTCTCCACAGAATAACTCTATCTTCCCAATTGGTTCATGTATCACACTCCACAGGATAACTCTTTTCCCTTTCTCTAGTTTGTGTATCTCTCTCCATAGGAGAAATCTATCCCCTCTACTCTGATTTATGATCTTCTAGAATACTTCTACCCCCACTACTCTAGCTTATGGATATCTCTCCACAGGATACCTATATCCCCACTGCTTTATCTAATGGATATCTATCCTCTGGATACTAATGTCCTCTTTACTCTATCACCTCCAAAGCTTGCTCTCAACTCTATATCAAATCTACACCAAACTCTATCCCAAGTCTAGTATAAATTTGCTCTAACTCTGCTCACAAATTTACTCACAAATCTACACTAACCTCTATCTCAAATCTATCCTCAAGCCTTAACACAAAGCTTGATCAAATTACCAATCAAATCTGCTTATATCTACCCCAAGCCTTAACATAAAGCTTGAACAAATCATCAATCAAATCTGCTTAGATCTATACCAAGCCTTAACACAAAGCTTGAACAAATCATCAATCAACTCTGTTTAGATATACCCCAAGCCTTAACACAAATCTTGAATAAATCATCAATCAACTCTGCTTAGATCTACCCCAAGCCTTAACACAAATATTGAACAAATCATCAATCAACTCTACTTGGATATGCCCCAAGCCTTAACATAAAGCTTGAACAAATAATCAATCAACTTTTCTTGGATTTTCCCCAAGCCTTAACACAAAGCTTGAACAAATAAAACCTGTTCTAAATGATATTTCATGTCTTCACAAGACTTCCTCAAATATGCCTTCAAGTCCTCTCAAGAACTTGCTCAATTCTGCTTTCAAGCCTTCACAAAGACTTGCTCAAATCTACCTTCAAGTCCTTGTTGGCAATTTGAGTTATTTTATGTTGTCATTGATGTCACATTGATCATTGATGTCACATGGATCACATTGAGTTTTTGTGGCCAAAGCATTTCATAAATAAGCATTTATGATATTTTGGAGAGCATGGATATATACAGGGTTTTTGTGAAAACCAAGGCAAGAAAAATAAAAGGTTTTATTTAAAACCATGGATGGCAGATTTGAAATGGGTTTTTCTTAAAACCTAGGTTGGCTTTTTATTTCGTCGAAAAAGGTGCCCCGGTGATGGAGATATTTATTTTTGAATATTTAGTTTAAATTTTAAATTATTTAAAATTTTAATTTTAATTTTAAAATTAAAACTATTAATTTTAGCGCCGACTAAAGAAATAAGGAAAGGCTATATAAATTTATAGCAGCTACGTCTAAATAAAGAGGAAAGGCATATATATATGCCACCAAAAGCTTAGACTTCATTGACCCCCAACGCTTATTTTTTTGAATGCCTTCGATTGGGGAACGAATTGCGGAAAGAGAGAGAAGTGTGACTTTGGTCTATTGAAAAATCATTCGCGTAGTTTAATAAGATGCATAGGCATCTTTGGCCTAGCGGTTCGTGCACTGTGTGTTACGCAGGAGGTCCTGTGATCGAGTCCTACCGTGGTTATTTGCTTTGTTGAAGCGCTCAAAGCATTGTTAAGTTTTTTGAAGGGTGCAAAATTTTATGATATAAGTTTTTGTTCGTGTCCCTTTGGACACGTGAGGACGTGTGGCCCAACGGCAGGCTGGTTGTGGTTAAAGCGCTGAGCAAGGAGACGTCACGAGATCGAATACCATCAGGGACAGAGGCAAGTTAATAATTTTTTTAAATATATTTTATTTTTCTAAAGTTGCCCTAGGAGGAATAAGGGTTGTGATGCATGTTTAGAAAAAGAGAGATTTCTCGTGTTTCTCCTTTTGAAAGTATATTATATTATATATCGTTGGAAAGCTTATTTTGAGGGATATTTTATTAACTTGCTTAGAGGGAGAAATAAGGTGTATGTAAAGAGATATTTCTATTTTTGTAAAGGGTTTCAAAAGTGAAGGTTGTTTTGTTCTTTTTCAAAGGTGATTAATTCTTTCATGAGGGGACATGTTGTATCTTATTGAGTAGTAGTGATAAGGTGTTATTTGGATATTATTGTTGTGATATTAATCATGATCTCTAACCCTTGTTGAAATTTTAAAAAGAAGTTTGTTGAGTATGGAATATTTAGTGGACATCAAATAAGGCATCAAAAGGTATGAGCAATATTCTCCATTGACTTTGTTTATGGTGGTTGATTTTTGAAATATCATTGGAGAGAAAAGGATTGATTGTGGTTTCCTTTTTGAAAGTGGTTGGTTGAATGCTTCAAGGTTTTATGGTTTGAGAGTTGTGTTTAAACATTGTTTTATAAGCATAGTTGTTGAAGCCCATTGGTTATGCAAAGAACTTGAGTTAGAAAAGAACATGAGTATCATTGTTATGTGAGATTTGTGGTTGAGCATTATTGGAAACATTTGAGTTGGTTGATACATGCTTGGACTAGGGTTTTGTGAGAAAGATTTTTCCCTTGTGGTGATTTCTTGAGTTGAGTTGATTGATCCTAGTCAAGTGATTATGTGAGGTGATTGTTCAAGTCTCATGAAACAAACAATTCTATAATTCTGATTTGGGTTGAGATTGAGCTTTGAGATTAGAACATATTGAGTCTCTAACAATTCTCTTTATGCTTCTATAATATTTGAGTTGAGTTAAGATTGACTTGAGTTGAGTTGATATTGATTTGGGTTGAGATTGAGCTTTGATATTAGAACATATTGAGTCTCTAACAATTCTCTTTATGCTTCTATAATATTTGAGTTGAGTTAAGATTGACTTGAGTTGAGTTGAGATTGATTTGAGTTGAGATCATTATGGATCATTATTGTCATCCATTGTAGAGTGCATTGTCATTCATTGTTGAATTCATCATTGAGCCTTGCCTTCATAGATTTGTGGATGATATTTGAGTGCTACTTGAGCATTATTGATTGAGCCTTTGAGAAGGCTTTTGGGATAGATTTTTGGAGATATTTGGGACAGCATTTGAGAAAGTTCTTGGTGAGCTTGTTGAGCAAAGTTTTGAGTAAGTTCTTGGTGAGCTTGTTGAGAAGATTTTGAGTAAGTTCTTAGTGAGCTTGTTGAGAATATTTGGGCAAGTTCTTTGTGAGCTTTTTGAAGCAAATTTTTGGCAAGTTCTTAGTGAGCTTGCTAGAGCAGATTTTAGGCAAGTTCTTAGTGAGCTTGCTAGATTATATTTGGGCAAGTTCTTAGTGAGCTTGCTGAAGTAGATCAGTGGATTGCCTACCTAAGCAGATCAAGATTGCCTTGATGAGAATATTAGTGGATTTCCTACCTGAGCAGATCAGGATTGCCTAGCTGAAGTAGATCAATGGATTTCCTACCTGAGCAGATCACTATATTGCCTAGCTTTGAGAAGATCAAAGTAATAATTTGTATTAGGATAAGGATCCTTATTTTTATGTGAAATATTATAAGGAGATTATCTTGTGGAGTACCCCACATTGGGGGAACCACGTTAAATCTTGTGTCTCAATTATGTGTGGTGATTTGTGCACTTTTTTACTATTGCTATCTATGTCATTAATGCACACTGCTATATTTGGTTATTGCAATTAAGGACACTAATTGATATTGGTTTGGAAATAAAGTAAAAAGTTGGCGCTATATTGTTCACCCTCTCCTCTCAGTATAAGTTTGTGTTCTTCAGTCCTCTCAAGAACTTGCTTAATTTTTCTCTCAAGCCCTTTTGATAACTTGCTCAAATCTACTCTAGCACATGCTCAAACCTTATCTAACACATGATCAAAATAGCTCACAAGACATGCTCAAATCTTGCACACAATGCTATCAAATGCTTTACCTAATCTTCAAAGTAATTCCTTTAACTTGAAGTAGTTTAGACACATTCTATCTAGAATTTGTTTAACCTCTGGAACATATAGATAATGATGTACTTTATCAAAAACTCAATATGTTCTACTCAATCATTAAGTCTGTACTCAACCAATTAATCTCAATCAGTTGAAAAATATCTCTCAAATCAATTCAGAACAATGTATAAATTATTTCACAAAACTGATCTATTACTCTCATACTTTCAATCAATATCTCTTAACCAATGCTCAAAAGCTCCACACAATTATTCAACCAATGAAGCACAACTTGCTTACAAACCCTAAACAAGTGTTTCACACTTCTTCCTATAAATAGCACTATGTAGGTCTCAAATCCTAACTAAAATAATTCATAATCTCTATCTCAAATGTACCCAGGTTTTGTAGGTGAGTTGGAGAAGAGAGGGCAATCCTCCAAGGGAGGTCCCAGGTTCAAATCTCCACCCTACCAAAAAGTTGAATTGGGTATCCAAAATCCAATTGATAATGTTGGTGCAGGAACGGTCAGATGCGACTCCCAGGTGATTTTGATGGTGTCGAACCCCTTGTTCGTGGTCTCTCAGACCAAGGCGGCCCCGTAAGGGGTTTTTCGCTTTTAAAAAAAAATGTTCTCAAAACATTCAACAATAAAGCACATAAAACTCACTCAAATATTTCCAACAATGCTTATCAAAAATTCTTTTCACTCCACCTTATAATTCACAACATTCAACCCAACAAATATTTCAAACAAAGGATGATGCGCCCATACCTCTTTGCTTTAATGGAGATATATCTTCAAAATTTGTCTCACTCATAATCAATTCCTTTTGTGCCACTTCAAGGTTAGATAGCAACAGTCTATCTCAAAATCTCCACATGAATATTTATTTCAACAAGATGCTCAATGAATTCTAAAAATAATATTCTAGGGCTCTTCTTTAGTTCTCAAGGACAATGCATTAAAGCTCACAAAAACTCTCTCAACAATTTCCCTTTCTATAAAGCAAGAATTACAATCAAATAAAAAAACCTTTTACACATTTTTCCTCCACCTTTTAAAATAATTTCTCACTCCACTTTAATATCCAAGAACAAAGAATTACATTCATAGATAAACCATTTACAAGCTTATCACTCCAAGCTTAGCAAATTAAATAAATGACATTTAAAACCTTTAAATATAATGCAAAAATATTTCTCCTTATATCTCCTATGTTTCAAACTATAGGCCAAATATCATTCACCAAATATCACTATAGCTAGTAATTCAACAATATAGTGCATACCTCATAAGTTAATCATGGTGCATACCTTATATAAAAAAAATTATCTTGCTTTATTGCGTATGGGAATCGACCCTCCGACCTCAGCCCTCCAAGCGCAGCGCTCGACCGCTTGTGCTAGCCAAGCGGTTGAGACTAAACCTTTGGCCTCAACACTTTATCCCTACTACCTCCAATGGAAATAAAACAAAAATCTTCAACTGACGCTAGGGGGAATCGAACCCCGAACCTTATCTCTGCCAACAACTTACGTAGGATCGGCCTGTCGCTTGGGCTACTAGTCCTTGCTTGACCAATACATCAGTCATCTTGTCTTTATACCCTATCTTTTGCTTCGATGAATGATTTTGCTCCATTTTTCGCAAACCCTCATGATCGATTTTCTCACATGCGCATTAGCTTCGGATGATTCAAAATTCAATTTTAATAATTTGCTTCCTCCTTTTATATGCCTCCAAGGTAATTACATGACAACAAAAAACCTAAGTGCCTCCAAATAAAATTTGATTTTTGGTGTCTTTGCCAATTTCAAATTTAATTATTTATTTAATATAATATTTAAATTTAGATTAAATATTATATTATTTAATTTTAGTATTAAATAATACTTTTGCATGGGGGTCTTCATCAATTATTTTTCCTCTCTTTTTAATAAGCCCTTTTGGCTTAATTATTATAATATTAAAATATTATAATATCTTCTTTTTTTCTTCAAAACCATGGGTGTAAACTTTATCTTCCACTTTTTAACCAACCTCTTTGGCTTATAATATAAAATATTATAACCAATTTTTTTACCACTCTGCTTGTACCAAAATGGACTTTGCCTTGCACCAAACACTTAACATCAATGACAACCTTATTACTCAAATTTTCCAACAAAGTAATACTCCCAGAGATATGTGTATGGGTTTATGCTTTCTCCTCTATCCCCTAACCAACGTTCATAACTTCTTAAGAGGTCAAGTTAGGGTGAGTGATAATTTGTACCTAGGGTTTTAGTTATATTGAATCTTTTAATCTTACCCAATTCTTCTGACCTTTGCTTAATAAAATCAAGGTGTTCCCAAAATTGTTCTATGTCTTGTTCATAGAGTAGTTTGATTTCTTGTTCTATAAGTATTTTTCTAAGGTCTATTGATGCATACAACTAATGCAATTTTCCACCATTAGCAATGTATACTTCTCTTTTCTCTTTTTTTTTTAATTTTCAAAAAAATTCCCTTTTTTATTTTTGTTTGTTTGTTTTATTTTTGAGAAATATGCAATTTATACAACCAAATTCTAACAAATTACTACTATTAAAATCATATTTTAACTTCAACAATCAATTTTGTTTTTTGAGTAATACTTCTTATACACATCCACCATGGGGATTGAACCCGAGTCACATCACCGATAATGCAAGTGGCATCCTTGTCGGTAGACCACACCACCGATAATGCAGCAAGAAAAGTAAAAATGTTAACACTACTTTGGTTTAAGAAACACTCAGTGTGATCTTGTCACACTTCTTACTTGCATGCAAGTAAAATTTCCCAAAACAAGGATGTAACGACCACAAAATTTTAAAAAGAATTTTTTGAGATTAAACAATACTAAAATAAATACTAACTTAAGAAATGTTGCCACTACTTTGGTTTAAGAGACACTCAGTGTGATCTTGTTGCACTTTTGACTTGCATGCAAGTACAGTTTCTAAACCACAGATATAACAACCATAATATTCAGAAACTAATTTGCTGAAATTAAACAATGCTGAAATAAATACTAACTTAAGAATTGTTACCACTACTTTGGTTTAAGAGACACTCAGTGTGATCTTGTCGCACTTCTGACTTGCATGCAAGTAAAGTTTCCAAACCAAATATGTAACAACCATAAAATTATAAAAATAATTTGCTGAAATTAAATCAAATATTGAAACAAATACTAACTTAAAAACAGTAAAATTGAAACCAAGAAAATGGAACCTAGCAATGCTGAAATGAATACACTCAGTGGAACTTGTTGTGCCATTGCTGACCTACATGTAGGTAAATCCTCCTTCTCACACAATCCAACAATCTCCAACCAAAACTTATGGCATTATTCTCCCTGGAAACAGTGCCAAAATGTTGAGTAAAATATCCCACACTTAAATGTCAACCAGGATTATACTTAAGGAATAGTTATCCCATATAGATATCCATAATTCTGATTATTGATTTTTATTCCTTTTTCTCAGTTTCTTGCATAAAATGAAGTTTGCAATAAATAAAAGTATTAAGTTAGAAATGTTCTTATTTTAAGGAATGCAATTATGAAATAAACTAGGTTGTGGATCCACTTTTGTGATTTTAATTATGCATTATTTATCCTAATATATTCTACAGTTCTATAACATGCAATTTAATCAAATTTATATTCTAAAATTATTCTATGTTCTAATTATATCTACTATGTTTTTGGAGGAAGAGATCTAGGGACTAACCTTTTGGAGTGGGCCTTGCCTCCTCAAGGTTAGTATTAACCTCCTCATATTTTTACTTTACTTTAACTTTCAAAAATTAATATTCATTAAACTAATTTTTATGCTACCTAATTCACATGTGCAGGAAAGAAAAGGAAAGTTACAGTAAAAAGCAAAGCATGAAGAAAATAAAGAATTTTATTACCATATCCATAGAATATGAACAATGATTTCAATTTACTCTTATTTTATTCCAATATCCATATAAGCTTATACAATGTAACATGGTTGTAACAATATTCTTCCTTTCTTCTCCTATGTGTGTACCCCACTCATGTTCTTGACTTGGTAATATATACTTGTACATCACGTTCTTACAATAGAAATTGTAATATTTTCTTGTTACATGGTTGAACGAATTTGGTTTGGACACTAAAAATATATAATAAAATAACCTATAATATAAATAGTTTGATAACTGCTTTGGATTACTATGAAATAACTTTTATCCCTTTCTTAAGGAAAGAATAAACTTAATACTTCCTTTGGAGTTTACATAATAAAAAATTGTATATCAATTTATAGAAATTCAATTGTTCTCCCATTATGGAGAATAACAAATTATACATGCTTGAATGTTTAAAATATCTCACACAATATTGGCTGAGTTGGCAATGCACGTGGTGTTATTACATGAAAGGAGATTACTATAATGGACAAGTTTCTGTAGATCATGTTCATAGGTTATTTCAGTTGCATCTATCTATAGCCTTTTTCTATTGATCGCATCTGTAGACTATTTCGGAAATACCCTTTTGTAGCAGTATTTCGTAGATCACATCTATGGACTACCTCAGCAGTGTTGTTCTATATCAATGTTCCATAGATCACCTATAGCAATTTATCTATTTTCATTTAAAAACAACAATTTCCACAAGATTTATGTAAAATCAGGGTTATTTAAAACATAACAGCTACAACTAATATTCATTTCAAAATAATAAAAATATGTATATATTATCCACAAAAATACAAGTATATCCTAAAAATTACAATGTAAATCCAAAAATAAACTTTACATTTTGGTTAAATTGTTGCCCTCATCACTTTTGAATCAATTTCCATTAGGCATTTCCCAAGGGGGAAAATGACAAGGTTAACTCCCTAGCTACTTTGGTTGATAAATTTATACCACATGAAAGCATTACTAAAATAATTTTTAAGGTCAAAGTTCATGATGAACCGATGACCTCTCTCACCTATAGCCTAGTGGATGTGCATACAATTAAAATTTATGCTATATATTTCTAAATATCTCATGATGATCCTTGGTATGGTGACATTTTATGTTTCCTCAATAACCAAACCTATCCACCTATAGCTAATGTTAAGCAACGAGTTTTGCTTCCATGGGAAGTTTTTTCAATATATTGTGCTTAATGTTATTTTGTACTACTACAATCCTAAGAGTGTTCTCTTATGATGTCTTATAGAAATTGATGTGCCCAAATCCCTTGTTTATATTCATAGTGGTAACTATAGTAGACACTTTAGCAGTCATTCTACAACACACAAGAGTGGGTTACTTTTGACCAACAATGGAAGTTGATGCTAATAATTATGTAAAATCTTATGATATATACGAATTCCATAAAAATTAAATTCATGCTTCTACCCAAGTTCATCCAATTTGAGTCCTCTTAAACTTTTTTTATTAGAGTATTGACCTTATCAAACCTATTTCTCTAATGTTCTCAGATAGGCACAATTTTATTATCATAGCCATAGAATATTTTACCAAATGGGTGGAAGTTATGACACTAACAAACTAGATAGCACTCACCATTTCTAAATTTATCTTTAATATGATTATGTGTCACTTTTACGTTTGGTTTACTCTCATATAAGATAACGGTGCCTCTTTCAAAACTTAAAAAATGCTAGAATTAACTTCTCAATTTGGTATTCACTATAATTTTTCCATCTCTTACTATCCACAAGGGAATGATAAAGCTAAATATAGCAATAAGATCTTAGTAAAAAATTTGAAAAATATATCTAAATAATCAAAGGAATATTGGCACTTAAAATTATATCCTAAATTGTGGGTATATCGCACTAGTATTCGGATGTCTATAAGCGAAACGTTTTTTTCTTTGGTCTATGGTACTAATGTTATTTTTCTACTTGAAATTTAATTGTTTTCTTTATGTATTTCTTTGAAACAATTGAGTCATGAGTATCAGCAAGAGTATTAAAAAATTCATCTTTTCAAACTTACTACTCTTGATGAGATGTATTTGTGTGCTCTAAAGCATAATAAGAGCCTATAACAGACATGTTATCAAGAAATATAATAATAAAGTTTGTCATCATGGTTTCAAAATCAAGGACCTTGTCCTAAGCACAATAATGTGCATAAGAAGTGTAATATGGATTGGTTCATATACTATCAAAATTTTGGTTAGGTCTAAGGTAATAAAATTGTAAATAATTGATGGAATTGAGTTGGAGAAACCCACCAATTCCATGCATGTCAAAAAGTTTTATGTGTAGCCCCTTTCTAACCCATTGTACAATATTAGTATTTTCTAGTTTGCCTATTCAGTTTGGTATCTTGTTTTTCACTTTGACTACCCATCTATGAGCATTAGTCTTGTATATTCTTCAATCTGGCATATCTTGATATGTTTTGTGATGTTTTCTCTTTTTGACTAAGATCCTAGTTGTTTTGGATTTTTAGCTCTTTTATTCTAAGTTTTGGTCAATTTTTAGATTTATTTACTTTTTATTGCTTGGTCTACATTTTTCTTCATTATTTGGTTTTTTTTATCCATTTTTATTGGTATTTATTATTGATAAGTTTCTTTGTGTGTCTTTGTTTGATTCTCCTTTATCATCATGTCACTCTTGCTAGTAAGGGGTATTGTGATATCTTCAAGGTATTATCTACTATTTGTATCAGTATTATGCTTTAAGTGTCATTAAGTAATAGCCTTAGTTCAACCTATGCCATATCCTACATGGTATGTGGTAGGAACACCAAGGTAGTATTCCTTTAAATTTTTATGCAATACATTACGTTATATCTATCCAATTAATCAATCATTTTTGCATCCCATTATAGTGATAAGTGTGCCTTGTTGAACAATATCCTTGGTAATATACTACACTATGTGACACCCATTGCAATAGGGGTATGGTGACATTTTCTTCCATAGGGTCTCCCTCCCCTAGGGTATAGTACAACATTTGAATCTAAGTAGAAATTGAAATAAAACTTTCAAGAGTAACGGTTATCCATAAAAGCAAAAGCTAAAATGCATCCTAATGCAACAATAATAAGTTACTTGATACCTAGGGCATCAAGGATCATTCCATTTATAAATAATCATAGTACTATACTCACTTCTACTCTATAGTTCTTGCAATGCCACCATAGTAAGAAATGAGAAGATCACACTTGGACTATATGTAGAGGGTATGGCATGCCTTAGAAACCGGTCCTCGAGTGATAATTCTTGACCTTTAGCTACAAATGCTAGTAAAGTACCTTGTCCTCCTCCATGGAAGGTAGAAAACCAATGATCAATGGATTTGATTGTACCTAGAAAGGTAAAGACGAGAGGCCAAGAATAAAAAGAGGTCGTATTTCCTTAAAGTATCAGAGAAATAGAGAGGAGTAAGTGAATAAATTATGAATAAATGTTGTTTGAAGGAATGGTGATTAAATTAGAAAATGAAATGGGTATTTATTATTGAAAAAGAAAAACTTTTTCTTTTGAAGCCAACTGAATTTCACTCATTTTGGAGCCATAAAATCACAACCATCAATCTAAGACATGCTAGAATCATGACTACATTAAAAATCCTAAAATTCAATTGATAATGATGATCTCACATAAAGTAGTAATCTTGGCACCATTAATTTTTAGGATTCATGCTTTGGGAGACACATGTCAACATGTCCCTTTATCATGACTTTATCCTTTCTATGAGATTTATTCTTTCTATGCAACATTGACTTGTATATCTTGTAGTGACTTGTCTACTAAATTTATGGCATATACTTATGGTTTGTGTAAATATTAAATGATATGCTGATTTATTAATGATATACACTTAGGATTTATGTAGCATTTGATAACATGTAATTTCTAACTTTCTAGTTGCATGTATAATTTTTGTGGTAGTCAGTGACATGCATTGGGGTTTTGATTTTTACATTCTACAGCATGGAAAATTCAGATAGAATTTAGTGATATGCTTATCATACATTTCCTCCCTCCAATATTGGTCATGCATGTGGTATCCACTAAATACCAAGTACCAACAAACATGCTTATCACTAAAGTGGAGCAAACTAAGAGAATCCAACTTATGTCATGCATAGACATAAGTATATGTCCCTTAATCCTGAAAGAAATTTCTAGCAAGGCATAAATGAACACTATGGAATTCAATCATGGAATTCAATATATGCCATGAATAATATGCAAATATATTTCCCTTAGGAATGCCCTACTAATGATGATGGATAAGTTGTTCAACAAGGAATGCCCACTATGATAGGGAGAGAAAAACAAAAAGAAAATAAAAATGGGTTAGATATAGGCTATAATGAACCTGAGGGAGGGAGAACATATAGAAGGAAAATTCATCATGTGCCTATTACAACGGGTCACACATTTTGATATATGATCAAACATGTTGCTCAATAAGGCACACTTACCACTAGAGTGGGTAAGGATACATAAAAGTGAATAGAAATGGGTTAAATACATTTCAACTTTAATTATTAAATTATTGCTTTATTTATCTTGATTTAAGAATTTTGGTTTATCTTGTATTAATTCATGTAATTGTATGAGATATCCCCTTTTTTCCACAAACAATTAATTACACAAGGATTTTCTTATCTTATGCATATTTTATGTGGCACATATCTCAATGAGTTTAAGATCATATTATTTCCCAAATTCTTTCTCTATTTCTTATGTTAATCATCCTCTACTTTTAGAGTGGATGTATGTATAGGGCAAGTGATAATAGTTTCAATAATATTTTGGTATTTGGACTAATTTTATCTCTAGATATTATCAAAAATACAAATTTTCAATTTATATTAAATTGAAAATGTTTGAAAAAAACAAATTAAAACATATCAACCTTGCACATAATTTGTTGGTTTTCTCCATAAGAATTACTCATGTATCATTGAACCATAACTTATTATTGAAGCTATCAATGGATAAGTTTATTTTTCTTTGATATGGTCAAGTCAACGTTGGAATATATTACATTATTTGGTACATGCTAATGTACCACCTTGGGTACATCCTTAGATTAGAAAAGAATGTTCTAGATTAGAAGTTATGATTTACTTTATGTAATGTAATAAATGCACAAGTATTATTAAAGTGTACAAAGTATTTTGGTATTGTAAATGTGCATAGTTGTCCATGTGCACATGAGTCCATAGAATAGGAAGTGGAAGAGTCTCTAGAAGAGTGAATTCCAAGAGTTATCCATATGAAGAGTCGCGTTACATTATATATGTAGTGTATGTGTATATGTAAAGTGACGTGATGTGACATGATATGATATGACTTGACACTTAATACTTTCAAATTTATTGTACCATTTTTGTGAGCATTTGTTAATGGCAAGTTTATGAGTGATTGCTGAATTTATTTTTGAGTTTTATACTTCTAGAATATTTCCATTACATATATATCATATTGCAACTTTATTATTGATCTTTTGGTGAATTTTATCTTAAGTATTTAGCTTCAAAAGCTAATAGTGGTATCAAAGCCACAACAAGGTTTTGAATTGCATAGGTTTTTAAAGTTGCAAAGGATATTTCAACTGGTTAAGGATAAACTTGTGAAGTTAATAATATTACCTCTAGAAATGAAAACCAAAGAAGTTTGAATATTTACCTATTCCAAGAACAAATTTAGAATAGAAGGATATTTCAGGTCTTGAAGATAGACCTTGACATTGAGGAGATTAAGAGACCCAAGAAGGAGGTCCTATTAGAGAGTTTGATAGATTGAAGGAGATTCTAGATTGCAAGTTGGCTAGAGTATTTCCACAGGGTTGAAGAAGAACTCATGAAGACTAGGACTCAACACAAAATTATTTCCACTAGTTTTGAGAATAACTAGTGAAGTTTATTCATTTTAGAATTTTGGAGATTTTTATGTATTTGGTTGTTATTATCTAAGTTTCTTGTTGCAAAAAATTAACTCCTAGAAGTTGATAAGCTTCCTACAATAGATAGAGAAGAATTTCACCTTCGTTACCTGAAATACTATGTGCTTTCCTTGTGCAAGGATTAGTTCTTTGTTACAGAAAAGTAGATATTGAATATTAGAGATTGAAGAGACTAAAGGAGGATATCTCATTGAAGACTAGATATTGAAGGCTACAAATTGAATAAGTTGAAGAGACCGGAAAGAGATCATATTGAAGAACTTCTAAATTTGGAACATTGAACATTGTAGGTTGAACATTGTAGGTTGAAGACTATAGATTGAATATTGAGGAGACCTGCATAGGAGGTTCTCATTGAAGATAGAATATTGGAGGTAGAAAAATACTAAGAAAAGGTCCTATTACAAAATTCAGAAGCAGCAAATTTTGGAGATCTAGGAAAGATATCTCATTGCATAATTCCCATAGTTGGAAGATTTAAGAGACCAATAAAAGGTCTCATTTAATTTTTGAGGAGAAGATTTGAGGAATTACAAAATTAGAAGACCTAAGAAAAAAAGGTCTTAGGATAATTTGGAGGAGAAGAAGAAACCTAGAGAAAGCTTTATTGAAGAATTGAAGGAGTGACTATTGGAGGAGTTACAAAGAAAGCTAGAGGAAGATATTGTAAGCAAGGAGAAGTTTCTGATAAGAAGGATTTGGGATAATTGTCGCCATCCAAAAACAAGCCCAAGAGGAAGAAGAATTTGGCAAGAAGGTTACCAAATTTTGGAGAAGGTTTTTTTAATATCTCAAGACATTCAGATTCTTGAGGAAGAAGATAGTGAATGAGATCAAAGTTGAAGTCAAAATTCAATAAGAAGATTGACGGAGAAGAGAATATTGAAGAGGCCATAGTTTTGGAAAATTTAAGGATAGCCACAGTATTTTTGAAGGTTGATTTGATAGGTTGAAGGATAGTAAATTGAAGAAGGTATTGAGTTATAGATTTGGAAATTTTTGGGTAGATTTTGGAGTGCCCTTGAACAGGATATTGAAGGAGGTTGAGACAGCAAAATAAGGCAATATTTTGGAGATATTCGTTGTAGGTTTTGGACAGCAAAATAAAGGAGGATTAAATTGAAGAGTTGCAAAATTTTTGACAGCATTTGGGTAGCACTAATAGCTACAAGTTTTAGAGTTTGAAGACATAGGTTTTGGAGGATATTTGGAGCCACAAAATCAAATTGTGTGGATAGCATTAGAAGAATGAAAGAGCTATGATTTTGGAGACATTTGAGAGATTTTTTCGATAGCAAACAAGTTGGAATTTGAGAAGTAATTAGAGCTACAAATTTGGTAAGTTTTGGAATAGTAAAGTGAAGGAGAGTAAAGGTGCAAAACTTACAAGATCGAGGTTGCTAAAGGGTGAATCAAATCACCAAAGAAACTAGCTAAAAAGGAGATCAAAAAGGTATGTGATATTGGTGCAACATAAATTTATTATTGAAGCATTTAAATCAGGTCTATATTAAGCATTTGAGAGCACCATATTACTTTTATTAATCTAAAGAAGAAAATTGAAAAAAAGGGGTATTCAAGCATAAAGGGTATTTACGAGAGTTTTTTGGGCAAAAATTTGGAATTTGAGCAGCAATTAGAGATGCAATTTGGTAAGTTTTGGAACAATAAATTTAAGGATATTAAAGGTGCAAAACTTACAAGATCAAGGTTTCTAAAGGGTGAATCAAATCACCAAAGAAACTAGCTAAAAAGGAGATCAAAAAGGTATGTGATCTTGGTGCAACATAAATTTATTATTGAAGCATTTAAATCAGGTCTATATTAAGCATTTGAGAGCACCATATTATTTTTATTAATCTAAATAAGGAAGTTGAAAAAAAGGTATTCAAACATAAAGGAGTTGATAATGTTTGCATCTTAAGATCTGCAAGATTAAAACAATGATATATAAGTAAAATTTTATTTAGAAAGGAGAAATAAGAAGGATATAACATTATTATTGAATGTTGTTTTTTAGCTCATAAGAGTGCAGATATATTCTAAGTTCTAGTAGTTAAGAGAAATATCGAATAGTGCTCAAAGTTGAGGTAGATTTAAGGTGTCTAAAGACACCAAGAGGAGGACCAAAGTTGTAGAATACATTGGTGAAGAAGAGCCACCAAAAAGGGTGGTAGATCCACCAAATAAAAGCACCACCAGATAGAAATACTAGGCATCATAAGAGAACAAGGAGGTTAGCATCTAAATAGTGCAGATTTATTAGAATAAAAGAAATAAAGTAAGAGCATTCGTTTAAGTTAAAGACCGAGCAAGGATTAAAAATAAAGCATATTATTTTAATGTCCAAAGACACTAAGTAGCCACGAGCCAAAGGAGAGTGTGACCATACATTGGAGTAGAAAGTACCACTACTAAAGTGTAAGCATCCATTGGAGTAGAGAGGGCCACTATTGCTCAAGGAAGAGTCGTCACCATACAAAGAAGTGCCACCACATTGTAAGAATGCATAGCCACTATCATTTATGGGAGATCCAACATTGTCTAAGGAAGAGCCACTATCATTTGATGGAGAGCCACCACCATATAAATAAGAGCCACCATCAAAAATATTGAGCAAGCTATTGGTTTTCACCCAAGGAGTCCAAATGAATACATTCTCTGTGAAAGAACACAAAAGATACATAAATAAGATAGAGGGACTACAAATTAGGTCAAATTACAAGTGTTTAGGATTGGTGGATACGTTACATGCAGCGGATCCCTATTCTCCTATCGCATATTTTCAACGTTTGAAAAAGAATCAATGTGCACTTAAATAACAACGATGTGTTAGAGAAGACAAAAGAAAAGCCAACAAACGTTCCAAGTATAGAATAAGCAGTAAGGTTGAAATAAGTTGTTAAACATTTATTTGGAAGCAAGACACTTGGAATAGTAATGGCTAGAGTGTCATATTATCATTCGCCCAAGCAAGAATACATTATATGAGCTTAAGGAGAATAAAGGAGATGAATTTAGAGCATTGGAAGAGTCTAAGTTTTGTGGCATGTATAATTTGCAAGTTCAATAGGTTTGAAGGATTTCAAGCACCCATCTCAAGGAGAGAACATGTTTTTAAGGAGGAAAAGTCTAAAAGTGAAGCACATATTTACAAATATGCACTAGAAATAGAAGGAGGTGTAAGTAGAGCCATTAATTAAATTTTAAGTGAAAATAAGAAGAGATACACCACTTGGCATTGTAGGAAATATATTCAAGTCATGCAAGGATTCAAAGAGTCAAAGAGTCAAAGATTGGATACGTTACAGAGCACCTAAGTAAAGACTAAATTCACTTGGTCAATCAAAAGGGAGATAGAATAATATTTCAAGGTAAGCCAAAGCATAGCAAAGGTTCCATAGAAAGGAGAGCACATGTTTGGAGATGGTCAACCACTATTGACCAAAGAAGATTACCATGTTCAAGGATGAAGGTAATTCATTTTATTTAAGTTTATTTATAAGCACAGAATAAAAGGTATAACGGAGAGATAAATTTACAATTATTATTTCCTAAGGATAAAAGTAAAATTATTTATTTTGGAGGGATAAGAATCAATTTTTGAAACCTTAGAAAAAAAATTAATGCTATTTGATATCTTTATGAAGGATTAAAATTTGGTTTCAAGGAGTTATAGAAATAAGTTTAAAATTTGTCATTTGATTATTTAAATTTTCAAAATATTTTTGAAATATTTACAATTTGATTAGACTAGAGTAATAAGGTTTTCGACATCATATCTTATAAAATTTGTAAATATTCTTTTATGGAATTTCTAAATTTCTAATTTTAGAGTTATAAGGTATTCAACACCAACATAGGATTAAGAAATTTAGAAGAAGTTATATTTTTGATATTAGGGAGTCATAAGGTAGTCAATCTCAAAGGGTTAAAGTTTTTCAAAATTGTTCTTTTTAATCAAAAGGTTACAAGAAAGGTTATTTTAAAAGGGAACTATGGAAAAGTTTTATATAGGATTCAAGGATTTAATATGGTTCAACAACTTACTTTATTCTAAAAGTTATAAGAAGGAAAATTCAAGATAATAATCAAACTAATAGGATTTCTAAAAACTCACAAACTAATAGTTTGGCAGAAATAGATTCTATAGAGTTGTTTTCTAATGACATGATAAAAGAAGTTGATAATATCTATACTAATAAAGATATTGATCAGAAAGATGTATTACAGATTCATAAAAGAAACAAAGATAGAATAGCTTCAATTGTAAGCAATTGGTTTAATTATTTTATCAAGGAAATGGATAAACTTGATTCTTCTAAGACAAGTGATAAAGAAGTTGGGATATTTTTACAATGTACTTACTGCAATAAATTTGGTCATGAAAAAGAAAACTGCTGGAATTTCCATCCATGTAAATATTGTGGAGGAAAAACTCATTCATATTTCACTTGTTACTATAAAGACAAGTTCTATAAAATATTTGAAGAGAAATTGATATTCATATTAGATTATCTATTTCAAGTTCTTATTTCTGAAGCATCCACTAACGATGAATTCAAACTAGGATTTTTTTAAGATCAAGGAGACAAGACATTCAAAACACTGAAGCAAAAAAAATGGATCAATTATGATCCACCTATGACTTGCAAGATTATGAAATCTCTTGTTCACCAAAGACACTTGGAATATTTCAAAAACAATCATTTTGAAATACAAAAGACAAGAAAATACACTATGAAGACTAAACCAAAATAAGAAGAAGAAGAATATGATGGGACCAAAGAAGAAGATCCATATTGAAGACTAAAGTCTTCAATAACCAAATAATGTAATACAGGGGGGTGTTGGAATATATTATATTATTTGGTACATGCTAATGTACCACCTTGGGTACATCCTTAGATTAGGAAAGAGTGTTCTAGATTAGAAGTTATGATTTACTTTATGTAATGTAATAAATGCACAAGTATTATTAAAGTGTGCAAAGTATTTTGGTATTGTAAATGTGCATAGTTATCCATATACACATGAGTCCATAGAATAGTAAGTGGAAGAGTCTCTAGAAGAGTGAAGGCCAAGAGTGCTCCATATGAAGAGTCGCATTACATTATATATGTAGTGTATGTGTATATGTAAAGTGACGTGATGTGACATGATGTGATATGACTTGACACTTACTTGATACTTTCAAAGCTATTATACCATTTTCATGAGCATTTGTTAATGGTAATTTTATGAGTGATTGTTGAAGATGTTTCTGAAATTTATACTTCTAGAATATTCCCATTATCATGTATATCATATTGCAACTTTATTATTGATATTTTGGTGAATTTTATTTTAAGTATTTAGCTTCAAAAGCTAACATTCAATAGGAAGTTCTTTATTAGCATCCTCTTCAAGGAGAAGGGAAGCATGAATTGCATGATTAGAAATTGTGTGATCATTAGATAAATATAAGGTATAATAGAGAACAACTTTGTCATATTGGTCATCTATAAATACAAGTCAAGATGATCAATTTGATCTTTGTTATTGTGCTTATAGTTGGAAAGGTTATGAAATTGAAGGTTTGAATTTCTCATAAGAAGAAGACATTGAAATACATGCAAATAAAGAGGAATGACAAGGATATCGAAAAGAGATGTCTTGATTCTCATTACTTCCTCATGGAAATTTATTATTACCACAAAATATTTTTTCAAATTTTTATTTTGTAAAATTTGGGATTCCATCTAATCATCTTCTCTAACTATTATCATCTTTGTTAGAGAAGTATTTTCATATAAACTTTAAAAAAAAAAAAACATTTACTAAAGAATGCAAATTTTTTTTAGAAAAACCATTAACATTATTAAATGATTTATACAAAAAGTAATGCAAAATATTTAATCTTGGGTTGGTTATGAAAAATCCCATAAATTAATATTAAAAGAAGGGTTTTATTATGTGAAAATTTAAATGAATTAAAAGTTGTAACAAATTTGTAAAATATATATATAGGATTTTTTAATTTATCAAAAACCATATTATTAGGAACTATATTTGGTCCCTGCATCCCAGGCATCGTGACCACCCACAGATGTGGTTTTCTTTAGGTAAATTCAGTGTCTGTGCCTCACTTGGGGGTTCTAGTCCTAGGAAGTTTGGAGAGAATGGGATGAAGCTCCTTCAAACAACCTTCGATATTTTTTACCAAGGTCGATTCCTTGTATAGGTGTGATCTTTTATTCACTTTACTTCTTCTAGTGATAGCCTAAACTAATAGGGTTTTTTCCAAGAAAAAATAAAAAGAAAGAAAAACAGTAAATAACTAAAAAGGAAATAAAAGAAAGGTAAACCTAACTAGCCTAAGCTACGAATGGCAATGTGCCAAATACTATAGTTCTCATTTTATACATCAATGGGATTAGTGAACACATGAATCAAACATGACAGCAAAATTGTATGACTACAAGTCAAAATACTTCCTATAAAGACCAAAATAGATGCTAGTCATAGTCCCCCATAGAGCGATACATGAACACTCATACTAGGACAAAAATTTTAGAATAGTCACAAATCATTGCATTTATGTTAAAAGTGCATTGCATTCATACATAATTGAAAGAGGTTCTATGTCCTGTACATGTGGTTGATCTAAAGATAGATTCTAGACTAAAGTACATAATGGAAAGAGGAGGAAAAATTGCTCAATATTAGATATTAGACATGACAACAATTCAACCTCCTATACAAATATAAAAATACTAGTATTTATATATAAAAATTGACTTTTCCCTCTTCAAAATTTAAAATTCTTGCCCAAGGTCCTTTCACATTGATAGTGCACCCTCTTAAGGTCCTTGGATTTGGAGTAGGAGGTGAAATATTTTTACCCATATTGGAAATATGTAGCGATTGGATGTAGAGATCTCTTGCCATTAGTGCTTGGTCAGGTCCATGTGGTTTGGGTATGTGACCTTGGTTGGGGGTATGGGGAACCAATGGCCCTCCATGTAATTTTTTGGGTATCGGAGCCCTTAAAGAAAAATTAGACTCCTAAAATATCGAAGTTAGGGTGGCACTGGCTTGTTCAGGTTTTGGTGATAGTCCCCTTCGTTCTCTGCCCTGATCTGGTTGATGTTCCTTGTATTATTTTCCTTTAATCTCATTTGGTGTTCTTAATATAATTATTAGACCATGGCTATTGATCATTTGGATGCACCTAGGTCCTTTATTCTCTTGATTATATTTGCTCTTTGTATCATTTCTTTGGGCTACCAAAATTTTGGTTTAGTTATCTTGATGTTGACTTCTTACTCCAAGAGGTTTCGGTAATCAGGACTTATGTATATGTTTTTGTTTGTGCTCTTCTTTGAGGATCTAGTTCATCTAGTTTTTCCTTGGCTCTATTTCAAATCTTGGATAGCATGCCTCCCATCGATCCTCCTCTCAAAATTGGTCTAAGGCTATATTGCTCCAAGTGTAGTGATAATTCACTACATATATCAAAGGCTAAAAATTATCATTTTTTTAAAATAAAAAACCCTTTTAATTTTTTTAAATTACAAATATTTTAACCATAATAAATTTCTTACATATTTCCTATTTATATTTTGTAAATTAAAATTATTTACCTTGAAATTTATTTAACTCTTGGAATGTTATTAAAATCAACATTGGAAATCAAGTGGCATTAACTCAACCAGTTAGATTCCTCAATATTAAAGAGGAGACCAAGGTTCAAATATTGCCAAATGATATATGGATAATAACCAAGATTTATTTTAATACCACTATGTGGTGATGATGTAATGTGGGTGGGGCCCGTTTCAATCCCATATAACCAATTGAAGAAAAAACTAATATTGGAAAGACAAAGAACAACTTTCCAAGGTCTTTAGAATTTATTTTATATAACCTACAAAATAAAATAAAATATAATAATATCTTACCAAATTGGTTTATTTTTCACTAGTCATTTTCCCTTGTCTTATTTTTGCGTTCTTCTTTAGTACACCCATTTATCACATTCTCCACACCCCCATTTTTTGACTTGACATTCTTTAAAAGAGAAACTAATAATATAAACATTAAGAAAAATATTAGAGGGGAAAATATATAGATATTAAGTGAATGTTATGATTTAAATATTAGATTAGGTTTAATATTAATATATGAACATTATTCAAGACAAATATTAGACCGTATTTTTTTCTAGGTGAATGTATCAAGGATCCACATTGTATGCTTCATACATCCTACACCTTGCATACCCCACACTCCCATATCATTACAACCTTGTTTTTATACATGTTATAAGTTTAAAATGGAATGTAAATTTAATAACAAAAACATAATAAGTTGATATTTGTGATTGTATTATACTAATTTGATTAAAGAATGGCTTTTTTAACGCACGGGCATTGAATATCCAATGTGGCATATAGACATGTCTACTAATTGCATGTAATTCTAAGCACAAAAAAACATTAATGTTTATAATGGCATGATCAATTCATTCAATAATGGCTAACTTAATTTACAAATGCATTTAATGCACAAGCACCAAACATCTATTATAAATATTATATTACTAACAACATGTAATCCCAAGCACAAAAATAAAAGGAGGGTATTCATTAGGGCATGGTGGCCTTGTTCAAAAAATTTGTTTGATGTATAAGAACTAGATATGTGTGATAATTTATGGTTATATCAATGCTCATGATGGCACATTTAGTTCATTCAATAAAACCTGCTCAATGCACAAGCACTAGATATATGGGATAAATATGCAAGTACTAATAGCATGTTTATTCAAACACACCAAATATTTGTTTTCATAATGGTATGGTAAATTCATTCAAGAACCAATTGCTCAATGCATAAAAATTAGATATGTAGGATAAAAATATGATTACTAACATGTAAGTTCAAGTACAATATCCTTAAAGTTTAGTATTTGTGATGGCAAGGTGTGTTCATTAAAGAATGGTTTTCTTGATGTCGAAGCACTAGATATGTAACATAAAGACATTATTAGTAATAGTATGTAATTCAAAGTATAAAAAACAAAGTTTTATGTTCATGATAACATAGACTTGAGATCATGGAATAATGACATGATGGATATTCAAGCAATAGTTACATCATATATAGATGTAATATTAATAGTATGCAAGTGATATAAGTAAAGTAGGGGTTGTTCATTCCCAAGGAGAATGATACTTGTAGTAAGTCTCATTAAATTGAGGCAAATATTTTACCTTAGTCAATTTTGTAAAGTGTCTCTAGTGGGAGGTAAGCTAGCTAGAACCCCAAAATAAAGCTAAGGCAAATTCAAGTGCAAAAAGGTATAGATCAAAGTCTTGAAGATTGCAAAAGATCAAAAATTAGAACTCCAAGAAAAACTCAAGGAGGCATCGCATGCAAAATAATGCTAACCAAAATTGTGATGAGAAATGGGTAAAAGACCACATGCAAAAGGACACTAACCAAATTTCAGAGAAGGTCAAAAGCATTATATATTTTGGAAAGAAAAAAGAAGCCTAGAGGATATCAAAAAGAAAAGAACTCCATGGATCATCAGATCCATGATTAGTGGATTTCATTGATTCAAAAAATTATTGATGAATATAAAGGAAGCAAACTTTGTGGATGGTTAGGTTTAGGATAAATGACCTATGCCATCAAGGAAATATGTTGATGAAGTGGGTAGAGGTAAAATCCATTGATAGTCAAACTAGAGACACTTGTTAGATGTACTAGCAACCCATATGAGAGGTTAAGATGGTTAGACCTAGTAGACCTAAAGAATGAAAAAGGAAACTGTGGTAGCCAATCAAAGCTTATCATCAACATTTTGACTTATATGAAAAGAAACCTCTAGAACTACCTTCCATACTTAGGTACAATATTCCAATAATATCATATTAAAAACACTAGCAGTGGAAACTATAGCTCCAGTAGCCTCAATCCCAATGACATTGATTACAAAAGGTCTCAATAATAGGAGTTTCTAGTAAGAGTAGTTGGAAACAATAGCAGAGTCTCCACATCCAAAATCCCAAAACCTTTTAGCATTAATGGTACCAAATCCAAAGACCTAAATTCTAACAATAATTAAATGCACGTGGATTGGTCAAGGCATTTTGAATCACCTACACAGTTTTTGAGGAAAAAATTCCCCAATTTTACTATAAATGATAATTTCTTCTTAATTGCAAAGGATTGGAGAGTTACTTGATAAGTGGCTAATATCTAAACCCTTGTATAAATTTCCTTTCATTTTGTCTTATGTATTAGACTGGATTTGAACATTGAGTCTCTTTGTTAATATAATTCAGGCCCTCTTGGCCTAGCATATCTATAATAAAATTAATGATATATACAATGAAGTTGTGACTACTTCTCTCTATATTGGTTATGTATATTTTATGTGTATGAATGCTTATGTCAGACCAACAAATTTTTTACCCTCTATATTTAATGAATGGTTCAAAGTGTTTATTCATCCCACTAGTGCATAAGAGAATCTTTGATCTTGGCTTATCGCCTCCCATAGCATAGATTTTTATTTTCTACTCTCCCTTCCATTTTCCCCTAATGAATGCAAGTATATTAGGAGTATATTAGAAAGGTCAGCATTTAATATCACATGTAATAAGGAGATAACCTTAGAAAAATCTTAGAGGTCATCCTTAGAGTCATGTCCCATGCTCTCCAGACTTTCGGTTATGTTGCTTTATGCAAGGTGTGAGTGTTAGGTGCATCTGGCTATTATAATGGATGACCACAACATTTTGGGATAACAATTTTTGACACACCCAATGGTACCAATTAACACTTTATCCCATGCATTTGAGATACTTTGGTTAATATTGTATTGAAGATCTCAATAAGTTTGCTTACTGAAGCATAAGCATATTCACCTAGTGACTCCACTGATAATAAAGGACCCAAAAATTTATGAGAGCAAGAACTATCATTAGGTCCTTTACAGCTACAAATCCCTACGTATTAATGCATCTCCTTAGCCCAGTATGAAGAAGAAGATCAAAACATCAAAATATGGATCAACAAAATCAACCTCCAAGAAGGTGCCCGACATGGAATGAGGTCCCCTGATTCCACCTATTCCTTTTGCTAAATGGAATTCAATATTGGCTTCAAGTCTCAATTTATTATCTACTTTACTAGAGAATATGCTACAACACCCATGGAGCACCTACACCACATGGTCATCATATGCATTGTGCACAATATTGAAGAGTAGAATGTAGCTCTAAAATTGTTGATGACCTCCTTTAGATAAAAGGTTCTAGAATGATACATAATCCTTCCTCCACATTTGGTCAAGAACTAGGACCAACTTGCTAACTCACTGGTAGCTAGATATGGAGAGAAGGCAAAAGGAGTATCTCTCTTGGAGTAACTAACAACCATCAAAAGAGAACCCATGGGATGGATGACTTTAATAGTTGGGTTTAAAAAATTGGTACATAATCTTGGATGAAATTTGACCTCCCCTAGTTATGGTATTCAAATATTATTTGAAGTTTTTCAATTCTAAAATTACCATGATGGTAAATTCAAGGGAAGGAAATTTATTGCCATAGGCCTATGGGATAGTTATCCAAACTAATAATAGCCTCATTTAGATGGTTAGGTTGGCTCCTATACCCTCTATGCCCTTCTTTCCAAGAATTCAACCTCCATATAATAATATTTCATTTATGTAGCCTACAACCTTTTAGCATACTACATTGGTGAATTCGGTCATAGTCCCAACTCCTCTTCCTGCTCCTAAGCCTTCATCTATAATCCCATATCCCTCCTCTGAGCTAGATGAAATGAAAAATCTACCAAGGATGGTCTTGAATGAAGCCATAGCCCTCATGAGACAATAAAATATCTAGATTTTTTAATACCAAAATAAGCTAAGACCTTTCCAATAGAATAATCAAGGCTATAGACCTCCTCCTAACAAATATTAGATGCCCAATTCTAGACAAATAAGTATGCTAATTGGACCTAGAATCATGACCAACAAATAGTGCCTATCCCAACCCCACTGTAATATATTCCTCCTAGATTCACTAGATATATAGCCTCTATGTAAAAACATTACATGGAGGACTCTAATACATGGTACTACCCATACCCAAATGTCTACCCTCCTCATACATATTTTGGAGAAAACTCTCAATAGTATACAATAATTCCAAATGATATAGTTTCTGTCTAGGCATCTATCTCTAATTTAGGGGTAGAAACATAAGCACAAAATCAACCTTACCCTACCCTGTCCTTTACTAATTCAATCTTTGTTCCTCCCAAGTAGATATTGGTCACATGGGATGAGGAGGTATATGTGGTATCTGATGAGGTAGGTACTTTGGCATCTAGCAAGTCACAATTCCAATTATACTATGACATACGCTAAGATTAGGGTAATATAAGAGTAGAAAAAGGGCAACCAAGTGGCCCTAGACATCCAAAGTAGACTAGAAATTCCAAAAAGGATGTTTCTACCACAGTCCCACCAAATCATAATGCACCAAATTTCTTGTTGGATGCTAAAAAACATCCTTGAATCCCCAAAGCAATGCATGCTCATTATAGAACCTCCTAAAGTTCCTCAAAAGGTTGCGGAGAGACCCAAAATTAGTGGCTAGCAAATGCAACTCAAAATATCTATCCCACTAGAACTTTTAATGTGGTGGATCATTTTACGAAGTCTACCATGGCCATGCCTCTATGGGATGTTTTGTCTATCCTCAAGTAGAAGGAGCACCTGAAGAAATCCTTGAAGGAGCAAAAGGGATTGGGACAACAAAAATTATTTATAGTCTTGCAAATATTCAATCCAAAAGCAAGCCAAGTTGAACGTATACCCTCCTACTTAACCTTGGTCTATGACAATTTGATTTATAATTGTCTAGTAGATTATATATCAAGTACTTTAGTCATACCTAGAGGGGTAAAATACACATTATGATTATATTATGATCCTATAAATAAAATGGTGGTATAGATAGATGGGAGCTCAGTTCAAGTCGTAGGGATAGCAAAAAATCTTTTGCTCACATTATATGCTTGTCCAAGCCTCATAGTGTCATAAGATATAGTGGTGATTGAACTCCTAGCTTCTTTTAAAATTTTCTTATCCAGGGTTTTACAACTAAGTAAGGGGGCTATTTATATTTGGATTAAACACTCATGGTCCTAAGGACCTAATATGGGACCAAAATTAAGGTTCCATTAGAACTGCTCCACATGCATCATGTCAAACATCTACCTATAACTAAGCTAAGCACTAACTAGAATTTCATAGATAAGGAGTAGTTTTGATTAGAATTATTAGTGGATGAGATGCATTCCTTAATTCTCAATTACCAAAAGGATCAATAGGTAGCCAAAATTTGGGATTTATATTACAATGGGATTTTTGAGCCATCAGGCATGGGCCAAGTGTTTACTTGCCTGGTTTTTTTTTAAATGAAGATAAACTCTATGTACCAAAAAATAAGATTCAATGTGTTAGGCTTTGACTAAGGATCCCTCAAATGCATAATTTCATACCTCATTCAGACATGGTTCAATGAGGTACAAATCTTATGTGGGTGAGATAAGCCTCAAATAAAGCTTGACGTATAAAATCATACAGTCACCATGTCAATTGTCTCTCAAGCCAAAGGATTTTTATAAAGCACCAATATCACTGACTAAGTTCTCTTATAAAACAACTACATCAACCCCCCATCATCTACTAAAATGTATCTTGCATACCAAAACCTGAATATGTGGTGAGGTTGTTGCATGAGGTTGATAACCCCAAGAGAGCTCAAGTGAAGATATTGCACCACTACTAGCCTTTGGAAGCCCATATCTATTTTCTCTGCATAGTCTAATGGTGTCAAGCATCAAGTAGGAAAGGAACTTGATAGGGCTAGTAATGATCCTCAAACCACAACATATTTCTTATAGAAATATTGGCAGAGATACACATATTTAGGATTTTTTCCTAATGTGGCATGAACTTAAGTATCACCAGTGGTGCATGTGCAACAAGATATCAGCATATATAGAGAATCACTCGCAATAATCGAGCACTGCAATCAAATATGGCTTCTATAAGCTCATGACAAGGGTCCATATGTAATATTTATGGTATAACTCCCCCTCGACTAGGGCCATGTGATCAATATGTCAATAGGTGATGCATGCTCATGTGACCTATCCTTTGCTATCAATGACAGATGTGTGCTAAATTCAAAAAAATGGGAAAACTCTCCAAATGGAACATTATCAATAAATAACTCATGTAGGCCATAGAACTCTTTGGCCCACCTTAGGGTGGGATGTTACACTTAGATTTTTGTTCCAACTTCCTCTCCATGATAATTCCCATGGAAGACACCTTAAGTTTAAAAATGATACTTGGTGCCTCGCATGTCGTGTCAAAAGGGACCTTTGGATAGGGAAATCCAGATCTTCTAATAAAACCTCTAATAGATTATATAGGAAGTTTAACCAAGCATGGTGAAATGACAATAAAGGTTAATTGCATTATGGCTAAAAATTTAAAATAAGCTAATTAGGAGAGGAAGCACATAAAACAATAAGCCCGCTAGACTGGAAAATATCTTAGCTGTTCCTGCAAACCAATAGAAATAAAGTTGCATGGATGACAATAAATAGTGGTTGAGGAAATTCAAATCTATTAATACCCTACCTTCCTCAAGTCCTCATTATGCCATGAGTAGTTGAAATATTTTGGAGCTCTTAACAATAAAATGTTGTTAGCAAAATCAAAAGGTAGCAAAGTTTCAAAATTCTAGATAGTCGCAAGCAACCATGGAGTCCAGGAGAAGGATTGTGTCCACTACCTCATATTCAATAGCAACCTTAGTGTATCACTCTAATTCTAGGATAGATGCCCATGTTAGAGACACACAGACAAAACAAGTCATGCATCAATGTAAGGCTCAGGTCAATGCTCTAGCCCTATTAGCAAAAGAGTAAAATTGGCACATTGATTCTTTAGTTCAAGTAGACCTCCCCTCTCCCTAGACTTTGAACAGTGGGCTCCATCTAGAGCAAGTTTTTTGGCAACTATAAAAGCAGTGAAAGAACATTGATATATCATTGGATTCTTCCATTATAGATAAAGTGACTCAAGTTCTAAAGCGAGTGGTTGAGCTTGAAGTGTATCTTCAAGAGTTCATAGGTAAGGTTACTCATATTTCTTAGGATGATCAGTGGGAGCTTGAAAGGGACAATATTCTACTCACAAAATTAAGGATACCCTCAAAATTTGAATAGGAATAGGTTCAAAATTTTATGATTAAACTTCATTAATATTGTTCACCATTTTTAGGCCCACCATTTTGACTTTGTGCCCATAGATAAGATGATGATTTCTTGGGTTGATTTTATTCAATAGGTAGAATGTCCCTATGAGTCACCAAAATTGTAATGGTTCTCACTTTGAAAATATTTTTCCTTAGTCAATTTTATAACGTGGCTCCAATGGGAGGAAAGCTAGTTGAAACCCTAAAATAAAGCTAAGGCAAAGTAGAGTGCAAAATATGCAGACTAGATTCTTGAAGTATGCAAAAGGACACAAACTAAAACTCCACAAAAATCTCAATGAGGTATTGCATGCAAAACAATGCTAACAAAAATTACGGCAAGAAATGGGTAACATACCACACGTAAAAGGGCGCTAACCATATTTTGGAGAAGCTCATTGGCATACTATATTTTGAAGAGAAAAAAGAAACCTAAATGAGATTGAAAAGAAAAGAACTCCATAGACCATCAGATATATGATTAATGGATTGCATTATTTCAAGGAGCACTTGATGAAGATAAAGAAATCAAAACTCTGTAGACCATTAGATTTTGGATCAAGGTCCTATACCATCTTGAAAATATGTTTATGAAGTGGGTGGAGGGAAACTCTACTAAAATCCAAATTGGAGACACATGGTAGATGCACCAACAATATATAGGAGAGGTTAAGGTGGTCTGACCTAGAAAACATAAAGATTAAATTAGGGAGCAATGATAGCCAATCAAATCTCACCATCAATATTATGCCTTCTATGATAAGAAACCTCTAGAGATGCCTTCCACATTTAGGCACAACATTTCGAGAAGGTGGTCGGTGTCTTAGAGACACTGAAAACAACTTTAACAGCCTCAAGCCCAATTACATTGATTGTAGAAGAACTTAACATTAGGAGTTGCTAGTAAGAGTAGTTGGCAATGATAGTAGAGGCTCTACATCCATAGACCTATTACCTTTCAGCATTAATTGTCCCAAATCCAAATACCTCAAGGCTAAAAATAATTAAATGCATATGGATCCTTGGAATAGATTGGAAAAGGCATTTTGAATCGCCTGCATAGTTTTGGAGGAAAAAATTTCCCAATTTTATCTATAAATGATAATTTCTTCTTCATTGCAAAGGATTGGAGAGTTGCTTAAGAAGTGCCTAATATTTGACCCCTTGTATAATTTTTTTCATTTTCTCTTATGTATCAGACTAAACTCAAACCCTAAGCTACTTTGTTAATAGCATTTGAGCCCTCTTGGCCTGGCATATCTATAAGAAAATAAATAATATATAAATGTATATATATGAAGTTCTGACTTGTGACTACTTTGTTTGTCCTAGTTCTTATGTATCTTATTTGTGTATAAATGCTTATATCAGACCAAGAAAGTGTTCATATTCTAGCTATTAATGAATAATTCATAGTGTTCATTCATCCCACTGATGCATAAGATATTATATTATCTTAGTGTATCGCCTCCCATAGCATAGGTTTTATATTATTTGTTCTCTCTCTTCCTTTTTTCTTGATCAACATAAGTAGCTTAGGAAGGTGAGTGTTGAATATCGCATCTGATAAGTATATAACCTTAGAAAAAATCTTAGAGGTCATCCTTAGAGTTGTGTCCCATGTTCTCTGGACTTATGGATGTGTCACTCCATGCAAGGTGTAAGTGTTGGGTGCATTTGGCTATTGCAACGAATGACTATGACATTTTGAGATGACAACATCAATGCATTACTAGATTGTAGACCTTGGCACCTATCTAGGCTCTTTATTGGATAGAGCAGCACCAAGCCATTCTAGCATCATGACTTATTTAGTGCTCACTCCCTAGCACCAATGTATAGAAGTTGATAAACCTCAAGTGCCACTCCACATGTCATAATTTGACATAAAACCAATAACAGACCTTGCAACACTAGATGCTAAACATGATTCTCTACAGAACCAATTAAACCACCTATTTATCCTATAATTATCACCAAATATAAAGGAATCCAAAGAGGTAGTTCATGAATTTTTTTTAAAAAGTATTAATCATTTGGAATATGAAGCATCTCACCCTTTTATTACTTTTTAATTTTTGTTCATATCTAAATTTTAGTATAGGAACTCCTTTCTAGTCTCTCAATTCCATATTCATATTGCATTTTTCTTTTGTTCTTCTAGTACCCCTTTCTCTACATGTTTGTCCTTTTGTTAGAACAAAATAGAGTACCACACCCTATAGTGCCACAACCTTGTATTAAACATTTATATAGTTACTTTATAATTGATAAAAGATCCTTCTATTCTATAGTATGTTTGCAACATCATCTACAATTGTGTTTGTTATTTTATAAGATGTGTATTTCTTCATCATTCTAAAAAGAAGATATTATTGTGTCCTACCTTTGCAATGCAACTCCACATGTAAATTTTGGGAACCAAAAACTATTTTGGAAGTTGTCCTCCATGGCAGCACATCCTAGGCTCCATTTTTTAAATCAATTGCTATTATATTTTCTATAGAAAAACCTTCTAATGAGTTCCATCTCTCAACATCCATTCATATATTTTTATAGTATAATAATTAAGGTTTCACACTAGATTATGTGTTTAAGTACCCTAAAGCATTGCACCTGCAAAGAAATGTTATAAATGGATAAATCTAGAGCATAACCTAATACAAATAAATGACATTAAAATTATCACTCAACATATCCTAGAGGAATAAAATAACACTCTTTTCATGTAGTTTTGGGATCTCATGAACACTATGGGACTTTGTCCACAATGATGACCTTGTTCCTTTCTAGAGCCACATCCTTTAAATGTGAAGACCAACATTAGCATCCTAGTTTTCTTAGGCCATATTAATGTTGAAGAGTTGGATATTTGGCTTCAACAACTTGATATATAATATATTGTTGATCAATTTTTACAATTTTGCAAGAGTACATTTATCGTCTTAACAATGTCAAATTTAATTTTCTATTGATGGGAAACCACTAGTAGTATGCTCAAAGAAAAATGATCCCTAGTTACTTCATATATCCCTTTGTCATGTTTTTTGATAAATTCTACCCCTTGCACCACTACAAGGATGAATATATGCACTTTTGTAATATATGCCAGCATAAAGACTAGTCTATCCAATAGTACACTTGCAAGTTCAATAAAATTATGTTTTTTACACATTGATAGTGTAAAGAAGCATCAGGTGCTCAAGTACATTAGTGGATTGTAATATCATGTTCACTAAAATATGGAGTTCCTTTCAATGGAGTCCTTGGTGAAATAATTTTTCTTTACCTTAAAACTAAAATGGAGGTCACGATCCATAAAAAAAGAAGCTAACATTAGCTCCATATACAACATCAGTTCTAAAGCAAAAACCATCAGTTTCAAGACTACCTATGATGCCAAAATCCAATAGGACTTCACCAAAATCTAAGCCCAAAACTCCTCTAGCATAGAAAAAGGGTATAAATAGAAATTGAGTGGAAAATGGTGTAGCCACCAAAAGACTCACACACATAGTGATATAAAGTTTTGTGTAGCTAAAGATGTTAGTTTTACATCTAGAGGTGAATGATTGTTCATATTCACCTAATAGAGAATGGGATGCAAATGCTACATGTCTAAGTGCCAAAGCTCAAGATAAAGGTAATGTTTATACATTATATTCCCCAAGGGTAAGCCTAACCATGTTATCATTGATATCGAGATCCAAAACAACATCATCATCCATAACATAGTCAAATACCTCAGCTTCCATACGATGATACACCTAATCTCACTCTCTAGGTTGGCCTAATCTAGGGAAGGAATGAGTATGTCATAAATTCAATGTGTAATATATTCACCTATGGTGTGGTGCTACTAAACATTTGTGATGTCCTCTTAGGAAGACCTTATCTCTTCAATTGCCTTGTGACCTACAAGTGTATTTATAGTAATGGTATGTTTATATTGGAGATATGATGTACAAAATGCCAAAGTGCCTACCAACAAAAAAGGTAACTTTATCTTCAAAAAGCAATATGAGAAACTCGTTTCTCATGTCCAAAATTTTATTTTATTGAAGGTTCATCTTGAGAACCTTGGCGCTAAGAAGTTCACCATTGCCATGCTAGTCATAGATTATTCTACATAGTCTCAACAAATGGATGCCCTACTTTCTCTATATTCTAATGTTTTATATAACTCAAAGGGATCCCACTACAATACATAGTAAAACATCAAATAAACCTAATTCTAGGATCACTTCTCCCCAATATACCTTTGTATTATTGATCAATTTGATATAATAATGATATTTATTGCTAGATACAAGAGGTAATTGATCAATGGAAGATTCAACCAATCACATCACCATGTGATAGTCCTATTATGCTAGCACCAAAGAAGGATGGGACTTGATGCCTATGTATTAACTATAGGGTGCTCAACAAGATTAAAATTAATAACAACTACCCATTATCATGCATTGATGCCCTATTGTATCAACTCCAAGCACCTAGATACTTAGTAAGATTAACCTTAGATTATAGGGTCATTCATACTTGACCAAATTCCCAATGACATTTATGTGGCTAATGAACAACATTATTTATACTTTGATAGATTATTTTATCATCTCAAGAATATCTAAATGACATCCAGAGCATTATGCTAGCTACCAATATAATAGGTGCACTACTCTAAGGTAGTTGTATAGTTTGGCATCAATAAGATACTTGCAATGCTATAGCAATTATTTCATTAGATGAACATGTACTAGAATGTGGAGCTCTATATCATTCATATGAATCCTATAACATTTCCAAATCAATGAACACAAAACTAAGACTTTATGCCCCATTGCAACTTCTTTCTAGACCTTGAGAATCCATCAACAACATGAACTCTCTCTTAGAGTTGCCAACACTAAGTATCATCATGACCATATTTTTATGGACATGGATAGGTTCAACAAGATGGTTATCATGGCACCATGTAGCAAAGGAAAATACATTGTGGATATTAGTTGGTTATTCTTTTAGTAGGTATATGCTTGTTTTAGCCTACCTAGCTCGACAGTGTCAAATAGGGACTCACAATTCCTCTATAACTTTTGTCACCATATCTTGGACTTACTAGACACCAATTTTTAACATTCCACGGGCTTCATCCATAGACAAATGGATAAATAGAGGTGGTCAATAACATATTAGTAAATCTTCTTTAGATGTATAATCATAAACACACATGAATTCAAGATGAGAATTTGCCTTAAATCCAACATTCCTACAATAGGAATTTTCATACATGCATGGTTCATAGTCCATTTTAGGCATATTTGGATTTCTACCCTAGTCCCATAGTAGAAATTATCTTCCACATTCTCACTAATGCCATGATGTTAACATAGGTGAAGTAGGTGGACAAGGCTAAGGAATTTTTTTAGCAAATAAAAAATATTTAGACTCGGGTTTACGAGATCCTACAATGCAAACAGTAGAAATACAAGAGGGCCATGACCAACATAATACTACACATGCTTTTAGGTTGGAGATAAGGTTTGGCTTGTTTTGAAGAAGCAAAAATTCTCTAAACCACATCAAAATATAAATTCACTCACCATGATACTTACACCATTTAGCACTAGGTATGTGTGAATGATTGTCCTTGACTTGTTGCCTTATTTGGGGATGTGTCTAGTTTTCCATATAGAACTCCTCAAGTTGCACGTTCCTCCCTTGTTAGATCCAATGGTAGTAAAACACCAAATTGACTTAGATCCAACTCAATTAAGACCTATAATAGCATACCAACTAATTTATGTGAACAACAAGAGTACTTTCCAAGGAACACAACCTATACAAGGTTGCAAAACAATGTTAATTTCCTTCATAGACTAAATGATACATGTTTGAACAACTCAAGAATTATTTTCCACGGTTGTAGGTTGACACTATGGGTACCATTAGTTCTTAATGGAGGATGAATATTTTGAGCAATGTTTGTACGCCTTGGAATCTATTGAAGCTTTTTGCCAGATGGGCTAGCACTAAGTCATAACTATGTCATATTGAAAATATCAATGGTGCCAATACATAGAAATTGATAAACCTTGAGCACAAATTCCATTTGTCAACATCCAACATCAAACGAATAGGGGACCTTATAGCACTAAATTTCAAACATGATTTTATGTGGAAGAAATTTAGCCATATATTCATCTAGTGATTAGTGTCAAATATAGAGGAAGCTTATGAGGTAGTTCATAAACTATTTTTGGAATTGCTTCTTAATCAGATGGAAGTTGAAGCATATTGCTCTCCAATTGCATTTTAACTATTATATCTATCTTGTATAAAGTTTAGTGTAGGAAATACTTTTTGATCTCTTGGTTATATTTAGGTCTTTCTTGTTCCTTATATTCTTGCATTTTCCCTTTCTCTACAAATTGTTCCTAACACTATAACAGAATAGAATACCCTGCACCCTATAGCCCTACAACCTTATATTAAAGAAATTGTACATTTGCTTTAAAATTAATACAAAAGCCTTGTATTCTATAGTGCATTTGCATCGTCATGTATAATTTTGTTTGTTTGTCTGATATAAGGTGCATTTTTTCATCATTCTAGAAAGGGATACAATATTATTCTCTAACTCTTTTTGCAACTTTGAATATAACTTTCAGGCACCACAAGTTGGTTATGGGATTTATAGAGATTATATCTTTCAACTTAGTTGTTTAACTATTATATAGAAATATCCTCTTGGAGGTCCCCATGGAGAAAGCACTCTTAACATCCATTTTATGAACTCCCCACCATTGCTAAACATTAATAGAAAATGACTTAATCAAATGGAATCCATGTGATCGACAAGGACAAAATTATCCATATAGTAAAATACTTACTTCTAAGAAAATACTTTATTTATATGCCATACCTTGTGCTTCTTAATCTGAATATCATCGCCAAACATGGTCTTATAAACTCACTTACAAACAATAGTGTTCTTTCCCCTAGGTAATAGGACCTACTCCCAAGTTTGATTCTTCATGAAATAATTGCACTCTGCTTGCATAATATATTCCCACTCAAGACATCCCTTGGCATGAGAATAAGTGGTAATATCTAGAGAATCATCACCTTGGTGATAAAATCCATAGGTTGGGGTACTTTTGATTCTCTTCTTATAGAGTTGTCATTGCATACTAAAGTATAGTTTAATCTCACTTAGGCATAGGGAGACCCATCAGAGGAGACTCAAGAAGTGAGAAGGCATAATGGGAAGCAATATCATAAACTAAAGGATTTAGCATATCAACATGATATAAAGAGGAATAAGCTTAGGAGGATCACACTAAGACAATGAACTTGAATAGGGACGATTAACCACAAAAGCAAGAGGAATCAACTAGAAGAAAAATCACCAAGTTTCAAAGAACCACTCCCAAAAGGGGAATAGATGCAAGAATCAATGGATCCAAACAAGGTGGAGAGGAATTACAAAGAAGATTCAAAATGGGTCCAAAATCACCTAAATATTAAATCTCCTCAAACTCCATATAATGAATGATGACATCCTACACAACTAGATTATAATGGAAACAAGTCTTTAATTGCTCACTCTACCCCACAATAATGCATTGATGACTCTTTGTATGAATATTGTTTACTCCTTATAAATGTGAGCCCAAGAAATTGAAATAAAAAAAAATAGCTATGAAACTTCAGGTTTCTCCCCTAACCATTGCCCATAAGGATTCATTCCCTTGACAAAATGAGTGTGTCTTATTGATAATATATGCAGTTTTTGCCACACAATACACAACAAGCCATATCCTCAATGGTCCCTATTCTTCTACTTAGCAACTTTATTATATTGAGTATAATTAATAATTTATTGTCAAGTAATGTCATGAGATGCAAGAAACTCCTCAGAGGTATTGCAAGTAAACTCTTTGCCACCATTTATCCCTAGGCATTTGATTTGATTCACTATTTTTTATTCTCCACCAACACCTCAAGGTGCTTGAACTTATCAAATGCTTCATCCTTGGATCTAAGTGTAAATCCATATGAACTTTTACAAGAAACATCAAACTAAATGATAAATGTCTATTTTCTAAAAGAGAAAAATCTACCACATGCTTTTAAGTGTCACAATGAACAAGTTTGAGAGGTTGGGAGATATGAAAAACTTTCCCTTTATGAAAGGACTCAATAATATTTCCCCAAAAAATATCCCTCACATATGTACTAGGTGGAAGACCCTCAACCATACCAAGATATATCATATGCTTAAGGATATAATATTTGGTGTACCCTAACTATTTGTGCCAATGCTCATTTAAGGCATTTGCCTTAGCAACAAATATTCCTTATTCGAAAGAGAAAGAGCAAGGTCACACCAAATTTGTACATTTAATCTATCTAATAACAATATCCTAAATCTATTAATCTAAAATCAATATCAATGTCCTTAACCACCCATTTATGTGACCAAAATTCCACATTTTTGTTTGTTTGATTAATGCAATAAATAGAGAGAAGATTAGATTCAACATGTGGAATATGAAAAACATTCTCAAGGGTAGATGAATCAACGATTACATCATCATGTCTCAACAACTTTGTGGAAAAATAGTCATCAATCATCACTCATAATTGTATTAATCTCTATAGCCAAACAAAAAATGATGATACTTAGTCATGTGTCTTGTTGCTCCAAAATTTGTAGTCAACTCATTACAAGATGAAGAAAACTAATAAGATGAAATGAACTACATGTGCTTCAAAGGTCTCACCACCATAATCATCTCCTTTATTAATGTAGTAACATGCATCACATCCACTTTTTTGTAGTTTTCTTAAGTTTCTTGATTTTGACCTTGTAATTTTCAACTTCATGCCTTCCTTCTTGGAATTTTTTTTGTCTACTAGAATTTGGCTTCTCTGGCATGCAAACAAGTACTAACTAGTAACCACAACCTCCACTCACCAAACAACAATGTACCAAAATGATCCATTGCATGGCTTATGATTGCATTGAGAAGGGAAAGACATGCACCAAGCCATGAACCTACATCATCCTTAGCACAAAAAAACAAGAACCAATGCAACTGATTAAACCTATGATGCCATGCCTTCAAATATCTCAAAGCATGTGCTCTATCCAACACTACTTGAGCCAACACTGAGGATGAGAAATACATTCCCCAAATGTTTTTGTCCACCATGCTAAATGTATTTCTCTATAACAATCCAAATTATTTGGTGTCATTGTTTTTTCCCATTTAAATTTAAATTCAAAAGTTGAATTATCATGAAGAGGTACTTGATTTTGACCTAGGAAATCATACTCCAAGAGTTGAATTATGGTAAAATGTTGAACTAAGAACCCCATAATTTCCCACGTAGATTCTAAAAATGATGATTTTTTCTTGTAATTCTTAACAATTGGTCATCTAAAGTCATTCTCTATAACATGGAACATAAGTCAATCCTCTATATAAGCTCTGTAAGATTCAAGGAAAACTACAAGTCAATCTTATTTAGACTACAAACCTAAATATTCAAAAGTTCACTAAATTCCACAAAAAAAAATCAGTGGCACTAGGGATATCCTATCAATGTCCAACCTTGCCTTAAATCCATGAAATTTCAAATACTCTAGCCTTTCAACCAATATGTCCTAACAAAAAAAGGTAGAAAACAATGAAAATAATCTAAAACTTTTCAAAAAACCTTAAAATACCTAATCTAAGTCCATTCTTCATAATTGCTCCTTTGAGAAAAACCACTTCCTAGGGACTTACTATTGCAAGAAAAAATGAATCAAATATCTCGATAAATGAAAGGAATAATAAATATTGTTCCAAACCCACTACTTAAAAATCCTATGAAGTGATATCAAAACATAGCCACAAATCAAGATCCTAAAATATGATCTAGGATTCTTGGAAAACCCTAAAAAGGCACTAGTAGATCAAGATACTTGCTTTAGAGCCATTTCACTAGAAGACACGACTCTAGAATCACTCATATAAGATATCAAGAACTGAACATCTTGGGTTGGGTAATAGTGGTTCACTCCAGCTCTAAAACCGTGTAGAATTATACAACATATCCATCACTACAAGAGATCAAGAACTAAACTTCTTGGACAAGGTAATAGTTATTTATATTCACTCTAATACCATATAGAACTATACAATGTATTCAAAAATGAAGGGAATCAACTTCATTCCCAAAGAAAGAAAGGAAAAGTTAGCATTCAAAAAGAATGATGAACATAAACATGAAATGGTCCTTAGACGACAACAATCCCTCACCAAAAAAATCAAAGAATCTCAAACCAATGATTAATTTATTGGTGAGTGGAAATGTAAATACCAATCTAGGATACAATACAACACTCCCACTATCAATTATTAAATATCAACCATTTAACAATAGTAATAGAAGCCTCACCTTACAAGATGAACATGGGCCCATTAGGTAAATAAAATAATCACAATTCAATTATGGTTGTGGTCTTATGTGAAGATGGACACTATCTCAAAAAAATTAAATTATTTGCATAAAGTGATAACTTTTTTGTTGATGCAAGATAAAGTTCCATCATCCAATACAATGCCATACCCCTATTTTTATGTTGGTCATGCATTGGGAATGATAGCACATATAACCATAGCACATTGAGGTTCCTCCTAATATTATTAGATAGCAATTTATTTCTCCATGGCTCACCAAATTGTTGAGGCTTAGAAGAACATTTTATTTGTAACTGATCATAATTGTTATCACTAATGTTATCCACATGATTAGGTTCTATAACAACTTACACTTGATGTAAAGTTGTCAGCATGTTTTCCAATTTTGCTCCCCCTGAGAAACTGCTCCCCCTGATTGAATGCTCTCCTTGCACATTCATTAAGATGCAGTGTTTAATACCTATTTAATTATGATTTTCCTTGTTTTTTAAATAAATTTTAGTCTTCCTATTTTTCTTTGATTTTTTTAACAAAAAGAGACAAACATATATTTTAGTCTTTCAATAAAAATAATTTTGAAGTTCCTTAACTAAGACCATGGCATGACAAGCTAGACATGTAAATGAGCTAAATGTGCTTGACAAAATTGTGGTGAGTCAATTATTCATATTTACAACAAAGTCTAAATTTCTTCAGCCCTTATGCCACATATGGTTCTATATGATTTTTATGTCTGCATACCAAAATAAATATGCCAGTTAGTAACAATAATAGTCATCCTCTATGCGTCCCACATGTTTGATTAGCCAGCCCACTAATTTGAGGCTTCTATAGCTTATATAATGAAATAAAATGAAATGAAAGATTTTAATTACGTCTGCAAGACCCAAACATGGCCTATGGGACCCCCAAATATGGAAACAAAATTATTCAAATCATATGACCATTAATATCCTTGAGAATGTTGTTCCTTCTCCTACTGATTTGGGTTAGCAATTCCCCAACTTTTTTTATTTTAATGTCTTCAAATAACTCTATCATAGACCCTTTTCCAAGAGTTTCTTTGTATTTGCCACGGATGTCCAAAAAACTTGGGCATTCATAGATGAAATTTTCCTTTGTTTCTATTGCCCTTATGTTACATAGAGTACATATCCTTTCTTCCCATTGTTCCTTGGGCGTTGTTCATCTCTCTGTTTCACATCTAAGCCTATGAGAGCTAGTCCTTATCTGAGCAATGAGGATTTTTTCTCTCCACTTTATTTTAGCGACTATATATGTTTTTTTCTTGTGGTCATACGTTGGGTTAAACTTTGCAATATAGTATTGTCTTTTCTTGCTTGCATTTTTCCACATTCCACTTCTAAACTTTTCATTCACATAGTTTTTTTAATATGAAATGCGAACAATTAACCTACTATTGAATTGATCCTGGAATAAATACATTGGTCAAAGTAGTTGATTCAACCACCTCAACTACCAAGACAACCACCCCAAACTACCCAACGCTTGGAGATCTTGGAGATTAGCGCTCAATGAAAAATATTGTAATATACAAGCATGCCTATGCTAACATCCCCCATTATTAGCAAATACAAAGAGCATTATGAAATAATTCAAATTTGACACGTGCAAGTGCCTTGGTGAAAATGTCTGCAACTTGCTTATCAGTGGGAATATACTGGAGCTATATGTGGTGCTTTGGAACTTCATCTCGAATGAAATGACATCGAGCGTCGATGTGTTTGGTACACTCATGAAATACTGGATTCTTGACTAGATTCAAAACACCTTGATTGTCGCAAAACAAATGAAGTGGAAGATTCTTTGGAAGACCCATGTTTGTAAGAATGTGACTTAACCACATTATCTCACAGATTGCTCCACTTGTTGTGCGATATTCTGCCTCTATAGAATATAAAGAAACCACCTATTTCTTCTTACTGTGCCAAGAGATAGGTCCAGATCCAAGATGGAAAATGTATCCAAAAGTCGACTTTCGATCATCAATGAATCTAGCATAGTTTGAGTCTGTGTATCCTTGTAAGATGAAATTGACATTCTTCTTGTACTCCAAGCCATAGTCTGTACTACCATGAACATAATGAAGAACTCTCTTTGCTGCTTTCCAATGACTCACCTTAGGTTCTTGCATGAACCTTGAAAGATAACCCATAGCAAAACTGAGATCTGGCCTGGTATTTTTCAGATATATGAGACTCCCAATCAACTTGCGATAGAGAGTACCATCTACCTGTGGAGATTTATCATATCGCGATAACTTAAGCCCTGGCTCCATTGAAGTTGCTTTAGGTTTGCAATCAGTCATGTGATATTTTTCGACCAATGTCTTGGCATACTTCTTTTGTGTTACTCTGATATGATTTTTTTTCTAATTCACTTACAAACCAAGACAATAGTGAAGAAGTCCTAGATCTGTCATTTCAAAATATTATTTCAAATCATCTTTCACTGCATCAACATGTTCTTTGAACCGTATGTTATGATCAGATCATCCACATATAGTACCAAAATCCCTATGTGAGAACCATTGTTCTTGATATAGAGATTTGCATCTAAAGGATTTCTTTTGAATCCATGTTGCATTAGGTGACTGTCTATTTTGATGTACCAAGCTTGTGGAGCTTGTTTTAGCCCATACAAGGATTTGACCAACTTGCAAATTTTTTGTTCTTGCCCTTCAACCACAAATCCTTCTTGTTGGGTCATGTACACTTCTTGCAAGTCACCATTCAAGAAAGCATATTTTACATCCATCTGATGTAAATTCCACCCAAACTGAGCTGCCATGGCATAAAGTACTCGAATGGTAGTCATTTTTGTAGTAGGGGCAAAAGTCTCTTCATAATCTATGCCTTCTTTCTAAGCATAGCCCTTTGCAACAAGATGGACCTTATGCTTATCAATAGTACCATCTGCCTTATACTTCACTTTGAACACCCATTTGCAGCCAATGGGCTTCTTTATTGAAGGTAGATTTACTAGCTTTCATGTATAATTTTTCATGAGAGATGTATGTTCTACATCCATAGCAACCTTCCACTAAGGCTCACTAAGTGCATCTTGAACTGTTGTGGGTTCATTCTCATCCAATGCTGACATATAAACCCGTTCATCATCCATATATGTTTCTTTGTCTTCCTCTGCATCTATAGATAGTTCATCAAACTGTTGGAAAAGCTCATCAACCTCTGAAGTGGATGCCTCTGCTCTCATCTATTGAGTCATACTACGAGTACAAGGTTGATCTAGAGTGAGATCTGGAAGTGAAACTTTGAATCTCTCAATGTGCTAGTATACCATTTTGGAACCTTGTTCTGTGGAGGTGGAACCTCTTTCTTAGGCTCCTCTTCCTCTAGGTATACAGTTGTAGATGTGTTATCTAATGTGAAAGCTTCATCAAATACCACATCTCTACTAGTGTGTGTTTTCTTGGTCATAGGACCTATCAACCAATATCCCTTTGAATGCTCATCATAACCCAGAAAAATACATTGCAAGGTTTCCTCATCTAACTTCTTCCTCTTGTTTTGGTATGTGCATGAATGCCTTACATCCAAAAATCCATAGATGAGAAATGGAGGGTTTCCTACCACTCCATAATTCTTGTGGAGTCATGCCCTGTAGAGCTCTTGTGGGTGCTCTATTCAGGAGGTACGATGTTGTACTCATTGCTTCTACCCAATACTCATGCTCAAGATGTGCCCCCTTAAGCATACATCGAACCATTTCCACAATGGAATGATTTCTCCTTTAGACAATTCCATTTTGTTGTGGAGTATAGGCGATTGTCAGTTGTCTCTTAATCCCATGTGCATTCAAAAATGATGAAAATTCCTTGGAGGTATTTCCCCCCTCGATCTAAGCGAAGGGTTTTGATGGAACATCCTGACTCCTTTTCAACAAGCTTCTTGAACTGCTGAAAGTACAGAAATGCCTCTGAATTCAATTGGAGAAAGAAAACCCACATATTTTGTGAGTAATCATCAACAAACAATTGAAAATACCTCTTTCCACCATAGTTTTTTGGCATAGGACCACATAGATCGGTGTGTACCAACTCCAAAGGTTTCTTAGCTCTTGAAGAGCTAACCTCAAACGGTACCCGGTGTTGCTTCCCTGCTAAGAAATTTGAGCATATTGGCAATGTGGATGAAAGGTTGGGAAGACCTTTCACCATCTCATATTTGCTCAACTCGAGGAAATATCCTGAACTCATATGCCCATATCTCTTGTACCAAAGAGAAGTAGCCTCCTTTATAGTCGTTGCCAAGGCTACATGAGGCGTTGAAACGACATCTAAGATGAAGAATCCATGCTTGTATGATCTTGTTCCTTTTTTGGTGATGAAACATCTCTTTCTGCCCTTCTCAACACTAAAAACAACATCCATGTCTCTATCCAATATCTGAGGGACGGACAAAAAATTGTTGACCAATCAAGGAACATAGAGTACCTTCTCAATCTGACATTTGACATATGGAAGAGTCACAGAAACATATCCTTCACCTTGGACTTGGTAGGTCTAATTTTGAGCAATTGTTACTGGCTTACCTTCCTTTTCCTCAAATATCTCAAACCACAATCGATCACCAGTCATATGTTTATTGGCACCAGAATCAATATACCACACTGCATCCTTCTAATGAGAAGATGTGAGTTATGAGCACCTTGTGTGCTCACTCAAAATCTGATTCCGAGTCTGATTCGACATAAGCAACATTCCCCTTGGGTTGCTTATTCTTCTTCTATGGTTTGTATTTCCCTTTGCCTTCTTCTTGTGATCTTGGTCATTTTGTTGTTTATTCTTAAACCAACACCTGTTGGTGTCATGGTTATTCATATCATAGATTTTGCAATATTACTTGTCTTTCTACTGAGGTTGTTTCCCTTTTCCTTTTGATGAGGATCCTCCCTTCTGAAAATGACCTTGTTTCTTACCCCCTCTTTTGGAGTGGAGGGCAGTATCTGGCACTTCATCTTTTTGAAACTGATTTGCCTCAATTTGAAGCAAATTCACCAATTCCACAAAGGTAACTTGTCTACCAAACACGTTGAGAGAGGTAATCAACACCTTGTAGGATTCAAGCAATCTCTCGAGATGACTGAGGTCAAGAGTGTATTTGCAACTCTCTCCCATGGCATTCAATTTGACTTTCAATTCTGCCACTCTGCATAGGAACAGGTCAACTATCTCACCAGATTTCATATTGAGTGTATGTAGTTGAGTTTGAAGGTTTAGAATAGTGGATTGATTCTTCCCTTCATAAATGGTAATCAAAGCATCCCAAGCTTCCTTACCAGATTTAGCATCACATATATGAGGTTGGACCTCATCTATTTTAGCAAGCAGAATAAACATGAGACATCGTCTATCCTTCTTATCAAAGGCCTCTTGATTTTGCCCCTATTGTTGTAGGACGTTTTTTAGTGTCAGTCACTATATCCCACAAATCTTCAACCTAAAGAATAGCATGCATCTTTGTCTTCCATGGTGCAAAATTAGAACCTTTGAGCAACTGTGAATCTGACAAATATTTGTGAATAGTAGCCATTGTGAAGGTTCCTTATAACACCAAATGGTCCCCCTTTCTTTATACTTGCAAAGAGTACGTGAAAGGGAATTCAATAAAATTGATGGCACTTGCCTCAAAACCCTTCAAAAGAAAGTTGATGAGTTGGAGTTTAAGCCAAACAATCAGAAAGAATTAGGGTATTAAATGGAGTGAATATCAAAACTGGTTTTCCTTATTTCTCCCCGACGATTTATAGAGAACAATAGCTCAGACATCGTTGTCGCATCTATGTTAAGCGTTAGATATAGTAGCCCAAAGCACGACATCATCACCTGTAAGTGTGGGCCAGAGGTACCGTATATACTGAACACTGCGATGCAATAAATTGCATAAATAGGTATAAAATGTGGGGTCTTTTCTTTGCTTTGTATATTTTACTTTATGATTGAAATGCAAGAAAACAGGAAATTTCAATGCAAAAAAAATCACAAGTGCCCACAAATTTAAATACTTTAGGTGTCAGTTTCCACCGAAAATGCACCTATTATAATATCAGTTTTGTTACAATGATGATATTCAAATCCAAATGTTCTTTTCAAATCAACAATTTTCTTCCCCCCTTTGTCTTAGAATTTTGCAAAATAAAATGCTTTTGATCCCCCCTTTTTGTTGAAAAATAAACAAGGATGAAAATTTGTGATATACCCTTTCAAGTTGGAAAAGAAACTATATTTCCTTATCCCTCCAAAAAAAATGCACTAGAGTGGAAAGAAGTTAAGTACCTCTGAAAAATTACCAAATGTTGCTCTCTTGAGGAAAAAAAATGCAAAAAGTTGCTCTCCGTGGGCAAAAATTACCAAAATGTTGTTGGCGGTGATAAAAAAAATGCCAAACTTGTTAGCAATAACAAAAATTTGCAAAATAAAAAAAAAAATCGCAAAAAAATTGCTAAGTCCCGGGCGGGAATCGAAACCACGACCTTCGTGTCGCCAATATCTTCGCACAAGTCCGACGAGCCAGTCGGGCTAATGCGCCCGACGGGAAGATAAAGACCACCTATTTTATTCCCATCAATGCTTAGAATAGAGAACAAAATCCCTTGGGACTTTAGTCCCACATGCGTTAGGCAGATGCACGCAATGGGGTTTAAAACAACAAACTACCCCCCTTATGTTTGATTTCCTATGAGCAATCAAGAAACTCTCACACGCCCTTTTGCTACCCACTAGAACCAACGGGAAGACGCCACGTCAGTGTCGATACACACCAATATGGCACGTCAGCCAAAAACTTATCAGTCTGCCACATCAGCCAAAAACCTATCAGTCTGCCACGTTAATGAAATTGCCATGTCAATCATCCAGTCAGCCATTGCCACGTGTTTGCCTTGGGTTACGTGCAGATTAGGGGTCTCGATCCTTGGGATTTGTGACCTATCAACCTTGTTTTGCATGCGCAAGAGTGCTCGACCTCATTCTGCGTGCAGAGGAGAGTCCTCGATCGACATGAAAGTAGCCCATTCGTTGGAATCCACCTCGGGAAGCCTGCTTCCCAAAGAAACTTCGCCCTTGTGCCCGTCTAGCTCTGATACCATAATATGAAATGTGAATGATTAACCTGCTATTGAATTGACCCTGGAATAAATACATTGGTCAAAGTAGTTGATTCAACCACCTCAACTACCAAGACAACCACCCCAAACTACCTGGCGCTTGGAGATCTTGGAGATTAGCGCTGAATGAAAAATAATGTAATATACAAGCATGCCTATGCTAACATTTTTATGTCTTTGTTGAAATTTGGGCATTCATTTATGTTGATTTCCCAATATTTCATCCATTTCTGATTTTGTTTCATCCATGTGTTCTTTCGCCTATGTAGCTCTTCATCTCTAACTGCCTTAAGCCATCTGTTGTTTTTCATGTTTTCTTTTTATTCAAGTAACATAACAGCTTGGTCATAGCAATTGCCTCTAAAGGGAACATTCCAGTTTCAACTAGAATAATTTCATAAGGGACTATGGCCTTAATTCTAAGAAAATTTGTAATTAGACATTTTTGAATCCTTTCTATTTGCCTCCATTTTGTATTTGTTGTGCCACTGGCCCACACCTCGCAACCATACAACACAATCGGTGTGACAAGTAGGCCAAATAAGACCTTGGTGGTCTTCCAGTCCCACAACTCGGCATTCTTACACCAATTTTGAAGTGCATATAGTGCTCTCCAACCACTTAAAGTTCTTTTCATCCTACATGTATTCCAATTGAGCTTGTTATGAATGTCTATGCCTAGATATTTGTATTCTACCACTACCTCAAGAGGTTCTCCTGCAAATTGAAATTCGAGATGTTGCTTCTTTTTTGTTGAAAAATCATGATTTTTGTTTTGCTCGTGTTCACCTACATCCCAACTTCCTTACAAAAGAGTTTTAGAGCCCGAAGGTGATCTTCTAGATCTTTAGTTGTTTCAACCACAAGAATTACATCATCTGCATACATGAGGAGTTTTACCACATATTTGGCTAAGTGCACACCCTCTCCCCCAAATAATATCAGAGATAGATGGCAACCTTGTTTGACGCCTGTCACTCCTAAAACATTCAGATAACCCTTCTTGTGTTCTGATTCTAGCCTTTACATGCTCATATAATCTGTGAACTATTGCCCTGTAATGAATTAGAACCTCTAGCTCTTCCATTCTGCTCCATAATTTTTTCGTTGGCACTTTGTCAAATGCCTTTTTGAAATCTACAAAACAACAGCAAGCCTCCTCTTTTTTGTCCCATATTTTTTCCACTGTGTCTAAGCGTAATACAGTGATTAATAGTTGAGTGCTTGGGCCTAAAACCCACTTGTCCCTTTGCTCTCTTTCTCTTTTCTTCTGCCTATCTGCTGATCCTATGCTCTATCATACTCCAAATAGCTTTACAAAGAGGGTTGATCATAGTTCGATAGTTTGAGGAATTATTTACATCTCTATTTTTAAACAAAGGAATGGTCAAGCTAGTTGTCCATTCTGTAGGGAAGCCATTTTGTATGCCCTCATTGAAAATCTCTTTGATTTGCGGTGCAAGAATATCTACCCCCCATTTTATATGCTCTACCTGAAGATTTTCTATGTCACAAGCTTTACCAATTGCTAACTTTCTTATCCCTTGAATAATGTCATCATTTGTGAAAAGTTATTTCTTGACAATGATAGTAGGGTTGTCTCATGTTGGTTACTACGCTCATACAATTGTTTTGAATACTCCAACCACTGACTAGTTATGATATTTTCAGTTTGCATCTTTTTCACGCTTAGCTCCTTCCAAAATATCTTTGGTTCATGCTTCCCTAAGTAAATTAGTTATTTCCTCCTTGTTCTAGTGTATTCTTCTTTTTTTGCCCTTACCATTTTCCCATATGTTTTTTTTTTTGCTCTTGTTTTACTCGTTGGTTCCTTTAGTAATCTTCGCGCTTCCTTGCAATCTTCATCAAAATTTCTTTGGTTCATGCTTCCCTAAGTAAATTAGTTCTTTCCTCCTTGTTCTGGTGTATTCTTCTTTTTTTGCCCTTACCAGTTTCTCATATGTTTTTTTGTTTGCTCTTGTTTTACCTGTTGGTTCCTTTAGTAATCTTCGCGCTTCCTTGCAATCTTCACCGAACCACGGGTTAGTTGGGAAGCTATTTCTTTCTTTCTTTCTAGGTTTAGCTTTCTTGCATTTGTTTAGAGCTTCTTGGATAACATGCATTAACCATTCACTTTTATTGTAATCTCTGTTATTGTGAGGCAGACCCTTTCTTTTCCTTTCCTATAACTTGTTATTCAATGTCGCTCTGAAACTCTATCGATTTTCTTATGTTAAGAGAATGTTTCCCTTGTGAGGAAGTTTGTTTTGATTGTCTTGCATGTGTTTTTCCCTTGGTTTGTCTCCTTGCATTTCAAGTTTCACAAAAATTGGGTTGTGATCTAACTTAAGTTCCACTGGGGAATCTTCCACTTCTAGCTCCTCTATTTTTGGTATGCAATTTTGTGAGCATATTACATAGTCTATTACACTTTTTCATCCCATTGCAAATAACCAAGTTGTGTATGGGGAATCTTCCACTTCTAGCTCCTCTATTTTTGGTATGCAATTTTGTGAGCATATTACATAGTCTATTACACTTTTTCATCCCATTGCAAATAACCAAGTTGTGTATGCTGCAAAGGTCTAACAATTCTTCTCCATATTGCGTGATAGCCCCATTCTCATATTCTAAAGTCCTGGTCCACTGCTGATTTAATCGCAATATCTTCATTGCCTGCTAGAATGTTAGCTTGCTTATTTGTTGTCCTTGCATTGAAGTCTCCAATTAATATAATCTCCCCCAACTTATTGTATGTCAAAATGTCTCTTTTTAGGGAGGAGTATGGGTCTTCTCTGTTAAGTTCATGTTTCTTGTAGAATTTAGAATTCTTGGGAGCAAAATAACATGTTGGTATGCTAATAACTGACTTATTTTCTACGATCTTTATCCAAATGTACTGTTTATTTTCATCTTGTTTTTCAATTTTAATGACCCTATCCCACTCTTTTATTAAAATCATAATACCCCCCTGCCCCTTGCCATTTTCTTTTGTTTTATTCCATATTGCTATTTTCTTGTATCCCACAAAGTCTAGAGTCCTACATTCATCGTGCTCATGTGTTTCTGTCAAGATGATTATATCTCTGTCTCTAGCCCCTTGCCATTTTCTGTTGCTTTATTCCATATTGCTATTTTATTGTATCCCACAAATTCTAGAGTCCTACATTCATCGTGCTCATGTGTTTCTGTCAAGATGATTATATCTTTGTCTCTAGCAATGGGCCCTAACTCGGGTCCTCTTCTCCAAGGGTAACCTCTACAGTTCCAACTTACCATCGTAAGATGTTCCCGAGCGAGCCATACTCCCTATTTGTTTTGAGCTTGTTTAGATGTGATGTACGTCTTTCCATTTCTTAAATATGCCCATCTCCCTTCATTCCTTGTCGCCCTCACCTTTTTTCATTCCTTATTCTTTCTTCCTGTTGTAGAAAGGTTAGGTCATCATCTAAATAGAATTGTGACCCTCTCAACATGCCTTTGTTTCTTAGTAACCTTGTTTTATCCTCATAGCTCATCAATGTGACCCGAATATGCCTATCTCTACCTCCTCTCTCAGTTTGTCAATCCTACCTACTTGTTTGATCTGACCTTTCCATTGTAACCGATCTAACAAGAAGTCCCTAGTTAAACGGTTTGTCTTCCCTATCCCCATAATATTTTAACCCTTTGATGATTATGTTTGATAACTTCTCATGTCTTTCTTTCTCTTCTGTTATTTGAATTTTTACTTGCTTCTCTATCAACTCTTTATGCTGATTGACTGGTTCTTTTACTACTTGAGACCATGACTTTGCCTTTGCTAATTCATTTCGTAGCTCATTTTCTCTTGTTTCTATGTTTTGGAGTGTTTCCCAACCTCTTATTTGTCTTGCATTCGTTTTTTTCACCTCTATTGTATCATTGATTGGGGAGTGGATAGCTTGTTTGAGGACATGTCATTCACGTTGACCCATGTTTGCAAGGTTTTGTAGCTTTGACACTTGCTCCTTGAGTTGGTTGTTTTCCTTTTCCAGCCTTTGATTGATGTTTATGACCTCATCTAATTTAGTATCTCTTATTTTCTCCCTCCTTTCCATGCTCTCGAGTTTCTCTTTCATCTTCATTAGCTCTTGCACATAAAGTCTTGGTGCCCACATGAGTGGCGTGGTTGTGGGACTGTAAATTTCTTCCCTATATTGAAACTCATTTTGGTGACCTACACTTTCCACGCTAAATGTTTTCTTGCTTTCATTTTTTATTTTTTTATCCTTGCTTGTTTTTCCTTTTGTGCTCGTGTGTTCTCACTTTGCCTCCGTCTCTTTTGTCTTCCTTCTTTTGTCCCCTATGTTGGTCTGACCGATCTCCCCATTCGACAATGGTTAGTGTCTTTGATTGTTCCTTATTCTCCACATGTTTGTGGAAGAATATTTTTTACTGTTATTTTCCGATTAGTCCTCTTCATTGTTGCTACCCTTGTTCAAGCTTGTCGGCGCCTTATTATTCTCCAATATTGTTTTGCATTGACATATATAGGTTTTTCCATTCCTTCTTCGGGTGTCTCAGACAGTAGTATTGTTATATGCCCTGTTGCTTGTGGATATGTCAATCCCCGTGTTTCGTTAGCTTCACTGATTGGAATAGTATGTGAATTTACGAAGACCAACTATCCTATGGTTTCTACTTGTTCTTGTAATTGTTGTTTCCCTTCTTCCATTATCAAACCACCCCTATACTACTGATATGTTCTTTCTTGCTCCCTATCAAACTTTCCTAAAACCTAAATAATTTCAAGCACTAAATCAAAGATATCGAAACTTACCTCGATGTCACTGCCTGGCTTCAAATCCTTTAAAGTCACCGCCGCTTGACTCAACTGTGGATTAAAAACCCTCCAAAGTCGTCGTTGCCTGGCTTCAAACCCTCTACAACCACTACCGCTTGACTCAGTTGCGGATTTAAAAAACCTCCAGAGTTGTCGTTGCTTTGATTCAAACCCTCTACAACCGTTGTCGCCTGACTCAGTTGTGGATTAAAAAACCCTCCAAAACCACCGTTGCCTGGCTTCAAACCCTCTACAACCACCGTCGCCTAACTCAACTGTGGATTAAAAACCCTCCAAAGTTGTCGCTGCCTGGCTTCAAACCCTCTCATCGGGTCTTGACTCAAAGGAGGGAGAATAAACAAACTTCATAGACATTAATTAGACTAATCAATTTAAATTGTAATATTATTTTAAACTTTTAGGTTTAAGTTCGCTATGATATTCAGACACTTTTTAAACGCATACGCATAGAGTCAAACTTGTGGATTCTAACTAAGCCAAAAAGGCTTATAATAAGAAACAATCGCATGGAAAGAAGGCCCACTTATTATAAGGAACTCCCCAACAGGCCGAAGGTGGATGCTGATGAAGAATAATATTCCCATTAGAACACATACAACACGTTTTTTTATGCACGTTTAAGACTTCAGTTCTGAGACTTTGCGGACACAATACATTGCGAAACTACTTTGTGGTTTTTTAAAAAAGCATAGAATTGAATAAAGAAGCATTTCATGTGATGCAGGCATCATCAAGCATTAATCTCATGTCTTTGTATTTATAATTGCAACTGCAATTCAACTTGGAATCTCAAACTCCAATTCAAAGAATCAGCAGAGATCATCACAATGTAGCTTTCTTTTGGGATGGACATGGGCACAATTGTTTTGATTCAAGAATATGGTATTTGCACATCCTGTTTGGGTGCTCAGGATAGATTGCACCTTCAAATATCCATCAGAACATTTTTTTTGACATTACCAACAATGCTCTCAGTGGTCTGCTTATGTACCTATACTATATCTTTGGATAATTGACAATATGATACAATACAAAGTATGGCCTACTTCCTAGGCTAGGAGTATTTCCTTTCGCCATATTTGAGGCATGACTTGGACCACTTAACTTTGTTGGATATTCCACAGGCACATTTATTACCATCTACTTAGTGTTTGGTTATGCCTGTTATAGGACAGGCTCGCTGTTTATGGAAGCCATCGCACTTGTACAGTTCATATTGTTAGGCTTAGAAGAAATGTCCTCGTCCACCCCCTGTTTTGGTATATATTTTTTTTCATCTTTTTTTTCCCAGCCATAAAGTGAATACTGATCACCCAGTCCTTTATGCTGATGTAGGATCACGTTCATAATCTACAACTGAAATTAATAGCTCTCTCATGGAGTCAAATGGCCCTTGTAGCGCTCTTGCTCCACATTTTATATGTAACATAGAAAAGTTCTTCATTCAAAAGTTTGAAACATAATATACTACAAATTTTGCAGATATCTTCTCAGAAGATGTCCTTTCAGATTTCTCATTATTCATTAGAAGTTAGCCCTCACGTCAAAATTATTATGACTCTTTCTCAATATGCACTGAAGCTAATATTGTTGCAGGATTTTTGCTTGAGACACCAATTTAATATTGGCAGAAGAAACACTAATCCACACGTTGATAAAAAGGAGACAAAACTCATGCAAAATAAAATTTAGGACAGCAATATTTGCAACTAGTATTTGGAATTCATAGCTGACATTTATCCATGAAAGCAAGGCAATGTTACACAAAATAATATTCAACATAAAAGTAAATAAAAATTTAACGTGTAAACGTCAAAATATATGGCATGCTGAACCTTTCTAGACATCCACTTATGAACAAGGATCAATCTTTCTCCTCTACAAAGAGAAGAGTTCTTCCTTCACAAACTTATCCATTCTATTCCAATCTAAGCTATTTAGACTCGGATTTTTCTCTCAATTGTTTTCTTTTAGCCGCATACTTTGCCAATTTCTTATAGCATTTCTCCAGTCTTTCCTCCTTTTTCCTCTCCATATGATTCCTGTAGGCCTCCTCCACAATTTCTGGATATTCACCTTCAAGAGCTTGCCAGAATCTCCACCACTTCTTTACTATTGCCTGTGCATGAGAATATAAATAACTATTCAGACTTCTCAGAACTTGCATTTTCAACACACCAATGCTTCAAGTATTGTCAAAAAAATTCTAGTAACAATATTTATCTACAATAGATAGAATGCTTAATCTGGAACATCAAATAAGTACTAAAATAGAATGAGGATTGAACAGAAATGAGGTATTTCTGACAATGATAATGAATTTCTAAAGGTCACCATTTGAAATTGTTATTCTGATTATTTAAAATGAAGCTTCTACCTATGATGTGTAAGATAGGGCAAAATTTAATAAATCACACACAATTCATTGTGTAATCCCATTTAATAAATACGCATGTTACATGCTTAAGGAATGTAAGTGCAAACCAGAACCAGCCATAGCCAGGAAGGGTCAAGAATGATTCAAAATGTTTGACACACTCATTGAAAATAAGTACCCTTACCCTAGTGACAAAGGTTAGTAACTGTTAAACTATTTTGTGTCAGATCATTTGTGTTGATTTAGAGTTTTTTTGGTGTTCATGGTTGTGTGGTTGCTATATGCACAAGATCTATTCAAGAGATTTGGTCATTCCTATACATGTAGCAATTCGTGGATTAGATTATTATTTGTTATAAATTTTCTTGATGTTCTCTCCTGGAATGAGAAAGTCTATGTTTGTGCATGAACCTATGTTCCATGGAGACTTGTCCTGGGATTTGGGGCCATCTCCGAGATGCATCCCGCTGCCCTGTAAAGGCAACATGTCATTTTAAAATACATCCTGCCATCCCAAAAAGCTGTGTCAGCATCCTCATGTCCAAATTTTGTGGAACATAGGCATGAACATGAAAAGCATAGCTATCTGCCTTTCTTTTAGGCAAACTATTGTACATCCATATGTTCTTATCCACTTGTTTCTCATGTGGTGGTCTTTGGAATGTTACAAATATGTGTTGGTTGTTCTCGAGATGGATGAGTAGATCTGCAAAACATGTAACTTCAGTTTGCCCGATGAAAATGGCTGTAACATTGCACAGTCAAATCATGTAAATATGAAGGAATAAATGCAATTGAAACATGAAAATAAATGGGGCACTGGTTCTCTGAAAGACCTGCAAAGTCAGTTTACCAGACGAAAATGGTTGTAACTTGGATGGCAAGAACATGCAAATATGACGGGAGAAATGAAGTTGAAATCTGAAAAAATGGTGCATGAGCTCATCTTTGTTGTATAAGACAGCCTTGTCAATCTGAATAGTATTTTCAGGACTTCAATTGCTGCAGAATATGTGACATGCAAGACTATCGAAGCATTTACAGTCATTACTCCTTGTTCTGGATGACTTTAGAGATGGTGGACATCATATAAATTGATGTTGTGATCTTCAATGCCCATAACATTTTGTACCGAATGTCAAATAATTGAAGGAACAAGCAAATGAAGGGTGAAAAAAGTGTTCTAAGATGGACAACTTATCACTGAGCAACTGCAGAGTGGTGTGCCCAGCAGAGCATGGAGTCAAAGTCCAACTCAGGAGGTGTTACATACGTACGAAATTTGAGGATCTTGATAGTGAGAAGTGGTGTGAGGAGGTCAAAGAGCAACAGACATTTGCAAGACAGACAGCTCTCTCACCTTAAGGAATGAAACTTTGAAGTAGACAAACAAAACAATGGAAGCAATTGGAGAACAAAAAATGCCCATAAATTCACGGCAACAGCAAGGAAGATCTGGTGAAGGCCAACGGAGCTCATCAACATATTAGAGATATCACCAGCAGACAGTTGTAAGAAAGGGTGGTTTGTGGAGGGCCTTCTTCCTAAATCCAGAAAGAAGAAGGCAGTCCCATTGATGTTGTACCAAGAGCCTTTGACCAGGCCATGAATCTAGTAAGTGATTCCAAGGCATTTAAAGGATGGGTCAAGCAATTAGCAACTTTGAAGATGAGGGTGACGGAGATGGAATATCAGTTCACACACTTCGTAAAAGATACGAATCGCATGTTTCAAGATTTCAAAGATAACAAGAGGGAGCATAAAAAGGTATGGTGCACAGATTGAAAGGCTGAGCACACCAATGCAACATGTTTGAAGAAAGCATTCTGCAACATATGAGACATGCCTCTTCCACGTGAAAAATAATCAAAGTCATGAGTTGGTCATTCAAACAGAGAATGCACCTAACAAGACAAAATGGGTGCAACAAATTGAGGATACCGAAACAATTTCTAAGGTGACAAGAAATTAAAATGAGAACAAAGGAGGTATTGGCAGTTAGATCTAGGACCATCATTAAATGTTGTAAACACCATTAATGAGGCCACTTTGTGAGAGAATGTTGGAATGGTGCAATTTTAAAAGCATGATTGATGTGCGAATGTTGTTGTTTAGGGAACCACAATGACAATCAATGCCCCAAGAAGATGCAAAGGGGCAATGCAAACATGAACATGATTGAATGATCTTAAGAATGCCATGGCAATTCCAACAGGCCAACCTGGAAGAAAAGAAGGCAAGATGGACAAAAGCCTAAGCAGAGATTGAACAAGACATGATAGATGACAGACTAACACAAAAGGGAGTTGTGTAGAAACCAACATCCCCTCACCCAGAAGCATCTAACTCTCACTCGAAAATGAAGATAGCACGTCAGATTTTGCAAATACTAGTCTAGTAAGAACAGTAAATACTTTTCAATGCATTTCTAAGCTGAAAAAATTCATTGGGGATTTCGCACAACCATCCAAAGGACACAAGCAACAACCTAAGCAATGTGTGAACTAGTAGTCAGTATGCTCAATGCAAGCAAGAAAACCAACCTACTAAACGAGTTGTTAGGGAACAAACTAACAAATGTCATTGCTGATGGAGGATCTAGTTTAAATTTTCTCCCATTGAGGACATGGCAGAAATTAGGGTCATCTACACTATAGCTTACCAAATTCAAACTGCTAGAAGCAAATCTGTAAGAATCAAGGTGAAGGGCATATCGACAACGCAAGGTGTGAAGACTATAAACAAGTTGATTTTTATGGACTTTGCGGTTAGTACTTTGAAAAAGAAGCCTATGATGTTGTATTGGTGATGGTTGCACCGGACAAGAAAAGTGGAGCACAACTATTTTAAAGACCAGTTTATGTTGAAGAAAGGCCAAGCAAAATATACTGTAAACATCAAGAACCAGTTGATAAACAAAAGCATTGTATCCTTCGGCGAGTCGGATTGTTATCAGCACAATGAAGAGATATCTATCCGTGAGGAAGATGATGTCAGCATTGTTCACATAAAGCAGAGAGAAGCTGGCATATTTCAACTGGAAGACTTGTTTGAAAATAAAGGAACTTAGACAACAATCTTCTCCATTAAAAGGCAGAGGATTATAAGATTTTGACTTCAAGATATCTATATTTGCAAACCAAGAATCGTCACAACAACAACAATTAAACCACTAACTCATACTTGGTTGCAGCAAAGAACAGGAAGGGAAAAATTTCCCCCGAATTTGAAGGAGTATATAATGGGGGATGCACAACTGAACCTGGAGTTGATGCATATGACAAAGTAAAGGTTGTGAGAAGCAAAAAAAACATATTAAGTATGAGGATCTGAAAATGGTCTCCATGGACTTCAGGAAAAAAGCCAGTCCTCATCATTGATGATTGGAACCCATCGAAGAAGGCAAATGCATTCAAAAATTTTATGATGTATTTTTGCATGAATGTGGAATCACCAAAAGGAAGTGCCATCTGAGCTACATGTCCATTAGATGCCTCCAGTCGTAAGTGTGCAACCCGTACAACAACGACCATATTGCATGAATCCTAAGTACGTTACAGTTGTGAATGCAGGTCTTGACCAGATGATTAGTGCAAGAATTATCATTGGGGCCACTGTATGGAATGGATTTCTCCAATCTTGATCAATCTGGAGAAAGAAACCGTGGAGATTTGGATTTGTATAGATTTTCAGAGTCTAGATGCAATCACAATCAAGGATTTATTCTCTATATTGCTTATTAATTACAGGACATTATATATATTTGTTCCTTGATGACTTTTCTGAGTATAATCAAATCAACATAGTCAAGGAAGACAATTTGAAGACAGCATCTGTGGTAGATGCTGGCATCCACATGTATAACCAAACGTTATTTGAGCTATGAAATGCACCAATAACTTTTCAAAGAGTTGTTTTGTACACTTCCGAGTACGTGTATAGGAAAGTGCAAAGTATTTTTGGACAATTGGTCTTTATGCATGTTTAAGGAAGAAGAATTGAAGGCATTGAAAAAATGTATGTTACTTTGCATATGTGCCTCATTTTCACTCAACCCAAAGAAATGTATGTTTTTTAATTCTCTATGAGGAGTTATTAGGACATATTGTTTGTCATATGGATCTGAATAGAGAACCAAACAGGGTCTGAGTCATGGTTCTAATGGGGCGTCACTTCCCTGAAATCCTTTCTGGGACACAGGATATTACAGCAGGTTTATCAAGAACTTCACACCCATTGGACGTCCTGACATAACATGGTGTTCAACAGAGGACATTCAAGAAGTTAAATATCTGCTTGATCAATGTAACGTACTTTGCAAGCCAACTAATGTTGATGGCAGAGACATTACTGTACGATAAGGCTCTAAGGTTGGCATGCATCGTTAAATAGTTCAAACACTATCTACTTGTAAACACACTCTTATTCAACATATGCAACCAACCATTCTTATACTTGATTAAAAAGCCCATGATAAGTCAGAGACTTAGCAAGTTGTTAGTGACACTATAGGATTTTGTGTTGAAGACTATCGTACAACCCAGTAAGAGCCCTATCATTGTTCACCAGCATCAACATGTATAGGCAAACTTGCAGATGACAATATATGACAAATTTCCAAATGCACACTTGTTCCACGTTGTGGTGTTGCCTTCACAGAAGCACATCAAGACTTTTATGTCTACAAGATCTCTCCTGAAACAGTTGACAAGGACAAAGAAGCAGAGGATTTTATTAAAGTCAAGACCATTTCAATTGATAAAAGAATTGCTTTATTTAAGGAAACCCGACCATCTGTTGTCGAGATGTGTGTCAGAGGAGGGAATCAAAAGCATACTCCAAGAGGCACATAAGGGATTACCAAGCAGTCACATGAGACCCAATACCATGGCAAGAAAGGTCTTGGTGGCTGGCTTTTGGTGGATAACAGTATTCCAAAATATAAAATAATGGGTTTGTTCTTATGATCCATTTCAACTAATAGGAAAGACATTGAAGCCGAATTGCATGTCAGTATAACTATCTCAACTGCAAAAATTATTTGAAGGTTGGAGATTAAATTTTGTAGGAACTTTAAAGGCCAATCAATTACAAAGAAACACATATATCATAGTCATTACAAAGAATCTCACTAAATGGGTCAAAGTGAGGACCATGACTGATAACTCTACCAAAAGTACAACATGCTTCACTTCCAAACAAATCATCACACAATCTAGAATTCCACTAGAAATCACAAAGTGATCATCACAAACATTTAATGAATGTGGTTATACAAAAATTCACGACAATTCAAATATATACCACACTGTCCAACCCATGTTATCCAAAGGGAAACAAACAAGTTGAGGCTACAAACAAGGTTCATTTTACAGTTTTTCAGAAATCTTGCACGATTGATGTCATAGACTAGGAGGAACAGATACTTGCAGTCCTCCAAGCCTAGAGGATGGCAATCAAAGCAACCGTGAGCCATACAACCCTATGGTCTTAGTGCCAAGCTTGCACATAGCTGTCAAGAACAAACTCGACGATCACAAGAATTTGAAACACTAACTACTGATCTTGGATAGACTTGATAAAACAAGAATGATGTCTCAATGGCTAACAAAAACAATGCAACTATGATGTAAATATTGGTATGATTAGCACCTATGATAAATAGCATCCAAGCAAAGGAAAACTGGTCCACAAATAACGGGAAACAGGAGACTAAACCCCTCTTGCTAGGGTCATTCTGAATTCAAGAGGTGATGAAGAAAGGCTGAATAAACATACAAAAGGTGGACAAAACATCATGTATAAAGAGTGAATGGGGTCCAAGTTGAAGTTATATAAGATACATGTCGAGGCAAATTTAATTGATTTTGAAAGAACTGATTCTAAAAATAGTTCAGGTGAATCTTTTTAAAGCATTGCTTTACACAAATTGGTGAATGAATTAACTCACAAATAAATGAATTTGTGGAAACCATGTCATAAAAGTGAGTTTAGTAGGATTAGTAATAATTAAATGATCAAGATTCAAATTCAATCATTAACATATTAACCCCATCAAAAGTTCACCACATGTCAATTCATGATAAAAGAGAACAAGTAAAACTACTTGTGATGAATTATTATAAAAATCAAGCCCAACTATCCAAGTCAAACAGAACCTTGTATCCATGTGGAGATCCATGAGAGGGAAATTGGACAATGTGCGAGATAAATAGCAAGGACTTGTGCTTGTCAATTGCCAGGGCATTATAGCAACATCAAGGACAAGGTACAAAGAAGAAAGCAACAAATTCGACTAAAGACCCCTATATTTTCTGACTATGTAAATTGTATACAGTTAGAGCAGGCTAGTCGCCTCCTAGAGGAAATGTGATGTCATTTGATTGAGGGAGTACGTTGTCTACCAAAGGGGAGGTGTTGTCTTATAAAGGAAATATGCCATCTAGATGAGGACCCATGTTGTTAGTGTGAGAGCCCTTGACTAGTCAAGAATGTGCAAGTGTGTCATTTGGGAGAGTTTGGAAGCCATCTAGGCCAAATAAATCATAGTCAAGGAGCTGCCTAAGGCAAGTATATCACCTATGTGGTGAAAGCTACTAAGCCATGTACGTCATCAATCAAGGGGTCATCAAGGAAAAGCAAGCCATCATATTGGAATCCCTTTGCCTGAAGATCATTCTAAGAGTCGTCTGAGAAGGAATGTCATTAGCTTCAATGTAGTTCTTCTAGGAGGAAGAGTAAGTCTTCTCATCCCTAGAGGGGCACACTTGCCACATCATTTTAATGAAGACAAAGTATAATGTCATCTAGCAAGAAACAAAGAAAGAAGAGGCCGTTTAGGTCTTGGATAGGCTCACTTACAACACAAAGACGAGCACATGTTAGAAATCTCAAACGTATTAAGTGTGTTGTCTATCCTATCCGAGTGAATGTCGTCTAGCATGTGAGGGAAAAGATTATGACTATCATCAATGAAGAGAGTGTCATCTAACAAAGTGAGGAACATTGTCAAGGAGAATGAGTTTCATCTAGCACTTGATGGGAATGACAAATCATCAAGTTCAAGTGTGTTTCATCTAACAAAAGAGACTAGATGCACATCCAACAAAGGAGAGTTATCGACAAGAGTGGAGGGCAAGCCATATATGTCATTTGAGAAGAAGCTCAGGTTGTAAATGTTGTCCACAAGCAAAAACCACGTGATGTGTACTATCCACATGAAAAACTTAGCTTAACTTATCGTCTCAGAAACAGCTCAACTCCTAAGCATTGTCCAAAATAAAGCCCAAGCAATGCATGTTGTCTACGAGGCAATTCAAGTCCATGTAAGATGGGACTTAACTCATGAATATAGCATATGAGGAGACTCCACTTGTAAGTGTTGTCTAAGAGAAAATTCATTATGTAAAACAGAATCATTGCACAGAAAATGTGACTTGTCATAAGGAGGAAAGAGCTAGTGAATACCAGCAACCAAGTTCATATCATCTGGTGAACATTCCGCATCGTCAAGCAAATTGTCCATGTCGTTTAGGTGAAGGGTTCCGTCCAAAAGCCATATTGTTGTGTCATCCAGCTTGTGCATGCAAAGCCATTAGTTTAGGAGGAACCCTATGTCGTCAAATGAATACTTATACAAGTATTACCCCTGAAACCATCAATCATTCATTATATTTTCAAATACCAATATAAATAAGCAAATGTGTAGGTATATAGATATACACCAAGACACTTTATATGATCACAATGACCTATGGATGTGATTGAGAGGAAACAAGATGCTAATGAAGAAGATAAAACTGTCAAGAACGCTCAGGACCATCAACCAAGAACCACAAAACACACAATGCTTCTAACCCTCTCCTACTTGACAAGATGTTGCCCAAGGTCTTTAGATCCCTGAAAGTCCAAAAGTTCTTAGCAAAGCTTGAACGAGAAGTACTAAACTTTCAAAAAATGCAGGACATTCTATTTGAAAATGCAGGATGTTCCCTGTAGCAATGCTTGCTGAAAATCATGGATATTCGAGATCAATTGGCTAAGAGTCTCAAAAAAGTTAAAGAAGAGGATTCCGGCATAATCACTCTAAGAAGTCTACCTTCCTATGAAAATTTTAGCAAAACATTTAATTAACTATAACAAGATATTGACATTACTTTTGATAGATTGTGTAACAAGCTCTTCAAAAGGACAGGAGGATAAAGCAAGAAAGAAAACTTAAGAATCCTCATAGAAGGCTTTTGCTGCCAAAAGAAATTGCAAGAGGGTTGAAAAGGCTATCTAGAAAAGCGAAGGAAATGAAAGTAAAATTAAAATCACTTCATCTATCCCATGCAAACCAACTTACAAAAAGGTTCATTGTAATTTTTTATTGCAAGATGGGCCATCTGGAAAGAGATTGTAGGAAGATGAAGTGGCTTGTTGGTAAAAGGAAACAAAATTCCTGTCAAGTACACATTGCAGAACATGAGAGGAAAATATGGATATATCATAGTTGATTCTCAAAGTGGAAACGAAACTACAACGTTTGGTAATTCAATTCAGGAAGCACATGACACGTAGAAAGGAGTGGTTTACAACATCTGCTGTTGAAAAATCAAAGTCAATCAGGCATACATTGCAGAACATGAGGAGAAAAATGGGTATGTCTCAGTTGATTCTCAAAATGGAAATAAAACTAGAAAATTTGGTATTTTGATTCAGGAGCTAGTAAATCCATGACATGTAGGAAGGAGCGGTTTACAACATTTGTTGGTGAGAATTCAAAATCAGAGAACATGGTCTTGGGAAATCACAAATCATAATATGTAAAGAGGTAACGTAATATATAACTCAATACATTGTATGGAGCTTTGTCTCCATAATATAGACATAGAAAGATGACTCTTCAATACTTGACTATTACACTCCTCACATATCCGAGAGTTGCAACCTTTCCTATTCTTTACATAAGACAAGACTCTCATGTCCTTTGGCTTCTCATCTTGCCACTTGTATACAAGACTCTTCACTCTCTACTTACATGCACACTTAACTCTATGACACTTGCACACTTCTACATGACACTTGTGCACCTTCTTTCATTACACACTTACATGACACTTGTGCATATCCTGCACATTACACACTTACATGACACTTGTGCATGTCCTGCATATAAACACTTAAAGGGAAATATAAATCACTCACCTGATGGAATCCAAGAGCAGAGAACAGCAAAAAGAATCCACTAGCACAAATAAAACAGCAGAATTGGTTTGCAAATGAACAGCTCTGAATTGCTCACAAAAGATAGATATTACATGGAGACAAAGGTTGTATAAATAGCCTTATGCATACTTAAATAAACCTACCTAACAGGCCTGATGGGTGCTTTTAATACAGGCTAACATGGGAGCAAAATAGTCAACATAGACGGCTAACATGAAGTAACTATTATAATCTAATATTCTAACACCCCCCCTTAAGATTTACTTCATTTATTTCTAACCCAAGTTCAGTTCTGAAGTACTGAAATTTCTGAATGTTGAGGGGTTTGGTGAATATATCAACCAACTGCTCATTTGTTGGCTTAAAGATCAGCTCAACTTGTCCATTCTGAATTTTCTCCCTGATATAATAATGGTGCACCTCAATGTGTTTAGTGCAAGCATGGAACACTAGATTCTTTGCAATCTTCAAGCTTTGGTTGTCACAATAGATCGCGGTTGGTTCTGCTTATTGAAGACCAAGATCGCACATGAATTGTCGAAGCCAAATGGCTTCCCTGGTTGCTTCTACAGCTGCTTTGTACTCTGCTTCTGTGGATGAGAGTGCAACTATGGGTTGTTTCTTACTGCTCCATGAAAGTGATGCTGAACCAAGATGGAAGTAGTATCCTGATGTGGATTTTCTGCTGTCTGGACAACCAGCCCAACCAGAATCAGAGTATCCTTCAAGTTTGAAGTTTGCATTGTGCACAAACTTTAAGCCATATGGTAGAGTGCCTTGTAAGTACCTTAGCACTCTCTTTCCTGCTTTCCAATACATTTGTTTAAAACAATTTATGAACCTAGATAGCATACCTACTGAATGCAACAAATCTGGCCTAGTTGTAGTCAAATAGATTAGACTACCAACTAGTTGTCTAAATAATGTGCTATCTACTGGTTTTCCTTTCTCATCAGCAACCAATTTTGTGCCAATTTCCATGGGAGTTGGAGTTGATTAACAATCTTGCATTTTGAACTTTTGCAAGATTTCCTTAGCATACTTAGCTTGAGAAATGAAAATTTCTCCAGGCTTTTGACAAACTTCCACTCCAAGACAATAATGGAGTAGGCCTAAATCTGTCATCTCAAAATTCTTCTTCAGATCCTTTTTGAGATTATCAATCTCTTCTTCATCATCACCTGTAATTATTAAGTCATCCACATAAACAATTACAAGAGAGGTGATAATACCACTTCGAACCTTCAAGTAGAGATTCGAATCAGCAGAAGACTTCTGGTATCCAGTTTGGAGTAGGTACTTGTCAATCTTGGCATACCAAGCTCTAGGAGCTTGTTTCAAGCCATAAAGTGCCTTCTTGAGGCGACATACAAGCTGCTCTTTACCTTCTTCTACATAACCAGGTGGCTGGTCCATGTACACTTCTTCAATTAGATCTCCATTTAGGAAGGCATTCTTTACATCAAATTGATGTAGTTTCCATTTGTATTGAGCTGCTAAGGCAAGAATAACTCTGATGGTGATCATCTTGGCTACTGGTGCAAATGTCTCCTCATAATCTATGCCATGAATTTGACTGAAACCTTTGACTACCAATCTTGCCTTATGCTTGTCAATAGTATCATCTGATTAGAATTTGATCTTGCAGACCCATTTGCAGCCAATGGTTTCTTTACCAGGAGGTATATTAACAAGATCCCATGTCTTGTTTTTCTTGATGGCTGCCATCTCAACATCCATTGCAGCTCTCCAATACTGATCTTGGCAGGCTTCTTCATATGTTGAGGGCTCATTGGTATTCAGCACTTGTGACATGAGTGCAAGATTTACTGATTCTGTTCTCATCTTGGACTTTCTCTTTCCCTCTTCATCTGGCAATTCTGCCTCAGTTACAGTTTTAAGATACCATTTGGGCAGCTTATTTGAATTTGAAGAGGATTCATGAGAGACTTCTTCTAGTACTTCATTGTCACTTGTCAAGGTACTTTCAGGATCACTGGGTGTGGGTGTTCTGGATTCTGGCTGTTCTCCAGCTACTCTATGTTGAAGAAGTTTCAACTCCTTAACACGAGTCTTTGATGCCTTCATCAAAAATTACATCCCTAGATACATGAAGCTTTTTTATTTTGATCTCATAGACCCTATATGTTTTACTTACATCAAAATAACCAACAAATATACATCTGCTACTCTTATCATCTAATTTCTGCCATTTTTTCTTTTGGAACATGCATATAGGCAGTAAAACCAAAAATTCTTAAATGAGTAACAGTGGGCTTTTTACCTGTCCAAACTTCTTTTGGTGTCATGTTTTGAACAGCTTTTGTGGTGCTTCTATTAGGCAAGTAACAGGGTCCTTACTGCTTCTGCCCCAAAGTGTGTTTGACAGTTGCTTTGCCTTCAACACTGATTTGCCTTTCTCTACCAAGGTGTGGTTCATCCTTTCCGCAACTCCATTTTGCTGAGGCGTATAAGGCGTTGTAAGATGCCTTTTAATACCATCTTGTTTGCAAAATGCAATGAAGGCATTTGAGGTAAATTCTCCTCCATTGTCAGTTCTGAGAATTTTTATCTTCTAGTTGCTTTCATTCTCAGCTACTGCTTTGAATTCTTTGAATGCATCAAAAGATTGTGATTTGTACTTGAGAAAATAAATCCAAGCACGCCTTGAGAAATCATCAATGAATGTGATGAAATACTTTGTGCCACCAAGATATGCAGTCTGCTTTGGGCCACACAGGTCAGAGTGTACCAACTCTAACTTTGATTTGGCTCCCCAAACTTTGTCCTTTTCGAACTTGTCTCTATGTTCTTTGCCCATGATGCAAGCTTCACACAAGCATTTATTTGTTGAGATCTTTGGTAAACCATGTACCATATTCAACCTATTCATGTTTTTAACACTAGAGTAGTTAAAATGACCTAGGCGTTCATGCCATAATTGGTCTTTTGATGATCCTTCAAAAATCAAGGCTTTGTCACTATGAGTGACAAGTTTATATAAGCCTTATTTCTCTTTGCCTACACCAATTACATTGTTTTGACTATCCTGTATCATACATTTGTCTTGTCTGAATAGGACTTTCATGTTTTGCTGTCCTATCTGACTAACTGAAATCAAATTTTTCTTCATTCAAGGTACATACAAAACATCTTTGATGTAAGTCTTCTTACCAATAGGCATTTTGATGGAAGCTTTGCCAACTCCTTTCACTTGGAATTTTGAGTTGTTGCCAAAGGTGACATTTCCTCCTTCCATTGCTTGGATGTCATGAAGCCAATCTTCTTTTCCCATCATGTGCCTTGTAGCACCAGAATTGATGTACCACACTTGGTCATCATCATCATGTTTTGACTGGTATGCAGCAACAAATATGTTGTCATCCTGTTTGGATGCATAATGGCCACCTTGATTCTTTTGATTATCAACTTGCCTCGTTTTGCAATCCTTTGACATGTGGCCTAGCTTGCCACAATAGAAACAAGTGACAACCTTCTTCTGTTTTTGAGGTTGTCTTTGATTGCGAGGCTCCTCAACCTTTTTCACAAAGGCTTCTTTTGTTTGAACTTCTTGAACTTTATTGCATAAGCTCTAGAAGAATCTTCTACTTCATTGTTCAAGAGAAGTCGTTCATGTTGCAACAGGATTCCCTCAACCTCATTGAATGTGAGGATACCAAGTTTCCCACTATGCGTGAGACTTGTGATCAAACTTTGAAAATCCTTTGTCAAACTCTTGAAGGTGACTGAAACTAGCTCGTTGTTGGTGACTGTTTCACCAAGTGACTTCAATTGGTTTGTGATGCCTTTGATGGATTGCATGTGTTTTGCTATGGAACCATTAGGTTCACATTGTAAAGTTGTTGTCTTAGTGTGAGAACACGAGCTTCATTCTTGTGCTCGTACAAAGTCATGATGGAGTCCCATGCTTCCTTCGGAGTAGTAGCATCTGCCACATTCTCAATAATGCCTCCACTCATTGACAAATTAAATTAAGGTAAGATCGACACGTTGTTTCGTGTCATATTCAGCTTGTGCTGACGCATCTCTCAGATGGCGTACTACAGTGCCATCTACATGGCTCCACAAGTCATGAAGCATCATCAAATTCTTCATTTCATGCTTCCATACCCCGAAGTTTTCACCTCCGAGGAGCTTCTCGGTCAATGCATTCAACATGGTTCCTAGATTGGCCATCTGACACCTGATTTTGAAGAAGACAAAGGACTACAAGAAGTAGGGTCCACTAAATTTTAATAATTGCTAAAGACTTGACTCAACTTCCCCCTTTTTTTTAATTAAATAATCTTTCAATTAATGAAATATTATAGACTTAAAATAATAATCCTTTTTCTTTTCTTTTTTTGAAATAAAGATTATTTTTTCTCTTAATTAATAAAGATTATTAATTAAAAAATTAACTTATATATAAAAAAAAAAAAAGTAAATCCCGCTTAGAAAAACCTACCAAGTAGACTTATAAAAAAACTTTTCACGGGCACAGCCTAACCCTAATTTCACGAACTCCACAACTTATTATAAAAACCTTTCCACAACTGGCAAACGACAACTGAATGCGGCCAAGGTGGAGGTCCTAGAGAAACAGGAGGGGATCCTCGGAATTTATCCCGAGACCAAGTACGAGCTCCACACGACCCAAAGCCCAAGGTTCTTGGGGCTTGATATGATGGCGTCGTTGCAGCTTGAAGGCGCTAACATGGAGCACGACGTTTTGGTTGGCGTGCTAGACACAAGAGTGTGGCCCGAGAGCGAGAACTTCAACGACCACAAGATGGGACCAGTGCCTACGCACTGGAGGGGCGTCTGTGAGGTTGGAACGACATTCAATAGCTCCCACTGCAACAAGAAGTTGGTGGTTATCCGCGTGAGTGTGGTCTACCAACAAGGACACCACTTGCATTATCGGTGATGTGACCGGGGTTCAATCCCCACAGCGGATGTGTATAAGAAGTATTACTCAAAAAAAAAAGAAGTTGGTGGTTGGCCGCTACGCTGCCGACACATGTACAGACTCGTCGCAATCCTAGCACAACAATGCTTGGTACTCCAAACACAACACGAACATCGCCTTCTAGGTAAGAAGCAGTTGATGGAATCCCAAAGGGCTCTGACCATGTTGATAAGCACTAATGCAATGAACTTCAGGGCATTGGTGCAACAGTTAACGGGCTTCCCTCAACCACCCTAAACGGTTTCGCAGGGAGCACCATTGCCTGGCCGCTCGTTTCACTCGTTTCAGCCACAATCCATTCTTATTCACAAAGACATCAACGTGAGGGGAACTGAGTTTTTTTTTTTTCCAGGTACCCTTCGCAAGGGCAACCCCAACCAGAGAGTCTCCTAAATTATTTGGGACTAAATCCCTCAGCTACTGCTGCTGGAATAGGTCTTTCCAACTCTGATACCAATTGATGGAATCAAAGAGCAGAGAACAGTAAATAGAATCCACTAGCACACATAAAACAGCAGAATTGGTCTGCAAATGAACAGTTGTGAATTGCTCACAAAAGATAGATATTACATGGAGACAGGTTGTATAAATAGCCTTATGCATACTTAAATAAACCTACCTGCTAGGCTTGATTGGCACCTACTTAATGTAGATTGGATGGGTGCTTTTAATACAAGCTTGACTTTGCATATGTGCACATGGGAGCAAAATAGTCAACATAGACAGCTAACATGAAGTAACTATTATAACCTAATATTATAACATCACCTTAACTATAGACTCAAACCCTAATCTATTACATATGTACCATAAAGGTACCATGGGGGTACATTTGCATGTACCAAACAGTGTAATATTCTCCAATACCCCCCTATATTACACTATTTGGTTATTAAAGACTTTAGTCTTCAATTTGTATCTTCCTCTGCAGTCTTGATTCTTCCTCTTGTTCTCAGGCTCTTGTTTTGGAACTACTTTGGATCCTAACATTCTCCTTTGACTATCTTCCTCTTAACTTTTCTGATCTTTTTCTTTTGTTTCTTTATTCTATTCTTTTTCGTCTTGGTCTTGATCTTGCCTTGTTGTACCTTTGAAGTCTTTTCTCTTGTATCCTGTTTTTCTATAACATTTGCAACATTAGTATCTTCAGAAATCTTTGAAGAATTTTCATGAATGTCTTCATTGATTAAGATTTTTACTGTAAGAGCTTTGAATTCATTTCCTTTTGTTGATTCTTCTAAATCTTGAATTTCTTGAACTAAGTTCCCTTTTTTATTTTCTTCTCTTAATTGTAACTAATGTTGTTGTTGATGACCATATCGATACTGAGGTTGATATTGATGTTGTTGATACTGAGGCTGAAATTGATGTTGTCGTTGTTGACTATATCAATACTTGATATTGTTTTTGCTGATATTATTTCATTTTGTTCTTCCATGATGTAAAATGGCTTTTGATTATGGCAAAATGTGCAGAGTAGATTTGATTATGCTTTCAACTCTTTTTTTCACCAATTGTGCAACTTTGAATTTAATGAGGCGCTCAAATCATACCTTGGAAGACGTTCAACCTTATTCTTCACTAAACTCTCTAGTTTATCTTTAGGTGATGTTTTTCTAGAGGCGCTTTTCTGTTGTCTTCTAGAGGCACTCTTCTAGACCTTCTGGAGGCGCTCTTTTGTTGCCTTCTAGAGACGCTCTTCTAGCTCTTCTGAAGGACTCTTCTGCTGTCTTCTGGAGGTGCTCTTTTAGAGTCTTTTGGAGGCACTCTTCTGTTGTCTTCAAGAGGCGCTCTTCTATTGCTATGTGCTCTCCCTGATTGTGATGTGCTTTCCCAAATTTTAATGTGCTCCCCAGGTTATGACTTGCTCTCCCTGGCTATGACTGCACTTGGCTATAACATGCTCTAGACTGCACTTAGATTACCTTCAATGCTGGTAGCTTAGATTTCTTAGATGTTGGCCACTTAGATTTCCCAAATGCTGTCCGCTTAGATTTCTTTCTCCTTTGGAGACAGATTCTTTTCTCTGCTAGTCGCTTAGATTCTTCTATCTGCTGACCTCTCAAATTCTCAGGATGCTGGATGGCTTCTATGCTACTTCCAATGAATCTTCTGATGAAATGTTTGTGCTCTTTGGTCCACTATAGACTGCCTAAAATACTTGGGCACTTTTCTTTACTTTTGCTTGCTTTGATATCTTAATACTGCACCTTGCTTCTTGAATGTTTGTTTGCCTGCCTTGCTGCTCCTGAAAGTATATATATATTACATCTTTCAAAAATTGTAGAAAGCTTTCATACTTTTCTATCTCCTTTCTACTTTACTCAGTATATTTATCTAAGTTTTCTTATCTCTTCTATCTCTGCACTCTCTCTCAAATTCTAATATGAGTGCAATATGTGATTCTCCTCCTTTCTAGAGAATCCAAATTATTATCAGGGTGACTTTGAATGTCCCCTCATGTCCAACTTTCTTCTGAGTTGGCTCTTAATATTTTTAGTTGAGTCCTTTATCTTCACTGAATCGTGGCTAGACTCTAGCATCCAAATCAGGGTGACTTTTATATGTCCCCTCAATATCTACTCCTTCAGACCTTTTAAAATAGAGTCCAAGTCTTCACTACTTTTAAAGTGGACAGACTCTAAAATATGACTATAAAAAATGGATAGAGTTAAGCAGTAGCTCTGATACCATTGTTGGCTTTTAAGCCAAACTATCTCAAATCCTAGTATAATTAAGTAACAATATCTCAAGTCTTAATATAATTAATCAAGTCTTCACTACTTTTAAAGTGGACAGACTCTGAAATATGACAATCAAAAATGGATAGAGTTAAGCAGTAAGCTCTGATACCATTGTTGGCTTGTAAGCCAAACTATCTCAAATCCCAGTATAATTAAGTAACAATATCTCAAGTCTTAATATAATTAATCAAGAGTAGAATTAAATATAAGAGCAATCAAAGTATATATTGGCCAATATATACTTTGATTGCAGTAAGCTTAATATCTCAAGTCTTAATATAATTAATCAAGAGTAGAATTAAATATAGTAGAATTAATCAAGTCTTCACTACTTTTAAAGTGGACAGACTCTGAAATATGACAATCAAAAATGGATAGAGTTAAGCAGTAAGCTCTGATACCATTGTTGGCTTGTAAGCCAAACTATCTCAAATCCCAGTATAATTAAGTAACAATATCTCAAGTCTTAATATAATTAATCAAGAGTAGAATTAAATATAAGAGCAATCAAAGTATATATTGGCCAATATAAATTATAATAACATTCACTATAATATCAAATATGAATGTAAATGGCCAAAATCATTCATGTACAAGCATGAAAAATACTTACAATAATATTGCTCAAAATATGTATACAAGCTTCAATATTATAAATGCTTGCTATGGTGATCGTTTACAAACCGTTTTCCCAATATATTGTATGGAGCTTTGTCTCCATAATATAGACATAGAAATATGACTCTTCAATACTTGACTATTGCACTCCTCACATATCCGGGAGTTGCAACCTTTCCTATTTTTTACATAAGACAAGACTCTCATGTCCTTTGGCTTCTCATCTTGCCACTTGTATACAAGACTCTTCACTCTCTACTTACATGCACACTTAACTCTATGACACTTGCACACTTCTACATGACACTTACTCTCCTACATGCACTCCTAATACATGACACTTGTGCACATCCTCACATTACATATTTGCACACTTACATACATGACACTTGTGCACTTTCTCTCATTACACACTTACATGACACTTGTGCATATCCTACACATTACACACTTACATGACACTTGTGCATATCCTACACATAGACACTTACATAGTCACCTAAACCATAGATTCAAACCCTAATCTATTACATATGTACCATAAAGGTACCATTGAGGTACATTTGCATGTACCAAATAATGTAATATTCTCCAACAAAAATGTTAATCCTTCACACCTTCGCACCTCAGTTGGTAATACAAACACAAGTTCATCAAGGCAACAATGGTATGCTCACCTAAATCTCCGGTATTTACCTAGCTTGCAGAGAATAGCATGGTAGATGTTCATTCCTTATCTATTGGAGTGATAAAACAATATTGAAAGCTTTTTGGAAGTCATTAAGCTTGACAAGCAAAATAGGTATTGGGGTTGGTCCATAGAGACATTTGTGGACCCAGAAGGTAAGAATTTTTTATGCTACAGATTATTCACTTTTTGTAGAAGAATTCAACAGGGAAGTGTGGTAAAGTTTTGTGAAAAGAAATCAGAAGATTTTCAGTTTTTCAAACAATTTAAGGCATCAGTTAAAAATGTAACTGGTAACCGAATTAAAGCCCTGAGAACTGATATGGGGATCAACTAAACTCTAATTAGTTTGTTGATTGTGAGCAAGGAGGACTTCACAGGCAATTTCTACATATCAGCAAAATGTTGTGGTGGAAATGAGGCACATGATAGTAAGGGGTATGGTGTGGAGTCTGTGGACTATGCTGACAGGAAAGAATGTCTCACACAAACATTGGAAGTTTTTTAAAAAATGGTGTATTGGCTGAAAAAAGAGTCCTTCAAAAGCACCCGAAGAACCTTTGATAGGCAGGAAACCAAAGGTAAACCTTTTCAAAATCTTTGATTCTGCAGCTCACATTCCTGTTACTCATGAAAAACTTAGTAAATGCAATTCTTGGTCTAAGAAAATGATGTCTATGCACAGTGTTCAATCTAAAGCTTACAAACAGATAGATATGTCTACTAATAAGTTTAGCAGAAAGGCTGTGCTTGATGAAAATGACTATTTGTTTCATTCCGGTACTGATGTTCCATGTCTTGCGGACACTCCTAAGACAGTAAAGAAAGTAGTACAGGGTAATATGCAGCCATGCAAGGTGGACAACTGTCAATGAATGATTGAACGGCTAATGCGCAGGTTTGTTTGCATAATGATAAGGCAATATGCAGGCTTCGCAAAATGATGATGGTGTTGTTTTTTAGGCTGATGTGCCTCATGTTAAGGAGTTCATGTTGAGGCTGCCAGAATTGATAAACAAGATACAAAGGTATGGATTAGACGTGAATGGTACTATTCCAGAATTGAAGGGGTAAGTGAAGAATAACTTGCTCAAAGCTCTTCAGGTAAAGAACTGGGACGAAAATAAAGGAGGCATAGAACTCAATGAATTTCAACATTTCGTTAGTTTTCCCAAGTAAATAGACATATAAGACTAAATATAAGGTAGATGGCTCCTTGGACAAGCAACAGGTCATATTGGTGCCAAAAGTACATGCCCAGCAGGAGGGCACAAATTATTAAAAGTCTTTTGTTCTTACTCTTAAAATCGTAAGAATCAACTCCGTTCTAGACATTGTTTCACACTTCAGTTGGAAACTTTCACACGTAGACATTAAGAATGCCTTCTTCAAAGGATATTTCGAGAAGGAAGTATGTATATATGGGATTTGAAACAACCATTCCTTCACACTTTTTTAGTTAGAAACTTTACCAAATGAACATGAAGATTGTTAAGAACCTTGATACTCAATATCATAAATCACTATCCACCATGCAAAAATAAAAATGAATCATCCACAATGCAAAGATTCCACAAAAGAGAGAAATTTAGAAAACATCCTTCAAATAGGGCAACAACAGCCAATACTCTTCAAAGAAGAAATAACTCCATATGACTCAAATATGAAAGTGACACTTAGAGAGGGAAAAATCTCATAATCCACTAAATGAGCAAGACGATTATATTGCAATACATCATAATGAAGATGATGGTGACCATGTCCCACAAACTCCTTGATCCCTTCTTTACATACTCATACCTTAAAATACTAGGGGAACGTATAGCCCCAATCGACTCATTATTACAATAAAATAAACCATGGTTTACATGTGGCCCATGCCAACTAATCCATAATACCAAGATGCAATATAATATCGTATCCCTAGATCCTTTCATCCCCCCTTAACATGTTTTATCCTCAAAGAGTGAGGGGAAACCAAACAATATAATCTTTTAATCATTGTTGATAATTAGTACCAAGCTTGATCAGTTATCCATCCAAATGAAATCTTTCTTGGTTAAGGTCTTCTATGGTGCCATGCTTTTGTTGCACTACTCTAACATCCATTCTTATTGCTCCTTTGGTTTCATCCTTCATCTACACCACTCTGATATCCATAATTATAGCTCCTTGGGTTCCATGATTCCGCTATGCTACTCCGATAACCATATTCATTGTTCCTTGGGATCCATGTTCCTTTATACTCGGTGCCTTTTTAGTACCCTATAGGTCTATGGTACTTGCTCTTATAGTTCCCACTATGGCTATAATTGCAATTCTTCTAATACTCTATGGCATACCTCCATGATTGTTGCGTTTCATGGTGGTGTCAATGTCAAAATGTTGCAACCGTAGATATTTGTTTTTCTTCCTTGGACTCTTCAACATTTTACTTCTTTGATTTATTTTCCTTTGGATATTCTCCTTAGATTCTTCATTATGTTGTTCTTTTTCTATGCCCTTCTTTAAGTTCATACTCGTGCTCTTCTTTTGGTTCTTTCTTGGACTCTTCTTTTGGTTATTTTGCCTTATCTTCATTTTGTTCCCCTACAATACCTTCTTGCTTCTCCTTGGATCTTTGTCCTTTATGCTGAGAAATATAGTTCAATGTAATCTTGTTTTTCTAGTACCAAAACTTCATTAATGTTTTTTGCAAAAAAATATTAACAATACCCAATGAATCAAAACAAGGATATCGAAGAACAATATCCATACCTTCTACATTAATACAATTAAAAAGAGAATGTTATCGTACCTAGGGATATGATATTGTATTGTATATGGGTGTCATGAATAGTTGGCATGAGCCACAAATAACCCAAGGTCTATTGTATTGAAATACTATATTAAATTATGAGTTGGTTAAGGGTTTAGGAATCGGCCAAGGTTAGAGTTATACCCTCCCCAAAGTAGCATTAGATGCTGGTTATATAAAGAAGGGATCTTGGCATCTTAATCATCAATCATCAATAATATCAAGTATTGCTTGTAATCGTCTTTACCCACAAAATGGTCATCTCATCTTGAGAGATTTTGTGGAGTTATTCCTTCCTTAAGGAGTATTGTTGGTGTTGCCCTACCCAAAGGTATTATCTATCTCTGTCTCATTGTGTGTCTCATTGTGTGGATTATTGCATTTTGGATGAATTATTTGAGATTTTTGTATATTATGGATGATTTATGTTTATGAGAATAAAGTTTGCAACAAGTGGTATCAGAGCAACGATTCTAGCAAAGTGGAGATTATTCTTTGGATTTACAGAATATGGGCAATTGGTTTTCCAAAAAAACATCTCATCTTTCATAAGTGGCAACATGAAACACAAGGAGCAATCATTATTGATATTGGAGTGTTGCAGCAAACACATGAAACCCAAGTTGCAATCATTATGGATATCAAAGTGGTGCAGCAAACACATGGAACCAAAGGAGCACTAATGGAGATCAAAGTCGCATATTATAAGCATGGCATCATAGAAATCATCATCAATCAAGATTTCATTTGGATGGATAGATGATCAAGATTGGTACCATTTCTCAACAATGCTTTGAAGATCATATTACTTGTTTTCTTCTCATGTTTCGAGGACAAAACATTTTTAAAGGTTGGAATTATAGGGATAGGTATCTAGGGATATGATATTGTATTGTATATCGATGTTAAGGATAGTTGGCATGGGCCACAAATAACCCAAGGTTTATTATTTTGGGATATTATATCAAATAATGAATTGTTTAAGGGTATAGAAGTCAGCTAGGGTTAGAATTATACCCTTCCCAAAGTAGCATCAAATGATGGGTTCATAAAGAAGGGATCTTGTCATTCTAATCATCAATCATATCAAGTATTGTGTGTAATCGTCGTTGCCGATGGAGTGGCCCTCTCATCTTGGGAGATCTTGTCAAGTTATTCCATCCTTAAGGAGTATTATTGGTGTTGTCCTGACCTAAGGGTATTATCTATATCTCGTTATGCAGATTTGTGGATTGTTAACTGTGGATGAATTTTTTAATGTTTTAGCATATTATGGATGATTTATGTTTATGAGAATAAAGTTTATAACATTCTTCTTGCTTTTCCTTGGATCTTTGCTCTTTATGCTAAGAAATTATTTTATTTGTACCAATACTTCATAAGTTTCTTAAACAAATAAAAATCTTAACAGTAACCGATGATTCCAACCAAGGATATCCAAAAACAATTCATATCTTTTACAAATATACCATAAAAGGAACCAAATATAAAAAATATTTATCCATAGTGATTTTCAAGTCCTCCAAAATTTCAACATTCTCACCCTCACCCTATATATCCCTTATATTCTTTGTTTGAACCTACAATCTCTTAGCCAAATCAATATTGAACCTTCTGAATGCATCCTTGACCATACCAAAAAAGGAAAAAAAAAAGAATAAAAAAATAGATGGAAACAATTCCCTTTAATCTTGCTCTTCTAAATCCAAAGATGTGATTCCTTTTCCCTTCTCACTATCTTAATTTTTCCCTTGTCTCTTCCTTGGAAAGTTCTCTCTTCTAATACATTTTTCCTCCTCCTCAAGCCCTTTTATTTCCTCTTCATAGTCTTTGAAGGTATTCTTCAAGCTATAGAAAAACTTTTATCCTTGTTTTAAGGTTTTCATTTACTCAAGAATGCTTCTTCAATTTCTTCCTCTCTATAAATTTTTCTACCAATTATAAGCTTCCCCTTCTAAATTCTCCCAAACTTAAATGGTTGAAGCAAATCACTAGAATATAAAGCTTTTTTTTTTTTTTTTTTTTTTTTTTATTATTTAAGGGGAGGGGGTAACTTCATCCTCTCCAAAACATTTTGGCAACTTCATTACCTGCTATGAAAAATCATAATGAGGGGTAGGATTTCATTATATATAAAAAAAAAAATCATACAACTCTTACTCACCAATCCATTCCAAAATATCACATAAACAAGTAGATCTTAAAAAAATCTCCTTCAAACTGCAACAGACTGTAATTGATTTGCTTACCCGGACTGAAAAATATCCCAACTTTGCTTTCAGGTGGGGAAAAGATTACGATTTGAAAAGAGTCACTGCAACCAAACATCACTACAACTATTCCAGACAACTGCTTCAGGAGGTCATAGCTCCCTCACTACTTCTCGTCTCTCTTTATATGACAACTTGTTTTGAAGCATTTGAAATTTTGAAAAAGATGATACAATTATTATCAAAATACGAGACTTCAATGCAAAGATATGCCTTCCAACAGACGAGATAGGGAAAACAGGTCGTAAATTTCTACCCAAAGCACTGCTTTGATACCAATTGTTAAGAACCTTGATACTGAATAACATAAAGCACCATCCAATATTCATAAATAACAATATATCATCCACAACAGAATAACTCCACACAAGGGACAAATACTGAGATTATCTTTAAGATAGGGCAAAACCAAGCAACACCCCTTAAGGAATACCTCCAAAAGATCTCTCGATATGAGAGCACTAGTTAGAGAGAGCAACATCATATAATCCAATTTGTGGGCGAGACAATTAGAATGCAATACTTGATGATGATGATGATTTCCCACATCTTCATGATCCCTTTTTCTTATACTCACACCTTAAAAGCCAACTCGTTATTACAATATAACATCTCGATGTAATAATCCTTGGGTTATATGTGGCCCATGCCAACTACATAACACCAATATAATGCAACATCATATCACTAGATACCTATCAAAGATTGCCTTTTTGATGGATTTATTGAGGAGTTATGAGTCATTCACAATGATTTGAGGTTGCAAAGAAACAACCTTTGTTGCAGGCTGATGAAAGATCTCTATGGTACGAACCAAGCTCCAAGAACTTGCTACTTCAAAATTTATTCTTACCTAACCAGATTGGATTCAGTAGAAATCGTTCTAATTCAAATCTCTATGGCAAAAACACAGATGATGACATAGTTGTTCTCATAGTTTATGCAAGAGATTCATCATCACCAACAATGGAAATGGCACTACATAGCAAGTAAAATCAGATTAATGCTCTACTTTTGACATGATGGATTAGATCATTTGCATTATGTTTAGGAGTAAAATTTTGAGAAGTAAATGATGGACTATTCATTTCTCAAATGAAGTATAACATAAGTTCACTGCAAAGATTTCATATGTCTCAATGCAAAAACATTTCTACTCCTATGGTACCTGGCTGGTCTAAAATTCTCAACCAATAGTGATATAAAATAAGCCACTGAGTGGCCATTCAGAAATTGGTGGAAAAACTAATTTATCTCACAAACACATAGCCTGAGATCAGTTTTTCTATCAGTTGCATTTTCATGTTTACAAATGCAGTAAAATTAATCATTGGATAATAGTACTCAAGTTCTACGATATTAACAAGGTATAATTTTGGCATTGAGCATGGAAAAAATGATGGTCTTAGCTAATTGGATACATGAGCTGATTAAAAAGGCACAATAGTTGACAAGAAATCCATAGCAGGATATGTCTGCAACATGGAAATAGGTGTAATATCTTGGGCTAGTAAAAAAGAATATACTGCAGCTCTTTCCTCCATGGAAGCAAATTACAAGGCTGATGTTTTCAAAGCATATAAAGCAATTTGATTGAAGAGGTTACTTACTGATGTATAGTTACATCACTTAGAAACAAAGGTGTCATATTGTGATAATTAAAATATCACTCAGATTATCAGCTTTCATAATACTTTTCAGAAATGGACAGAAGCATACATTCACCACAAGTCTTATGGAAAGATCAATAGCCAAACAAAAGAAGAGAGAAGAGAATGAAAGAAGAGAATAATAGACATGATTGTATACGTGCCCTTAAGCACCAAACATAAGATCATTTTCCAAAGATAAGAATGATATCACACCAATGCAATGGTTCAGGTGGTGGAAGGGTATTTATAGCACATACCTAAACCCCTACATTAATAACTAATATTACATTAACCTAGGCCGACAATAAACTCAAGGTTAAGTCAAGTTGAACCATAAGTTGCTAAACACTTAATGAAAGTTTAGTTAAGATTAACAATACAAATGGTTTAACCAATCATGCTAGAGGTAAATACATCAAGCCATTGCCCATAGGTTTACAGTATCTATTGTTGGCCTTGCCCCAATAAGGTTAGATTACCATATTCCAACACCCCCCCAAAATCTAATCTTGGGGCCAAGGATATTAGAGATGGTACCATCTCCCCCCCCCATATGGATGCTCGCATAAGAAGCTCTTCGGGTATGATCATGGTCAAGACAGTTGTTATTGGATACTTCTATATACATACATGGAACACCTCCTCTACAACTCCAAAATGCTCCAACACTCGAAAAAGAACCTCCTCAGTCGTGACCTTGGTTATGATAGTTGTTAGCTTCTTTGGCTACTCTGTTGAATATACGTAACATAGATCAAATTTCCCACGGGTATGAAGTCGTGACCTCATCTTCGGGATCAAAGATGGCGAGCTTCCTATGAGAAGATCATCTCATACAATGCAAAGTCAACAATGTGTTTTTCAAACTCAAAATTGGATGACTGTTGCATGTAAATCCTCTCCTATGCTTCCCATGAGGAAGGATATTTCACACACCCATCTAAAGTATACAAAAAGACAACAAGAGAGAAAAACGCCCAAACAAAGTCCATCCAAGCAATGGGACCAACAGTCTTTGAACAGTCAATCCCCCAAACTAAGAGAACCCTAGAGGAACAAGGCATACCTTTTGTTGACCATTGACCATTGACCATCAGATGTATACTCTATCTCAACCCCATCAATGTGCTTGCCCTTTGTTAGAAGATCAAGCCTACAACTACTAGCTATGCTCTTGCCTGTAGACTGCGGAGAAAGCTCGTAGCAACCATCAATATCCTTGCCCATGGTCAAAAAAGCAAGCTCATAACTATTAATGTTGATGCCCTTATCCCAGTGAGTGTGGTCTACCGGCAAGGACGCCACTTGCATTATCGATGATGTGACCCAGGTTCAACCCCATGATAGATGTGTATAAGAAGTATTACTCTTAAAAAAAAAAAAAAATGTTGATGCCCTTGGGTAGACGAGCAATCTCACAACATCTATCAATGTTCTTGCCTTTGGGCAAAGGAACAGTCTCCCACCAATCTACAATGTGCTTGCCCTTAAGTAGAGGAATATACTGCCATGTTTGTATCTCGTACTGTCTCAACTGAAGTGAACTCACGTGCCTCAAGTGGCCATAGCTAGCATGTCCATGCCAAAATCTATTGATGTCATTTGCTTAACAATCACATCACCAAAGCAATTCTCCTTGGAGAAAAAGAAAAATAAAGGAGGCTTACCAAGATTGTGCATCTAATGTGTTAAGTGACCGTTTCTCCCGGATCTTGAACCCATGCCTCTAAAGATGCGAAGGTCCAATCAAAGGATAGCAAAGATTGTGGCAATGGTTTATAAAGCTCTTGCAAAATCCATTATTTTGCTAGCAAAATGAGAATCACCATTGGAAAGAGCTCAAAAAATTGTGTGACTTGAAAAAAAGAGCTCATAATGCTTTTATATGCAAAAGTTATGGCTGTTAGAGTTAAAGTAAAGTGCACTATGCCTTCCTTGACACTTGTCAGTTTCACTTGACAAGTGTCATGTGTTGAATATAGGCTTATGCCTATATATTGTAACATTTTTATCAATAAATAAATCCCTTTCAGTTTTCCCTCCCAACATTTGGTATCAGAGCAGGCTTTCCCTGCCCTGTGAAACCCCTTGAGGGGGGATTTCCCTCATGGAAATCCTCCCTCCCCTTGATTTTTTTTCCCTATTTTTTTTTTATTTTTTACCGAGGGAGTATGCTCTCCATCATTTGATGGATCAGAAACCAGATGGTCAAAAATATTAAAATTTGGGAATTTTTTTTTATTATGGTGTTTCTGTTAAAAATCCTTGAGGGGGAACATCATTTGTCAAAGCCATTTGTTCAGAAGCTGAAAGTTCAAGTACATCTGCACGAACTACTGCTCCTTCACAAGCAGGCAATACACAGGGATCAGATTATGAAGCGAAGATTTCAAAGCTCATGGAGCTTGGGTTTGACCGGGCATCCGTGATTCAGGCACTAAATCTCTTCAATGGAAATGAAGAACAAGCTGCTGGTTTCTTGTTTAGGGGCTGAGAATAAATTGCTATATAGATGGTAATGATGCATTCGAGAGAGCGGCACAACATGGCGTTTGAGACGGTGGTGGAGGCGACGCTGGCGTATGACCGGGCTGCGGATCTTGAAAAGGCGTCTTCAACAGCTTTGCCCGGACTTCGTGGCGGCATCGCACAGCAGCGATCAGAACCTGCTTTTACCCGTCCTCAGCCGCAGTAGAACATACAACTGCAGGAAGAATCTGTCACCGCCAGCCACCAGAAAACCCTCGTTCGAGATCTGGCGGGTACCTGAAACCAGCCGCTGTGATTTCGACAGTTTTTTCAGTAGATCAAAGAGCCTATTCTTCAGATTCTGAATTTCCAGGCGTAACGAAGATGAAGATGGATCCGAGAGTTTTTCATATGGGATGTTGCGAGTTCAAAATACCGTGAAGAAGACCAAATATTATCTTTTGAATGAAGGAGAACATGTTGTTCTGTAATTACGGGAGTATTTGATGGGACCATTTTATTTCTGCCAGATCGTGACCACCGGGTGTCGCAGGCAAGCATGCATTTTGTTTCCAGTAAAAGTCCCACAAAGATTGATTATGGCCTGCATTTTGGGGGTTTCGAACCCAGTTAGACGATCAATAATTGCAACTGAAGATGTATGAAGATGTGACCCAGCAGAGACGACGGCTGCCTAGCACAGAGAAGAAAATGACTGACGATCCGGCGAACAAGTAGAGACGACGGCTACTCGGAGATTTAGAGGAGGCAGACTGTTTCTGTTGATTTGTCCAGGTTGTCTCTGTTGAGATGGCTTCTTTTTGGTCTTTTGGGATCATCTCATCGTGATGGCAAGGCGCCACTCGGCCGTCTATATGTAATATTTTTCCGCTGCTGTGTGTGTTGTCAGAGTCCGGATAGGCGACGAGATTTTTGCCCAATTTTTTTTTTCATGAAGTCCGTGCCCCGACGCTTCGCCTGCACCTTCACCAGCCCGGGTTCGAAGCACGTCCACATCACGAACGTCTTCACTTGTCGACGGTGACAATTTGCGGTTTGTGAACTCTGAATCCAGTAACCCGAGTTCTGTTGGTCGCTTCCGAGAATAGTCCAAACCCTGAAATTACTTTTATAAGTTTGTTCTGTGCTTTTTTCATTTCATAAAGCACGCTCTTGGCTTTGCCGCCTTGGAGTAAGCAGCACCGGCGGTTTCAATGGTTAAATATTTTTTTTGTGATGTGCAACTCGTACCTCCACCCGAGCAAAAACACTATTTTGCTGATGATAAACATCCTGTATTTCGAATATTAAACTCTGATCGAAGAAAGCAGAGCAACTGAACCATTATATTTTTTCTTTCATTCAATACTTGGATGAAAAAAAAAAATGCAGTCGAACTCCGCGAACCTGGAAACGATCGGAGAAATTGTCTCCATAATTTATGCTTGCGTGCGCCGGGCGACATGGTGGGCGATATTGCCGCCGGTTTAAATGCAGTAGTTTGCTGGGGCACGACTGGAGTTATTTTTTCTTCAGCATGTTTTTTTATTGAATGAGGGCCATTTAAGTTGATATATTTAAATTTTTAAAGTGCCCATGATTTTATTTTAATTTTTATATAAAAGGGCCTCTTTTATTATGAGAATGGGAGCACGTCATTTTAATGTATGAAGATATTTTTTAAAAAGCATATGGAGACTATCACTTTATTGAAGAACTTGTATGCCTACTTGGCCCATGTAATTCCTTTGCGAAGGAAAATTGATGATGTTTTTTTTCCGCCACAGAGCGATGCCGCCACAGTGCGAGGTTTTAGTTGCTGCCTTGGAGAGGCATGTTGTTTTTCATTATGATGAAGGCCCCTTTGATGGTGGAATATAGGGGTATTTATAGTCGTTGGAAACGTTTTTCCGCGATGGACACAATGGAGGTGTCATATTGTAATTTTGAGGCTGTTTCACTTCAGTTTTTTAGCCTCAAAGTTTTTCTACCTTGGAGTGCACTCTCGGTTGTACCCGACACTCCCAAGGTCATTTTATATGTGATCCTTGTACCTAGTGATCTTTTCTATACACTTGGCGAATGCAACGGCTGGTTACCCATGCATTTCGGTGGGATGACATGGTCACCATAAGGACACTTATACTAGGAACTACAGACAAAGACACCCTAGACTCTATTCGAGGTTTTTTTCGGATCTACTTCTGAAGACTACAGACGAAGACACTTCAGAAGATTCTCTTTTTTTCTTCTTCTCTCCTCCTATTTTGATCTATGGCTCATTTTATTGTATTGAGTGCATTTTCGGCAGAGACCGACACTCTTATATGGCTCGTTTTTCCTTTCATTAGGTGCATTTTCGGCAGAGACCGACACCTTCTAGATTAAGTTCACCACGTGGTGAATCTAGTCAGTGACCTACAAGAGGCAACATCCTCTGAGGATGACCTGCAGAGGCAACAGACCCAGATGTGGCTGACCCTGAGGCACCCATGATGACCCTGAGGCACTTAGATGGCTGACCCAGTGGCAACAGACCCGTTGAAGTGGCTGACCCTGAGGCAACAGACCGAGATGTATACACAGTGGATCTAGCATTATTCACAGTTGGAGAGCCAAGAGCACAAAGCACGAGCCTAAGACCAAATCAGCAATAAGGAGGATGATAGGTTGTTTTCGAGAAGTCAACATTAAGGGGGAATGTTACCTAATGTTGACTTGCTTTGTTTTTTCTTTAGTTAGGATAGTGCACTTTAAGGGGGAATGTTAGAGTTAAAGTAAAGTGCACTATGCCTTCCTTGACACTTGTCAGTTTCACTTGACAAGTGTCATGTGTTGAATATAGGCTTATGCCTATATATTGTAACATTTTTATCAATAAATAAATCCTTTCAGTTTTCCCTCCTAACAATGGCCTCAAGAAGTCTGCCCCTTAAAGCATAGAAAAAATAGCCAAAATCATTCAAATTCAAAAATTAAATGTACTTGCGATGACTCATATGTTGCCAAGTGTCCTCTCATTCTATTGTTGATTGGGCACAAAGCACAAAGAGAAAGTGCAAGTGTTTCAATCTAATTGATCGTTGCCATGCTTTGAAGCCTACCCAAGACTTCACTGGAAATTGGGAGTGATCGGAAAATATTCAGCCTCTCCTCTACTTCTAAAACCATGAAGACTGTCCTCTTAACTATGTTGCACAAGTCCCCAAAAAACCAAAGTAGCGATGAGAGATGGTTTCAAAAAACCATAAAATCCAAACATCTAACAATAAAGTCCAAGGGTTCCATCCATTGTATTTTTGCAAAACTATTGCTCTACAATCTAGGACATCATTGAAATAATACATAACAATAGCTAACCAAATGGAGAATGTCATGAGAGGAAAAATAATGAAATTGTTGGTGAATATTTCTCCTCAGCCAGCCAACTTATAGCGGCACAATGAGATCCTTGCAATTCAAGCTCCAACTAGGGTTTTCTAGTAAATCCCTTTAAAAAAATAATAAAGATCTTCCACAAATTGCTTCAAAAATAATTTCTCCTTGTGACCGAGTGAAGCCACTAATGTCCCACTTTGATACCATGCCAAATTTTATAATATTTTTTTAAAACGAATAGAAGCATACTTTCACGACAAATCTTATGAAAAGATAAATAGCCCACGGAAAGAAGAGAAAACTTTGTAAAAGGGTCAAATCCAAAATAGTACAAAGTTTGAACAGTATATAAAGTGAAAACTTTTCTTGTAACCCGTAAAAAGGGTCCAATACACCAATTAGGCATTCTAGCTAGGTTGGGAACTGAAGATACATCTTTACCTTACTAATTGAAATACCATATCTAAAGTTAAGCAATTACTTTATCAAAAATAAGACCCTAGTCTCGCTAGGCTTCTTATACGTCTTATTTCATAATGGTCTTAAATGCTATGGTTATTTTTTATATTCTTAATTTAATGCAATAATATTGTTGGAATTTGAATTAACTACAAGACATAAAATTGTGGGGACAATTGAGTTTGGGAGGAGATAATGACATAATATTTAGAATGCTCAGATATATGGTACATTTATAAGTTCTGTTCTTCAACTAAAATCTGAAACTGCGCTTAACTGTTGACCACCTAACTATTAATGTCTAACTGACAACTTCCTAACCACCTGATTATTTGTACTTTCTTCCCTTAATGGTCATAGTGGGCAATGGGCATAAAAAGAAGTTTGTCCCTTAATGAATTTGTGTGGTGCAAGAACTTCTATGAACATATTTGCAATTCATTCTCGAGTTGTGCTGTATTTCAACCCAATGACCTCTTTGGCCACAAGTTATGGAACGAAATAAAAATGTTCTGCGACATGTATAGTACAAGCATGGAAAACTGGATTCTTTATTATCTTTGTTGGAATATCATAATTTGACCTTACTGGGCCAAGTCCAACCATATGGTTAATGATAATTAATGTAAGCCTATGGGCAATCTTGATGTAAGCCTATAGGTAATGGTTTGAAGTATTTACCCCTAATGGGATTGGTTAAACCACTTGTATGGTTAACCTTAACTAAATCTTCATTAAGGGTTTAATAAATTATGGTTGAACTTGACTCAACCTTGAGTCTAATGTCGGCATAGATTAATGTAATATGTTATTGTTAATGTTAGGGTTTAGGTATTTGCTATAAATACCCCTCAAACACCTGATCCATTGCATTGGTGTCATATCATTCTTATCTGTGGAATGTGATCTTATATCTAGTGCTCAAGGACAGCTATACAATCATGTCTATTATTCTTTTCTTTTGCTTTCTCTCTCCGTGGGCTATTGATATTTCCATAAGATTTGTTGTGAATGTATGCTTCTATTCATTTTTTTTTTTAATATTATGAATTGGCATGGTATCAAAACGGGACTTAAGCGGCTTCACTTGGTCTCATGGAGAAATTATTTTTGAAACAAATTGTGGAAGATCTTTTTTTTTTCAAAAGGGCTTTACCAGAAAACCCTAGTTGGAGCTTGGATTGCAAGGATCTCATTGTGCCACAATATGTTGGCTGGCTCAGGAGAAATATTCACCAACAATTTCTTTCTTCTCTTGATATTCAATCCATTTGGTTAGCTAACTATTGTGATGTATTATTTCAGTGATGCCCTGGACTGTAGAGCAGTAGTTCTGCAGAAATACAATGGATTGAACTCTTGGAGTTTATTGGTAGATGTTTGTATTTTATGGTTTTTTGAAACCATCTCTCTTCCTACTTTGGATTTTTGGGGACCTGTGCAATTGTTAGGATTAAATAATAAAATGCGAGCAATAATTAAATGCGGAAATAAAACACAGAAGAATAACACAATACAAGAGAGACACAGATTTACGTGGTTCACCCAATATGGGCTACATCCACGGAGAAAATAACCAGGCCTTCATTTATTCCTTCCAACAAAAATGAGATACAATCTACAGCTGTCACCACTGTCTATTACCCTCTCTTACACATTGCATTCCCCCCCTTGGGGGGGTGCCTGGACATTCACTATACACTCTCTCCTACCAAACCCTCATGCAAGTGTTGCTTTTATATACCAACAACACAACAAGGGGTTTTACAATATCATGGCCACAAGACCCGGGTGAGAGGACAATCTACATGGTTTCCAAAGTACAGAAGGAGAGGCTGAATATTTTTCAATCGCCTCCAATTGCCAGAATGTATTAAGGGCAGGACTTGTTTCAATCCCATAAAAGTTTAAAACCAATTTATAAAAAATAAAAATAAAATTATATTATTACGTTTATTATTTAATTACAAATTTAAAGTAATATATATATATAGTTCAAACTTCAAACACAATCACAATTATTTTCCAATTTTTGTCCACTCCATTTTTTCCTAAATTTTATTCTCACTAAAGTCGAATACAAATTCAAACCTTATAACTTAGTGTTTAACATCTTTCTAAGCTCCCATCAAAGTGTGTTAACTTCTTTTGATATGGTTGATAAGTTAGACAAGTTAAAATTTGGGTATTGCTGCAGTCTATTCTTCATGAAGCAACAATGATTCGAAGGAGGAAAAAACAAATAGAGTTTCCCTTGTCACTAAAGCAAGACTCCCAGAATGAATAGATTCTTGTTAACATTGTTATGGAGATAAGGATGTTTCTGACAACTGTTGATAAAGGTTGAAGTGTAATAATTGTGGCCAAACCATGTACTTGTCTAACAAAAAGATGATGACCATTGCACTTCCTCTATCATGAAGATTCCACAAAACTGACTGCTCCAGAACATTAATACTTGAACAGAAGAACCCTTAAATGATGTGGCATTCGCAACAACAACTGAACAAGACCCTTCGAGAGGTTTAATGGAGCTTGAGATGCAATTTTTGACATCAAACATGTCACCACTGATGAATATGGAAACAAACATGAAGGCATTGATGATGTTGAAAAGCAAGGAGAACCATACACAAGAGGCCATGCCCTCTAATGAACATCAAATTGTATCAAGTGTACCCAAATCAAAACCAAGGGACCATATTATGTAAAGTTAGTTTGTAATTTTGTAATGCTTGTGTCTATGTTCCCAAACAAGCAATTACGAGGGAATGATAGTAAATAATATTGATGTTTAATTCTGTATATAATATGCACTGGTTCATAAATGGAACCGGCATATTCATGACATGCTATGGAAAGACAATAACATGAGCTCATAGTTTCCAGTCACAGTTTGGAAAAGGTAGTTGGTTTTCGTGTCACATGGGCTCATAGTTTCCACTCATGGTTTAGGCATGGTAGTTGGTTTTGGTGTCACCATGGACAGTTATAATTTGGATGCAAAGAGCACTATAAATGTGTCATATAAAACATTCACAATCATGTTAATAAGTAAAACCCTTCATCAGTGTGCCATTTTCATCTGCATGTTTGTAGTATTGTCTAAACATTAAGGAAACAAAGAAAGCACTAATATTTGAGTGCTTTCTTGGTTGCACTGATAGAGTGCTTTCTTGGACATTCATTAAATGTTATTTTAACTGTGTTACTTAATTTGAGTAGCAAATGCAATTTCGAACTTGCCAATAAAGCAGTTTTGTTACCTTAAATGCAAGTCTGTATTTCTGCACTGATACGTTGAAAATGCATGATCAGCATGCAAGAACTACTTATACAAAAAAATAGCATTTTTTGCCAATCAAGATGTATCAAGAACTGAGAGATACTAACATATATCAGGAGCCAGAGATTTGCATTTATACTTATTCTTCCACAAAGAGTACATCATTGTTTTCATATGAGTTAATAATTTTATAATTAGTTAGGTTTTTGACTACTGGAAAAGTGACAATAATAGCACACCTTTGTAGCACACCAGAAGCATGTCAAAGACTCAGATATTTGGTGCATGTTAGTGAGGTTAAGGATTATACTTAATTTTTCCAAAAAAGGTGACATCACGGGTGTTCATCAATGTTAATAAGATTACAATCACTAAGTGTTCACTATTGGAATCTTAACAAACATATGCAGAAGAATTGTAGTTTATGCAAATAAACACTTAAGAACTAACGAGGGGAAAAAGGGGAAAAAAAGCATCACCTTATCATTATATTGAAGACGACTATAATATTTTGGAGGTCTATTGTATTCACCAAGTGGTACACGATACCAATTCTGATTGTATGTAATTCGGTGCATGACTTGTTCAAGCTTTAAGACATCACAAGGTCTTAATCCAGGAATCACTTTAGCCAGATCTCTCCTGCCATTAAAAGCCATTCCATGTGAAGCTTAATCAGATTTCAATAACAAATTGTCCTTAAGCAATTTCAAATTCCCTGCAACACAGTTAGACTATGATGCAGCTTTTACAAATGTAGACCTCCCTTGCCTTGGAACATGGATGGTGTAGAGCAACAAGAAAGTAGCATGGGAAAAAGTAGACCATGATTTGAAAGTTAGCATGATCCACATCAATAATGGCAGAATTTTCTTTATTTCTTAGAACAGCAAGGAGGGGTAAAAAACAATCCAGTGCAATAGGAAATCCTATAAAACTGATTAGAAAGCATATTCACATCATATTTTAATGGTCAAATGCATAGGAGATGTAAATACCATCTTTTTTGGTGTTAAAACTTGACCTACTTATATATGTTTATTTTGGATGCACAATCGAAGAGGTAGCCTGTTAAACAGGATGATATTTAGAGAAAAACTGATGAAACAATACTGCCTTAATGTTGAAAAATCAAATATTGAAACTAAGAAGAAAATCATCAGATAAATGGAATATTTTCATTGCAAAACTTTACAATCATAGCATTGCACATTCATTGATGATGAATCATTCTTGCAACCTAATGACATGCCTTTTTTTCCCCCTCTCTCTCTCTCTCTAACGTGTGTCATTTTTTATATGTCCGCAACTGGTTGTCGCCCAAGGGAACGTTGGGGGGCGTCCCGACATCCCCCTACCACCTTTAAGACATCTTAAAGCATCCCTGAGATGTTATGCGGACATCTCAATGTCCCCTCAATGTCATGGGGATGTCTAGGTTCTTCAAAGATGGCCTCCATGGCCTAAGTATGGCTGACCTAGAGGCTTGTGATGGCAGGAAGTCATAGGATCATCTAATACCCTCCGTCCACTGTATCAGAAGATTCGGCATGCAAAATAAAGGAAAATCCATTGTTTTTTCCTTCTTTTTTTCTTTTTTGCATGAACAAGAACCATTAGGATCATAGTAGAGGAACTCGGTCTTGGTGCAGACTCGACAAGGCTAAATTGTGACTCAGATTCAGACTCAGCAAAATTACTCAGAAAAACTAGACCCAAAAAAAAAAACGACGAAGATGCAAATTGTCATTGAAAATTTGATTTTTCTTCATGCATGTCACAATTAATTAACATTATACACATCAAAAATTTACACTATAAGCAATAAAACCTTAAACTACACATAAAACACACATCAATTACAGAAATTTAACGCCAAACAATATTTTTATATTGAATATCATATAAAAAAAGGTACAAAATGTCTCAAAATGTTTCATAGGCCCACTCCAATTCATTTATCTAGCATCTAGCAATGCCTTTGCCCTTAGCCCTAGCTGAAACTCTAATCCTCTCTCTTTGTGCTCGTGCCTCTTCCTCTGTTTTTGTCACTAACTCTTTTGCCATATTTTCAAAATCATCCAGTGAAAAGAGAGGCTCCTCTTCCTCCTCTCTGGGTTTGTGACCCAATCAGCTTATGGGGCAATATCATCTAAATCAATTGCCTCATAATTTGACCCCACTATTTTTTTTATGGTGGAGAAGGTTATTTTGGACAAACATGAGGTCGTCCAGCTTCTGCTACGAGAGTCTATCGCGTTTCTTGGAGTGAATGTGCTCAAATATAATCCAATTGCACTCACAACCCAAAGTGTTGCATGGTTGACATAAAATTCTGATGGTGACCCACTAGAGATTAGGCATATAGGCATCAAAATCTGACCACCATGAATCTAGAAAATGTCAAAAAAAAGAATTTATGTAAATTGAGATTATTTTTAAATAAAATCAAAATCAATAATAAGTTGATTCATATCAGTTACCTGGCCTCTAAGATATCCACCCTCAATTGGATAGTGAAGTTTTGAAAAAGGTAGCCATTTGAGACCTTGTAAATTTGCAACTAGTCCAATATTAAATTGCAATCCCATCATCAAGCACCATCCTTGTAAGGCACTATTAATCCAATTGCACTCACAACCCAAAGCGTTGCATGGTTGACATAAAAATTTTAATGGCAACCCACTGGAGATTGGGCATATAGGCACCAAAATCTTCTCATCATAAATCTAGAAAATGCCAAAAAAAGAAAAGGATTTATGTAAATTGAGATTTTTTTAAATAAAATCAAAATCAATAATAAATCGATTCATATGGGTTACCTAGCCTCTGAGTTGTCCTTCCTCGATTGTATAGTGAAGTTTTGAAAAAGGTAGTCATTCGAGACCTTGTAACTTTGCAACTCATCCAATATCAAATTGCAAGTCCCATCATCAGGCACCATCCGTGTCAGGCAGTATTCAAGGCCCGCCATCACCTCAAAGTTAGCATCAAATGGAACACTATAAAAGAATTCATTGTGGGATTGTGAAAAGGTAGCCCTCACAACTCTTGTAATCTTGCGACTCGTCCTATACCAAAGCAAATCCTCTTATCTGCCACCATCCTAGTAAGGTACTATTGAAGGCCCAACGTCACCTCATAGTTAGCCTCAAAGGATTCATCATATTTGGGGTTGAGGTAGTACTCCACTATATGTAGTTGCCTAGGGACTTGAGAGGTCCATCAACAGGTAAAAATTTCCCAAATGGGAAGGTATTTGGACTCTACCATAGCCTCATATAGATACCCCATGTGTGATTTTTCTCCATCAACAAAACGAAGAACCCTCCCCAAAGGCTTTCCCACCTAAAGACAAATGAGAGATTTTATTTATCATTTGTTATTTGAAATTTGGATTAGAATTTAAAATTTACAAATGAAAAAATAAAGGTCACTTAAGTCTTGTATCGTAATTGCCTCATTTATAGTTGTCCAAAAGGCCCCATCAAACACATACTTGTACACCTTCTGGGCCTCACTAGAGAATTGATATCTAGGAGCTTCTTCTCTTGTCCACTTCTCACTCACAAACATCTTCTTAAATGCCCTCTTTGCATCAAACAGGCTCTACAATGTGATGAAGTTTGTGACAAATCTTGTCACTCCAACTTGCACAACCTCCCTTCTATTAGTGAACTTCCTCATCATCTAGAGGACCCATGAATGCTTGTAGATGAATTTTGCAATACACTTGGCCTTATTCACAACCCCAAACACCCAAGGTAATTTCCTAATGGCTTCAAGAAGTAAATGGAGACAATGGTTGGACATGGTGCCCTTACAATTGTAGGGAAATTGTCCTCCAAAATCTTTCGTGGTACCACATATATTGTTACATTGTCCATGATAATTTGACAGCATTCTCCTCCCCTACCTCCAATACAACCTCCTTCAACAACTCAACAAGTATTTTGGCACTCTTAACTTGTGTCAATGCATCATTGTTCCTCCTACAAAAGCAAACAAAAAAATTGATCAATCCACCCATGGACATGATCGTGCAACCCTTTTTTCTCCATACTTTTTGTTTTCAACGAAATATTGGATATCCTCCACAGATTCCCGAAGGAGAGGACCCTTAAAATCATTGTAATTGGACACCTTAAATCCTAGTCACCAAAAGGTGAGAGCATCTACCATTCCCAACCAATATGAAGTCCTCACCACATTGGGATAAATACCAAAGGCTTGCACAAGCCCTCCTCACAACCTTGTGCTTCTTTTGTTCCATGCAATCATGCCCTTGAGTTAGGGTTGAGACCCTAGAGCGAAATGTTCCACAAAAAAAGATGATTATATCCCACTCCCTAGGTCTTCCACTGATAAGCTCAATGTACTTCAATGCCACTAGAAAGAGCCAAAGGTGCTACCCTCCATTGAACGAGGTCGAGGAGGAGGAGAAACCATTGTTTGGCTTGTTATTTTCCTTAGTTGTTTCTTCTCGTCATAATCTTCTAGGAGGGCATTGCATTCCCTCATAATTTCACCTCTTTACATGGCATGACATCATGGTTGGATATTCGCCAAGTGGTATTTGAGGCGACTTATGCCTCCATAAATATTGGTGTTACAATAGTTACAAGAGAGCTCCCCACTCTTCAAACCCTCCCTCACATGCTTTGAAGTTGGGTCCCTCTTGCCAATCATTTTCTTTCAATGCAGTTGCACATGGAGACACTCATTAAGCAATTAGAAAAATTCAAAACAAAATTAAAGCCCTTGGGTTTAATTATGGCGGCTGATACTCCTTTTTTTTACCACAACTTCAAGCGTTCAGTACCTATTAGATTCTTGAAATTTAGAAACAAATGTATTTTTTTAAGACTACCTTCACCTCCTCTCAACTCCCTCTATGACTCGAAACAGCATAAATGAGCCCAAAAATGGAAATATATATATATATATATATATATTTCATTTTTTTCTCTATGGCTAAGTTTTTATCTCAACTCAACGAACTTGTGACTTTTTCCGAGTAAGTTTTTTGTCGAGTGAAATATAAAGGCTCAACAAGTTAATAAAAACTCGCCAATTCGGTTTCAAAAAGCTCGTTTTGAGTGACTCACACTGACTTGGCAAGTTTCTTATCGACTCCTTGAGTCTTTTTATATTACTCAACAAAAAAATTTCAAAAACTCATTGAATTCCGTAAGTATGATTAGGATTATTAGCAAGTAAAGTTGTCTTGCAAAAGATTTCCTTGACATCAAAAAGTTCAACTTCAATAAGCATATTTAGCTAGGTGACAAAGAGAGATTTTTGCTTAGTTCATCTTTTACATGCACAACCAACCAATCAAAGGATCAATCGTTACACGTTTTACATGGGCACCACTCTTCAACCATAAACCAAGCATGGATATGTGTTATGGATAAAAGTACTATCAAAAGGCATTAAGGATGAAAAAATATCTTTAACGTCTCTATTTCAATACCAAACCTTGTTTTCTTAGTAAGAGTTAGCTTGTACATTGGTACTAATAAACTTTGATAGGTACTGAAGATGCAACCTATGTAAACTTTGACTACTACTATAATAAAACATCAAGAAAGAACATGTAATGTGGTTCTCTAGGGTCAATGACAGTTATTACCAAGCTATATGTGGCTGGCAACATCTGAACACAATAAAGAAGTCCCTCTTCTTTACAATGGATGAATGAAGCCTTACATGTTCAACTCTAGTGATAGATCCTCAATTCCTTGAAACTCAGTTGCTCAAACAGTAAACTCTTTGTGCTCTCTTATGTTGGAATTTCAATCCACTCTAATATCCTGTTCTCCAACCGCACATGAACTATGATCAATGAGTGATACAACGGTAACCAGGTCGGCTATTCGTTTGCGTCGGCAATTACACAACAGACAACAAACTTGTTATTTTTCCGACGAGGCAGCTTACAGTCGTGACAACGCCCAACACGACGGCTATAACGGCTATCCTCTACGTCGGCAAATTTGTCCCAAACGGTGTCCCAACAAGATGGTAGGTTTCTTATGTCGAAATTCAACACTATAATAGCAATTTCCAAATGTCTTAGACAACAATCCCCAACTTTCATGGTGACGACAGATCTTTTAAAGAAAAACTACGCTTTGTCAACAAATCGATGACTGCAGGTTCCAAGTCAGCCTTCTCCGACTATGACGGCACATTCCAGCTACTACAAGGCACTTCCGACGTTAGTAGCTTCTAGTCACTTGACAGTAGGCTCCTCTTTCTCGTCATCAATCAACAACTCTGTCATCGACCTTTAGTTTTCATTGGCAACCCAGCTCCTCTTCCCTTTGTCTTTGACGGCTCGCTCCCGAAAGGTGTTATCCTTGTCGAAAACCTCTTTTGACAACAAAGTTGTTATGACCATGACGACCTACGAATATTATGAAAACCTGCAACACAAATTTCTACACACTAGATTGAAACTTAAAGATTTCCACACACCCAAGAAATCAAAACCAATATGGCATAGATTTTACACAACATGACTATGAAACACGCAAAACACTCTCAGGATAAACTTTCCTTCCTCTCAGTCGAAGTTCTCCTTTGCTCCTTCTCTCTTCATGTCTAAGGTTCTCCTCTTATTTATAAGCATGAGAACAATGAGTTGTCAAGTAATTCCAATGGTGAGACTTCCAATTCTTTTTCTAGAAACGCAAATCCTCCAACAAACTCAAACGGTGGAACTATTAGTTGCATGCTTATCACTTATCCCGTCCTCCAAATAGAAATTCCAACTGTTTTAGTTGGTTGTTGCCACGTGGATGCGGTTGTTGCCACGTGGATGCTCCCGCATCAGACTTGGCAGGTAACAAAAGAAATGTCCCTTGTAAATTGCGAAAGTCATCAATGGGTACCCTGTACTTGGCAATCTCAAAAGTTGTTAGCCACGTTGTTGCGTCAACATCCTAGTTCTTCCACTTAACCAGTTATTCATGATATGTCTTGCATCTTGTCCTTCTTGCCACTCTAGAATCTATGATGGCTTCAATTTCATCTCGTTCCTTCTCTAACAACTACGCTATCCATTCCCCTGCTAGAATATCAGTTGTATGATCTTCGTCCTCATCGACAGGTTGACCATAATAGGGATATAGGTCGAACACATTAAAGATCGACAAAATGTCGATCCCCTCTAGAAGCTCAATTTCATATGCATTGGAGGCAAACTTCTTCAAGACCATACGGTCTAATCTTCTTCCAATTGAGCTTGTTCTACATGCCTTTAGGAAACCTTTCCTTTCGCAAATGTGCCAAAACCATATCTCCAACCTCGAATTCATGTGTTTGACGCTTGAGGTCAACACATTGCTTGTATTTCATGACATTCTTTTCCAAATCAGCCTTCACTTCACAATGCAAGTATTGCATGTACTCAAAAAAATCCTCTACCAAAGCACTAGGTTTCTACAATTCAGCTATACTTCGTAACTCATCTACTTCCCTAGGACGAGTTCCATACACAACTTGAAATGGGCTTTTGGCCATACTTCCATTCACTGAATTATTATATGCAAATTTTGCTTGTGCCAATACAATATCCCACAACTTCGGCTTCTTACCAAATAGACATCGTAGCAAGTTTCCAAGACTTATGTTCACAACTTCGGTTTGTCCATCCGTTTGCGGGTGATGAGGTGAACTAAAGCTTAATTTGGTACCCAACTTCTTCCACACGGTACGCCAAAAATGACCTACAAACTTTACATCTCTATCTAACACAATGCTCTTCAACAAACCATGCAATCTTACAACTTCTTAAAAGAACAAGTCCACAATATGGGTAGCATCGTGCATTTTCTTGCAAGGTATGATTTGTGCAGTATTCGAGAGTTTGTCAACAACAACAAAAATGGAATCATTACCCTTTTGTGTCCTTGGTAACCCAAGAACAAAATCCATGCTCACATCCTCCCATAGCCTCTCTAGTACAAGTAATTGCTTCTAGGAATTGAAGTCACTATACAAGTGCACAATCAGCAGAAGCAGACTAGACTTTTGGGCTGCTAGACGTCTAGGTCAAACGTCTAGGCAGCAGACCAGACAGCTAGGCAGGAGACCAGACGTCTGGGCTGCTAGACGTCTAGGCAGGAGACCAGACGTCTGGGTAGCTAGACGTCTGGGCCAGACGTCTAGACAGCAGACCAGGAGTCTGGGCTTCTAGACGTCTAGGCAGCACACCAAACATCTGGGTTGCTAGACGTCTAGGCATACGTCTATGCAGCAGACCAGACGTCTGGGTTGCTGGACGTCTAGGCCAGATGTCTAGGCAAGTAGACGTCCAAGATAGACGTCAAGACACGAAAGACAAATCGCTTCGGTTCCGCATGGAAACGAACAGTTTTGCGGAGGCTTCCTTTGGGAGAGGAAACGAACGGTTCAGGGTCTTCCCTTCATGCTCTATAAAAGGGGCTTGATCCCTTGCATATCTAATCATATGAAATGTTGAAAACAAAAATGCAAAGTTTTGCTGAAAATAATAGAAAGGAGAAGTTGCCATTGCCCCGTGGTTTTCCTGCACATTGCAGGTTTCCACGTAAATCTCTATGTTACTTGTGTTGCTGTTTTTTGTTCTTTGTCATTGTGTTTCTCATTGCAGGTATAAAATCTGAAGTTTTTCCTAACATATTGTATCAGAGCTCAAGGTTTTGTTCGAGTGGGAGTTGCAACAATGACAGGAGGTGTAACCAAGTTCGAGACTGAGAAATTTGATGGCAGGAACTTCGCTCTATAGAAGATGAAGGTGGAGGATTTGTTGGTTCAGAATGACCAAGCTCAAGCCTTGAAAGGGGTCGCGAGTAAACCGAGCAGCATGAAAGATGAGGAGTGGACAACGCTGGACAGGAAGGCGGTTTCTACAATCCGTCTCTACCTAGCAGACCCTGTCTTATTCAATGTAGCCGAAGAGAAGACCGCGGAAGCCTTTTGGCAAAAGCTTGAAAAGTTGTATGAAACAAAATCAGCAACTAATAAGGTTTTTTTGAAAAAGCAGCTTTATAGCTTGAGGATGAAAGAAAGTTCATCCGTTGTAGATCATTTGAATGGTTTGATACTCTTACCAGTAAACTAGTTTCAGTTAATGTGAATATGGAAGATGAAGATAGAGCTATCACCCTACTTTGCTCCCTCCCAAACACTTGGGATCATATGGTGATGACCATCAGTAATTCATCATCAAGAACTCTTAAATTCGATGATGTGATAGCCGCTTTGTTGGCAGAAGAGTTGAGGCGAAAAACGTCTCTGGAACCCTCAACCAATGAAGCCCTATCCATGAGAGGTTGATCTTTCGAGGGGAGTAAACAAGGTAGAAAACAATCCAGATCTAAGTCTAAAGGACATAAGCAGAAAGGGAAGTGTTGGCATTGTGGGAAGCCAGGACACTCAAAGAAGAATTGTTGGCAATAAAAGAATGGTGAAAAGCAAAATCAACCATCAGTTGCGGCCAGTGCAACAGATTCAGGGGAGACGACAACATGTGAAGCCTTCTGAATCAGTAACAACGGATCTATTTTATATACCTGGGTTTTGGACTCAGGTGCATCTTTCCACATGTCTCCCCACAAAGACTGGTTTGACAAATATCAACCATTATGTGGTGGAAAGGTCTATTTGGGTGATGATCACCCTTTAGAAATTTTGGGAAGAGGGGATATTGTTGGAAATATGTTGAATATTTTCCATGTTATTCTGGTGGGGTTAACACTAAAAGGTACTGGACACTGTGTATGATATACTCGTCGGGGTTCGGGGCGGTAGCCCTTCGAAAAGCAGGGGTTCGGGGGCGGTAGCCCTTCGCAAAGCCGGGGTCTGCAGCCCCGACCAAATTTTTAGGGTTTTTTAAGTTATTTTTAGACCCATATGGGCTTTTAGGGTTACTATATTTGAACCCATGCTTTTTCGCCCATGATATTGTAAAAATCCGTGCATGTGCCTTTGTTATATATATCGCACTTGCATTAGGGTTTGGTGAGAGACAGAAGGAGAATATTATTGTATTGGAGACGGTCAAGTTAATGCAATAATAAGATAATACTGTGCTGGTTTTTCCCGGTTGAGGGTTTCCAGGATAAATATTGTGTAATGTGTGAATCTGCGATCTTCTTCTTTTGATTCTGTTATTACTGCTTTTCTAGTTTTAGTTTATTGGGGCTCTTTATTTCTCTTCATTTGGTATCAGAGCTAGGTTTTAGCTTTGTTCGAGGAGTAAGGGTTTCAACCCTGTGATAAATTAATTCTTGAGTGGGAGCCGTACGTGAAAGGATCCAGGCAAAGGAGAAATATGGGAAGCACACGAATAGAGATTGAAAAATTTAATGGACAGAATTTTGAGTTGTGGAAACTCAAGATGGAGGATCTGTTAGTTGATAGAGATCAGTGGATTGCGGTCTCGGGAACAAAACCAACATCGATGACAGATGAGGATTGGCTGAAAATTGATAGGAAGGCAAGGAGCTCTATCAGATTGTGCTTATCTGATTCGGTATTGTTGAATGTATCTACAGAGACCATGACAAAGTTGTTATGGGAGAAGTTGGGAACATTGTATCAGACAAAGTCACTGGTAAATAAACTCTTTCTTCGAAAGAAGTTGTATTCACTTCGGATGAATGATGGTGACTCTGTGGCTGAACATCTGAATGCTTTTAACACTGTGGTAAGTCAATTAACCTCTGTAGAAGTAAAAATGGATGAAGAGGAAAAATGTATTACTTTACTTTGTTCATTACCTGATTCATGGGATAACCTTGTTATGGCTATCACCAATACTACATCTACATTGAAAGTAGAGGATATAGTAGGAACTTTGTTGTCTGAGGAGATGAGATGAAAATCTTCTAAGGATTATCATCAAAAGGAAGCCTTGATTGTGAGAGGTCATTCTCAAGAAAGAAGCAAAAAGAAATCAGGAGAAAAGAAATCAAAATCTAGGGGTAAATTTGTTGCCCCGAAAAAGAGGAAATGTTGGAATTGTGGTAAAGCAGGGCATTATAAAAGAGACTGCAGATCTAAAAAGGTTGATAATAATCGATCATCTGATGAAGGAACTTCTACAGAAACGAAGACCACAAATGAAGATTCAGGGGACTTATTCTTAGCTGCAACATGCTCAAGTGAATGCGATGACTCATGGTTGATTGACTCGAGTGCTTCTTTTCATATGACTCCTCATAGGGAGGGGTTCTATGAATATGAAAAGATAGATGGAGGTAAAGTCTTCTTGGGAGACAATTCGACATATAAAATAATAGGTCGAGGAAGAGTCAAGTTGATGCTAAAATATGGAAGAATTAAAACCCTTCCTGGTGTGTTGCATATTCCGGGTTTGGCAAGGAATCTGATATCTGTGAGTAAGATGAATGATGCAGGTGTGAATGTGGTATTCAATAAGGATAGTTGCAAGATGGTCCATGGATCCTTGGTGTTGGCAAGAGGAGTTCGCACAGGAACTTTGTTTAGACTTGAGGCTAGCACTGTAAGTATTAATTGCAATAACTCTTCAGTTGTACAGGAAAATAATACGGTTGAAATGGCTCCGAGTATTCCTACAGTGAAGACAATGTTGTGGCATCAACGCATGGGGCATATTGGTGAGAAAGGACTTCGAACATTGAAAATGAAAGGTATGGCTGAAGGACTTTCTGATTGCCCATTAAATTTTGATTTTTGTGAGCACTGTGTTTTTGGGAAACAAACTAGAGTCAAGTTTCCAAGTAGTGCTACAAGGTCTGAAGGAATTCTACATCTAGTTCACAGTGATGTGTTTGGACCTGCAAAAGTACCATCATTAGGTAAATCTATCTATTTTGTTACATTTATAGATGACTTCTCAAGAAAGACATGGGTATATTTTCTACGGAACAAATCTGAGGTTTTTAATAAATTTAAAGAGTTTAAGGCTCTTGTAGAAAATCAGATAGAGAAAAAGATAAAGGTTTTGAGAAGTGATAATGGTGGTGAGTATTGCTCTAATGAATTTGAGCAGTTTTGCAAGGACTGTGGAATAGAAAGGTAGAGAACAACTCCGTATACTCCACAACAGAATGGGGTTGCAGAACGGATGAACAAGACATTGATGGATAAGGCTAGAAGCATGCTAAGTGGTGCAGGGTTAGAAAAGAAATTTTAGGCAGAAGTTGTGTTAACAACTTGTTATCTCATCAATAGATCTCCTACCTCAGCTTTGGTGGACAAGACTCCACAAGAAGTATGGACTGGTAAGAAACCCTCTCTCAGACATATAAGGGTTTTTGGTTGTGATGCTTATATGTATGTCCCAAAAGAGAAAAGGACTAAGCTAGACTATAAATCTAAAAAATGCATATTTGTGGGTTATAGTACTAGTGTTAAAGGATATAAGTTGTGGAACCCAGAAACACAGAAGGTTGTTTACAGTCATAATGTGATCTTTAGAGAAACAAAAGGGGTTTTAAAATAGGAAATGCAACCAAGCAAAGAACCAGAAATAGTGCAGGTAAAATTGGAACAGGAGGAAGAACCTGTGGTAGAACCTGAATTACAGAGAGAGTCTGAAGAGGAATATTCAGAGGAAGAAGGTGAGGAGGAAGTTGAAGATGCAGAACCTAGAACTCCAATTTTGAGGAGATCAGATCGAGAGAGAAGACTTCCAGATAGGTATAGTCCTTCAAATTTTTATTCTGCATTTAATTTATCGATTATTGATGAAGAACCCAAGACTGTAAAGGAGGCACTTCAGTCAAGTGAGAATAAGTCTTGGAAAAGGGCTATGGAAGAAGAAATGGAGTCCTTGGATAAAAATAAGACATGGGACTTGGTGAAATTACCTCCTGGCAGAAAACCTGTTGGTTGTAAGTGGTTATTCAAGAAGAAGTACAATGTAGAAGGAAAGTTGGAGAAGTACAAGGCTCGCTTGGTAGCAAAAGGATTTTCTCAAGTTGAGGGAATTGACTTTGGTGAGATTTTTTCTCCTGTGGCTAAACTAACTTCAATCAGATTTTTGTTGGCTATTTCTGCTGCTTTTGATTTTGAAATAGAACAGATGGATGTAAAGACAACTTTTCTACATGGTGAACTTGATGAAGATATATATATGTCACAACCAGAATGCTTTAAGGTAAAAGGTAAGGAGGACCTGGTATGCAAGCTGAAGAAGTCTCTTTATGGGTTGAAGCAGTCTCCAAGGATGTGGAACCAAAAATTTGACAGGTTTGTCTTGACACTTGGGCTTGGAAAAAGCAAAGCAGATCCATGTGTATATTTCAAAAAGGAAGGTGAAAATAAAATTTTGTTATCATTGTATTGTATGTGGATGACATGTTGTTAATTGGTAACAGTAAGGAGATGATAAAGTTACTAAAATCTCAGTTATCTTTTGAGTTTGACATGAAGGATTTGGGTGTTGCAAAATTTATTTTGGGTATGGAAATAATAAGGGATCGTGCAAATAGAAAGTTATGGTTAAATCAAAGGAAATATGTTGATTTGATACTACAGAAGTTTAGGATGCATGATTGTAAACCAATATGTACTCCATATCCGGTTGGTCAAAAGTTATCTGTTGAACAGTGTCCTAAAATAGATGAGGAAATTGAAGAAATGCATCATGTTCCTTATGCTAGTGTTGTGGGCAGTCTGATGTATGCAATGGTCTGTACTAGACCTGATATTGCACATGCAATGGGAGTAGTTAGCAGATATATGTCAAATCCAGGAAAGGAACATTGGACTGTTGTGAAGAGGATCTTCAGATACTTGCGTGGAACTACAGATTATGCTATTTGTTATGAAGGAAAATCTGGAGACAATGATATTGTAAATCTACAAGGGTTTGTGGATGTTGATTGGGCTGGAGATCTTGATAAGAGAAGATCCACGAGTGCTTATGTGTTCAGGTTATTTGGAGGGGCAGTAAGTTGGATGAGTAAAAAGCAATCAGTTGTTGCTTTATCCACTACAGAAGCAGAGTACATTGCAGCAACTCATGCTAGTAAAGAAGCAATGTGGCTACAAAGGTTGTGTTCAATAGTTGGTATTAAACAGAAGGCTATGAGAATTAACAGTGATAGTCAAAGTGCAATATTTTTGGCAAATAATCCTGGTTTTCATGATCGGTCAAAACATATTGATATAAAGTACCATTTTGTGAGAGAGATGGTTGAAGAGAACCGAGTGATATTGGAGAAAGTTGATACAGAGAAGAATATTGTTGATTCGTTAACAAAGGTTGTACCTGCTCAGAAATTTTCTTGGTGTAGAAGATCTATGGGCATGGTTGCCCTTGATAGTTGACAATGGCAGTTGTTAGCCCCTATGGAAAGTATTCAACAAGTGGGAGAATGTTGGAAATATGTTGAATATTTTCCATGTTATTCTAGTGGGGTTAACACTAAAAGGTACTTGGACACTCTGTACCTATACTCGTCGGGGTTCGAGGCGGTACCCCTCGAAAGCGGGTCTGGGGTAGCCCTCCACCGTCCCGCCCCCGGCCAAATTTTTAGGGTTTTTAAGTTATTTTTAGACCCATATGGGCTTTTAGGGTTACTATATTTGAACCCATGCTTTTTCGCCCATGATATTGTAAAAATCCGTGCATGTGCCTTTGTTATATATATCGCACTTGCATTAGGGTTTGGGGAGAGACAGAAGGAGAATATTATTGTATTGGAGACGGTCAAGTTAATGCAATAATAAGATAATACTGTGTTGGTTTTTGCCCGGTTGAGGGTTTCCAGGATAAATATTGTGTAATGTGTGAATCTGTGATCTTCTTCTTTTGATTTTGTTATTACTATTTTTTTGTTTTAGTTTATCGGGGCTCTTTATTTCTCTTCGGATATAAGGATCAGGCTGGACTATGGTAGAGAAAGGATGTTATGTGATATGCGACATGTGCCCGATTTGCGGAAGAATTTTCTCTCAATCAAAATGATGGATAAGCTAGGGTATTCTATCACTTTCACCAACAACTACTGCAAAATTACCAGAGGGGCTCTTGTAGAAGCTAAGGGAGAATCTTATGGAACCCTATATCGTTTATGCGGTGATACAGTGACAAACCATGCAGCAGCAACAACCTCTGTTCAGGATGCAGTAATGCTATGGCATCAACGCCTAGGCCATATGAATGAAAAAGGTCTGAAAATTCTGCATGACAGAGGTATGCTTTCTAGGATTAAGTCTTGTAATTTAGACTTATGTGAGCACTATATTTTTGGTAAACAAAAGAGGGTTCGGTTTATTGCAAGTCCTGGTAAGAGTTCTGATTTTCTGCAACTTATACATTCGGATATATTTGGACCAGTCCCCACTCAGTCCTTAAATGACGCCATCTATTTTCTGACTTTTATAGATGATTATTCTAGGAGAGTGGGTTTATTTTTTGAAGAAGAAGTCGAAAGCTTTGCAGAAATTTAAAGAGTTCAAAGCACGGGTAGAGAAGAGTTTGGGCAAGTCGATTTTATGTCTCAGGTCAGATAATGGGGGTGAATATTGCTCCAAGGAATTTAATAAATTTTGTATGCAGGAAGGTATTAAGCACCAGAAGACTGTACCATATACTCCACAGCAAAATGGTGTGGCTGAGCGGATGAATCGCACAATCATGGAACGTGCAAGAAGCATGCTTAGCGCAGCCATGTTGGAGAAAAAGTTCTGGGCAGAGGCTGTTAATACAGTTGTTTATCTTATTAACAGGTCACCTACAACTGCGTTGGATGGACAGATTCCGGAGGAGGTTTGGTGTTGTAAGCCAATTGATTACTCTCATTTGTGTACCTTTGGCTGTGATGTGTTTGCCCATGTACCCAAAGAAAAAAGGTCCAAGCTTGACCCGAAGTCAAGCAAATGTGTTTTTCTCGGCTATGGAGATATAGTGAAGGGGTATAGACTGTGGGATCCTACTGCCCACAAGGTAATTATTAGCCGGGATGTAATTGTTGATGAAAAATCCATGCAAAGGAAGGAGGTACAAAAAACTCCTAATGTTGTACCAGTTGAAGTAGAAATGAGTAAATATGAATATGAAAATCAGCATGCTGAAGTTTTTGATCAGCATGCAGAATAGCAAGTAGAACAGCAAGGAGAGCAGCCACAACGGTCACAAGACCAAGAGCCACAATCAACAAATCATTGGGTTAGAAAATCTACACATCCACAAAAGTGTCCGGAAAGGTATTCTCATGTTTATCAGTCCTCTTTTGCTTTGTTAACTGATGATGGTGAACCTAGTTCATTTCAGGAAGCTAGAGAGTCTGAGAATGCAGAAAAGTGGAGGAAATCGATGGAGGAGGAAATCGAGGCACTCCGAAAGAATAAAATGTGGGAACTTGTGGATCTCCCACCTGGAAGAAAGACTGTTGGAAACAAGTGGGTGTACAAAGTGAAGAAGAACAGCGATGGGTTGTTGGAACGCTATAAAGCTCGCTTGGTGGTAAAAGGCTATGTGCAAAAGTCAGGTATTGACTTTAATGAAATTTTCTCTCCAGTTGTGAAGATGACTACTATTAGAGTTCTACTTGCACTTGTAGCTGCACAGGATTTAGAACTGGAGCAGCTTGATGTAAAGACTGCTTTCTTGCATGATGATCTCGAGGAAGAGATTTATATGGATCAGCCTGAGGACTATGAGGAAAGAGGCAAAGAGCATTTGGTTTGCAAACTGAAGAAATCCTTGTATGGGTTGAAACAGGCGCCAAGGATGTGGTACAGGAAATTTGACACCTTCATGAAGAGCCAAGGTTTCAGCAGGAGTGAAGCTGACCATTGTGGATACTATAAGAGGTTTGATGATGGCAGTTTTATTATTTTGCTGTTGTATGTTGATGATATGCTGGTTGCAGGCCTCAGCATGAAGAAAATCATTGAACTTAAGGCTCATTTGGCTAGGACATTTGAAATGAAGGATTTAGGAGCAGCAAACCAAATTTTAGGGATGAAGATACATAGGGACAGAGAAAGGAAGAAAGATCTGGTTAAGTCAAAAGTCATAATATAAGGACTATTTGATGGTACAGTATTTGTCCAAGAGGAAACAGCCATTTCTTATACCCACGAACCATTTGGCCACTCTTTCCCAGTCTGTCCTTTCCTGCTACATTTCCCATTTTAGGCAACATATCTTAGCTATTCATGACCTCTCCTGTATGATCACATTGATTTTTTAATGTAAAATAAGATCTATATCCCCCTCCCCCCAACACTTCAAATAACACAAGGATTCTATCACTGTGAATAAATATAAACTACCAATTCCTCCCAATGCTAGATGCATTCAAACTTAATTTATCTTTTCAGTTATTGAAGGCAAGAGTGGCATGGTTGCTTTGAAAGAAGCAGAGTTCAAAACACATATCTTTAAAATTTTCTGTCTATAAAAGTTAAAAACAATATTGTGTTCCTTATTTACCATACAATAATTGTACAAGATATCCTACATCTTAAACACTTCACAGAACCATTAACTTAGCAGATAAGTTTAGGCATACTTCAAAATAAAATTATAGAGAGTTACGAGCAACTGGGGGCTCAAAATAATTAAAAAATTCAAAGATATTGTAAGTTTCCATCTTTTACCAATTATTTTAAGACATAATGTAAACCCTCTCTAAAGTTCTCGAGCATGATGCAAATGATTTACAAGGTTTCTCATCTACTTTTAAGCAGATTCCTACCTGTCAAAAGCAAAGGTTCTCCATGGTTATTTATACAATTTTTTCTTTCATACTATTATGATATGGATAACAGATCTGACAAGCAAAGAGACAAAATAAAACTTAAAGCAAGAAAAAGCCAAAACAAAACCAAAGTTAATCCATCAAATGGTGATAGACATTTCACAAAGAAGACTTTGATTTTACAAAGAATGATAGTGACCATTTTATTAAGGAGAAGCCAAACTGCATAACATTTAATACAAAAGGAGATTTCAAGAGAAATAACATAATAATCTCATGAAAACATTAAATTCCTAGCTTAGAAATCCAAACATAAATGACTGTCGTATAAAGCTGAGTCGTGTGTAACAATTTATGTTTCCAACTAAACTACCATCAAACCATACTTACAAACATGCAACTAAACATATACACAGCTAAAGTGTTTCTCTATAAAGACAAGTTTTAAAAATAAATATAGAAAAAAACTTTGACTGTATGATTCCATGTGATATACATGTCAAAACAAAGATGGTGGTAATCAGAGAACCAGGGTACATGAATCTACCCATCACGGCTGAAGATAAAGTGAGGTTGGAAAGTCATGCAAATAACAGTAAACTAACCATCATAGGGTCAAGAAACAAACCTTAGTTCATAGGGAATAAACTTATTAGGCATACTGTCTCCTTCTATAAGTGGGGTAAGCTCTGTGCCACTGGCCCAAAGAAACAAGGTATGGCTTGGAATCATTTGCCCTGGCCAGACTCCACCATTCTGCCTCATAACAGCTTTTTCCCGTTCCTTGCTTTCAATTCCTTCCATCTGTAGCTGTTTATATGACTTCTTTTCACGTCCTTTAATTGGTATCCATGGAGCCAATCCCTTGCACAATCTGTAAATGAGAGCAGTTCCTGTTGCTGCAAATTGGACTAAAGAACAAAAACAACAAACCCCATGAATATGAGTTTTCATGTAGCAAGAAAGAAGAGTGTTATATAAGCAGAAATATAACTATTTTTGCTGAATGTTAAACTGTCCTAATATATGGAAAAAAAATAAAAAGCAAAGCCACTAGATATTTCCCAAGATAAGCAGGTAAATCACATGAAAAACACAGTAAAGATGTAAAAGGATTGTCTCCACAATGAAGATTACATGATGAGTGTTTAATATATAAAAATTACTTTCAAAAGCACATAAAATAAGTACAAATAGTAGAAAAGAAATCTCCTAAGGAACACAAGAAATAAAATTTAGGCTGAGTAATGAAAAGTAAAGATTCTGATAAGGTAATCTTATAACTAAAGTGCATATGTAATATGTATGCATTCCATAAAGAAAATTATATCTCTTCGTCTAAAAAGCTCACATCCATAAACCAAAGTAAGATAAGGAGTGCAAAAGCGTACCATCAAGTCCATTTATTGCGTGTTCCAAGCCATACACCATACCAATTGGTGCCCATTCATCCATATCGTCACCCCAAACAAAAGTATCCTTATCAACAATTCCGCTAGCCATTGCAGTTTTAAGGTTAGCTATATGCATAGGTCCCCTGGAACGCCCTAATCGATCCTTGTAATACCATCTACTATACCTCATCATATCTGTTGAAGATTAAGTTAAAATATAAGTTCACAAGAAACTCACCAGATGAACTGCAATTAAATGCATAATATCTAGGACATTTCCGCAGTGAGAATGAAGACTGTGATGAATAAATAAGCCCATTCCTCAAATAATTCCATTATGCAAAAGAAACCCATTCCTAGTAGATTAGCAAATAAGTTTGATGATGCTTCAAAAAGATGAACTCAATTGTGCATATGAAACTCAATTGTGCAGATGAACTGCAATTAAATGCATAATATCTAGGACATTTCCACAGTGAGAATGAAGACTGTGATGAATAAATAAGCCCATTCCTCAAATAATTCCATTATGCAAAAGAAACCCATTCCTAGTAGATTAGCAAATAAGTTTGATGATGCTTCAAAAAGATGAACTCAATTGTGCATATGAACAGAATTATTGTGCACATTTCAACATTTGGACCATGCAGAATACCATCATAAAATAAGCCCATTATATAGCAATATGGTTTGATGACGCTTGAAAGAGTATGAAACGAATTATGCTTGCAAATACTTCAGTGTAAAAAGCACCAATTAATCATGAATCTGTTAGATCTATGTGGTAAATGAAACACTACAGGTTATTTAATATTATCCTACATGTGTACTTTCCTTCATCATACAAAATTGAAATACATGGAAAGTTGCTTGGCCCAGTACCAATGATCAATGTTATTTAATGATGATAAATCACTCTTGGGGGAAAAAAATTAACTGAAAAATGCCACCTCCATGTTAAGCTGAACAATTCCATTGATATGTGGTTGCATGACAGAAGCGTATTAGCTGAGTGAACTTTAGTCTTGGAATTTTCCCTAAGGACATATCATATGAAGCTACATAGTCGAATCAATGGATTATGAGTAATACTATTATTAGAAGCTTATTATTATTAATGTTCTACTATACATATTGAAAGACTGCTGCCTGATGATGGCAAATGCTCTTGAGAGGAATATCAGGACTAAAGTTGGAAAAATCATGATTGGCAATTTATTGTCAAGGCCTGGGAGAAAAGATTGAATCGGCAAATAACATAGTTATTATATCTAGCAATTCTCTTGCTCGGATACTCATATTCACATATCAGATACAGATACAAATACGATACTTCTTGGATTTTGTATCCAAATGTATTCAAACACATGGTTACCGTATCTAGACGTATCCAAATATACAGGTCTGTATCTAGACATATCTCAATACAGCTTGAGTGGGCCTAGCAGTGAAGGCGGGGGAACTCCAGACAGAAGATTTGAGCTTCAAATCCAAAGCCCGTAGGGTATGTACGCCCCCAAGCAAATAGCACAACACGAGTGCCTCCTCCCACGCATAGTGGAACCGAGGAGTATGGGGTGGTCTGATATGCGTAATGCTCCTAGACCTTAAAAGTTACTTAACTTTTTAACTTAATACACATGTACCATATCTAGATGTATCCAAATACATGCCCCTATTTGGTCCATATCTAATATATCCTCGTATGGCCTAGGCACATCAAGAGTTGTATTCACAACATGAGATTAAAAGAAGAATATGCAATTTTTTTTTAAAAAATTAAAAATTAAAAAATCAATGACAATCATTTTCTTAGTTAATGAAAATATCCTATTCAAAACTTGTATATGTGTAAACATTTTTGTGTTATATCTTTTTTCTTTTCATATATAAAACATATATGCTTTTTATAATGTCGTATCCAGCCGTATCCGTCTTAAAAACCATATTAGATATTGTGTCCATTTCCACACAACATAGGCAATTAATGACCCATATGGATTTATAACAGGTCACTTGGGAGCAGATCAAGTCTACAGGCATCTAAAACAGGGCAGTCATATTTCAGCCTTAACTCTTTCAAATGAAGTCAGATTTAAATGAAATTTCACAGGGAGGCTCCTGACATCAAAAAGAATGCTTGGAATTAATTTGCACTCAAAATGTATCTTTTAACTTTGAAAAAAATAAGAAAAAACAGTCAAAACTAGTGAGGAGTACTTTGCACATAAGCCAACCAAATCAAGTCAAAATTGAGTGATTTGTTTTTGCAGGTGGGGGACTACTCATATGGCTATGTACGATATAAATTTCATACCAAAATATATTCTTTTCATCAGTGAATGTGGCACAACTCAGTCTGTTGCACAGTTATTTTTTTTCACTCCTGAGAGCTCCAAATAAGACAAAATTTCTATTGAAGGCTCTTGACATCATTACAATATGCCTACCCAATTTCATCTCAAAACTCATCCATTTGGACCTTCAAAATGCCAAAAAAGAGTCCAACAAAAAAGCTGACTGGGGATGGGCTGATTGGCATGTACAAGGTGGCCTAAAACTGATTTGGCTAAGTATTAACAGAAAAATGTGCAGGGGTAAGCATGACACATAATCTCCATGCATGTTTTACACTTGAAAGAGTTTCAGTATTCAAGAAACATCTGTTTCACTTCCAGATTTGGAAAAGGAAGAGACTCGATGAGTTTGTTTGGGCCAAAACTAGCAGCGAGTGTAACAATCCCAATATAGCCATGTCGGCTAATTATTTTTATATCGGGCATTTGATTTATTTAGTTGGCCCTTGAGAATTAGGGTTAGGTTATCATTGATTTCATTTATAAATAGGAAGAATATTTTATTAGTTTTTCATCATTGAAGAATATAATTGAATTTGCATATAGACGCAAGAGACTTCACCCTCTCAAAGTGGCTATGAGACTTTGCCCTCTCGAAGTGGCTGTGGATTTGCGGAAGCATTGATTTGATTGGTTCACTATTGCTTATTGTCTGGATTGGGATTTATAATTTGCATTCTAATGTTCATATTATTATTGTTGCACTGTTGATAAATAACATTTCTATATTGAGTTGTTTCTGGCAAATTACTAAACTACTAGCGTGGTTTGCTACAAGTGGTATCAGAGCGCAATTCTGGAACAGCAATACTGGTGCAGCACAACACGTATAGCAACAGAATTCTTCGGCAATAGCACGCGGACAGATCACCGACGCTAGAGGAAATTCGTAGCAGTCGAGCAATCACAGCAAAATTTTTTTAGAGAAAACATTAAACCTATTCATAATGTTTAAATTTTTCCAATCGATTCGCAGACGACCTTCAACCTTCCCTTAGCTCCTTTTTCATGAAAAGCGCGGTGATTCGGACCAGTGAGTTGTGGACGGAGATTTTGTTACTGAAAAGCACGGCGATTTCTCATAAGGTGCTGGCGAAACCCTTAGAGCAACATCCATCAATCGCGTCCATACTCCTTCCGGAACAGGAAATTATCACAGTTTCCAAATCACAAGGAAAAGTGCACAATCAATCGCTGGTGGAGAAAGACAAAAAGAAAAAATTAATTTGTCCTAAGGTTTAATTCCACCCTAAATTTTGTTATTCCAGCACGCAACACGTGGTTGATTCCTACTCGTTGGTTTTGGAGAGTTCGCGAGAAAAAATGGCAGGGTGCAGTTCCTAGCAGATTGCTCCAGCAGAAAATTATTTGTTTATCTGAGAAGCTTAATCCCACATAAAGCGCACAGGGAATTGAATGTGGTTCATAAGGGCAAAGCCGCCCACAAATGTTTGACGAGCTGATCACGACCGACCGCGTTAGGGCGTGAGCCAACACACCCAGTTGGTGCCACCTGTCTACAGTTGACCGTAGGAAAATTTGAAGAATTTCTCCCTGGCCGTTGGAGACTGTTGACTTCTGCACAAACTTGCCCGTTGACCCATCAATTGTCGTTGGAAACCAATTGTTTTCCTGCAGAAGACGTTTTTTCCCGCCGTTTTTCAAGTTTCAAATTAAATTTTGGCGCCAACAGCATAGCGTAGTGCATAATTGATCCTGCTACGATTACTGGTTGGACACGAGTGAACGAACGATTACAACATACTGCCCTACCAAACGATGTGTCTGAGTAAAAATAAGCGCCAACCTAGAAATCCAGGTACGCATCATAATACTCCCATTAATATTAATAGTTTTGACCAACGTCTTCTTTCTTCACTAAATTCCATGGCTTCACCTTCACCTAACAATTCAGGTCCTTCCTCTCCAACTCCTAACAATTCAAGTCCTTCTCCAACACCCAATAACCCTCCTCATAACACGGTCGTCCCACTTCCTAGTAATATTGATCCTAATTTGCATCAATATTTTACACAACAAGAAGAAAAGGTTGATAAAATTCTTGCCATGCTGAATCAAATTCAAGGAAATCTAGTTCCATCCACTTCTACGCCTCCTCATATCCACGGGTCACAACATACTATCAAACCCCAACCTTTAACCATTCTTCAAGAACCAGAGTTTGCTTCTCTTGACCTAGGCTTTGCCTTTGATCTAGACCCCTCAGCAGGCGGTGCTTCCAATTTCTTGGAATGGCCTCATGATGTTTCCTCTCATTGGCATGCCCACCTTTGAAGGAGTTGACCCTCGAGGATGGTTGGCCAAAATGGAAGGCCTTATCCGTTTGTACCATATCCCAAAAAAAGGTCATGTTGCATTAGCAACTTCTAAACTAGGTACCCAAGCTTATCAATGGTTGTTATGGTAGCTTCGTCAACATGGGCATGCTCTTTTATGGCCTCAATTTAAGGAACAATTTCTTAGAAGATTTGATAAGGGATCTTCCACATCATATGTGGTACGTCTTATGCAAATTAAGCAAACAGGTTCAGTGGAAGACTATGTCTCCGAGTTCACAAGTCTACTCACCTAGACACAAGAATTGAGTCCAGCAGTGGTGGTCCCTGCTTTTCGTTATGGTCTTAAGGATAAGATTCGAAAGGAAGTTAACAAGCATGATCCTTATACCCTTGATGATGCACAGCGTATAGCTCAAGCGACAAAACAAAAACTCCAAGATTTTGGTCCTCCATATAGACGTGATTTTAACTCTCGTCGTCCTTATCGCAATTTTGAGCATTCCACAGGATTTTTCTACTTTAAATGTCATTCACATCATCCAAGAGATCAAGATTGTGCAGAACGTCTAGCTTTGTCTTAGAATATGAAGATTCATCAGTTGTTGAGGAGGAAGATTTACCTCAACCGGAGCCATCAACAGAACCAAGACAGCAACCAACAGACGTAAATGAAGTAGAACAAGAGAATGATACTGTGGCTCTTTCTATTCATGCACTTATGGGTCTTCAAGCTCATCACACTATCAAGGTACAAGGATTCATTAACACCAAGATGTTAATGTGTTGATTGATTCAGGAAGTACACATAACTTTATAGATTTTAAGACAGCAAAATCCTTGGGCTTGTATATCAATACTTCAAATCAAGATAAATTTCAAATATTGATTGCAAATGGAGGTAATGCTCAATGTGTGGGTCGAACATCTAAAGTTACAATCCAAATAGGGAATTATACTTGGATGGGTAATCTCTTTGTTATGAACCTAGGAAGCTCAGATGTCATTTTGGGAGCACAATGGCTATCTCAGCTTGGCGATGTTACTATTAATCTACAAAAATTATACATCAAGTGGATAGAGAATGGAAGGGTCATTTGTCTTCAAGGAATTCAACCTCCTCCTTCCAAGGTTGTGAGTTCACATAGCATGGAGAAGATATTGAAGAAAGGTGGTTATGGTTTTATTGCCCAAGTGAATTCCATAGAGACCCAATCCTTGGATTCATCTCTTACAACTCTTCCAAGGGATCTTCAAAATATTGTGGATAGTTATGAAGAATTCTTTTATGAGCCAAGGGGTCTACCTCCTAAGCACACACATGATCATGCCATCCATCTGATTCCTGGTAGTCTACCTCCTAATTTGCATCCTTATCGCTATCCACAGCCCCAAAAGTTAGAGATTGAGAAGTTGGTCCAAGAAATGTTAGAGCATGGAATCATTCGTCCAAGCATTAGTCCATACTCCTCACCAGTGGTGATGGTACGATGTAAGGATAACTCATGGCGCATGTGTCCCAATTTCCGTCCTCTCAACAAGATCACTATCAAAGATAAGTTTCCTATCCCTGTTATAGATGACTTGTTGGATGAATTACATGATGCTAGATATTTCTCTAAACTAGACTTACGCTCTAGTTTTCACCAAATTAGGGTTAGAGAAGAGGATATCCCTAAAACTGCTTTTCGTACACATGAGGGTTATTATGAGTTCCTAGTCATGCCCTTTGGTCTCACTAATAGCCCTTCTACTTTTCAAAGTCTCATGAACCATGTCTTTCGGCCTTTTCTTCGTAAATTTGTCCTAGTTTTCTTTGATGATATTTTAATATACAACAAATCTTGGAAGGATCACCTAATTCATGTTGACAAAGTCCTTCATCTATTACAAAAGGAAAAACTCTTTGTTAAAAGATCCAAATGTGCCTTTGGGGTCCAAGAGGTAGAATATTTGGCACATATAGTATCTCATGAAGGAGTCAAGGTAGATCCTCATAAAATCAAAGCTATTCAAGATTGGCCCTTACCCAAATCCCTTAAAAAACTTCGTGGATTTCTAGGACTCATAGGTTATTACAAAAAATTTGTCCGCAACTATGGCAAGATTACGGCACCTCCCACTGCTCTTACCAAAAAGGATGCCTTTATTTGGACTGAAGTTGCTTCTCAGGCCTTCCAATCCCTCAAAGAGGCTATGTGTTCAACTCCAGTTTTGGCCACTCCTGATTTTAGCAAGCCTTTTGTCATTGAGTGTGATGCTTTTGGCACAGGTATTGGAGTTGTTTTAATACCAGATGGTCACCCATTAGCTTTTGAAAGTAAGCAACTTTCAGGCAAGAATTTGGGACGATCTACTTATGAGAAGGAAATGCTAGCTATTTTACATGCCATAGAGAAATGGAGGTGTTGTCACATTTTTGCACGGGGTGCAATGTCTTCAATGTTGTTTTGTAACAGTGCTGCTCTTCTTTTCCTCCTTCCGTTTTTCTCGCTTCTCTCCCTTTCCTTTTCTTTCCCATTCTCTTTCTCTCCCCCTTTTTTCCATGGAGTTCCCAAGTTGATTTTCCAGCTTTCCAGCAGGTCTATCTGAAATTGGCTAAGTCTGGGTGCGAAGTTCGCACTTCGCCCAGTTTTGGTGCGAAGTTCGCACTTCGCCCAGTTTTGGTGCGAAGTGCGCACTTCGCCCAGTTTTGGTGCGAAGTTCGCACTTCGCCCCACCTCCTGGGCGCACCTTGCACTAGCAGACTGACAGGTCAATGCAGAAAAAAGGTAAAATGCCGGAGCAGGTCCATATGGCGGCAGACACCAGTGTTCGCCCGTGCGCAGATTCGACTTCTCAACGGAGCGGGAATGCGCCCTTGACGAGTGTACGGTAGGGGAACAAACCCGGAATTTGACCAAGGCTTGAAGGCCTTCCCGATCGCACCGATTTTTGCACGCATCCCAAGGAGCCCCGATCCCAAGCAAAGATAGAATGCCCTCTAAGGCAGGCATGTGTCACACGGCATAACCCATCATCAGACAAGTGTCCGGCTTCGGGATTTGAACCAAGACTGCCGACCAAAAGGGATAAGCATGGGCTGCCTGCACCGCCTGCGTTAATAGCCACATTCAAAGCTGATCTGAGGTTTCACCTGCTCCAGCTACTAGCAACCCTGCCGACTTGAAGAATTACCCAGCACTCCGCCACGTAGCTGTCCAAATTCCAGGAAGACCATGCTGCGGGTACAGCCCAGTCCGACAAAAGGTCAGCATTTGCAGCTCTTTCGCCGCTTCTGTCAGCTCATGTTTGACTGGGACTCTGTGCCCATTAATGTAACAAGTGGGACTCGGGCTATAAAAGCCCATCTGAAATTCATTGTAAAGGGTGGAAGGGGAATGTTTGTTAGGGAACTACTGTGCTTACTGTAACTGTACTTCTGCTTATAAATACAATCGTATGCCTGGTTCTGTTTCTACTATCTTTATTCTTTTATGCTTGTCTTTCATTATATGCCTTAGGCCCACCCGTGTCGCTGCTCGTTAATTCACTTTGGCATTTGGCGATCGGGTTCCTCTAGCATTGCTTGCTTAAAGCACCTTCCGTACTTCATTATTTAAAGCATTCATTATAAATTTGGTAGCAGTTCCATCGGTTGTGTGTGACGTTGCTGGCCCGTATCCGGTGATTGATGCGATCCCCTGCTGTTAGTTCCTTGTAGGGAATGTTTGCTAGGGAGCCATTGAAGCTGTGCGGTTAAACTCTCTACCTAACACATATACCTGGCTCTGGCATCTCTAGGTTTACTTTCTACCCCTGTCAGTGTATGTATCTGGTGATTGATACGATCCCCTGCTGTTAGTTCCTTGTAGGGAATGTTTGCTAGGGAGCTATTGAAGCTGTGCATACGCTCGCTGGTGTATCGGAAGTACGCCTAGGTTTTGCGGTTCCTTGTCATGCTCTGTGTTTGTATGCGGTAAGTAGCGGTGATTGGTGTGTTCCCGTACTGTTAGTTCCCCCCCACCAACCTTTGGACATATTTGTATCTCTTTCTGTACATTTGTCTCTTTCTGTTCCTTTATTTCTTTCCTGTTCCCTTTAGCTTAAATCCCCCCCCAAAAAGGAGCCGGCCTTCTCCGGAGATTGGCTCGGAAGGCATCTCTTCCTTCCGGCCTTTCATGCTGGTGTGCGAATCTGGGCGCATTAACCAAAAATCCTTTCCTCATGGCAGATTCGTAACCAACAGTTTCTCTGGCACGCCCGGTGGGACACTTGTCCCACGATTTAAAGAAAGAGTGCCCATCCAGTTTCCACCTAGCGCAACAGTTTCTCTGCCACGCTCGGCGGAACACGGGTCCCACATCTGACGAGAGATTTTCTGATCAGTCTTCACCTGGCGCTGACAGTTCCTGAGCTCTTGGTGAGACAAGGAAGTTTCTCACCCCCGACAGAATCGAAGCACCGGTGTTCGCTTCATTGCTGTTCCAAATCGAACACCGGCGACTCGCACGAACAAATCCTCTGAGTCTAGAAGACCGGTCCGGTCACCTTCATGCACACGAGAAGGTGGCGAACAAGAAATCCGAGAAGCCCGCCTGAGTTCTACGAACTAGACATCCACGCTCGAGGCGAGATACCCAGTCGGCTGATCCGCGAGCTCATTTCGACGAAGCCGAGGCTGAGATCCAAGAAGAGGCCGAAGCTGAGGTCGGAAGAGCCGAGTACGAAGTAGAAGAGGCCGAGGAAGAGGAAAATCTTGTATCCTCGGAAAGTACCGATACCGAGTACACAACCGACGGCGGAGAAGAAGAAGAAATGGCTGATCAACAGCCGAATGACGATGATCTCTTCCCGGCGGTGGACTCTACAGGGCCTTTGGCCCTGATCGGTCAGCAAGCTGTACCCCCTGCTGCTTTAAAGTCTATTCCCACATACGACGGCTACGGTAAGACGGCGTACGAGCACATCCAGGACATCCTTGCCTTGGCCGCACTGCATACCATCACCGATGAAAGTGTGAAGACCCGTCTGCTGGCCCTTTCCCTGAGGGGAAAGCTTCTCTACTGGTGGAGATCGGCCGCGGAGGGATCCATCACCGGTTGGCCCTGACTTGCCAGGAGGCTCGTAAAAGGATGCAACGAGTCCGCTGATCCTACCTCTCATCGCATCGGTTCCAAGCAATCCGGAGGCATCCTCAAGAGGAGGTGTCCGATTTTAACATTAGGTTTGCGAGATCCTGGAAACGGGTACCTCGCGAACTTCGGCCTTCGACCGGCATGGCCGCTCACTACTATCCGAGGTCCTTCAACTCGGACATATGCCTCGTCGCTGAAGATTGCCCGAATTGACGAGTTCCCCGCACTCGTACGAAGCCGCTCGACAAGTCGAAGGCGACATTATCTCCATCGGTAGGTTTCCGTCCAGAGTGCAGGAGCCGATTCATCCCGACTTTCCAAGATCGCAGTATCCTTCTGCTTCTGGTGGTGTGCCGTCTACTTCAGGGCAGCAGCCCCAGTCGCAGTGGAATCCGGCGCCGGTCGTAACTCAATACGGCCCGCCTCAGTTGCATTACCCTCATCCGCCTCCTCCCGCTCCGCATTTTCCAGCGCTTCCTGCTCCCCCGCAGTATGCGTCTTATTCTAACCCTCCTCCATTGGCCGCTTTGCCTCCACCGCACGAGCTTGCCGCCTCCCGACAGCAGCATCCAGAACACGATTCTACAAGAAGTGCGGGCTTTGGCCTCCGGATATCATGCCATGTCGAATGACATGACAACTATGAAAAAGAAGCGAGCCCAAATGGACTTTGCTCCTAGAAGGCCGTATGCGCCGCCGGCATTGACAAAAGATAAAGCCCCAGAAAACCAACCGCAGAGGCGTCCGCCTCCGAGAAATGCTGCTATAGATGACCCACCTGGTCCTCCCCGACCGAGTCAACCGGTGCACTACTTGCAATGACCCGCATTCGGAGGAAGATTGCACTTTGCACCAAGACTACATCCGGACCTTGGCCGGCAAGCACTATAGAAGATGATGAGTTGTACATGATCTTGGACGGCGAGGCCAATTTTGCCCTGCCAGAAGAGAACCCAGTGACGCCCGCCAAGGAAGAAAAGAAAGTTGCGGACACGGCTAAACCTTTGCAGGTATACACGAGAAGAGAAAGACCGCAGCCCAATGGGCTGCCACCGTACAAGCGGCTGTGGCCTTACACAGCCCAAGAGAAGGCATCCAAAGATAAAGCTCCCGCTAAACCTTCTCCAGCAAAGACCGCTGCTGTTCCAGCCAAGCCTCCAGCAAAGGCCCCAACTCCCGCTAAGCTCCCTGTACTTCAGCCCCCAGCCGAAACCAAAGAACAAGCCCAGGAGAAGCTGAGGTACCCGTCTCTGACCAAGAGACAGCGAGTTGAGGCCACCCAACAGATGCCGGACCAAGTATGAACCAGCTAAACCAAGCGAGAAGGAGCTAGTACCTCGGGCTACGACGATTGTAGACGAGTTAAAGAAGACTCTTGCCAGAATCAGCATGTACGATGCCCTTCCGCTTCGAGCCGGTAGATCTCGTCGCAAGAATCACTAAAAAACATGAAGAACGGCAGCGATGCGACCGCTGTCCCGGTTCAACCTTTGACGATCTCCACCACCGGGAAGAACAGGACCGCCACCCTTTTATCTCGTCTTTGCGGATGCAAGGGCACATAATTCACAACTCGCATGGTGGATTCCGGTGCTTCCTCGACCGTGATGCCGAAGGCCGTCCGCGATGAGATCGGGATGGAATACACACGGAGCAGCCAAGGTGTGCTTGCAATTAGACGGCACCCTCGTCAAGACAGCTTGGTGTCATAAAGGACATCCCTATCCGCCTGCACAAAGCTCTCGACATTGTGGTCATCCAAGAGGTCGTGATTGTTGACCTGGAGCCTTACTTCGGCATGTGTCTCTCTCGGGAGTTCACTGCGAAGTTGGGCGGGTACCTGTCTCTAGACTACTCGCACATGGAAGTGCCTTTCAAAGGAAGGAGACTGAAAATTTTCAATGAGAAGCCTTCTCCTTTTCTAGTAGACAAGATACCCGGCGGAGAGATGGACTGCATGGTCCAGTTGTCAGAAGAAGAACTGGTGACGAGAGAACCGACCGAGCAAGCTCTCGAAGTGCTACGACTAGAAGACGAGTTCTCGTTGCGGGATTTTAATGCCGTAATCGGGACAGAGCAGTGGTCGTTATTCCATTAAGCGGCCCGAGGAGCTTGACGTGTCCGTTGCGAAGGAGGTAGGACTCTGCACCCGAAGAGCCGTGGAAGCTTTTCTTTGACGGCGCCCGTTGCAAGAATGGCGCCGGTGCAGGGGTCCTCCTGGTTTCTCCAACCGGAATCCAGAGGGACTATGCCTACAGGCTGGCCTGGAGCTGTACTAACAATTCGGCGGAATACGAAGCCCTGTGCTTAGGTCTGCGAAAGGCGGAAAGGCTCGGAATCAAGCATCTCCAAATTTTCGGAGATTCGGAGTTAGTGTGTCATCAAGTTACGAATAAATGCGCGTCTAAGCATCACTATCTTAGAGCGTACCGCAATCGGGTCTGGGACCTGATGGAATCGTTTGACTCATTGAACGTTAAGGCAATATCGCGTGAGAGAAACAAGCACGCGGATATTCTGGCGTCCGTTGGAGCCGGTACGTTCCGTCGAAGACGTCGTCCGTAAACCGAAGCCGGTCCGCACCATTTACAGGCCTTCTGTGCCTGATAGGGATACCTTCTGGCAGGTATTCAGCTGTGACGAGGAGATCGTCACATTCCTGGTTAACGAAGTGTGTGTAATCGAAGGTAGAGACCCTGATGACGAGCAATATGAGGGGGTTGATACGATTACGGAATAATCACGTCCCAAAAGGATCGATTACATTAGAAAGTCTCTTTGATCGGAATGACAGAGCCATATCCCACAGGATCAAAGTAGACCCGAGGCGATATGCTGACCTGGAGCTCGAACCTGATAAAACCATCAAGGTCGGAACAGACTGCACGTCGGAGGAGCGGGTGCAAATTAGATCACTGTGCCAGGAGTTCCCCGACATCGTGGCCTGGTGCTACGAAGATTTGAGGGGGTATGACAGATCTGTCATCCAGCATACCATCGAGCTAGAGGATGGCGCCAAACCGTTCCGACAAAAGCAAAGGGCCGTAAATCCAAAGGTTGAGGCCATGATGAAGACCGAGCTCTTGAAGATGCTGGAGGCCAAGATCATCTACCCCATCAAACATTCATCCTGGGTCGCGAATCCGGTGCCCGTGAGGAAAAGAATGGCGACATACGTCTCTGTGTCGACTTCAGAAACCTAAATCAGGCTTCCCTCCGGGACCACTATCCGCTTCCCCAAATCGACCAAATTTTGCATATCGTTGTTGGAGCCCAGAGATTTTCACTTTTAGATGGATTTTCCGGCTACAACCAGATTTGGGTTAAAGATGAAGACCAAGCATAAGACGGCGTTTACCACCAAGTGGGGGACGTTCGCCTATCGCCGCATGCCGTTTGGTTTATCCAATCGTCGGTGCCACGTTCCAAAGGGCCATGGACCTGGCCTTCCGAGAGTCGCTCAACAAGATTATTGTCATCTATCTTGATGACATGACTGTTTTCTCTCACCGACGAGAAGATCATGTTTCGCACCGGCGGCAGATATTTGAAAGTTGTCGAGAATTCAGCATCTCTATAAACCCGAAGAAGTCTGTCTTCGCGGTAAAGGAAGGAAAGCTGCTGGGACATGTCATCTCCGAGGAAGGCCTCGCCATTGACCCTGACAGAGCACAAGCCCTCGTTCGCTTGCCAGCCCACCGATAAAAAAGGTCCGCGAGTCCTTCTTCGGTCAGATTAACTTCGTGCGGAAGTTCATTCCGGACTTCGCACAAGTGATCAAGCCTATGGCCGAATTGTTGAAGAAAGATACACCTTACGAATGGATTGATGAGAGAGAGCAAGCTTTCGAGGAAATCAAGGCTCGAATTGCGCAAGCTCCGGTGTTGACAAACCCGGACTACTCCAAGGACTTCATCCCGTATGCAGTGGGAGAACCCGAAAGTTACGCTCGCAGTCCTGACTCAGAAGGGAGACGACGGTGAGGAGCGCCCCATTGCGTTCCTAAGCCAAGTGATTCTGCCACACGAAGAGAAGTACAATTTTATAGAGCGGCGGGTCCATGCGGTCATGAAGTCCCTTCGAAAGCTCAGGCACTTTGTCTCCCAAAGTAAGACCACTGTCTTTGTGATTCATCCCGATGTTCGCAGTTTCATCTTGCAAGGGGAACCGGGTCACAAGAGAGCGGGATGGATTGCCAAGATCCAGGAGTTTGACATCGAAGTACGGCCCACCAAGCTTATCAGAGGCCGAGCCTTGTGTCAGGAATTGGCCCGAAGCGCTGTAGCCGGCATCTCCGCCTGTAAGTGGGAGGACACAGCGACACGCGTCTACCTAACCAACTCCTTATCGGAGGGGAGTGATTGGACAGATGAACTGGTGAGATACTTCTGCACCGGAAGATGTCCCGATCACCTGAACGCCTCACAACGAAGGAGATTTCGGCTAGGTGCACTTAAGTACACTCTTCGCCCCGAGGGGCTTTACTTTAAAAACATTGACGGCATCCTGTTGCGGTGCGTCTTAAAATCTGACCAGCCTAGGGTCCTCGGAGAATTTCATTCTGGGATGCCTGGGGGTCACCATTCTTCAAGGCCAACGGCCTTAAAAATAATAAGGGCTGGATACTATTGGCCCACTCTGTTCGCAGACGCGTATGCGGTCTGTGCCAAGTGTGATCAATGCCAGAGGTATGCTGGCCGAAACAGAAAAGCACCCCTGCCCTTCAATCGATTCAAGCCGAAGCTCCGTTCCAACGAATGGGGTCCTGGACTTCATTGGGGTGATTTCTCCTAACTCCTCCGCCGGCCACAAGTTTATTCTCCACGACTACGACTATTTCACACGGTGGACGGAGGCGATCCCGACCAAGAACGCCGACCAAGAAACGGTCATCAGGTTCATTGAGAGCCTGATTACCCGCTTCGGGGTTCCAGAGTCGATTGTGACAGACAACGGTCCGGGATTTGTAGGCGCCGTACTCACGGAGTACACCAACGGCCTTGGCATCTATCACAAGATGTCTTCTAATTACTCCCCGCAGGGGAATGGCCTTGCCGAGTCTACTAACAAGAACCTCCTCGAAAATTCTCCGGAGGACCATTGAAAAAAATAAGCGGACTTGGCACTTGCTCCTGAACCGGGCGCTATGGGCGGACAGAGTTGCGTTCAAGAAATCCCTCAAGACGTCCCCCTACGCGCTCGTCTATGGCAAGCAAGTTGTTATGCCATCACACATTGAAATCCCCGCCCTGTGGATGATTGACGAAGACAGGAGCAGCGGAGACCCGGTAGACGACAGGTTGTGCCAACTCCTGCAGTTGGAAGAAGACAGAGAAAGTGCATACCAGGCCTTCGCCGATCACATTGCAGCCACTAAAGGCTGGTTTGCCAAAGGCACCACTGCCCGAGTTTTCAAAGTCGGGGACCTGGTGCTGAAGTGGGACTCATACAAGGCAAAACCGGGTAATCATGGAAAATTTGATGCTCTCTGGGGAGGGCCCTTATCGATTGCCCGGTGAATCGGTTCAATGCCTACATACTTTCGGATATGGAGGGTCAGCTCCTCCCCATCCCCGTCAACGGGTTCCACTTGAAGCTTTATCGTTGTTGAAGGCGCCCGAGTGGCCCTTCCCTGTAAAAATTTTGCCTTGTGTTTTTATTTTTCCCCGCATGTATAGTTTCCAGTTTTAGCATTCAGTTTATTTTTCCTTCTTTGAGCTTAAATGCGGCATGGGAGAGAAAGACAGACTTCGCAACGAAGTCTCATCGTTGCCCCGCAAGAGGGGCGAAGTTCGGCTATGCGAGAAAAAGAAAGGAGAAAAAAGAGCAGAAATCGACTAAGTGTTGACCGAAGTCCGACTTCGCAGCGACGCCGGACTTCGGCCCAGCCGAATTGCGAAGTTTGTCCCAGCAAGCTGAAGCAGACTAAAGTTCGCACTGCGCAACCCTTCGTGCGAAGTACGAACTTCGCGCAAAGTTTGTGCGAGTACGAACTTCGCACCGAAGTCCGACTTCGGCCAGCGCCCGTGCGAAGTGCGCGCTGCGCTCAAAACTTGGGCGAAGTGCGAACTTCGCGCTTCGCCTCAAGTAGCGCCCGTGCGAAGTCCGAACAAAGCGGCCAGCGCCCGTGCGAAGTCCATCTAAAGATCAAAGGCGGCAAAGACCCAGATCGCGCCCAAACATTGGGCGCAGCTAAAAACAGAGGTAGAACAGTTCAAGCACGCGCTTCGCGCGAAGTTCGCACTTCGCCCAGTTTTGGTGCGAAGTTCGTACTTCGCCCAGTTTTGGTGCGAAGTTCGTACTTCGCCCGAAATTCGGGCGAAGTCCGACTTCGCCTAGTTTTCCGGGCCAGTATTGGGACGCGGTTTAAAGAATAATAAAAAAAAAAAAAAATTCAAAAACCCCAAGCTGGGCCCAGGGCGCGTTTGCACTTGTTTTAATGTGGGTTTCCGCACCGAAGGTTTTGTCTTGATCAGCGTGCCCAAGTGGTGGCAGCAACGTCAACCATGGTGCAGTCCCCAACGCTGAGTTAATGATTGCGCGTTTTTCAAGCGAAAACGCAACTAAAAAAGCAAGGGACGGCTGTCGGGGCGCGTCTTTTCCTAAACGTTCTCCTGCGCGGCCACCAAGGGTTTTAACTCAGCCGACCTACCCCTCCTGCGTTGCATTAATGACGTTGTTTTTATCTAGAAAAGGGGGTCAGAATCATGCCAACATTCCAGATTGCAGAGATTATTCCTCGGACAAGGCTAATTATTCTTCTCGATAGCGAAATTTGTTGCAGCACGGCTCGAACTCGTCATTATTGCCGACTCGGAGAGATGGACAAGGGAAAAATGCCTGTGTCAGCACAATCCAGCGGCGGCAACGAACCAAGGGATTTGCCGCGGCCAGGAGTTTTCAAAGGCGATCCTCCGCCAGAGAAAAAGTCAAAGGCCCGGACGAAGAAGGTACAGCGTGGGCAATCCCCACCACCTCCGGTGAATTACCTGGCAGAATATGTGGACGGCTCGTTTTCCATGAGCCTAACTCAGCTGAGAGCGAATGTGGAGAGCTGGGCTAACAAGGTTTCGCCCTCCCATCATTTTGGAGCGGCGTACAAATCAAACCTCTTCAGATTCATGTGCCCTCCTGTCCACCAATGCCCGGAGTTGATAGACTTAATTGTCAGACACTATAAACCAGCTTCCCGGCAAATCTGCAGCTCCAGCGGCAAACCCTTGTTCGCACTGCGCAGGGAGACTGTGCAGCCAGCTTTTGCCCCAGGGCTGGAGTACGACTCCAGCACCATCCTCAGAAAAATCAATTTGGGCGAACAAGCGGGACGTTTCACGCACACCAAGCGAATGAGGGATTTCCTCAATTCAGAGCTGAGCGCCCCGCTTCCAGCCAGACAATGGCCGATCGGCCCCATGCCTTTGGTAAAATTTCAGAGCAAGTATCTATATACCATCTTGGCATGGATCCTCGATCGCGACTCCGATGAGTCTGGTACACCCGTACCATCCGGCGCCGCGGAATGCCTCCTGTGTGGAGAATCTTACGAACCGGCGGCGCAATGGAGCGGAAAACGCCCCATCTCTTTCGATCAGGCAGACCGGTCGGCTTACGCCATTCATTCCGATCTGCGAAGATCCGAAGCGCCAGTCAACCAATTTTCGTTTCGGTTACGTTGCGGTCCGCTCTCGCTTGTACCATCTCGCACCCCCAAATGCCGATCCTGAACTTGAAGAAGGTTAACGAGAAGGGAGAACCCCAGCCCGTCTATAACTGGACGGATGACTTATACCGGAAAGGGTCCTACTACAAGTTCAACTTCAACTTTCTGGGATTCGTCATGTCAGTCTTCACCGAAAGTGAAATCCCCCGTCCCCGAGAGAAATGACGAGTGCTTTGATAAATCAGAAGCTCGAGGACGTTTTGATCGACGCAGGGGATTGTGATCAGAATCTACGGATTCAAGGGCAAACCCTATTTGCTGCCCTATTGGTGCTCAGAGCATCTGTTCGGGATGGAAGTTGCCCGACAGATGGACTATGTGGAAGAAGAGTTCGGCCTAGGGAAGAAAAGAGGACAGATTTTTCAATATCCTCTTTCCTGGGCCAATGTTGAGATTATTGAGGTAGGACAACATGTCTACCTAGGGCAAGCGCTGTCCCGGATTGGCCTGGTTTTGCTGCCACAGCGCTGGAAGTATGACCCTCATGGGATAAGGGGAAAGTTTGCACATCTGTGCCCCCGGGACATAACCGAAGATAGATGCGACGTGGTCCATGTGGACCTTGACTCGGAGATTGAATTAATGGAAGCTTCTCCTCCTTGGCAGGATTTCTACTGCGAGGAGGTGACATATGACCCCAAGAGAAACCGGGACCATCACTTCTCATCTCCAGGGTTCAAAAAAATTTTGTCCAAGATTGCAGGCCTTAACTGGTCTAAAGAAAAGATTATTGAATGCTGGAAAATGAGATGCCGCACACAGCACGATAAATCCTCAAGGAGAAACCTGGCCGTAGATGACGACTTCTCGGATCTCTATGACCAGCATCATGACAGTTGGCGGCCGTTCGCATATCAAGGTTACGTTCCCCGAGGCCCCTTTGAGGATTATAAAAGTGGGTCTCCTCCCAAACAGTTGTACACTTCGGCAACTGCCAGCGCCGGCCCAGCAAGTACCCAGGCCGATCCAATGCAGTTCGTAGCTCCTAAGGCGGCGCCTGAAAAGGCGAAAAAGTTAGCCGAGGCAGCGCTAGAGGCACTTCCTCAGGCAAGAAAAGCACCAGCACCGCCAGAACGCAGACCGGTTGCGGCAGACCTTCTGCAAGTCAAACCCCGGTACAAGTTTACAGTGGGGGCATCAGCGCCTGCTGCACCTGCTTCGTCTCCTTCCCCTGATCCGACAGTTGTTCCAGAAGAAAAGAAGCGGAGGAGTTGAGAAAATCAGGCGACCTAGCCTGATAGTGCAGCAGCCAGTCGCAGAGCCGCAGCCCGCGTCCCGCCGCCGCAGAGGCGGTTCCTTTGGGCGGTCCCAAGCCGCCCGCCGAGACAATAAGAGAAGACATTCACCCGACATCGGCTCAGGCGGAGCCCGCGGGTACGTTTGCTGTCCCTGTCTCTCTTGTCTCACCCAGTTCTACTTCTACTCAGTCCCCCGCTCAATCTGGGCGAGCCATGACCACATCCTCCTCCCCGTCTCCGCGCCCTTCTAGCGGTCCCCATTCTTTCGACCAGTTTGCTCAGAACCCTAACGTCTCTCTTTCTCTGAGCACAACTCCAAACCCTTCGCCCGAGGTTAGTGCTGAGGCTGTCCATTCACCATCACATCCTCCGCCTCAGCCGCTTCAAACCCTCACAATCTCAGCCTCTCCCATTTCCGTTTCCCGTCGCCCCCACAAGCGACCGATTCTTCCAAGGTCCGTCCGGTTCCTCCCCGATCCCATCCCCGCGGAGAGACGTCTCGGCAGATCCCTAAGTCGGGGGAACCAGATTTTATGGACGACCTCCAGAACTCAGATGACTTGCCCCTGGCAACGAGAGCCGTAGAGTATTCCGTCTCTTTCCGCCAAGACCTGAAGCGGAGGAGACATGAAGAGATAGCCGCCCCGGCAAAACGCGCAAAGTATGATTTCGGAAGGAGAGTGATTACAACGGAGAAAATAATCCCAATAGTGAAGAAGCCTCTCCGAGAAATGACTAAGGCGGACTACGTGCTCCAGACAAAGGAGAAAAGCTTTGATGACATTGATAAACAGTATGAGATTCAGACGATCATGCGCAAAGCTGACAATCTCTTTGTCAAGAGTCTGGAGGAGCAGGAAGAACTTTTTGCGTTGCAAGACAAAGTAAGGCAACTTGAAGAGGACCTATCTAGGTCCACTGAGCAGCTGGGAGCGGCGCGGAGAGAAACCGATGAATTCAAAGCCCAGCTAGCCGCTTCTCAAAGAACGAGCCGCAACCGAAAAGAAATCAGCCTCGGAGCAGATTTCTCGGCTCCGGGAGTCTTTGAAGCGAGCACGGTCGCGGCTTGCGGAAAAAACATCTCAAGCGGTCTGTCTTTTCAAAGGCAAAAGTTAAGGAAATGAGGGCTGGTTTGTTGAGGGAATGCAAGCCCCATACCTTTAAGGCGATGGCAGTCCTGGACTTCGCATCCAGGATTCAAGAAGTTTCTGCCCAGGGAAAGCCTCTGGTAGAGGAGGCCGAGCGCCGAGCAAAGCAATGGCTGGACCTGGCGATAAACCTTCAAGAGCGCGAGCGCGACGGCGTCCTTTTTTCCCCCGTGTCCTCATTCGCTGCAGAATGGGCAGGTGCAAGGGTGACCTTGCACAAATATTTTAGAAAAGTTGAAGAGGTGAGAGTGGCCAGACGAATGCTTGATGCATTCGGGCATGAAAAAGATATCTGTCTGGCCCCCTTTCACGCTCTTACAGAACTTGGGTGTCCAGGTTTTGTTGAGAATGGCGAGCTCCTTACCCTAGATCGGGTAAAGAGGAATTGGCAGTCCTTTGAAGCAGATACAGCTGAAATTGATAGCTGGACAGAGCCAATTCAAGACAGTCAGGTCACTCAGATGGTGTCCAGATATTCCAGGATCCGCTCCTATTTTCAGGAGTTAGAGAAAAGATACCTCACCATCGACCTGCACGCGGTCGCTGCTTTTCACGGAGCATTAGAAGACATAGCTGACCGCAAGCCATTCGAAGCAGAAGCCTGGCGCTCAGCCCAGGAGGCGTACACTCGCATGTGCGAGGCAGAAGCAGGAAATGGAGACCTTTCAGAAGGAGATACTGATGAGGCGACTGACAAAGATGAATCTGAAGAACAGTTGCCGCAAGGAGAACAGTTAGAGCAGAAAAAGGCAAGGGAGGCAAGTTCCTCTGCACCCAAAGGATGAAGGCATGGATTCTTTGCGCCGAGGCGAGCTCGACACCCCGCGAGCCGCCAGAAATGTTGTCACATTTTTGCACGGGGTGCAATGTCTTCAATGTTGTTTTGTAACAGTGCTGCTCTTCTTTTCCTCCTTCCGTTTTTCTCGCTTCTCTCCCTTTCCTTTTCTTTCCCATTCTCTTTCTCTCCCCCCTTTTTTCCATGGAGTTCCCCAGTTGATTTTCCAGCTTTCCAGCAGGTCTATCCGAAATTGGCTAAGTCTGGGTGCGAAGTTCGCACTCGCCCAGCTTTGGTGCGAAGTGCGCACTTCGCCCAGTTTTGGTGCGAAGTGCGCACTTCGCCCAGTTTTGGTGCGAAGTGCGCACCGAAGTTCGTACTTCGCCCAGTTTTGGTGCGAAGTTCGCACTTCGCCCAGTTTTGGTGCGAAGTGCGCACTTCGCCTAGTTTTGGTGCGAAGTTCGCACTCGCCCCACCTCCTGGGCGCACCTTGCACTAGCAGACTGACAGGTCAATGCAAAAAAAAGGTAAAATGCCGGAGCGGGTCCATATGGCGGCAGACACCGGTGTTCGCTCGTGCGCAGCTTCGACTTCTCAACGGAGCGGGAATGCGCCCTTGACAGGTGTACAGTAGGGGAACAAACCCGGAATTTGACCAAGGCTTGAAGGCCTTCCCCGACTGCACTGATTTTTGCACGCATCCCAAGGAGCCCCGATCCCAAGCAAAGATAGAATGCCCTCTAAGGCAGGCATGTGTCACACGGCATAACCCATCATCAGACAAGTGTCCAGCTTCGGGATTTGAACCAAGACTGCCGACCAAAAGGGATAAGCATGGGCTGCCTGCACCGCCTGCGTTAATAGCCACATTCAAAGCTGATCCGAGGTTTCACCCGCTCCAGCCTACTAGCAACCTCGCCGACTTGAAGAATTACCCAACACTCCGCCACGTAGCTGTCCAAATTACGAGGAAGACCATGTCTGCGGGTACAGCCCGATCCGACAAAAGGTCGGCATTTGCGGCTCTTTCGCCGCTTCGTCGACTCATGTTTGATCGGGACTCGTGCCCATTAATGTAACAAGTGGGACTCGGGCTATAAAAGCCCGTCTGAAATTCATTGTAAAGGGTGGAAGGGGAATGTTTGTTAGGGAACTACTGTGCTTACTGTAACTGTACTTCTGCTTATAAATACAATCTGTATGCCTGGTTCTGTTCTACTATCTTTATTCTTTTATGCTGTCTTTCATTATATGCCTTAGGCCCACCTGTGTCGTTGCTCGTTAATTCACTTTGGCATTTGGCGATCAGGTTCCTCTAGCATTGCTTGCTTAAAGCACCTTCTGTACTTCATTATTTAAGGCATTCATTATAAATTTGGTAGCAGTTCCATCAGTTGTGTGTGACGTTGTTGGCCCGTATCTGGTGATTGATGCGATCCCCTGCTGTTAGTTCCTTGTAGGGAATGTTTGCTAGGGAGCCATTGAAGCTGTGCGGTTAAACTCTCTACCTAACACATATACCTGGCTCTGGCATCTCTAGGTTTACTTTCTACCCCTGTCAGTGTATGTATCTCGGTGATTGATACGATCCCTCGTTGTTAGTTCCTTGTAGGGAATGTTTGCTAGGGAGCTATTGAAGTCGTGCATACGCTGCCGGTGTATCGGAAGTACGCCTAGGTTTTGCGCTTCCTTGTCATGCTCCGTGTTTGTATGCGGTAAGTAGCGGTGATTGGTGTGTTCCCGTACTGTTAGTTCCCCCCACCAACCTTTGGACATATTTGTATCTCTTTCTGTACATTTGTCTCTTTCTGTTCCTTTATTTCTTTCCTGTTCCCTTTAGCTTAAATCCCCCCCCCAAAAAGGAGCCGGCCTTCTCCGGAGATTGGCTCGGAAGGCATCTCTTCCTTCCGGCCTTTCATGCTGGTGGGCGAATCTGGGCGCATTAACCAAAAATCCTTTCCTCATGGCAGATTCGTAACCAACAGGAGGCATTATTTATTAAGTAGTCGTTTCATCATTAAGATTGACCATAGTAGCCTAAAGCATTTATTAGAATGTCTCTCAAGCCCTGAACAAAATAAATGAAGGACCAAACTTTTCGGTTATGATTTTGTTATTGAGTATAAGAAAGGTAAGGAAAATGTGGTAGTTGATGCTTTGTCTCATAAATACGAGGATAATGTGGCCATCAGTGCCATCTCTGGTCCTTGTCCACAATGGCTTTCTCAACTTCAAGAAGAATGGCTTGCTGATTTAGAGACTGCTCAAATCATTCAAGATATGAAAATAGGATCATCATTGCATTCTTACTTCTCATATTCAAATGGAGTGCTTCACAAAAAAGATCGCATCTATCTTCCTCAATCTTCAACTATTAAGTCAATGGTTCTCCAAGAATTGCATGCATCTCCTCTAGCGGGACACTCAGGATTCTTGAAAACATACCAGCGGGTGAAGCAATCGTTTTATTAGAAAGGTTTAAAATCAGATGTCAAGACATTTGTGGCTGAGTGTGAGGTATGTCAACGTAACAAAGGGGAAACAGTTAAATCTCCTGGGTTGTTGCAACCCCTACCTGTCCCTAAACCACCAATGGGAGCACATATCCATGGACTTCAATGAGGGTCTTCCCAAATCATAAGGTAAAACAGTGATCTTTGTGGTAGTAGATCGTCTTTCCAAGTATGCTTATTTTTGTGCACTACAACATCCCTATTCAGCAAGTAAGGTGGCCAAGGTATTTCTCGATTCCATTTTCAAGTTACATGGTATGCCCAAAACCATTGTGAGTGATTGTGATCCTATATTCACTAGCAACTTTTGGAAGGAATTGTTTCGTCTTAGTGGTACCCATACGAGGATGTCTTCTTCATATCACCCCCAGTCTGATGGTCAAACAGAGACTGTTAATAAATGTTTGGGTACTTACCTTCGTTGTTTTGCTCAAGATAAGCAATATCACTGGATTCTATTAGGAGAAACTTCTCCTTTTGTACCTGCAAGTAGAAACACAATAACAAAAAACAAAAACAGCAACACAAGTAACACAAAGATTTACGTGGAAACCTGCAATGTGTAGGAAAAACCACGGGGCAATGGCAACTTCTTCTTTTTATTATTTTCAGCAAAACTTTACATTCACATTTTCACATTTCAACATTCTTCTTATTAATATGCAAGGGATAAAATCCCTTTTATAAAGTAGACGGAAGACTCCAAACTGTTTGTTTCCTCTCCCAAAGGAAGCCTCCAAAAAACTGTTCGTTTCCACTCCCAAGGAAGGCGCCTGAACCTGTTCGTCTTCCGCGTCTGACGTCTATCTTGGACGTTTACTTGCCTAGACGTCTGGCAAGCCAGACGTCTAGTCTGCTGCCTAGACGTCTAGTCTAGATGTCTGGTAGCCCAGACGTCTGGTCTGTTGCCTAAACGCCTGGCAGCCCAAACGTCTGGTCTGTTGCCTAGACATCTGACCTTAACATCTAGCAGCCCAGACGTCTATATAGTGACTTCACTTCCTAACAGATTCAATGGCTTTCATTAGCAAAATGGTGGTATAATACTTCTTACCATTTTTCCCTTAAGATGTCTCCATTTGAAGCTTTGTATGGTCAAAAGCCTCCATCAATCACAGACTATGTTCCACGCTCTTCCAAAGTGGCCCAGGTAGATGATTTGTTACAACGTCATATTATGCTTGAACTTCTTAAAGATAATTTAACCCCCCAGGCCCAGAACCGTATGAAGCAACAAAAGGATTTGCATCGTTCAGAATGACAATTCAGCGTAGGAGATATGGTCTTTTTGCGCCTACAACCTTATAAGCAATTGCCCTTGAAGGTCAAGTCTAATCAGAAGTTGGCTCCTCGATTTATGGGCCCTACAAAGTGGTTCGTTGCATTGGTGAAGTAGCATATCAATTGGAGCTTTCACCCTCTTCTCGCATCCATCCAGTTTTTCATGTATCTCGTCTCAAACAAGTTATTGGCCAGAAGGTGCAATCCCAGACAAAGCTTCCATTACTTGATGAAGAAGGTCAAATAACTCTTCAGCCTAAAGCAATACTGCGATCCAGAATGCGTTATCTTCGATCACGCCAAATTCAGGAGTTTCTCATTAAGTGGTAGGACCTTCCAAAAGAAGATGCTACATGGAAGCCTAAGAGTATTTTCCAATCCTTTCCAGCTTTGAGGACAAAGCTTTCTGAGGGAGGGAGCCATGTAACAATCCCAATATAGCCATGTCGGCTAATTATTTTTATATCGGGCATTTGATTTATTTAGTCGGCCCTTGAGAATTAGGGTTAGGTTATCATTGATTTCATTTATAAATAGAAAGAACATTGCATTAGTTTTCATCATTGAAGAATATAATTGAATTTGCGTATAGACGCAAGAGACTTTGCCCTCTTGGAGTGGCTATGGATTTGCGGAAGCATTGATTTGATTGGTTCACTATTGCTTATTGTCTTGATTGGGATTTATAATTTGCATATTGATGTTCATATTATTATTGTTGCACTATTGATTAATAACATTTCTATATTGAGTTGTTTCTGGCAAATTACTAAACTACTAGCGTGGTTTGCTAGAGTGAGAAGGGGGGTTTGAAAAAACCAGGAACAGCTGGAAGGCATTTCCAAGCTCCAGCAATGAGAGAGCAAGGATACCATTGAGAGGCATTATGTGAAGCTGCAAACAAGGGCAGCGATTGTCATCTTAGTGAGGGCCAAGTTGATGGTGACAACTTCTGTAATCTCTCTATTTTGCATGGAATAAAACAATAATTCATTCTTGGGTTTTCTTCCTGAAAGGGTTTCACACGTTCTTGAATAATTCATTCTTGTTATTTGTCGTTACACATTTTCTTTCTTAGCTTTTTAGTAGTTTACTTGCCGTTGTCTTTATTCGATGAGAATTTAGCAAGCTTACATGCTTGGAAACTAGCTAATTTGAGTTAGGAATGGACGCTAGTTGGATGCAGCAGTAAATTGTTCATCCTTCAGTAGATTTTTGACTTTATGAACATTGCATCAGTCTATTTAAGGGCTGTCTATACTATATTATTATTTTACATGAGTACTTTTCAGCATGAAAGAGCAGTTCTGATTGTATATTAAGGGTTTCACTTGTAACTAGTTTCACAAGAGCCCAAAAGAACCATGCCAAAGAGCATCACAATCCTTTGAAAAGGATTGTTCAAGGTTTCGTTCATGGAAATTACATATTGATTAATCAGGAAATTTTGCCAAAAGTCGTTATTTTTTCCAATTTTATTTGAAAAATATTGGCAATTTTCTGAAAAGAGTGGCTACTTGCAAATAAGTCAGAGGGCTGGAGAAAAATCATGATATATGTGATAATCGATGATCCTGAATTTTTGAAGTATTTTTTGACACTGATAAAGACTAAAATCATTATCTCTTGAACTAAGTCTCTGGTTTGAAAAGGAAGATAAGTCTAAATTTAACACATTAACACTGTCACATACACAACTGATGCTGAAAAGATGTCTTCATTGGAATAGACTACATGGTTTCATGTGTATTGAAATGATTAGGCCTCTCATCTACCTACTTTAAATTACATCGCCCTTAAAATTGATAAAGTATAACAATGTATAGTTATCATTGTATTGACTGCAACTGTTAGGGGTCAATGCTCCATGATCACAATGCAACACTCATTATCAAAGGTATATTAAGGGAAGGTCCATTCATCTCATTGCCTTTGATTGAGATTTATGGCAATAATCTCTCTTCAAACAAGAATGTTTCGTTTTCTTGTAATTCTCTACGGTCATATCTATAATAATTGGCATGTGTGTAACTCAGATAGTTGAATAAGAGCCAGGCTTTATAGCAATAACAAAAGCTGAACTGCTGGACATTATTTATGCCAATAGGTTTCACAACTTCTGAAGATGAGCTGACAGTAGATGTAAGCAGCGCTTTCAAGCAATATTCTTGTGTGAACATTCCATGATTTGGGGCTTGACGGGCTGTAACGGCACTAAGGTGTCTACTTGTGACACTACCCATATGTAGTCCCCATTGAAGGAAAACCTGTAAGGGAAACATATCAGTCCCTGGACCTTCTATCAGTCCTACTTGTCATTGAAGAATTAAACTCACATCCACTGCAAAAAGCCTGAACTGTGCCCTAAACAACACAATGTGAAAAGGAGCCTGAAACCAATGCATTAGCTCATCAATCAATAATCTCAGAGTAACCCCACAAACCACCATAAAACACCACTGGTAACCATGACACTAATATGGCAGATGCAATCCTTGGTTGTTCCTTGAACTCTTAGAGCTGCTGTGTTCGTCACCATGCAAGGAAATATTCTTCTGAGCTGCTGGTACTCCTGCCATACGACAAGCTGCTAGCATGAAGCTCCTCTATTCTTAGCACTTTTTGAACTGTGTTGTTAGGAACTTGAGACCATCACCAGCGGATTATTTGTAAACAGTTGGTTCCAAACTAATAAGAGAAGGTACCCCATACCCTGTCAAACTTAGGCCCTAACACTCTCAGTTGGGATTACTTGTATTTGTAGAACATGAAGTTGTCATAAGAACCAACTCCAAATAAATATGAACTGAATTGCCCAGTCTGATAAACAACCTAGTCTAGAAATGATATGAATCTCTTAACAAGTAGCTGTTTATGTGGCTTAAAGATGGACTGCAGCTATGAAATACGTTTCTATCCCTGCTGACTGAGATATTCACTGTTGTGAACTGTCTTAGGGTGAAGTCAAAGGAAAAGAAGGAGATGAGTTTGAAGCTTGGTAGTACAAGCTCCCTAGTTTTATCGCAGTCTTGCCTGTTCTAGTGGCTTGTCATATAGTTAGTACATCCCTTGCTGAAGACAGGCTAGCAACTTGTTACCATGATAGCCTGGAAAACTTTTTTTGGTTAATAAAATGGCAAGGATGTACTTTTAATAGGTATTCATGTATACGATGTTGTAAATTGCAAATTACACATTAATGGATTGATGGTTTCAATAATATATTATTATGTATACAATGACAGGCTATTAGAACTTGTCAGCATTACATAATGGCTCTTTAACTACCAATGGTACTTCTTACAATAAATTTAAGTGTTGCATCTCTGAACTTTGACACTAAACAAATAACATAGTCTTGACCTATGTGGATTGATAAATATAGATTGTCCAATGTTATCTCCCATCACCAATAGAATGATTAATATAAACCATAGAAAAATCACCGGTTTCCCATGATTTCTTCCAAGACTCACAAGAAATTGTGGGCGGCGGGTTTTTGTTTTTCTCAGCGCCAAGAAAATCACCAACTCGCAGCAATATTGCTCACAATTTCTTGTCATTTTCTTGTGGGAAACTCGGCAAGCCTCGGACAGTTAGCAAAAAATGGCAGGAAAAATAATTTTTTAAAAGGCCATTTGGCCTTATTTTTGCATTTTTTCTTCTCTCCAACTGTGAACAATTTTTTATAGAGTTTCATTATTAATAATTTTGAAAATAATGTGTTTTCTATATTTAGAGGAGTTTCAAAATTTCAACTACATCCACATAAATCTCCAAGAAAGTGACCATGGTATTTATGGTAAGCTTAAGTTCTTAAATGCAATAGAAATATAGAGATCTCTTAATAGTTCCATGTACCCTTGGGGAAAGAGACTAATTGATGAAATAGGCAAAATATTTGTAACTGCATTTGATTAAAAATCTAGTATGTTGAATGTTGATCGCCATTCTTTTATTATTATACCAAACAGATTCTACTTGTCACCTCTTCCTAATATAATACTACTAGAATTTAAATTTGGGAAAATTTAAAGAAAATGAACGAGGACGAAGAAAGGGAATACGAAGCTAAGAGTGGTAGTAGGTTTCATTGAAAGCTTGTTCATTTTTCGAGGCACTTGAGGAGGAAGCAGAACATTTGAGAGGATTGGAGGAGATATACCATGATGATCCTGTACTTGAGAAGCCTCCAATTTGACCACCCATTCAGAGCCAAGGCCAACCATCTAGTTCAAGGGGGAGGAGGGGAAAACAAAAAACAGTTTAAAAACTGCTTTATATTTTTGAAATTTTGCATTTGTATGATACTATGATGTATTTGGTTGGATTTGATGATCATGAATTGTAATTGTCCTCTTTTTTATGAATATCTAATATAAAATCAGCTTTCTGGCTCTCCAATTGTTGTTTAAAATGGTTTTTTTTTTAATTGAAAAAAAATAAATTCAGTTTTTTTTTTGGCCAAGTTTTTCCTGAGTTGCCAATAAAATCTCCAAAATTGGGGTGCCGAATTTATCATGAGTTGCAAGTTTTCCAACTATGATATAAACAACATATGAAAAAAATTAGGTCCAAAAATTCAGGGGTACTACAGAAGGATGTGACATGATCATTTCCAACTCTCAAGACCTTTCACAATGCACTTAATGGAAGAAAACGAATCATCAAACTCTCAAATTTCCACGTCAAACACATAGACACTAGAAGGTGCCTTTCTTTTGTACTTGTTAATAGTAATGTCAGACAGCAGGATAGCATATAGGATCTGTGCTTGACACCCAAAATGCATGGCCGCTTGATGTCCTGATTTCACAAGACAGCAGACGGAGAATAAGCTTTTGTATTATCCCCTGTACATAGTTGTACACAATCTACATTATGCTATTAACCTTTACATGCAATGTATGTGATTTGGATTCCCCGTTAAGGGACATGTCTTAATAAATTGTGGCATTGGCATGGACCCAATAATGAAGAAAAAAACCACATATATCTGGCAAATTTTATCTGCTATTATTAAGGAATACCTATTGCTGTATAAGTTTCAGATGCATATAAGTTTGACAGGTTGCATGTTTGATGGGAATTCTTATCCTTGAACATTGGTAAAATGATGGACACTTGCTTAGAAGTCTCTTGCCTGAAAATTTGAAAACAATTGTAAATGAGATATAACACCTGCATGACAAAATTTTAGGGGCAATGGAATGAAATTTGGTTAATGGAATATAATCACATAATGTATACATCTTCATGACAGATGCGCTTCCTCTTCTTGCAAGTATGTAGATTGGAACAAAGGCAATATAGACTTTGGTCTTGATATGTTATTCATGTAATATCTTAATTAAAATTCATGAAACCATCTCCTCTGGACTAAGCAGTGTAGATGATAACTGTTGCAATTACACTATAAATAGAGGTGAAACGGATACCTTTGGCATTACCGAGTCCACAGGATGGTGACATAACACCTTCTTTTGTAAGGGTAGAAAAGTTGCAATATAGTGACAGTGTACAGCTCTGAATTTAGCCGATCAATAACCTTTCTTCTTTTTTTTTCTTTTGCTGCTTGAGTGAAATAGAAAACAGTGTCTTCATCTGGACCAACTTAATGGTTTCATCCAACCAAACCCAAATGAGAGAATTCGGGTTTTGGGGGTTTGTCTGGAGGATGGGATTGTTTTGCCTAAGAAACTTAAGCACGTATCAAAAAGTGTATTATCTATATGTTAATTTCTTCCTTTGAGGTAGCCTAACGAATTATTGAGGCATAATGCAACATAATTGACATTTTTCAAAGCAACTGTACTCAAAATTAAAGTAATTTAGTCCAAATTTTTGTCCAATTTGTCATGTTGCTCATCATGACCAAGAATGCATGATTAGACGCATAGCATTTGAACACATAACATAAGCTGAATAATTGTATATATGCTAATTTAACAATCCAAAAATATATCTTATCTATATAATGTGATTTCATAGAAAATGCATGCAAAAAAGCAAGTCTACAAGCTGATGACCAAGAATGCATGATTAGACGCATAGCATTTGAACACATAACATAAGCTGAATAATTGTATATATGCTAATTTAACAATCCAAAAATATATCTTATCTATATAATGTGATTTCATAGAAAATGCATGCAAAAAAGCAAGTCTACAAGCTGATAAAGCCATAGTTACAAAAGTCGACAAGTTTTTGAAAAACTTTACAAGCTTTTCCAAAAACTCGCCAGACTCACCGACTCAAAAAAACTCGCCAAACTCGTGAGTCTTGAGTAAAAAACTCAGGTACAGCAGACCCCATTCAAAAAAGGCTTAAAAAGTCTTTTTTAAATTTGGCTCATTTGGCAGTTTTAGTGACACAAAAAGTTGAAAGGAGATGGAGCTAGCTACACCAAAAAATCACTTGCATCCCCAAACATGAATTATTTGGAGTTTTCAATAATCTGACAGCCTCCCAGCATTTGGATTTGAGGCTCAAAAATGAAGTTTCAGTTATCCATGCCTAAGAGTAAGCACAAGGGGGTTTTTTTCATTTTAAATTTCTAATTACTTGTCATCTGTCTCCATGTGTAGCCACAATAAAAATGTCTGCGAAGAGAAAGCCAGCTTGGAAGAACAGGAAAAAGGGTGCAAAGAACGGGGAAGTGTTTTGTAATTATTGTGGGGCCATGGTTTTTTAAGGCATAAACAGCCTCAAATACCACTTGGAAAGGATCCCCAAGCATGATGTCTCATTGTGTGAGAAAGTGGAGGATGAAGTTTTGAGGGAATGCAATGCCCTTATAGAAGAGTATCAAGAGTTAAGAGAAAGGACGGAAAGAAACAACGAAGCAATTGATTCTCCTCCTTGGTCTCCTATGGAAGCTAGCAGCATAGGCCCTAGGCATTAGCGTCTTGGTTCACCATCAATAGCAACTCCAACAAGTGGGCCCTCATCTTTTTTTTTTCCCATTCTACTCTAGAGTCAAAACCCTCACTTGAGGGCATGACTGCATTGAATTACGAGAAGCACAAGGTTGCAAGGAAGGCTTGTGCAAGTTTTTGGTATTTTTCCTACATTCCATTCAATTTGGCAAGGTCTCCATATTGGCAAGAAATGGTAGATGCCCTTATTGTTTGCAGCACAGAATTTAAGGCACCCACACTTATGATGAATTTAAGGCCCTTTCTTGAATGAAGTTATAGAGTATATACAAGTTTTGCTTGATGATAAGGGAAGAATACGAAGAAAGAAGGGTTGCACAATCATGTCTGATGGATTGACAGATGGGAAGAATAGGACATTAATCAATTTTTTGGTTGCTTCTATAAGAGGAATAATGTTCCTCAAACCAGTGGATGTATCAACACATGTCGAGCTGATGAAGGAGACTGTACAGGAGAAAGGGAAGGAGAACATTGTCCAGGTTATCACCACATCAGCACATGTTAAAAATGCCAAAATCTCTTCAGGTTCATGGAGGAGGTTGTGTGCGAGATAAGGGAGGAGACATTGTCCAAGTTATTGCAGCAGGAAAAATTTTGAAGGAGAGATTCCCCACTATTTTTTGAACAACATGTGCATACCATTGTCTCGATTTACTTCTCAAAAACATTGGAAAATTACCCTGGGTGACCGCACCATAGAAAAGGTGAAATGTACCAAAAAGGTTCATCTACAACCATATGTGGGTCCTTCACCTGATGAGACAGTACACTAATAACAAGGAGCTTGTGCAACCTGAAGTGACATGGTTCGACGCAAGCATAGCTTGTATGAAGCAAAGGTGGCATTGAAAAATATGTTCGTGCGTTAGCAGTGTATAGGAGAAGCAGGTGCAAACTATTGATGCACTAATGAGGGCAAGAAGGTGGTCAACTATGTGTTTGAGGACCCCTTCTAGACGACCATGCAAGAGGTTATTAAGGTGTATAGACGATCATGCAAGAGGCTATCAAGGTGTATACGTGCTTATATCTTTTTTTTTTTCCTTTTTATATTTGAAATTTTTATTTTCAATTTTCATTTACTCTATATCTATATTTTTTATTCTAATCTAAACTACAAATAGCTAACAAAAACTAAACTTTAATTTAACTTTAGGTGGCAGAGCCCTTGGTGAGGGTTCTTCGTCTTATTGATGGAGAAAAACCCCTTCTAGTATTTATAGGAGGCCATGGATAGGGCCAAAGAGCCAATTGTCTCATTTTGAAATGAAATGAAATGAAAGATTTTAATTACGTCCGCGAGAATCAAATATGGTCTATGGGACCTCAAATATGGAAGTACAATTACTCAAATCATATCATATGATCTTTAATATCTTTGAGAAGGTTGTTCCTTCTCCTACTGATTTGTGTTAGCAATTCCCCAACTTTTTTTATTTTACTGTCTTCAAATAAATCTGCCATAAACTCGTTCCCAAGTGTTTCTTTGTATTTGTCACGGATATCTGAAAAACTTGGGCATTTATAGATGAAGTGTTCCTTTGTCTCTACTACCCCTGTGCTGCATAGAGTACATATCCTTTCTTGCCATTGTTCTTTGGGCGTTGTCCATCTCCCTGTTTCACATCTAAGCCTATGAGAGCTAGTCCTTATCTGAGCAATGATATTTTTTCCTTCCACTTGATTTTAGCGCCTATATACGCTTTTTCCTTGTGGTCATTCGTTGGGTTAAAATTTGCAATATAATATTGTCTTTTCCTGCTTGCATTTTTCCACATTCCACTTCTGAACTTTTCATTCACATAATTTTTTATGTCTTTGTTGACATTTGGGCATTCATTTATGTTGATTTCCCAACGTTTCATCCATTTCTGATTTTGTTTCATCCATGTATTCTTTCGCCTATGCAACTCTTCGTCCCTAGCTGCCCTAGGCCATCTATCATTTGTCATGTTTTCTGTTTTTTCAAGTAACATAACAGCTTGGTCATAGCAATTGCTTCTAAAGGGAACATTCCAGTTTCAGCTAGAATAATTTCATAAGGGGTTGTGGCCTTAATTTTGAGAAAGTTTGTGATTAGATATTTTTGAATCCTTTCTAGTTGCCTCCATTTTGCATTTGTTGTGCCACTAGCCCACACCTCGCAACCATACAACAGAACCGGTGTAACAAGTAGGCCAAATAAGACCTTGGTGGTCTTCCAGTCCCACAACTCGGCATTCCTACACCTGTTTTGAAGTGCATATAGTGCTCTCCAACCACTTTGAGTTCTTTTCATCCTACATGTATTCCAATTAAGTTTGTCATGAAATTCTATGCCCAGGTATTTGTATTCTACTACTACATCAAGCGGTTCTCCTGCAAACTGAAATTTGAGTTGTTGCTTCTTTTTTGCTGAAAAAATCATAATTTTTGTTTTGCTCGTGTTCACCTGCATCCCAACTTCTTTACAAAAGAGTTCTAAAGCTTGAAGGTGATCTTCTAGATCTTTGGCTGTTTTGGCCACAAGAATTACATCATCTGCATACATGAGGAGTTTTACCACATATTTGGCTAAATGCACACCCTCTCCCCCAAATTTGTTTATCCATTCTTCTAACTTGTCAATGTACAGCCCAAATAAGGTCGGAGATAGAGGACAACCTTGTTTGACACTTATGTCACTACCAAAACATTCAGATAACCCTTCCTATGTTCTGATTCTAGCCTTTAGATGCTCATATAGTCTGTGAACTGCTGCCCTGTAGTGAATTGGAACCTCTAGCTCTTCCATTCTGCTCCATAATTTTTTCCTTGGCATCGTGTCAAATGCCTTTTTGAAGTCTACAAAACAACAAAAAGCCTTCTCTTTTTTGTTCCATATTTTTTCCACTGTGTCTGAGCGTGATACAATGATCAATAGTTGAGTGCTTGGGCCTAAAACCTGCTTGCCCCTTTGCTCTCTTTACCTTTTCTTCTGCCCATATGCTGATCCTACGCTTCAGGTTCTAAGTGCAATTGGAGTATGTTTGAGCACATTCACTCAAAGAAGCACAATAGATTCACAAAGCAGAAGTTGAATGGCCTTGTGTTTGTCCATTACACCTTTTGCCTCCACTATAAACAAAAAACAAGGTCAGATTTTTTGGCATTGATTTAGATGAGATTGATCGATCCATTATTTGACTAGATCACAAAGATATAGCAAGAGAAAAAGCCTCTATATACATGGGATGACTTCAAACGACTAAAGCAAGAGGCAATAGCAAAGGCACAAGAAGTGGAACAAAGAGAGAGGGTCAAAGCTAAGGGAAAAGGGCAAATCGTTGCTAAACACAAGATAGATGAGTTATAGTGGACCAATGAGGCATTTTCAGACATGATTTACATTTTTTTATATGATGTTCAATGTAAAATTATTACCTATTATAATTTTCTGTATTGGATGTATGTTTCATGTGTGTTTTATTGTTTTATAGCTTAGATGATTAGTTTTTGGATGTGTATAATCTCACTTGTGACATGCATAAAAGACCTTTTCTCAATCAAAATTTGTAATTTTATGGGTTTTTCTTGGCCTAGTTTTTGTCAAGTCACAAGTCCAAGTCAAAAGTGGCCTTGTCATGTCCGAGCTACGTACCAATTTCTCAACTAAGGTTACAACCATCATTAATGGAAAACTTTGAACACCAAAGTGTTCTTCAATGTTCAATTTATTTATTATTAACATATAACATGCACAATTTTGGCTGGAGACTTCAACTCTATCACTTGTCTGGAGGAGAAACGTGGTGGGGTTGGTCGTCTCGAGCCTTTTTCTTCTATCTTCAGTGCTCATATCCGGGCCCTGAACTTGGTTGACATCAAGTCGGATAATGGGATCTTTACCTGGCACAATAGAAGATGTGGGGAAGATTCCATCTCAGAGAGACTGGATAGGTTTCTGATCTCCAGTTTTTGGATTGGTAATAACAGAAGTGCTAGTTTTGTGATTCTTGAGGGTAGGGGATCTGATCATTGGCCTATCAAACTCTCTGCTCTGGAGTTAGGGCTAAATAAGAATCCTTCCTTTAAGTTTCAACTTATGTGGCTTCGGGATCCTAAGCTTCATGATTTCATGCGAGGCTGGTGGACCAATGGTAAACCTCCTCATGGCACCGCTATGTATTCCTTTATGAAGCGGCTACAATTTGTTAAGCATAAATTGAAGAGATGGAATAAACTAAATTTTGGGAACCTTTCCTTGGCTAAGTTGGCGGCTCTTAGGAGGGTGGAAGAAGCTTCAAGGAAGATTAGAGATCAGCGACTTGCAGAGGAGCTTCTCGTTGAGGAATCTAAGGTTGCGAAAGACCTTGTTGAATGGGAACTGAGGGAAGAATTTTTTTGGAAACAAAAAGCTCGAGTAGATTGGCTTCAGGAAGGGGATAGGAACACGGCCTTCTTTTATAACTCAGTTAAGGCTCGCCATACTGGTAATTTGATTAACTCTCTTGTGAATTCTCGGGGGTGCCTCTGCTCTCTTCTTTCAGGGATATTTCAGAAGAGACTAGGAGGTATTTTTCCTCTCTCTTCAAGGAGGACTCCCTCTCAGATGATGAGGATGAAAAGCTTATTATAAACTGTATTCCCTTGATTGTTTCTAGAGAGATGAATAAGCACTTGATGGGTCCAATTTCCCTTGAGGAGTTGGAAAATGTTGTATTCAAGATGAAAAAAAAGGGAAAGCCCCAGGCCCGGATGGATTCCCGATTGAGTTTTATCAGGAGTTTTGGGAGTTAATAAAATTTGATCTTCTAGAGGTGGTCCATGAGTCCCAAAAGAACAAACAGATGCTAAGGGCCCTAAATGCTACCTTTGTGGTGCTTATTCCCAAAAAAGAGGGAGCGAATTCCCTGGATATGTTCAAGCCTATTGCTCTCTACAATGTTATGTATAAGATCATCACAAAAATTATTGTTGAGAGGCTGAAGATATGGTTGAGTAAAATCATCTCTGAGGAGCAAGGTGGATTTGTTGCTAGCTGGCAAATCCTGGATGGGGTTGTTATTGCTACAGAAGCTATTCACTCGATGGAAACTGTTGGTTACGAATCTGCAATGAGGAAAGGATTTGTTGTTATTGCGCCCAGATTCGTCCACCAAATTGAAAGGCCGGAAGGAAGGAATGCCTTCCGTGCCAATCTCCGAAGAAGGCCGGCTTCCTGTGGGATTTTAGTGTTTTAGGATAAGAGTGCAGGGAAAGAGATAAAAGTGAGGAAAAAGAATCCAAATGTGATTGGAGTTGGGTGGGGGGAATAAGCAGCACGGCAACGATCAATCACCGCTACTAACAACATTCATATACAAAACACACATCGAAACTACAGCTATCATTCATCCTATGTATCCTCTATCTATGCATTCCAGGAATACTTGATCATCAAATACCAAAGTCCAGAGTTCAGTACAACAGTAAGCAATGATACAAGAAACATGAGGCAGAAATGACAAGGAGAGGCAGCATACAAGATAAAAGACAGTAAGCAGAGCCAAGTATATGCTTTCTATTAGAGGCAAACGCACAGCTACAATGGTTCCCTAGCAAAATATTCCCCTTCCCCCTTTTACAATGAATTGCATGGCTATTTATAGCCTCAAGTTCCCCCCGATTACATTCTCGGGCACAAAATCCTAGACTAAACATTAGCTGACACAAGCGGCTGAAGAGCTGCCGATGCTGACTTCTGTCGAGTAGGACTGTACTTGCGGCATGGTCTCCCTGAAAGCTGTACAGTTACGTGGCGGTGTGTCGGGTCAAACCTTTGGTCAGCAGGAATGCGGGTAGTTGTGGCGGATGGAACTTTACATCAGCCTTAAATGATGGCAGCTGGCATAGATAAGGCAGTCCATGCTTGTCCTTGTTCCCGTCATGTCTTGGCTCGAATCCCGAGGCTGGACACTTGTTAGATTCTGATGAGTGACACATGCTGCCTTGAAAGGCAGTTTATCTAACTTCGCCTAGGATCAAAGCGTTGTCGGGTTGCGCAGGTAAAAAACAGCGCAGTCGGGGAGGCCTCCATGCCTAAGTCATTTTTCTGGGCTTGTTTCCCCAACTGCGCACCGGTCAGAGGGCGCACCCCGACTTCGCTGCGAAGTCGGGTTGCGCACCGGCACTTTGCTGTTTTTACTGTCATTCGGACTGCGCACTAAAAGGGGGGCGCACCCCGACTTCGCTGTGAAGTCGGGTTGCGCCCCAACACTTAGCTGATTTTTTGCCACACTGCTCTCCAAGTGCGCCCAGGAAGAAGGGCGCACCCCGACTTCGCAGCGAAGTCGGGTTGCACCCTGACACCTAGTTAAATTTTGCCTATTTCTGTCTGCCTGCGCACTTCGCATGTCCTACTGCGCTCCAACTGGAGGACGCACTCCGACTTCGCTGCGAAGTTGGGGTGCGCCCTGACACTTAGCCATTTTCAGGGAACACTTGTTGGAAACTTTGCTGGGGGAAGTTAAAGGGGAAGAGGGAGGAATGAAACTGCCAAGAAGAGGGAGAAAGGGAGAAATGAAGAAAGGGAAAGAGAGGAAGGAAGGAAAAGAGCAGGTCACTTACAAAAACTGAAAACATGGCACCCCGTGCCAAATGTGGCAACATTCCTGGCGGCTCGCGGGGTGTCGAGCTCGCCTCGACGCAAAGAACCATGCCTTTATCCATTGGGTGCAGAGGAACTTCCTTCCCCGCTTTCTGCTGCTCTGACCGCTTCATTCCGAGCAACCGTTCTTCTTCAGGATCACTTCCGGCAGTTGCCTCCTCAGTCTCTCCTTCTGAACCTGAATGTTCTCCACTGTCAGCCTCCCACTCGCTGATGCGTTGGTATGCAGCCTTGGCTTGGTCCCAAACTGCTGCTTGGAAGGGCCCGAGGTCACTGATCTCTCTTAGTGCTGCGTGGAATGCAGCGACCGCGTGCAGGTTGATGGTGTTGTATCTTTTTCCCAACTCCTTTAGGGAGGAGTTGATTTTACAGTATTTCGACACCATCTGGGTGACCTGAGCTTCCTGAATTGGCTCTGCCCAGCTATCAATCTCCGCTGTGTCTGCCTCAAAAGACAGCAAATTCTGCTTAACTTGGTCCAGGGTCAGAAATTCGCCATCCTTGACGAAGCTCGGGCACCCGTGCTCGGACAGAGTGTGAAAGGGGGCCAGGAGAATGTTCCTTTCATGTTCTAGGGCGTCCAACGTCCTCCTGACCGTTCTAATTTTCTCTGTCTTATCAAAATAAATATGCAAGGTTACCCTTTCATCTGCCCACTCTAAGGCAAGTTGGGACATAGGGGCAAATTGGAGGCCTTTGCGCTCAAATTGCTCAAGTTTCATAGCCAGGTCTAGCCATTGCTTCGCCTGGTGTTCGGCCTCCTCTACCACAGGCTTTCCCTGGGCAGATACTTCTTCAATCCTAGACACGAAGTCCAGAACTGACAAGGACTTGACAAGGTTGGGCTTGCAACCTTGTAGCAGACTAGCCCGTATCTCCTTGGCTTTGCTCTTTGAAAAGACCGCCGCTTGTGCTGTTTTCTCCGCAAGCCGCGACTGCGCCTGTTTCAGCGAATCTTGGAGCTGCGAAACCTGCTCCAGCGCAACTCTTTTCTCTTCTGACAGCAGCTCGGCTGTCTGTCTCTGTGCTATGGCCTCCTGCTGAGAGGCGGCCAGTTGAGCCTTAAGCTCATCAATCTCCTGTTGTGCTAACCCTAGCTGCGCGGTGGCTCTAGCCAGGTCCTACTCAAGCTGCCTTGTGTTATTCTGCATCTGGAACAACGCTTCCTGGGTCTCAAGATGTTTGACGAGGAGATTGTCTGTCCTACGACGAATACCACGAATTTCGTATTCCTCGTTGATGTCGTCAAAGCTTTTCTCCTTCCTTTGAAGTTCGTAGTCTGCCTCGGTCATCTCCCGGAGAGGCTTCTTTACTTTCGAGATCATTTTCTCGGTTGTCAGAACTCTCCTGTCTAGGTCGAACTTCGTGCGTTTTACCGGGGCAGCTATCTCTTCGGCTCTCCTTCGTTTCACGCCCTGGAGAAAGGAGGCGGAACATCCTGAGGCGCTTACTGCCAAAGGCAGGTCATCAGCGCTCTGTAGTTCGCCCATGAAGTCCAGATCCTCCAAAGCATTGGATTTTGCCGCGGCATTTTTCCCGCAAACAGTGACGCGGGAGGTATTCCAGAAGGAGTGGCCGCTTTTGAGGGCGACCGGGTCCTAGGGGAAACGGGCGGCTGAGTGGATGGTGCTGGTAGGGTTTTGGACGGCTGGGGTGAGGAGCGCGACGGCGAAGGAGCAACTTCAAGACCGGTCGCGGGGAGGGTTCTAGGGTTTGACTCAGTGATTGGAAGGCGTTAGGATCTTGAGCAAACTGGTCGAAGGAATGTGAGCCGCTAGAGGGCTGGGTAGCTTGGGAGGAAGAAGACGCGGCTACGGCTTGCCCTGATGAAATGGGAGAGGGAGCTTTGGCAGGGCCGACTGGGACTTGGGGAAGAGAAATAGTGGACGTACCTGCGGGCTCCACCTGAGCCGCTGTTAGAGGGATGCTTGCAGCCCGGGTGTCTGCCTCTGGTTCAGGGCTGTCCAAAGAGACAACTTCTGGCGCTGCTGCTCCCAACTGCTCTGCGATTGATTGTTGCACAGGCTCTTTAGGCCGCTTTGTCTTTTCAACTCTCTTCCTCTTCTTTTCTTCTAGCGTCGTGGCTGGTCCAGAGGAAAGAGATAATGTCGGGGCGGCAGGCGCTGACGTTCCCACGGTAAACTTGTACCTGGGTCTGGCTGGAAGAATGCTCGCCGTAGCCGATCTGCTAGCTGGCAGCGCAGGCACTTTTCCTACTGGAGGGGCCACCTCTGGGGTTGACTTTTCTGAATCTTGCGCCTTTTCGGGCACCGCCTCGGAAGCTACAGGCTGCATCGGGCCCACCTGACTGCTCACCGGAGTCGCGCTGGAAGTCGCCGGAGTTGATGATTGCTGGGACGGGGGCCTTCTTATATACCTTTTCTTAGCGCCTCGAGGGACGCAATTTCGAAATTCGAAGGGCCGCCACGTGGCAACATGCTGGTCATATAGTGCCGAAAATTCGTTGTCAACGGCCAGATTCCTCCGGTTGGATTTATCGTGCTGTGTGCGACACCTCATCTTCCAGTATTCAATGATTTTGTCTTTATGCCAGTTGAGGGGCGCCACCTTGGCGAGGAATTTTTTGAAGCCCGCAGACTCCATCCGGTGATCCGGGTTTTGTTCGGGATCGTACGTCACCTCTTCGTAGTAAAACTCATGCCATGGGGGCCATGATTTCATCTGCTCGATGTGCCATTCCAGGTCTGCACCTGTCCTGTTCCTTCTTTCCTGCATGATCTCGGCTCGGGGACAGATGTGCATGAATTTACCTCTGACCCTAATTGGGTCGTACTTCCAGCGCTGAGGCAGCATTATTAGACCCATATCAATGAGTTCCCGCTCGAGGTAGACATGCTGCCCGATTTCGTACACTTGGGTATTCGCCCAGGTCATGGGATATTGAAATATATGGCCTTTCTTTTTGCCCTGGCCGAATTCTTCTTCAACGTAGTCCATCTGCCACGCAATTTCCATCCCGAACTGGTGGTCAGTGCAGAAGTAGGGCAGCAGGAACGACTGCCCCTTGAACCCGTAGATTCTAACTATGATGCCCTGAGTCAGCCGGAAGGTGTCCCCGTACTCATTCTTCCACAAGTATTTTGTCATGACTTCCGGTGGGCGACATGCCTTACGGTTGAACAACCCCATGACCTGGCACAGAAATTTGAGATTAAATTCGTAGAATGAGCCTTTTCTATACAGAATATCAGTCCATTCGTACACGGGCAGCAGCTCTCCTTTTTCATTTATTTTCCTCAGGTCGGGAACGCTCATCCGGTAATGCATGTGATACAGGCACAGCCATGCGAGGAAGGAACAAAACCGGAAATCTTTTGTCTGCTTTTGCTGCAGCCTAACCAGACTTGAATGTATTGCATATGCCAACCACTCGCCTGATCGAAGAAAATAGTGCGCTTTCCACTCTTCTGCGCTGTAGAGTCATAAAATTCTCCGTGTAGGAGACATTCTGCCAGCGCCAGCTGGTACGGCTGTACTACTTTGTCAGATTCACAGCTTAGGACCCATGCCAGGATGATGTAGATGTATTTATTCTCAAATCTGTCCAAGGCTATGGGGCCAGTCGGCCACTGTCCGGTTGCCAACGGAGTCTTCAACTCCGAATCAAGGAACTCTCTCATCCACTTTGCGTAAATCTGCCGGTCTGCTCATCCAGATTCACCCTTCTGACAATTGCGCCGGGCTCGTACTGCAGCCCTGGGGCAAACGCTGGCTGGACGCTCTCTCGGAAGAGTGTGAACAACACTTTTCCCTTGTTGTCGCAAACTTGCCGGGCAGCTGGTTTGTAATATTCTGCAATTGCTTCGATCAGCTCCGGGCACTGGTGAGTAGGAGGGCATAAGACCCAGTATAGGTTCGATTTATACGCAGCGTCGACATGATGTGAGGGCGAAACCTTATCTACCCACTTTGCAATGTTTAGCCGCAGTTTGGTGAGGCTGATGGAGAAAGAGCCGTCCTTGTACCCGAACAGGCGATTAACTGGTGGCGGCGGAGTCTGCCCAACTACACGCCTCTTCGTCCGGGATTTTCTTTTCTGGTCCTTCTGCGGCGCTTCGCTCTCATGAGCACTTGACTCTGGTGATTCCTCAGCTTCGCGCCGTTCTTCACTGGATTGCGCTTGTACGGGCGCTTTCCCCTTGTCCATCCTTTTCGAAACAACAGAGGCAGGAATTACGGCTTTTGAGTTTGTCAGCTTTATTCCTTGCAGTCAGGAAGTCAACTTGAACGATTTGAATTTTCTGGTTGCGCCAGGGCCCTTTTTGTAGACAACGACTGCAACATTAATGGCGCGAGGGAGGGAGTTAGGGCAGTTAACTTGGAGTTGGTGGAGGCGTTATGATTTTTTGGCGGCTGTGCATGGGTTTATTTTTGAAAAGCGCACCCTAGTAGCCGTTGGTCCAAAAACGCACCTTGCTTTTATAATGCATCATTCTTGAAAGATGTGCAATCATTAAACCACCTTGGGCATCGTGCCATTGCTGACGTCATCGCTGCCGCCTGGGCACACTTTACAAGAGAGAATTTCTGGCCCGTTGACCGTACTTCGCCCTGTGCCGTACTTCGCCCAAGGACCACACTTAGAATTTTTCATGTTTTCCGTGGTGGGTTATTCGGACTTCGCCCGAAATTCAGGGCGCACTTGGACTTCGCCTAAAAAATGGGCGCACTCGGACTTCGCCCGGAAAATGGGCGCACTCGGACTTCACCCGGAAAATGGGCGCGCTCCGACTTCGCCCAAATTTGCTTGCGCAGTCTAACACTTAGCCGTTTTGTCGCTGTCTGTTTCCCAACTGCGCCCTTTCGAGGGGGCACAGCCCGACTTCACTGCGAAGTCGGGTTGCGCACCCAGCCTTGGTTAATTTAGCTCCTCTTTTCAGCTGCCTTGCTCCGTACTTCGCACTGCCCAAGGAGCGCTACCCGACTTCGCTGCGAAGTCGGGGTTTGCCCTAGGTCTTACTTGGGCCCTTTGAAAAATTAAAAACTGAAAAACTGAATGCTGAAATATATACATTCTGAAAACTAAAAAAAATGCAGAAGGGAAATTTGTACAAGGAAGGACCCATCTGGGCGCCTTCAGTGGTGGTAAATTTTGAGGTGGAACCCGTTGACGGGAATGGGGAGAAGCTGTCCCTCCATGTCCCGGAGCACAAATGCATTAAACTGATTTACCCGGGCAATTTAATAGGAGCCCTCACATAGGGCATCAAACTTGTCGTGGTTACCCGGCTTCGCCTTCAACGAGTCCCACTTCAGCACCAGGTCCTCGATTTTGAAAACTCGGGCAGTGGTACTGTTGTCACATTTTGCACGGGGTGCAATGTTTTCAAGTTTGTAACAGTTGCTGCTCTTCTTTTTCCCTCTTCCCCTATTTTCCTTCCTTCTCCTCTCCCTTTCCTTTTCTTTCCTCCCCTTTTCTCAGAGTTCCCCAGTTCATTTTTCAACTTTCCAGCAAGTTACCTGAAAAATGGCTAAGTGTTGGTGCGAAGTTCGCACTTCGCCCAGTCTGGGTGCGAAGTTCGCACTTCGCCCAGTTTTGGTGCGAAGTGCGCACTTCGCCCAGTTTTGGTGCGAAGTCTGACTTCGCCCCACTTTCTGGGCGCACCTTGCAACTGGCAGATTGACAGGCTGGCAGGCTGACAGAAGATGATAAAAGGCCGGAGCAGAGTCCGTACGGCGGCAGACACCAGTTTCCACCTGTGCGCAGCCCGACTTCGCAGTGAAGTCGGAGTGCGCCCTTGACAGGTGCGCAGTAGGGGAACAAACCCAGAATTTGACCAAGGCATGAAGGCCTTCCCGACTGCACTGTTTTCTGCCCGCGCAACCCGAGACGCTCTGATCCCAAGCGAAGTTGGACGGACTGCCTTCCAAGGCGTACACGTGTCACACAAAGATCATCCATCATCCGACAAGTGTCCACCTTCGGGATTAGAGCCGAAACGTGCCGAGCAAAAGGACAAGCATGGGCTGCACCGCCACGCCGTAGCCTCATTCAAAGCTGATCTGAGGTTTCACCTGCTCCAGCTACCCGCATCACCGCCAGAAGAAGATTCTGCCCAACACACCGCCATGTAGCTGTCCAGCTTCCAGGAGGACCATGCTGCGGGTACAGTCCGGTCCGACAAAAGGTCAGCATTTGCAGCTCTTTCGCCGCTTTTGTCAGCTTATGTTTGACTGGGACTTTGTACCCATTAATGTAACGGGAGGGACTCGGGCTATAAAAGCCCACCGTGAATTCATTGTAAAGGGTGGAAGGGGAATGTCTGTTAGGGAACCACTGTGCCCATTGTAACCGTGCTTCTCTTATAAATATAATCCGTATGCTTGGTTCTCGTTCTCGCCGCTTCGTTTTTTATGCTGCCTTTCTTTATATTCATGCCTTAGGCTAACTCCGTGTCATGGCTCGTTGATTCATTTCAGCATTTGATGATCAGTTGCCTCTAGCATTGCTTGTTTAAAGCACCCCCGTACTTCATGAATTAAAAGGATACATAGAATAGCCGTAGTAGCAGCTCCATCGCTTGTGTGTTTTGTTGCCGGTCCGTATCTCTGTGATTGGTGCGCCGCCGCATCGTTAGTTCCTTGTAGGGAATGTCCGTTAGGGGGCCATTGAAGCCGTGCGGTTAAATTCTCTACATAAACACATATACCCGGCTCTGATATCTCTATGATTGCTTTCTACCCATGTTAGTGTCCGTAGGTGGTGATTGACGTGTTGCCGCATCGTTAGTTCCTTGTAGGGAATGTCCGTTAGGGAGCCGTTGTAGCCGTGCGTACACCGCTTGGGTATCGGAAGTATACGTTAGATTTTGCGCTTCTTTGTCATGCTTTGTGTTTATATGCAGTAAGTAGCGGTGATTGGTATGTTCCCGCATCGTTAGTTCCCCCCACCAACCTTTGAATATATTTGTAAATCTCTTTCTGTACATTTATTTCTTTCCTGTACTCTTAGCTTAAATCAGAAACCCCCCCAAAAGGAGCCGGCCTTCTCCGGAGATTGGCTCGGAAGGCATCTCTTCCTTCCGGCCTTTCATGCTGGTGGGCGAATCTGGGCGCATTAACCCAAATCCTTTCCTCATGGCAGATTCGTAACCAACAGTTTCTCTGGCACGCCCGGTGGGACCCTGGTCCCACATTTGAAGAGAGATTTTCTCGATCGCCTCCACCGGCGCCGACAGCTTCTCGAGCTCTCGGTGAGACAAGGAAGTTTCTCACCCCCGACGTAACTGAAGCACCGGTGTTCGCTTCATTGCTGTTCCAAATCTGAACACCGGGCGACTCTGCACGAACAAATCCTCTGAGTCTAGAAGACCGGTCCCAGCACCTTCATGCACACGAGAAGGTGGCAAGCAAGGGATCCGAGAAGCCCGCCTGAGTTCTACGAACTGGATATCAACGCTCGAGGCGAGATCCCCAGGCTGGCTGATCCGCGAGCTCGTTTCGACGAAGCCGAGGCTGAGATACAAGAAGAAGCCGAAGCCGAAGCCGAAGTCGGAGGAGCTGAGTACGAAATAGAAGAGGCCGAGGAAGAAGATCCTGCATCCTCGGAAAGTACCGACACTGAGTACACAACCGACGGCGGAGAAGAAGAAGAAGAAGAAGAAATGGCTGCTCAACAGCCGAATGATGATGATCTCTTCCCGACTGTGGACTCTACGGGGCCCTTGGCCCTGGTCGGACAGCAAGCTGTGCCCCCTGCTGCTTTAAAGTCTATTCCCACGTACGACGGCTACGGTAAGACGGCGTACGAACACATCCAGGACATCCTTGCCCTGGCCGCATTGCATACTATCACCGATGAAAGTGTGAAGACCCGTCTGCTGGCCCTTTCCCTGAGGGGAAAGCTTCTCTACTGGTGGAGATCACTGCGTAGGGATCCATCACGAGGTGGCCCCGCCTTGCCGTAAGGCTCGTAAAAGGATGCAACGAGTCCGCTGACCCTACTTCTCTACCGCATCGGGCCCAAGCTATCCAGAGACATCCTCAAGAGGAGGTGTCCGATTTTAACATTAGGTTTGCGAGATCCCGGAAACGGGTACCTCGCGAACTTCGGCCTTCACCGGCATGGCTGCTGACTACTATCTGAGATCCTTCAACTCAGACATATGCCTGCTGCTGAAGATCGTCAGAATTGATGAGTTCCTTGCGCTGTACGAGGCTGCCTAGCAAGCCGAAGCTGACATAATCTCCATCGGCAGGCTTCCGTCCAGAGTGCAGGAGCCCATCCATCCCGACTTCCCCAGATCTCAGTATCCTTCTGCCTCTGGTGGTTCGCCGTCCACATCAGGACAGCAACCCCAGCAGCAGTGGAATCCGGCGCCGGTCGTAACTCCTTACGGCCCGCCTCAATTGCATTACCCTCACCCGCCGCCTCCCGCTCCGCATTTTCCAGCACTTCCCGCTCCTCCACAAGACGCATCCTATTCTAACCCTCCTCCATTGGCCGCATTGCCTCCACCGGCACAGCTGCCGCCTCCCGACAGCAGCATCCAGAACACGATTCTACAAGAAGTGCGGGCTTTGGCCTCCGGATACCATGCCATGTACAATGACATGACCGCTATGAAGAAGAAGCGAGCCCGGATGGACCTCGCCTCCTAGGAGACCATATGCGCCCCGGCGCTAACAAAAGACAAAGCGCCGTAAAACCAACCGCAGAGGCGTCCGCCTCCGAGAAATGCCGCTATAGAAGACCCGCTCGGTCCTCCCGACCAAAGTTAACCGGTGCACTACGTGCAATGACCCGCATTCGGAGGAAGACCGCACTTTGCACCAAACACTACATTCAGACCTTGGCCGGCAGCGCTATAGAAGACGATGAGCTGTACATGATCTTGGACGGCGAGGCCAACTTTGCCCTCCCCGAAGAGAATCTAGCGTCACCTGCCAAGGAAGAAACGAAGGCCGCAGATGCGGCCAAGCCTTTGCAAGTCTACGCAAGAAGAGAAAAACCGCAGCCCGGCGGGCTGCCACCATACAAGCGGCTGTGGCCCTACACAGCCCAGGAGAAGGCGTCCAAAGATAAAGCTCCAGTCAAGCCTTCTCCGGCAAAGGCTGCCGCTGTTCCAGCCAAACCTCCAGCAAAGGCCCCAACTCCGGCTAAGGCTCCCGTACTTCAGCCTCCAGCTGAAACCAAAGAACAAGCCCAAGAGAAGTTGAAGTACCCGTCTCTGACCAAGAGACAGCGAGTTGAGGCCACCCAACAGTACCGGACAAAGTATGAGCCGGCTAAATCAGCAGAAGGAGCTAGTACCTCGGGCTACAGCATTGTAGACGAGTTGAAGAGAACACCTGCTAGAATCAGCATGTACGATGCTCTTCTGTTCCCAGGCCAGGTAGATCTGCTGCAAGAATCACTGAAGAACATGAAGAACGGCGGACAGATGCAGCCCGCTGTCCTGGTTCAACCTTTGACAGTCTCCGCCACTGGGAAGAACAGACCGCCACCCTTTTATCTGTCTTTACGGATGCAAGGGCACATAGTTCACAACTGCATGGTGGACTCTGGTGCTTCCTCGACTGTGATGCCGAAGGCCGTCTCGCGATGAGATCGGGATGGAATACACACGGAGCAGCCAAGGCGTGCTGCAATTAGACGGCACCCCTGTCAAGACAGTTGGTGTCATAAAGGACATCCCTATCCGACTGCACAAAGCTCTCGACATCGTAGTCATCCAAGAGGTCGTGATTGTCGACTCGGAGCCTTACTTCGGCATGTGTCTCTCTCGGGAGTTCACTGCGGGTTGGGCGGGTACTGTCTCTAGACTACTCACACATGGAAGTGCCCTTCAAGGGAAGGAGACTGAAAATTTTCAATGAGAAGCCTTCCCCCTTCCTAGTAGAAAAGATACCCGGAGGAGAGTTGGACTGCATGGTCCAGTTGTCAGAGGAAGAGCTGGTGACAGTGGAGCTGACTGAGCAAGCCCTCGAAGTGCTACAGCTCGAAGATGAGTTCTCATTGCGGGACTTCAATGCCGTAATCGGGACAGAGCAGGGTTGTTACTCCATTGTACAGCCCGAGAGGCTTGACATGTCGGCTGCAAAAGAAGTAGGGCCTGCACCCGAGGAGTTGTGGAAGCTCTTCTTTGACGGCGCGCGATGCAAGAATGGCGCCGGTGCAGGGGTACTGCTGGTTTCTCCAACCGGAATCCAGAAGGACTATGCCTACAAGTTGGCCTGGAGCTGCACTAACAACTCGGCGGAATACGAAGCCCTGTGCTTGGGTTTGCGAAAGGCGGAAAGGCTCGGAATCAAGCACCTCCAGATTTTCGGAGATTCAGAGCTGGTGTGTCACCAAGTTACGGAGAAATGCGCATCCAAACAGCACTATCTTAGAGCGTACCGCAATCGGGTCTGGGACCTGATGGAGTCATTCGACTCATTGAATGTCAAAGCGATATCGCGTGAGAAAAACAAACACGCTGATATTCTGGCGTCTCGTTGGAGCCAGTACGTTCCGGCCGAAGACGTTGTCCGTAAACCGAAGCCGGTTCAGACCGTCTACAGTGCCTTCGTGCTCGATAAGGACACCCACCGGCAGTGTTCGGCTGAGACGAGGAAATCGTCACATTCCCGGTTAACGAAGTGTGTGTAATCGAAGGTAGAGACCCTGATGACGAGCAATATGAGGGGTTGATACAGTTACGGAACAATCACGTCCCAAAAGGACCGATTACATTAGAAAGTCTCTTTGATCGTAATGACAGAGCAATATCCCACAGGATCAAAGTAGACCCGAGGCAGTATGCTGACCTAGAACTTGAACCTGGTAAAACTATCAAGGTCGGAACAGATCGCACGTCGGCGGAACTGGAGCAGATCAGATCACTGTGCCAGGAGTTCCCCGACATCGTGGCCTCGTGCTACGAGGATTTGAGGGGGTATGACAGAACCGTCATCCAAAGATACCATTGAGCTAGAGGATGGCGCCAAGCCATTCCGACAGAAGCAGAGGGCCGTGAATCCAAAGATTGAGGCCATGATGAAGACCGAGCTCTTGAAGATGCTGGAGGCTAAGATCATCTACCCCATCAAACATTCATCCTGGGTCGCGAATTTGGTGCCCGTGAGGAAAAAGAATGGCGACATTCGCCTCTCGTGTCGACTTCATAAACCTAAATCAGGCTTCCCTCCGGGACCACTATCCGCTTCCCCAAATCGACCAGATCCTACATATCGTTGCTGGAGCCCGGAGATTTTCACTTTTAGATGGATTTTCCGGCTACAACCAGATTTGGGTCAAAAACGAAGACCAAGGATAAGACGGCGTTTACCACCAAGTGGGGGACGTTCGCCTATCGCCGCATGCCATTTGGCTTATCTAATGCCGGTGCCACGTTCCAAAGGGCCATGGACCCGGCCTTCCGAGAGCCGCTCAATAAGATTATCGTCATCTACCTTGATGACATGACAGTTTTCTCTCACCAACGAGGAGATCATGTTTCGCACCTACGGCAAATATTTGAGAGTTGTCGAGAATTCGGCATTTCTATAAACCCGAAGAAGTCCGTCTTCGCGGTAAAGGAAGGAAAGCCGCTGGGACATGTCATCTCCGAGGAAGGCCTCGCCATTGACCCCCGACAGAGCAGAGGCCCTCGTTCGCTTGCCGACCCCCATCGACAAAAAGGGCCGCAGCCCTTCTTCGGTCAGATTAACTTCGTGCGGAAGTTCATTCCGGACTTCGCACAGGTGATCAAGCCTATGGCCGAACCGCTTAAGAAAGATACACGTTACGAATGGACCGATGAGAGAGAGCAAGCCTTCGAGGAAATCAAGGCCCGAATTGCACAAGCTCCGGTGTTGACAAACCCGGACTACTCCGGAGACTTCATCCCGTATGCAAGTGGGGAGAACCCGAAAGTTACGCCGCAGTCCCGACTCAGAAGGGAGACGATGGTGAGGAGCGCCCCATAGCATTCCTCAGCCAAGTGATTCTGCCGCATGAAGAAAAGTACAATTTTATAGAGCGGCAAGTTCATGCTGTCATGAAGTCCCTTCGAAAGTTCAGGCATTTTGTCTCCCAGAGCAAGACTACTGTCTTTGTGATTCACCCGGATGTTCGAAGCTTCATCTTGCAGGGAGAACCGGGTCACAAGAGAGCGGGATGGATTGCAAAAATCCAGGAGTTTGACATTGAAGTGCGGCCCACCAAGCTTATCAGAGGCCGAGCCTTGTGTCAGGAATTGGCCCGAAGCGCTGTAGCCGGCATCTCCGCCTGTAAGTGGGAGGACACAACGACACGCATCTACCTAGCCAACTCCTTATCGGAGGGGAGTGATTGGACAGATGAACTGGTGAGATACTTCTGCACCGGAAGATGTCCCGATCACCTGAACGCCTCACAACGAAGGAGATTTCGGCTAGGTGCACTTAAGTACACTCTTCGCCCCGAGGGGCTTTACTTCATAAACATTGACGGCATCCTGTTGCGGTGCGTCTTAAAATCTGACCAGCCTAGGGTCCTCGGAGAATTTCATTCCGGGATGCCTGGGGGTCACCATTCTTCAAGGCCAACGGCCTTAAAAATAATAAGGGCTGGGTACTATTGGCCCACTTTGTTCGCAGACGCGCATGCGGTCCGCGCTAAATGTGATCAATGCCGTAGGTTTGCCGGCCGAAGCGTAAAAGCACCCCCGCCCCTTCAACCGATTCAAAGCCGAGACTCCGTTCCAAAGAATGGGGTTTAGACTTTATTGGGGTGATTTCTCCTAACTCCTCTGCCGGCCACAAGTTTATTCTTACGGCTACCGACTATTTCACGCGGTGGACAGAGGCGATCCCGACCAAGAACGCAGACCAAGAAACGGTCATCGTGTTCATTGAGAGCCTGATTACCCGCTTCGGGGTTCCAGAGTCGATTGTGACAGCATAACGGTCCGGGATTTGTAGGCGCCGTACTCACGGAGTACACTGGCAGACTTGGCATCTATCACAAGATGTCTTCTAACTACTACCCGCAGGGGAATGGCCTTGCCGAGTCCACTAACAAGAACCTCCTGAAAATCATCCGGAGGACCATTGACAGAAATAAGCGGACTTGGCACTTGCTCCTGGACCGGGCGCTGTGGGCGGACAGAGTTGCATTCAAGAAATCCCTCAGAACGTCTCCCTACGCGCTCGTCTACGGCAAAGAGGCTGTCATGCCATCACACATTGAGATCCCTGCCCTGTGGATGATCGACGAAGACAGATGCAACGGAGACCCGGTGGATGACAGACTGTGCCAACTCCCTGCAGTTGGAAGAAGACAGAGAAAGTGCATACCGTGCCTTCGCGAATCACATTGCAGACCACTCAAGGCTGGTTTGCAAAAGGCACCACCGCCCGAGTTTTCGAAATCGGGGACCCGGTGCCGAAGTGGGACTCATATAAAGCAAAGCAGGTAATCACGGGAAGTTTGATGCCCTCTGGGAGGGCCCTTATCAGATTGCCCGGGTAAACCAGTTCAATGCCTACATACTGCGGGATATGGAGGGTCAGCTCCTGCCTATCCCTGTTAACGGGTTCCACTTGAAGCTTTACCGCTGCTGAAGGTGCCCGAGTGGCCCTTCTTTGTAAAAATTTCCTTGTGCTTTTTCATTTCCCGGCATGTACAGTTTCCTGTTTTCAGCTTTTAAATTGTTTTTCTTCGTTTTTTGAGCTTAACTGCGGCATGGGAGAGAAAGACAGACTTCGCAGCGAAGTCTGTCGTCGCCCTCAGGAGGGGCGAAGTTCGGCTGTGCAGAGAAAAGAAAAGAAGGAAAAGAAAAAAAAAAAAAAAAAGAGGGCAAAAAATCGGCTAAGTGTTGGCCGAAGTCCGACTTCGCAGCGAAGTCGGGCTTCGGGCCAGCCAAATGCGAAGCTCGTCCAAAGAAAGAAGACTGCAATACAAAGGAGGACGGACTGCGCCCGACCTTGGGCGAAGTCCGACTTCGCACGCGAAGTCCGACTTCGGCCGGCTGGCGTGCGAAGTCCGAACTGCGCGCGACTTCCGCGCGAAGTGCAAACTTCGCGCGAAGTTCGCACTTCGCCCGAACTTCGGGCGAAGTCCGACTCATTTCAATGCTAAAGTTGCGCGGTTCGAGCAGTCAAAGGGAAACGGAGCAGTCCAACGCGCGCTTCGCGCGAAGTTCGAACTTCGCTCGAAATTCGGGCGAAGTCGGGTCGCGCCCAACTTCGGGCGAAGCCCGACTGCGCCTCGTTTTTTGGGCCAGTTTGGGGCAACGTTTTAAAAAATGAATAAAATATTCAAAAAAGGTCCCAAGCTGGGCCCAAGACGCGTTGCGGCCGTTCCAAAGTGGGTTTCCGCACCAATGATTCTTTCTTGAGCAGAGTGTGCCCGCGCTCCGGCAGTGACGTCAGCCATAGCGCAGCGTCCAAGACAGAATTGATGATTGCACGTTCCTCAACGAAAGTGCAAGCAAAAGAGCATGGCACGTCTGCCGGAGCGCGCTTTTTCCAAACATTCTCCTGCGCAGCCACCAAAGAGCCTTAACTCAACCGACCTACCTCCTCCTGCGCGGCATTAATGGCGCTGTCTTTATCTAGAAAAGGGGGTCGGATGTTTTTAAACATTCCGTACTATGCGATTATTCCTCGGACAAGGTGCAAATTATTCCCGTGACAACGAAATCTGCTGCAGACGCCTTGAACTTGCAATTATTGCTGATTCGGAGAGATGGACAGAGGAAAGATGCCAGTGTCAGCGCAGTCCAGCGAAAGTGGCGAACCAAAGGATTTACCGCGGCCGGGCGTTTTCAGAAGTGAAACCCCGCCAGAGAGAAAGTCAAAGTCCCGGACGAAAAAAGTACAGCGTGGGCAAGCCCCACCACCTCCGGTGAATTATTTGTCGGGATACAAGGACGGCTCTTTTTCTATGAGCCTGACGAAGCTGCGGGCAAATGTGGAAAGTTGGGCTGACAAAGTTTCGCCCTCCCACCATTTCGGAGCGGCGTACAAATCCAACTTTTTCAGATTCTTGTGCCCTCCCGTCCACCAATGCCCGGAACTGGTAGACCTAATTGTCAGACACTACAGACCAGCTACCCGGCAAATTTGCAGCTCCAACGGTAAACCCTTGTTCGCACTGCGCAGGGAGACTGTCCAGCCGCCTTTCGCCCCAGGGTTGGAGTATGACTCCAGCCGCCATTCTCGTAAAGATAAATTTGGGCGAGCAAGCGGGACGTTTCACGCCAACAAAACGGATGAGGGATTTCCTCAATTCAGAGCTGAACGCCCCGCTTGCAGCGAGACAGTGGCCAACCGGCCCCATGCCCTTGGCACAATTCCAGAACAAATACTTGTACATCATTTTGGCATCTATTCTTGGCTGCGATTCTGATGAGCTGGTACAGCCGTACCAGCTAGCGCTGGCAGAATGTCTCCTATGTGGAGAATCCTACGAACCGGCAGCACAGAGAAGTGGGAAGCGTCCCATCTCTTTCGACTGGGCAGACTGGCTGGCTTACGCCGTTCATTCCAGCCTGGTGAAAATCCAGAAGAGGCAGTCTGCCAATTTTCGTTTCAGTTCTGTCCTAGCCTGGCTTTGTTTGTACCATTTGCACTCCCTGATGCCGATCCTGAACCTGAAGAAGGTCAACGAGAGGGGAGAGCCACAGCCCGTCTATAACTGGACGGATGACTTATACCGGAAAGGGTCCTACTACAAGTTCAACTTCAACTTTCCGGGGATTCGTCATGTCGGCCTTCGATGAAAGCGAAATTCCCCGTCCCCCGAGAGAAATGACGAGCGCTTTGATAAACCGAAGCTCGGGGACGTTTTCGGACCGACGCAGGGAATTGTGGTCGAATCTACGGATTCAAGGGCAAACCCCATTTGCTGCCCTATTGGTGCTCGGAGCACCTGCTCGGGATGGAGGTTGCCCGACATATGGACTATGTTGAAGAGGAGTTCGGCCTAGGAAAGAAGAGAGGACAGATTTTTCAATATCCTCTTTCCTGGGCAAATGTTGAGATTTTTGAGGTAGGACAACATTCCTACCTTGAGCAAGAGTTTTCCCGGATTGGCCTGGTTTTGTTGCCGCAACGCTGGAAGTATGACCCATATGGAATAAGGGGAAAGTTCGCACATCTCTGCCCCCGGGCAGATATAACCGAAGATAGATGCGATGTGGTCCATGTGGATCTTGACTGGGAAATCGAATTAATGGAAGCTTCTCCTCCCTGGCAGGATTTCTACTGCGAGGAGGTGACATATGACCCCAAGCGAAACCCGGACCACCGTTTCATCTCCAGGGTTCAAAAAATTTCTATCCAAGATAGCAGGCCTTAACTGGTCTAAAGAAAAGATTACCGAATGCTGGAAGATGAGATGCCGCACGCAGCACGACAAATCAACAAGGAGAAACCTGGCCGTAGATGACGACTTTTCGGTTCTCTATGACCAACATCATGACAGCTGGCGGCCGTTCGCATATCAAGGTTACGTTCCCCGAGGTCCCTTTGAAGACTATAAAGGAGGGTCTCCCTCTCAACAGTTGTACACTTCGGCAACTACCAGCGTGGGCCCAACAAACTTCCAGGTCGATCCAATGCAGCCCGTGGCTTCCAAGACGGCGCCTGAGAAGGCGAAAGAATTAGTCAAGGCAACGCCCGAGGCAATCCCTCAGGCACGAAAAGCGCCAGCGCCGTCAGAGGGCAGACCGGTTGCGGCAGACCTTCTGCAAGTCAAACCCCGGTACAAGTTTACCGTGGGAGCATCAGCGCCGCTGCACCTGCTTCATCTCCTTCCCCTGATCAGACTGTTATTCCAGAAGAGAAGAAGCGGAAGAGAGTTGAGAAAATCAGGCGACCTAGCCTGATAGTGCAGCAGCCAGTTGCAGAGCCGCAGCCGCGTCCTGCCGCCGCAGAGACAGTGTCTCTGGGCAGTCCTAAGCCAGCCGCCGAAATCAGAAGCACAGACATCCATCCGGCATCGGCTCAGGCGGAGCCCGCAGGTACGTTCGCTGCCCCTGTCTCTTTGGTCTCACCCAGTCCCAGTCCCACTCCGTCTCCTGCTCAATCCGAGCAAGTCATGGCCGCATCCCCCTCCCCGTCTCCACGCCCTTCTAGCGGCCCCCATTCTTTCGATCAGTTTGCTCAGAACCCTAACGTTTCTCTTTCTCTGAGCACAACTCCAAACCCTTCGCCTGAGGTAAGTGCTGAGGCTGTCCGTTCACCGTCACATCCACCATCTCAGCCGCTTCAAACCCTTGCAGTGTCAGCCGTTCCCATCTCCATTTCCCGGTCGCCCCCACAAGCGACCGATTCTTCCAAGGTCCGTCCGGTTCCTCCTGGTCCCATCCCCGCAGGAGAGACGTCTCAGCAGAACCCTAGGGCCGGGGGAACCAGATTTTATGGACGACCTCCGTAATACGTACGACTTGCCCCCGGCAACGAGGGTCGTAGAGTATTCTCGTCTCTTTCCTCCAAGACCTGAAGCGGAGGAGACATGAAGAGATAGCCGCCCCGGCAAAACGCGCAAAGTATGATTTCGGGAGGAGAGTGATTACAACAGAGAAAATAATCCCAAAAGTAAAGAAACCTCTCCGGGAAATGACCAGGGCGGACTACGAACTCCAGACAAAGGAGAAGAGCTTTGACGACATTAACAAGCAATATGAGATTCAGTCAATCATGCGCAAAGCTGACAATCTCTTTGTCAAAAGTCTGGAGGAGCAGGAAGAACTTTTCGGGTTGCAGGATAAAACAAGGCAGCTTGAAGAGGACCTGTCTAGGTCCACTGAGCAACTGGAAGCGGCGCGGCAAGAAATAGATGAACTCAAAGCCCAGCTGGCCGCTTCTCAAAGAACAGAGCCGCAACCGAAAAGAAAGCAGCCTCTGAGCAGATTTCTCAGCTCCAAGAGTCTTTGAAGCGAGCACGACCGCAACTTGCAGAGAGAGCATCTCAAGCGACGGTCTTTTCAAAGACAAAGGTTAAGGAGATGCGGGCTGGTTTGCTGCGGGAATGCAAGCCCCATACCTATAAGGCGATGGCAGTTCTGGATTTCGCATCCGTAATTCAAGAAGTTTCTGGCCTGTGGAAAGCCCGTGGTAGAGGAGGCCGAACGTCGAGCGAAGCAATGGCCGGACCTCGGCGGTAAATCTTCGAGAGCGCGAGCGCAACGGCCTCCAATTTTCTCCCGTGTCCTCATTCGCTGCAGAATGGGCAGGTGCAAGGGTGACCTTGCACAAATATTTCAAAAAAGTTGAAGAGGTGAGAGTTGCCAGACGAATGCTTGATGCATTCAGACATGAAAGGGATATCTGTCTGGCCCCCTTTCACGCTCTTTCTGAACTAGGGTGCCCAGGTTTTGTTGAAAATGGCGAGCTTCTCACCCTAGATCGGGTGAAAAGGAATTGGCAGTCCTTCGAACCAGATACAGCTGAAATTGATAGCTGGACTGAGCCAATCCAAGACAGTGAGGTCACTCAGATGGTGGCCAAATATTCCAAGATCAGCTCCTACTTCCAGGAGTTAGAAAAGAGATACCTCACCATCGACCTGCACGCGGTCGCTGCTTTCCACGCAGCATTAGAAGATGTAGCTGACCGCCGGCCATTTGAAGCGTAAGCTTGGCGCCCAGCCCAGGCCGCATACGATCGCATTTGCGAAGCAGAAGCAAGAGATGGAGAGCTTTCGGAAGGTAACTCTGAGGAGGCAACTGACAAAGATGAATCTGAAGAACAGTTGCCGCAAGGAGAACAGCTAGAGCAGCAAAAGGCAGGGGAGGCAAGTTCCTCTGCACCCAATGGATGAAGGCATGGATTCTTTGCGCCGAGGCGAGCTCGACACCCCGCGAGCCGCCAGAAATGTTGTCACATTTTGCACGGGGTGCAATGTCTTCAGTGTTGTAACAGTGCTGCTCTTCTTTTTCCCTCTTCCCCTATTTTCCTTCCTTCTCCTCTCCCTTTCCTTTTCTTTCCCGCATTCTCTTTCCTTCCCCCCTTTTTTCTTGGAGTCCCCAGTTGATTTTTCAACTTTCCAGCAAGTTACCTGAAAAATGGCTAAGTGTTGGTGCGAAGTTCGCACTTCGCCCAGTCTGGGTGCGAAGTTCGCACTTCGCCCAGTTTTGGTGCGAAGTCTGACTTCGCCCCACTTTCTGGGCGCACCTTGCAACTGGCAGATTGACAGGCTGGCAGGCTGACAGAAGATGATAAAAGGCCGGAGCAGAGTCCGTACGGCGGCAGACACCAGTTTCCACCTGTGCGCAGTCCGACTTCGCAGTAAAGTCGGAGTGCGCCCTTGACAGGTGCGCAGTAGGGGAACAAACCTGGAATTTGACCAAGGCATGAAGGCCTTCCCGACTGCACCGTTCTCTGCCCGCGCAACCCGAGATGCTCCGATCCCAAGCGAAGTTGGACGGATCGCCTTCCAAGGCAGTACACGTGTCACACAAAGATCATCCATCATCCGACAAGTGTCCAGCCTTCGGGATTAGAGCCGAAACGTGCCGAGCAAAAGGACAAGCATGGGCTGCACTGCCTACGCCAGTAGCCTCCTTCAAAGCTGATCTGATGTTTCACCTGCTCCAGCTACCTGCATCACCGCCAGAAGAAGATTCTGCCCAACACACCGCCATGTAGCTGTCCAGCTTCCAGGAGGACCATGCTGCGGGTACAATCCGGTCCGACAAAAGGTCAGCATTTGTAGCTCTTTCGCCGCTTTTGTCAGCTTATGTTTGATCGGGACTTTGTACCCATTAATGTAACGGGAGGGACTCGGGCTATAAAAGCCCACCGTGAATTCATTGTAAAGGGTGGAAGGGGAATGTCTCGTTAGGGAACCACCGTGCCCATTGTAACCGTGCTTCGCTTATAAATATAATCTGTATGCTTGGTTCCGTTCTCGTCGCTTCGTTTTTTATGCTGCCTTTCTTTATATTCATGCCTTAGGCTAACCCCGTGTCATGGCTCGTTGATTCATTTCAGCATTTGATGATCAGTTGCCTCTAGCATTGCTTGTTTAAAGCACCCCCCGTACTTCATGAATTAAAAGGATACATAGAATAGCCGTAGTAGCGGTTCCATCGCTTGTGTGTTTTGTTGCTGGTCCGTATCTTGTGATTGGTGCGCTGCCGTACTGTTAGTTCCTTGTAGGGAATGTCTGTTAGGGGGCCATTGAAGCCGTGCGGTTAAATTCTCTACATAAACACATATACCTGGCTCTGATATCTCTATGATTGCTTTCTACCCATGTTAGTGTCCGTAGGTGGTGATTGACGTGTTGCCGTACTGTTAGTTCCTTGTAGGGAATGTCTGTTAGGGAGCCGTTGTAGCCGTGCGTACACTGCTTGGGTATCGGAAGTATACGTTAGATTTTGCAGTTCTTTGTCATGCTTTGTGTTTATATGCAATAAGTAGCGGTGATTGGTGTGTTCCCGTACTGTTAGTTCCCCCCACCAACCTTTGAATATATTTGTAAATCTCTTCCTGTACATTTATTTCTTTCCTGTACTCTTAGCTTAAATCAAAAACCCCCCCAAAAGGAGCCGGCCTTCTCCGGAGATTGGCTCGGAAGGCATCTCTTCCTTCCGGCCTTTCATGTTGGTGGGCGAATCTGGGCGCATTAACCCAAATCCTTTCCTCATGGCAGATTCGTAACCAACAGGTACGTTTTGCGAACCAGCCTTGTGTTGCTTCAGCGTGTTTGGTGAAGGCCTAATACGCTTTTTCTCTGTCTTCCTCTAACTGCAGCAGCTGGCAAAGTCTGTCATCTATCGGATCCCCGCTGCCTCTCTCTTCATCAAGCATCCAGAGAGCGGGAATTTCGATGTGGGTCGGCAAGATTGCTTCTTTGCCGTATACGAGCGCATAGGGGGACGTTTTAATGGACTTCTTGAAGGCTATCCTATCCGCCCACAGCGCCCGATCCAGGAGTAGGTGCCAAGTCCTCTTGTTTCTCTCTATTGTCCTCCTGATGATTTTCAGCAGATTCTTGTTGGTGGACTCGGCGAGACCGTTCCCCTGCGAGTAGTAATTGGAAGACATTTTGTGATAAATGCCGTATTTGCCAGTGTACTCCGTGAGTACGGCGCTTGCGAACCCCGGACCATTGTCCGTTACTATTGACTCAGGGACACCGAAGCGTGTAATGAGGCTCTCGAGGAACCTAATGACCGTCTCCTGGTCCGCATTCTTTGTGGGGATCGCCTCGCCCACCGCGTGAAGTAGTCGGTGGCGGTAAGAATGAACTTGTGCCCCGCTGCAGAGTTCGGCGTAATTACCTCGATAAAGTCCAGACCCCATTGCTGAAACGGAGTCTCGGCTTGGATCGGTTGAAGGGGCAGGGGTGCTTTTCTATTTCTGCCAGAAATCTCTGGCATTGATCACATTTTGTACAGATCGCATGCGCGTCTGTAAAGAGAGTGGGCCAATAGTACCCAGCTCTTATTATTTTCAAGGCCGTAGGCCTTGCAGAATGGTGACCCCCAGGAATCCCGGAGTGGAATTCCCCGAGGACCCTGGGCTGGTTTGTTTTCTTGACGCACCGTAACAGGATGCCGTCGATGTTTCTGAAGTAAAGCCCCTCGGGGCGAAGAGTGTATTTCAGTGCACCTAGCCGAAACCTCCTTCTTTGTGAGGCATTCAGGTGGTCTGGACATCTCCCGGTGCATAAATACTTCACCAGGTCATCTGTCCAGTCACTCTCCTCGGGTAAGGAGTTGGCTAGGTTGGTGTTTGTTGCTGGATCCTCCCACTTACAAGCGGATATCTGGGCTGCTGCGCTTCGGGCCAGCTCCTGGCACAAGGCTCGGCCTCTGATAAGCTTGGTTGGCCGCACTTCGATGTCGAACTCCTGGATTTTAGCAATCCATCCTGCTCTCTTGTGACCCGGCTCTCCTCGTATGATGAAGCTTCGAACGTCCGGGTGTATCACAAAGACAGTAGTTCTGCTCTGGGAGACAAAGTGCCTGAACTTTCGGAGAGACTTCATGACTGCGTGAACCTGTCGCTCTATAAAGTTGTACTTTTCTTCATGCGGCTGAATCACTTGGCTCAGGAACGCTATGGGGCGCTCCTCGCCATCATCTCCCTTTTGGGTCAGGACTGCGGCGTAACTCTCGGGTTCTCCCACCGCATACAGGATGAAATCCTTGGAGTAGTCCGGGTTTATCAACACCGGAGCTTGCGCAATTCGGGCCTTGATTTCCTCAAAGGCCTGCCTCCTTTCATCAGTCCATAAGAATTCAGCATTCTTTTTCAGCAATTTGGCCGAAGAAGGACTGCAGCCCCTTCTTGTCAACTGGGGCGGGCAAGCGGAGGAGGGCTTCTGCTCTATCAGGGTCCACGGCTAGGCCTTTCTCGGAGATGACATGCCCTAGCAGCTTACCTTCTTTTACCGCGAAGACAAATTTCTTCGGGTTTATGGAAATGCCGAATTCACGACACCTTTCAAATATTTGCCGCAGGTGGGGAACATGGTCTTCTCTCTTGTGAGAGAATACAGTCATGTCATCCAAGTAGATGACAATAACCTTGTTGAGCAGCTCTCGGAAGGCCAGGTCCATGGCTCTCTGGAATGTGGCGCCAGCATTGGATAAGCCGAAAGGCATGCGCTGGTAGGCGAACGTTCCCCATTTGGTGGTGAACGCCGTCTTATGCTGGTCCTCATCCTTGACCCAGATCTGGTTATACCTAGAAAAGCCGTCTAGGAGGGAGAATCTTTGTGCTCCATCAACTATATGGAGGATCTGATCGATTTGGGGAAGCGGATAATGGTCCTTGAGGGAGGCCTGATTCAGGTTTTGAAGTCCACACAGAGACGAATGTCTCCGTTCTTCTTCCTCACGAGAACCAAGTTCGCAACCCAGGATGAATGCTTGATGGGGTAGATGATCTTGGCTTCCAGCATCTTCAGGAGCTCGGCTTTCATCATGGCCTCGATCTTCGGATTTACAGCCCTCTGCTTCTGCCGGAATGGCTTGGCGCCATCTTCTAGCTCAATGGTATGCTGGATTATATTTCTGTCATACCCCTTCAAGTCCTAGTAGCACCAGGCTACTATGTCAGGGAACTCTCGGCACAATGTTCTGATTTGCTCCAGTTCCTCTGTGGTGCAGTCTGTCCCGACCTTGATTGTTTTTCCAGGTTCAAGCTCCAGGTCGAAGTACTGCTTCGGGTCTACTTTGATCCGATGTGATATTGCTCTGTCGTTCTGATCAAATAGACTCTCAAGTGTAATCAGTCCTTTTGGGACATGATTATTTTTCAGCTGTATCAACCCCTCATATTGCTCGTCATCAGGGTCTCTACCTTCGATTGAACACGCTTCGTTAACCAAAAATGTGAAGATCTCTTCGTCACAGTCAAACACCAGCCAGTGGATGTCCTTATCAGGCACAGAAGGCCTGTAAATGGTACGGACCGGCTTCGGCTTCTGGACAGTGTCATCAGTCGGAACGTACCTGGCTCCAACAGACGCCAAAATGTCAGCATGCTTGTTCCTCTCACGCGATATTGCCTTGACATTCAATGAGTCGAACGACTCCATCAGGTCCCAGACCCGATTACGGTACGCCTTGAGATAGTGCTTCTTGGAGGCGCACTTGTTCGTAATCTGGTGGCACACCAGCTCTGAGTCGCCAAAGATCTGCAAATGCTTAATCCCCAGCCTTTCCGCTTTCGCAAACCCAAACACAGGGCTTCGTACTCCGCCGCGTTGTTGGTACAACTCCAAGCCAACCTGTAGGTGTAGTCCTTCTGGATCCCGGTCGGAGAAACCAAAAGTACACCTCCACCGGCGCCATTTTTGCATCGTGCGCCGTCAAAGAAAAGCTTCCACAACTTTTCTGATGTAGGTCCCACTTCACTTTTGGCCGACTTGTCAAGCCTCTCAGGCTGGATGACATTGTAGCAGCCTTGCTCTGTCTCGATCACGGCGTTGAAGTCCCGCAAGGAGAATTCATCTTCCACTTGCAGCAACTCGAGAGCTTGCTCCGTCATATCCACCACCACCAGTTCTTCCTCCGTCAGCTGGACCATGCAATCTTGCGACTCTTCCCCGGGTATCTTCTCTACTAATAAAGTGGAAGGCTTCTCGTTGTAAATCTTCAGTCTCCTTCCTTTGAAGGGCACTTCCATGTGTGAGTAGTCTAGAGACAAATACCCTCCTAACTTCGCAGTGAACTCCCTGGAGAGGCACATGCCGAAGTAGGGTTCCAAGTCGACAACCACGACCTCTTGAATGACCACGATGTCGAGAGCTTTGTGCAGCCGAATAGGGATGTCCTTAATGACACCGACTGTCTTGACAGGGGTGCCGTCCAGTTGCAGCACACCTTGGCTACTCCTTGTGTACTCCATCCCGATTTCGTCGCAGACGGCTCTCGGCATTACGATCGTGGAAGCTCCAGAATCCACCATACAGTTGTGCACTATGTACCCTTGCATCCGTAATGACAGATAGAAGGGAGGTGGTCTGTTCTTCCCAGTGGCCGAGACTGTTAGGGGTTGCACCAGAACAGCGGGTTGTATCTGCTTGTCATTCTTCATGCTTTTCAGAGATTCCTGCAGCAGATCAACCTGCCCTGGCAGTAGAAGAGCATCATACATGCTGATTCTTACGGGGGTCCTCTTCAGCTCGTCTACGATGCTGTAGCCCGAGGTGCTAGCTCCTTCCGCTTCTTTTGTCGGCTCATACTTCGTCCGTCACCGCTGAGTGGCCTCAACTCTCTGTCTCTTGGTCAGAGACGGATATCTCAGCTTCTCCTGAGCTTGTTCTTTGGTTTCAGCTGGAGGCCGAGCAGTGGGAGCTTTAGGCACGGGAGCTTTCACTACGGGAGGCTTGACTGCGGGAGCCTTTGCTAGAGGAGTTTTCTCTTTTGCTGTGTAGGGCCACAGCCTCTTGTCAGGTGGTAGCCCAGGGGGTTGGGCCTTATCTCTTCTGGCGTATACCTTCAAGGGCTTTGGAGCAGCCTCAGCAGACTTTATATTTTCCTTGGCAGGAGGCGGCAATAGATCTTCCTCTGGGACGGCAAAGTTGCCTTCGTCGTCCAGGATCATATAGAGTTCTTTGTCCTCTATTGCGCTGTCGGACAAGGTCTGGAGGTAGTGTTGGTGCAGTGTGCAGTCATCCTCAGAATGCGGGTCGTTGCACGTGGTGCACCAGTTGATCTGGTCAGAGGTACCAGGTTGGTCTTCAATGGCAGCATTTCTCGGAGGGGGACGCCTCTGATCTCGCCGTTCTGGGGCTTGATCTTTTGTCAGTGTCGGGGGTGGATATGGCCTCCTTGGAACAAGGTCCATCTGGGCCTGTTTTTTCTTTAGAACGGTCATGTCGTTGGACATGGTGTGATATCCGGAGGCCAAAGCTCGTACCTCCTGGAGGATATTTTGAATATCATTGTCAGGAGGCGGCAAATGAGCTGGAGGAGGTAATGCAGCCAATGGAGGAGGTGTGGAATATTGTGCATACTGCGGGGGAGCAAGGAGTGATGGATAATGCGGAGGAGGAGGCGGATAATGAATTTGTGGCGGGCCGTAAGGATTCTCGACCGGCGCCGGGTTCCATTGTTGCTGGGGTTGTTGTCCTGAAGTGGACGGCACTGGACCGGAAGCTGATGGGTACTGAGATCGGGGAAAGTCGGGGTAAATAGGCGGCTGTACCCTGTGCGGGAGTCTGCCAATGGAAATGATATCCATTTCAGCTTGCTGGGCAGCCTCATACAGAGCAGGGAACGAGTCGATTCTGGCTATCTTCAGCAGTAGGCAAATGTCTGAGTTAAAGGATCTCAGGTAGTAGTGGGCAGCCTGACCTGCTGAAGGCCGGAGTTCGCGAGGTACTCGTTTCCAAGACCTTGCAAACCTGAAGTTGAAGTCTGAAACCTCCTCTTGGGGGTGTCGTTGTATACTTTGGAATTGATGCAGCAAAGAAGAGGGATCAGCAGACTCGTTGCATCCTTTCACGAGCCTGCCGGCTAACTGTCGCCACCCCGTGATAGATCCCTCTGGCAGTGATCTCCACCAGTAGAGAAGCTTTCCCCTTAGGGAAAGGGCCAATAGACGGGTCTTCACACCTTCGTCAGTGATGGAATGTAGCGCAGCCAGGGCCAGAATGTCCTGGATGTGTTCATACGCCGTCTTGCCGTAGCCGTCATACGTAGGGATAGACTTTAAGGCAGCGGGGGGCACAACTTGTCTGTCCGACTAGGGCCAAGGGCCCCGTGGAGTCCACCGTCGGGAAGAGGTCATCATCGTTCTGCTGGGCAGCCATGTCTTCTTCCCCTCCGGTGGTGTACTCGGTGTCAGAACCGTCCGAGGATGTGGATTCTTCCTCAGCCTCGTCTTCTTCGATTTCAGCCTCGGCCTCTTGAATTTCAGCCTCAGCTTCTTCTTCTACACGAGCTTGGTGATCAGTCAGCCTGACGTGCTCGCCTGGAGCGTCAATGTCGATTTCGTAAAAGTCAGTCGGGTTTCCCGGATTCCTTGCTCGCCACCTTCTTGTTTGCATGAAGGCGTTAGGACCGGTCTTCACGGACCCAGAGAGTATTCAGATATTTGCAGAGTCGCCAGGTGCTCTGATTTTTAACAGCAATGAAGCGAACACCTGTGCTTCAATTCTGTTTGGGGGTGGGAAACTACCATGTCCCACCGGGCGTGCCAAAGAAACTGTTGGTTACGAATCTGCCATGAGGAAAGGATTTGTTGTTATTGCGCCTAGATTCGCCCACTAGATTGAAAGGCCGAAAGGAAGGAATGCCTTCCGTGCCAATCTCCGGAGAAGGCCGGCTTCCTGTGGGGTTTTAGTGTTTTAGGATAAGAGTGCAGGGAAAGAGATAAAAGTGCGGAAAGAGAATCCAAATGTGATTGGAGTTGGGTGGGGGGAATAAGCAGCACGGCAACGATCAATCACATTTGGATTCTCTTTCCGCACTTTTATCTCTTTCCTTGCACTCTTATCCTAAAACACTAAAACCCCACAGGAAGCCGGCCTTCTCCGGAGATTGGCACGGAAGGCATTCCTTCCTTCCGGCCTTTCAATCTGGTGGGCGAATCTGGGCGCAATAACAACAAATCCTTTCCTCATGGCAGATTCGTAACCAACGAAACTTCTAAGGAGAAAACTATGTTCATTAAGTTGGACATGGCCAAAGCCTATGACCGGGTCAGATGGCCCTTTCTTCAAAAACTTCTTGTTGTTTTTGGCTTTGAGGAGGAATGGATTAGATGGGTGATGAGCTGTGTTTCTTCTTCCTCGTTCTCCGTTATTGTTAATAATGAGTCATCGGAGCTATTTGAGGCCTCAAGGGGATTGAGGCAAGGAGATCCTTTATCTCCTTATTTGTTTATCATTATGGCGGAAGGGTTGGGAAGATTTCTCAAGTCTCAGGTTAGGCAAGGTCTCATTCATGGGTGGAAGTGGGATAGTAGTTTGCCGCCTCTTTCCCACCTTCAATTTGTTGATGATACTGCTTTGCTGGGAGTTGCCACTATCAGGGAAGCTGGCAACATTAGACGGTCTCTTGACATATATCTTGGTGCTTCTGGACAGATGATTAATGAGGATAAGTCTTCTATTTTCTTCTTCAATACCCCTCCTCTTATTCAAGCCAAGATTGCTCGCATTCTAAGATTCCAGGTCGGGACTCCCCCCTTCATTTATCTTGGTATTCCGATTTCATCTCATCCTCTGCCTAGATCTTCTTGGCAATCTATGCTTGATAAGTTTAGAAGGAAGGTGAATCACTGGACCGTCAGATGGCTATCCTCTGCGGGTAGAGTGTTGCTTTTAAAATCTGTTGTTCAAGCTTTACCCATTTACAAGTGTTTTGTGCAAATAGCTCCCTCTCGTTTCATCAAGGACATGGATGCTTTGTCAAGACAGTTTTTGTGGTCTGGAAAACTTGATCAATCTAAATGGAGTTTGGTTAGGTGGGATTCTATTTGTAGGCCGGTTCAAGAGGGAGGCCTTGGGTTGCGACAAGCGGCTCGTTCTAGGCAGGCTTTGGTTGAGAAACTTTATTGGAAATGGTGTACCTCTCAAGATCAGGTTTGGGCTAAAATCTTATCTTGTAAATGCTTAAAGGTATTTCTGAGGCTGAGATCCCTAGAGTCAGCTTGGTTGGGAAAGGTTCAGTTATCTGGGAAACTCTCAAAATATGAGCTAATTTAATTAAGCAGGGTTTGTTTAGGATTTGCAATCGGAGATCAAATGCTTTTTTCTGGGAGGATTCTTGGGATGGGCACCCTCCTATCTTGACTCAATATCCCAGGTTACGTTCCCTAAGCGTTTGTTTCTTGGAAGCGGGCTGGTCTCGTGTGGAGGACTTTAAAAAAATCCAGTCTTTTGGAAATCTGGAGATTTACAGGTGGAAAGACCCGCAAGAATGGCCCCAGGGGGGATTGGCCGAGGACAGATATGTGCTTGCTCTTATTCTTGCGGGGAGGCCCTGCTCTTCGTTGAGGGATAAAGACATTCTGGCTTGGAACCCTGATCCCAAGGGAACCTACTTTGTAGCCAATGGTTATCAGGTTCTGGATAAGCACAAGTTTGGGAGTCTCCCTGTCACATGGTGGAAAAAGGTGTGGAACAGATTTGCTTGGCCGAAATGTAACTTTTTTCTCTGGCTGGTAGCTTGTAATAAATGCCTCACTTGGGATAACGTGAGGAAGAGGAGATTTCAGGGTCCCTCTTTTTGTGTCCTTTGAGATAAGAATGAGGACGACTCTTTTCATTTATTTTTCCAATGCTCCCTTGCCAGAGACATTTGGCACCGTTGGTGGAGTTTCTAGAACCATCCTTGTTTTCATGTGCTCTCCCTGGTGGAGTTTTGGAGTAGTCTGGGCAGACCTCCGGCCAAGGCCCCCTTCCTCCGGGTGGCTTGGAATTTGGGCCCTTCTTGCATCATCTGGCAGATTTGGCTCGAACGGAACCGTCGCATCTTTCAAGGCAGTCATTTGGCTGTTCAATAGATCTGGCAAAGGATCCTGTGTATGGTTCAGGAAACTATCCATAGAAAATGTGATGTGGACCCTCTTTTGGACTCTAGGGAGGAGAAGGTACGGCAGGCCCTTGGTATCTTTGGGGTTGGTGCGAACTCTTCTAGCCCTAGCAAGGTTCCTCAGCTCAGCAAGAAGGTTAGGAGAGATGGTAGGTGGAGGCCGCCCCCTAGAGGAGTTTTAAAAATTAATACTGATGGGTCGTCCAAGGGCAATCTTGGACATGCTGGAATTGGCGATGTTGGGAGAGATTCTGCTAGCGTGGTCAGTTTTTTCTTTTCCATTTATAAAGGTGTTCACTCCAACAATTTTATGGAAACTCTTGCGATTCTCGAGGCCTTGCAGAGGGGGTTTTCTCTTGGCTGGCGCAGGATTATCTGCGAGTCCGACTCTCAAATTTTGGTTAATCTTTTAAACAGCAAAAGGGTGGAGGATGTTAATTGGTAGTTGGCCTCTGTGGTCGTTCAGATTCTCAAAATGAGTGAAGAGTTCGAATTTATATCCTTTGTGCACATTCCAAGGGAATGGAATGGGGTTGCTAATTACCTGGCCAAAAGGGCTTTTGAGTTGTTGGATCCTTGGATTATCAATAACTGGGAGAGTCTCCCGTCTGGGGACTCTCAACGTCTCTGGGAGTTGATCCACAAGGATGTTCAGACTTAATGTGGTTTGTTCTTGTTGTCTTCTTCGGATTTCGACCTTGTCTGGTGGTTTTAGCATATTTTGTCGCTTATTTGAGTCCTGGTTGGGAGCTCAGCTGTACTCTGTAATCCAAACTTTTTATCAATAAATTTTTACCCCTTTATTTAAAAAAAAAAACATATAACATACACAAAGACCTATTGAGAATCTCCTTTGTTTTACAAGAACTTATAACATAGCATACTCCAAACAATCTAGCCCCTAATCCCAATGGATGTATGACAAGGTCATGTTGCATAAATGTGTAATCCATGTTTCCACCACACGGGAATATGATTGAAGCTCATCCAACACAGCATCAAGCGCTTGTCCAAAAGCTTGTGGAATAATTAGCCCTTAGTTGCAGCAGACATTCTACAAGGTTGTCATGTATTGGGTATATTTGAGCGTCAGCCATGTTTAAAAGGTAAATTCAAGCATGACCCAAGGTCAAAATCGTAAGAATGTAACCTAAACTTACACCCCACAAGAATGTAATTGAAACTTGCTTGACACTACATTAAAAGTTATGCATAACCTCACCCAGTATTCAGTGCATATTTGCAGTGGGCATGTGGCAAGTTTTCGGTGTATTGAATACAAGGTTCATTCAAGCATGCTTTGAACTTTGAACACTGCCAGATTCACAATCTTAAGAATGTGTTGCAAGCTTACCTACTGCAATTCAACCCATAAAATTGGGGCTCAAAATCTAATCCACAATTCCCTAAATCAAGATAACAAAACTTAACACTCGCAGGAACTATATCCTATCCAAATAGCTAAACTTTATAGACCCTAAATACCAAGCTGGTCCATAGTATATTAAAGATCAGCTCCCTCGTCATCATCTCACCATCAACCAAGTTTACATCACATCAAATAAGAATTTAATCCAAGCTTTGTCCAACACTGTGTTACAGGGTGCTCATAAACCCACTCAGGATTTAAGTCCAGATTCCCAGCCAACATACGGTAAGCTTGACGCGTATTAAATATTTTCAATTTTGGATATTTAACTGAATGCAATTTCTGGTTGGAAATATCAAATATACCATGATAGAGGACACACGGACTTGTTATAACTCATTAAATATGCTTCAGGATAACACGCAAAATGTAAGTTATGAGGTACTCTACACCCATTATCGAAGACTCATATTAATAGGAGGCTTAAAATCCCGTATGAATGTGACTAGGGGCTTGCACCTCCAAGAGCAGAGTCTCATGCCACAGGACTGCTTAAACTATTCAGCAGATTCCGGCGGAGAAATTCAAGGAGCTTTTTAGCAGAAAGTTGGTCTCATGTTTTTTTAAATTTCATCAAGTATCATCATGATTGAGATAAACTCAAAACTGCACAGAAGAGGGAGAAAAAGCTGGACCAAACTTAAAATGCACAGCCCCCCTCGTGAACACCGCTGGAGGTTTCCTCCCCATTTCTGCAATGCTCCACATTTTAGTCCCATATTTCTTGTAGCAACTTGATTTTTTATTTTAGAACCGTAGCCCCGAGCATGGGATCATGGAATCATATCGAAATAACCTCTGTTTAAAATAGTAACAATGAAACCTGAGTTTTCCCCACACAAAATGCAAACGTCCCCCGCACGAAAGAGTGCGGATAACCTAATCCTAGATTTATAAAGCCAGAAAAAACAAAATAAAACTGCAAATGGGTACTCACAGTCAAAATTCCTCTCCTCCAAAAACGCGGTGCCGAGGGCTTGCTGGACGTCGCAGGGGCGCTGCGGGGGGTAAGGCCGGTTGCGGTAGCCCCAAAATCCGAAGAGGTGCTCCTTGAAATAATCCACAAACTTGTCCTGCCCCTCCTTCATGGTCTTGATGGCCTTCTTGGGTATGGGTGGCCCGTTGAAGGGGCTCTCTATAGGGGGCAGTGCCTTCCACATCTTGTGGTCCTCCTCCCAGAAGGGCACCTTGTTCTCCTCCAAATCCTCCTTCAGCCCCTCCTGCGCGTACTGCTCGGACTTGGCCAAGAACTTGAGAAAATTGTTGTTCTCCAATTTTTCCCACACCTGGCGGTTCTCCTCGAGTTCTTCGGGCGTGGCGGAGTCCTTGTCGGCAAAGAGCGGGTGCTCCTTGAGATCATCTTCGACCTTTTTGGAGTACCGGTAGTTCGGCGGGCCGTATTTGCTCTCGCGCTGGAAGGCCTTCCACCTCTTTGAGTAGAGTTCGTCTTGTTCTTCTGTCATGGGCTCCGGGGGCAGCTTCGGCGGGAGGGACGACTTGAATTCCGGCTTCTTTTTCCAGGGCCATAGCGACCCCACGAACGGAATGGATATGCCCATTGTGCCGGGGATTCTGAAGAGTTTTTGGTTGCAAATATGGTTTTGGGTCGTGCCCAAACCGAGGACTTTTACTGTAACATATGAGCAGCGTTGAAGATATCAGTGATGCTTCGGCGATGTGCCGCTACATTCTGTACTGGATTCTGTTTTGCTTCATGAAATACATAATGGTGTCCAACCCATTTGTTGCAAGGGATAATGGTGTGCCTTGGAATGCAGGGGGTTGAGGTTTTTCAAAAAAAAACAACAAAAATTAAGATAAAGCCAGCCGGCCACCTACTGTAATGGTAGAAATGGGATGTAGATGGCTTTGAAGTTCAATTGCTCGTTTTCCATTCTAATTGTTTTCGTGTGCATGCCAACAAATTTTTGGCAGCATACAATATTTTTATTTGGAGTGCCAACCAATCTTTCAGTGAAGACTTTCGAATTTAAATAGCAAGTTTAAGGGAGAGGCGTTAGGTTTGAATTGAAATGTAAGGGAAGATTTTAATTACATCCCCAAGACCTAAATATGGTTTATGGGTGGTTTATGGGATTTTAAATATAGAAGTACAATTTTTTAAATCATATTATATGATATTTAATATCTTTGAGAAGGTTGTTCCTTCTCCTGTTGATTTGGGTTAGCAATTCTCTAACTTTTTTTATTTTATTGTCTTCAAATAAATCTACCATAAACCCGTTTTCAAGTGTTTTTTTGTATTTGTCATGGATATCTAAAAAGCTCGGGCATTTATAGATGAAGTGTTCCTCTGTCTCTACTGTCCCTGTGTTGCATAGAGTACAGATTCTTTCTTCCCATTGTTCTTTGGGCGTTGTCCATCTCCCTATTTCACATCTAAGCCTATGAGAGCTAGTCCTTATTTGAGCAATGAGGATTTTTTCCTTCCACTTGATTTCAGCGCTTATATACGCTTTTTCTTCCTTGTGGTCATACGTTGGGTTAAAATTTGCAATAGAATATTGTCTTTTCCCGCTTGCATTTTTCCACATTCCATTTTTGAACTTTTCATTCACATAATTTTTTATGTCTTTGTTGACATTTGGGCATTCATTTATGTTGATTTCCCAGCGTTTCATCCATTTCTGATTTTGTTTCATCCATGTATTCTTTCGCCTATGCAACTCTTCGTCCCTAGTTACCCTAGGCCATCTATCATCTTTCATGTTTTCTGTTTATTTTCAAATAATATAATAGCTTGGTCATAGCAATTGCTTCTAAAGGGAACATTCCAGTTTCAGCTAGAATAATTTCATAAGGAGTTATGGCCTTAATTTTGAGAAAATTTGTGATTAGATATTTTTGAATCCTTTCTATTTGCCTCCATTTTGCATTTGTTGTGTCACTAGCCCACACCTCGCAACCATACAACAAAACCGGTGTAACAATTAGGTCAAATAATACCTTGGTGGTCTTCCAGTCCCACAACTCAGCATTCCTACACCTGTTTTGAAGTGCATATAGTGCTCTACAACCACTTTGAGTTCTTTTCATTCTACATGTATTCCAATTAAGTTTGTCATGAAAGTCTATGCCCAGGTATTTGTATTCTACTACTACCTCAATCGGTTCTCCTACAAACTGAAATTCAAGTTGTTGCTTCTTCTTTTTGCTTGAAAAAATCATAATTTTTGTTTTGCTCGTGTTCACCTGCATCCCAACTTCTTTACAAAAGAGTTCTAGAGCTTGAAGGTGATATTCTAGATCTTTGGCTGTTTTGGCCACAAGAATTACATCATATGCATACATGAGAAGTTTTACCACATATTTGGCTAAGTGCACACCCCCTCCCCCAAATTTGTTATCCATTCTTCTAACTTGTCAATGTACAGCCCAAATAAGGTCGAAGATAGAGGGCAACCTTGTTTGACACCTATGTCACTACCAAAACATTCAAATAACCCTTCATGTGTTCTGATTCTAGTCTTTACATGCTCATATAGTCTGTGAACTGCTACCCTGTAGTGAATTGGAACCTCTATCTCTTCCATTTTGCTCCATAATTTTGTCCTTGGCATTGTGTCAAATGCCTTTTTGAAGTCTACAAAACAACAAAAAGCCTCCTCTTTTTTGTCCCATATTTTTTCCACTATGTCTGAGCGTGATACAGTGATCAATAGTTGAGTGAGACAATCCCCGTAGTTTAGGTTTTTTTGGGTTCTCGTTGAATGAATGGAGGAAATTATGAATCGAAAAAGCTAGGGCAATTTTAAAATCAAACTCTTTTTTGAGTGAATGGAGGAAATTATGAGTCGAAAAAGCTAGGACAATTTTAAAATCAAACTCTTTTTTGAGTGAATGGGAAGAAATTATGAATGGATAAAGTTAGGGTAATTTTTTTTTAATGAGTCATTTTTAGAAGTTGTATCTTTTCATACAGTTGTTTAATTCAAATGATTTTTGTGTCATTTTGTGCGAAATTTGAAAAGTTTTGAAATGAGTGGTCATTCGAAAGAATCCAAGTAGTATTGAGAGAGATATGACTATGTGAAGATAGTCTTTCGAAACTAGGTTTAGGGCTAATTTTTTCTAAAAAGCATCTATTTTTTAGGAGTCATTTATTTGCGAAGGGTTGTCCAATTCAAATGATTCTTGGATTAATTGTGTGAAAATTTTAAGAGCTTTAAAATGAATGGTCATACAAAAGAATATGAGAGGTATTGAGGGGTATATGACCCTATGAAACCATTTAGAACAAGGGCGGGATAATTTTTCAAGTTGTGGAAAATAAAATTACAAATATTTGTCAACTAAGGTGTCAGGTAAGGTTCAGATGATGGGAGGAGCAATGGAGGGCTAGGGCATCAATGAGGTAGGACATTTTGTCTAGACGTAAAAAAAATCAGCTAAGTTTCCTTTTGCCATTCATTATCTTAGAAATTTTACATGCAAACTATTGCAGGTTTATTTTCAAATAATATAATCATTATAGGATATTCTGGTAAATTTTAGTAGATTTTAATTCATAGTTTCCTTTTCATGGATTGATTTATAGCTCAAGCCTTAGAACCATCCCCAGTAGTAGAGGTTAATGAGGATCCCACATAGAAGCAATCCTTGTTGCTCGAAGATAGGGCAGTTTTTGGTAAATTTTAAGGTGTCTTGGCCAAGGGATTCAACTTTCAGAAAATAGATTGATATGAGTTGGAAGTCTCTAGGAGTGATTCCATCCTTTTTTCTCAAAGGTATCTTCCTAGCCATTTTTGTTTCAAGGAGGAACAAGATAGAATCCTAAAAGAGGGTCCTTAGTTAATGGAAGAGCAAGACTCTTCCTTTCTCATTGCTATGCAGGCTTTGCACCTAAAAATGTAAATATATCCCTAGTATCAGTATGGGTTAGGATGTATAGGTTACCCATTGTATTTTGGGAAATGAATACCTTCAAGACAATAGGAAACACTTTGAGTGAATTCCTTGAGATTTTATAAACTACAAAAGACAGAGTCTTGGCTATTTATGCTCGGATATTGGTCATGATTGATATCAATAAGCCTTTACCATAATCGAACATTATTAAGTATGATAATAAATTGTGGATCCAAACCATTGATTATGAAAACACGTATTTCATAAGTAGAATATCTCATGAGGTGGGGCATATTGAGAGATCATGCTCTAAGAAGAGTCCAGCTGAAACATATGTAAATTTACAAATGAATATGGATGAGGATGGTTTTCAAATTCCAAGAAATAGGTCTAGACAAATGAAAAATAAATAGTGGAGACCAGTAAGTAAGGATATTGGAAGAAATACAAATTCTTTTGAGGCTTTAGCCTATGAATAAAAAGGAGATCAAATCTTAAAGGACACAATACAACAGGATCAAAATATTAAGAATGAATCATATACTCAATATGATCCCGATTTAGGAATGAATATTCCCACAAAACCTAAGGAATGCACCTCATACAAATTTGAAGTCTCTCTTAAAGTACCATGCACCACTCAAGAGAAGGAAAGTGGTAGAGAAAACATAGTGCTAGATGTTAATACCTCTACCATTAATAAGGAATACCAAAAAATGAGCAGGATTAGTCAAAAGCTTCATTAGAAGAGGCAAGAGCGGATAAATCTAATGAAAAGGAAAGTTGTAAAATAATATTGAGGAATAGAATAGTAAGACCTACTCCCAATACTGACAATGCAAAAAGAGGAAAACCTTCAAATTATCAAGCAAGAGCCAAGGAAGCAAGATCAAACATAGAGAAAGGAACACAATCTAAGTTGGTTGAACTTCTCTTTACCAAACAACAAAATAATATTAGTAATTTGTAGGCAAGGCCAACAACCCCTAATGAGACATGATTATCATCTCGTGGAATATAAGGGGTGCTAATGCCCCCTCAAAGCAAAGGTGTGTCAGGGACCTCTATTTATGTATTAAGCTTGATATTCTTTATATCCAGGAAACTAAAATGACAGAGGAAGAAGTTTCTAAAACTATGAAAGCAATATGGATGATATGTAAATGGGATGTTGTGGATTTAGGAGTGATTTGGGGAATTCTAACATGTTGGAATCTAGTTAGAACCTTCATATCCTCATTAGTTGCATCCTACTTTGCATATATTTGTTTCATCCTTATCAATGTCTATGGACCTACAACTCAATCAAGTAGATCATAAGTATGGAGTAGGATTGAAGCCTTTATGAAAAGTAAAGATAAAGAAACCCCATGTATGATCATAGGAGATTTTAATACCATAACCAAGCAGGATGAAAGTTTTCAGGGAATAAGGAAAATAACCCAAAGTATAAGAGATTTATGAGCTTTTATTCAAAACAATAATCTATGGGAGGTTGAGTTTGAAGAGGATAACTATCCATGGACCAATAATAGATAGGTCATAACATAATAATAAAATAATTAGATAGATGCATAGTCTCGTATCATTGGCTAGGTGAAGGGACTTGTGCTAAAGTTAGTACCTTGACAAGGATCGGTTAAGATCATTGACCAATAAGAGTTAAAATGGTGGTAAGTGAATTCAAAAAAATCATATTTTAAATAGGAGCATAGGTGAGAAGACCATCTTCAATTTGTTGATACGATAGTGCATACATGGAATTCTTCAAGAAATGGTGGGTTGTATACACTTCTAAAACAAATTAAATCAATGAAATATAGATTAAAAGAATGAAACAAGAACACTTTCAAAAATATTTTTGAGAAGAAATAATAACTAAAAGATAAACTTTCAAATTTTTAAAAAGGTGAGCACAATAATCCAAGCTCAAAGGAAAGGGAGTTGCTTAGTGAATATCATAATATTTTGAATAAGGAAGAGAAATTTTAGAGATTAAAATCGAGATAAACTTGGTTAAAAGGAGATAAAACACAAAGTTTTTTCATAGGATGGCAATAGTACAAAGATCAGCATCCAGAATTAGTAGAATTAAATCAGTAGAAGGGGTTTGGATTGAAGACCAGAGTGAACTCAAAAATGAGGTAATGCTCTTTTACCATAATATTTAAAGATCAAAGGATATTGAAGTTCTTAATGATAAACTACTGCAAGAAGTACCAGATGAAGATAATTACAATAGATATTGAAGTTCTTAATGATAAACTACTGTAATAAGTACCTTTAATTATAATAGATGAAGATAATTACAAATTGATGGAGCCTATTACTTTGTAAGAAGTTCATTTAGCTCTTTTCTTTTTTAATAAGGATAAATTCCCAATTTTGGATGGGCTCTCAATAGCATTGTATCAACATAAATAGGAAATAGTGAAGGATTCTTTATTGGTGGCAGTGAAACAGTCTAGGGTAAAATAGTACATACCTTATAAAATGAATGCAACATATCTTACCTTGCTTCTAAAAAATGATGGAAAATTGTTTGATTTATTTAGGTCCATAAGCCTATGTTACATGGCATATAAGATTAGATCCAAAGTAATGGTAAATTGGTTAAGACTATTGTTAGAAGAAATTATTTTATAAGAGCAAGGATGATTTGTAAAAGGGAGATAAGTTCTACATGGGATCATAGTAGCTCATGAAGTAATGCATTCAACAACTTCAAGAAAAGAAAGAACAATGATCTTAAAACTTGATATGAATAAAGTTTATGATAGGTTTAAATGGGATTTTCTTTTTGTAGTATTAGAAAAAATTAGAATTGGGAAGAAATGAGTTAGATGGATTAAAGATTGTATCTCCATAGTATCATATTCAGTGTTGGTCAATGGGCTAGTAACATAATCATTTAAAGCCAAGACAAGTCTTAGATAGGGAGATCCTCTATCACCATATATGTTTATTATCATGGTTTAGGTATTGGAAAGGAAATTGAAGAAGGCATACAAATATGGGCTAATAAGTAGACTTACAGCTAGTAATAACATCAACAACATCACCCATCAATAGTTTGTAGATGATAAGGGTATTTTTTTCTTAAAAATATCTCATATTTAAGGAGCCATATATTCGCGAAGGGTTATCAGATTCAGTTGATTCTTAGACCAATTTGTGCAGAATTTGAATTGCTTTAAAATGAGTGGTTATATGAAGGAATTCGAGCAATATTTAGGGAGATACGTCCCTATGAAGTCAGCCATATGGAACAAGAGCAGTGATAATTTTTCAAGTCACAAAAAACAAAAAACAAAATTGCAACTATTTATCAATTAGGGTTTGGATGATGGAAGGAGTAATGGAGGGCTAGGGCTTCAGTGAGGCTATACATTCTCTTTGGATATAGAATTTTTCAACTAAGTTTATTTTTTCCTTCTTTTATCTTAAAATAATTGCATGCAAATTATTATAATTTTTTATTAAATATTATATTTGCTATAGGATATTCTAGTAAATTTAAGTAGAATTTGTGTTTTAGTTTCCTTCCCATGGATTGATTTATATCTAATCTTAGATTGAACTCTAGTAGTAGAGGTTAGTAGCACACCACAGAGGATCGATCCTCATTACTCCAATATAGGGTAATTTTTGGTAAATTTAATGGGTATTGGCTAGGGGCTTCGACCTTGAGAAAATGGATTGATAGGAGTTGGAAGTCTCTAGAAGTGAGTCTATTATTTGTTCCCAAAGATTTCTTCCTAGATATTTTTTCTTCTAAGGAAGAAAGAGATATAATCCTAAAAGGGGGTCCTTGGTTTATGGGAAGAGCAAGACTCTTCCTTACCCGTTCGTATGAAGGCTTTTCACCTAAAAACGTAATCTATACCTAGGACCAATATGGGTTAGGATGTATGAGTTTCTCATTGAATTTTGGGAAATGGATACCTTCAAGGCAATAAGCAACACTCTAGGAGTATTCCTTGAGATTTCAAAAACCACAAAAGATGGATTCTTGGTTATTTATGCTTGGATATTGGTCATGATCGATATAAGTAAAGCTTTACCAAAATAAATCATTCTTAAGGATGGGGATAAGATATGGACACAAACCATAGATTATGAAAATATATCTTTTAGATGTAGAAGATGTCATGAGGTGGGTATATTAAGAGATCATGCTCTAAGAAGATCCCAACAAAATCATATGTAGAAAACCGTAAGAGAAACTTACAAATGGATATGGATGAAGATGGTTTTCAACTTCCAAAAAATAGATCTAGACAAATAAAAGCAATAAATAATGGATACTAGTAAGGAAGGATATTGGAATAAATACCAACTCTTTTGAGGTTTTATCCTATGAAGAAAAAGTAGATCAAATCTTAGAGAACACGTTATAATAGGTTTAACATATTAACAAGGAATTGTCTATTGAGTATGATCTTGATTTAAGGATGAACATTTTTGATGAACCTAAGGAATATGTATTATTAGATTTTGAAGAATCCCTTGAAGTACCATGCATCATTTAGGAGAAAAAAATTGGTAAATAAAATGCAATGTTAGATGTTAATACCTCTACCATTAATAAGGAAATACCAAAAATGAGCAGGACAAGTCAAAAGCTTCTATAGTAGAGCCAAGAGAGGATAAATTTGATGAAAATAAAATTGTGAAAGAATATTGAGGAATAGAATAATAAGACCTAATCTTGATACAAACAAGGCAAAAAGAGGAAAACCCTCTAATTATCAAGCAAGATATAGGGAACCAAGAGTAAACGTAGAGAAAGGAACACAAACTACGTTGGTTGAATTTCTCTTTACCAAACAACAAAATGATATTGGTAATTCGTAGGTGGAGCCAGTAGACCCTAATGAGACATGATTATCATCTCATGAAATATAAGGGGTGATAATGCCCCCTTAAAGCAGAGATGTATCAAGGACCTTTGTTTAAGTAATAAGCTTGATATTCTTTGTATCCAGGAAACTAAAATGACAAAGAAGAAGTTTCCAAAACTATGAAAACAATATGGGCAATATGTGAATGGGATGCTATGGATTTTGAAGGAGTGGCAGGGGGAATTCTAACTTTTTGGAATCCTACTAGAAACTCTTGTGTAACATTCTTAAAACTAGACATTGGATAGTCTCTTTAGTCACATGCTACTTTACAAATATTTGTTTCATCATTATTAGTGTGTATGGACCTACAACACAATCAGGTCGATTAGAATTTTGGAGTGGGATTGAAGCCTTTATGAAAATAAAGACCAAGAAACCTGATTTTTGATCATATGAGATTTTAATGCCATTTCCAAACTAGATGAACATTTTGGAGGGATTAGTAAATTAACCCAAAGTATGAGATATTTCTCAGTCTTTATTCAAAACAATAATCTATGGGAGGTTGAGTTTGAAGAAGACAACTATATATGGACCAAAAATAGGAGAGGCCAAAACCTAATAGCAAAAAAATTAGATAGATGCATACTCTTATATCATTGGCTAGATGAAGGGACTTGTGCTAAAATTAATACATTGACAAGGATTGGTTCATATCACTAGCCAATAAGAGTTAAAATTGTGGTAAGTGAATTCAAAAAAGATCATATTTTAAATATGAGCAGATGTGGGAAGACCATCCTCAATTTATTGATATGATAACACAAATGTAGAATTCTTTAAAAAATGATGGGCTATATACACTTCCAAAATAAATTAAATCAATGACATATAGATTAAAAGAATGGAACAAGAACACTTTTGAAAATATTTTTGAAAAGAAAGAAGAACTAAAAGATAAAATTTCAAAATTCCATATATGTGATCTTAATAATCCAAGCTTAGAGGAAAGGGAGTTGCTTAGAAAATATTATAATATTTTGAGTAAGGAAGAGAAAATTTGGAGATTAAAAGCGAGTCTTACTTGATTAAAAAAGGAGATAAAAATACAAAGTTTTTCATAGGATGGCTATAGTACAAAGATCAACATCTAGAATTAGTAGAATTAAATCAGTAGAAGGGATTTGGATTGAAGACCAAAGTGAAATTACAAAGGAGGTAAGGTATTTTTATCATAATATTATAGGATCAGAGGAGTTTGAAGTTCTTCATGATAAACTTCTTCAAGAAGTGCCTTCAGTTCTAACAAATGAAGACAATAAAAAATTGATGGAGCCTATTACTCTCGAAGAAGTTTATTTAGCTCTTTTCTTTTTTAACAAGGATAAATCCCCAAGTCCATATGGGATCTCTACAATATTCTATCAATATAATTGGGTTATAGTGAAGGATTCTTTATTGGTGGTAGTGGATTAGTCTAGGTTAAAACAATACATACCTTATAAAATAAATGCAATATATCTTACCCTAATTCCAAAAAAGAAGGATGCATAATTGTTTGATTCATTTAGACCCATAAGCCTATGTAATATGGCATATAATATTATCTCCAAAGTGATGGCGAATTGGTTAAGACCATTGTTAGACAAAATTATTTTAGAAGAGCAAGGAGGATTTGTGAAAGGGAGATCAATTCTGGACGGGATCATAGTAGCTCATGAAGTTATACATTCAACATCTTCAAGAAAATAGAAAACAATGATATATAAACTTGATATGAGTAAAGCCTATGATAGGGTTAAATGGGATTTTATTTTTGCAATGTTATAAAAGTTTGGTTTTGGGAAGAAATGGGTTAGATGGATTAAAGTTTGTGTCTCTACAGTTTCATATTCGGTGTTAGTCAATGGGTTAGTAACAAAATATATTAAATCCAAGGGAGGTCTTAAATAGGGAGATCCTCTATCACCATCTCTTTTCATTATTATGGTAGAGGTTTTGGGTAGGAACTTGAAGAAGGCTAACAAATATGGGCTTATAAGTGGACTTAAGGCTAGTAATACCGTTGGAAACATCACCCATCAATAATTTGTAGATGATGTTGGAAATAAAAGTGATTATTTGATAATTATTTATGAATGAGCATATATAGGGAAGATATTAGGGTTTGGAAGAGATTAGGGTTTGTAAAAAGTAAACCCTAACCCTAACCCTAAAAAGCAAAATGCTAACCCTAATAGGCAAAGTGCACTTTAATATTTTAACATCCCCCCTTAATGTGCACTTTCCTAAGTACAAAATACTCATTAATATTCTAATACCCCTCTTAATGATGAAGCTCATCTATAAGGTGTTATTCTCTGCTAAAAATGCACCTTTATACAATAATATTAAGCCATCCAAAAATCTATGCTGAAATGACCAAAAATCTATTGATGAAGATTGATGCAAAGCTTGATGTAGTGTTGCCTGAAGTGTTGAAAGTGTCCTTATGGTAACCTTCTCATCCTATTGGAATGCATGGATAACTAGTCATTGCATCCGCCAAGTGCTATAGAGAAGATGACTAGGTACTAGGTTCACTTACATTATGATGTTGGAAATCTTGTTGATGAAGACATGATCCAAGTTGAAAAACACTTATCCACTAAGAGATAAGCCACTAAATGGTAAAGACAACTCTCAAACTAGAGTACACGATAGATTCCCATGATTGAAAAACAATATCTCCTATTGTAGGAGCACCCAAAATCATGATGGAATCTCAAGAGGGCCATGGTCATGAAAAAAACTTACTTCCAAAATAGTCTTTGATGATAAATGTGGATTTATGGAGTGTCAGGTTCAATCGAAAGTGCACTTCATATTACAACAAACTTTGAGGCTCAAAAAAGCATATGAAACAACCTTAAAACTAAAAATGGACACTACCATTATGTTCGGCTCAAAAAAAATTTCAATGACTACAAACATGAATATATTCAGATTTAAATGGATCCCCAAAAACTGAGTAAATTAATTAGGATCTCTGATAGCAAAATAAAACAAACTCATAGACCATTACAACATGGCATCAAGGAATAATCTCCTTGGAATATTCTAATGACATTTTGGAATATTCTAAGGGCGGCAAAAAAAAAAATTCTTGCAATTTTTTAAAATTTTCGATGGTCAACGTCGAAAGTTGAACAGTCAACAACCTGTAGAAATCATGCTCATTCCATTGAGTCAACATACCAGACCAACATACTACCAAGTCAAAGTCAACCAAGGTCAATAAGGGCACAACATTGTCAATGGGCGGAGCACAACTGGTCAATATAGTCAACGCTCATTGTAGCCAACGGACGTTGGATACCATTATAGGGTGCCTTCACCCTATATGAAGACCTAGTAAGCCATCAACCCACTAAATATCGAATAAACAATTTTGATGTCGGTGAAGACAAATATCGTCGCTTCCCCTCGATTTGCCATGTGTCAAGATAAGAATGGAGATTTGCTTTGGGTTTTCTTTGCACGATTTGATTGGCCAAATCTTCAACCTTAGAAATGGATTTTAATTTTTTGTTCCTCCTTCGTCTATATACCGCCTTCTGGTTTTCTACGAGCACCTACAGGATCACTTTGCATAGTTTACCCTGAACCAAAATCAGTCCCATAGTCTATGAAAATGGTACCTACCACTCATCCATACCCCCATTAAATTCTCAATTTGCAATCCAAAAATCACAATAGATCGTGAACTCATGAATCAAACATACATAAATGTGACAAGAATTTATTCCATGGGAACTAAAATTTCACCACTAGTAACAAAAAATGATCAACCAGAACCAACTACACCTTCTTCATATCCTCAGGCACTATTAGTTCCTCCAATGGCAAATGCCTCATGAGGAGCTAAATCTCTAATTACTTTTCCACTAGAAAAACTATTATATATATTGTAAAGTGCCCGATCCAACTCACTGTTGTGGTAGCTTTTGAGCTGGTGACATACCGAGTTGGTTGTCTCTTATTAAAGGAGGCTGAACATCCCAATAGCAGGCTTAGAATAGAAAAGGATACACTTTTTGCACTCTTACAATTTAGACAAAACAACTTGGAGCTTATATTCATGACTCGTGATTGAATATCTCCATATAAACTTGTGAAAAATGCAAACCTCATCATTTATGAAATATTATTGAACCTTAATTATGATAACCAACTATTCCAAATGTAAAGGTCCCAGTGGTGTATCCACATGAATGCCTACACATAACCATAGTCACTGCCTCTATGTTGCTTGTCCATGGTCTAATGAAACTGGCAATAACTCGTATCTCCATCTTCTCTGTGAAGATGATGGAGGTTATGGGCCAGGCAGGGAGCAACAGTAGAAACAAAAGATGAAAGGAGAGTGTCATTTGTAGTGGATTTTTTCGTGTCCAATATCGGGTCTGAGTCTACCCAAGCGCTTACATTTTTTTTTGAGACCCTAAAAACATGCCTTCTTAGCAGATTTAAAGATTCACTATTCAATCTAGTCACTACAAAATCGATTATTCGAACATTATCTTGAGCTTTTCGCATAAAATATGAGCCAATAAAGAACATGCTATTAAGAAGAGGCCAAAAATTATATATAATTTTTTATTTTTTGTTTCCCATCGACATGCGTCCCCATGAAATTACAGTAGTCATTGTGCTTGCAGGCGTTGTCCTCGAACTGCATGCATGTCGCATCTTAAAAGTCTATGACAGGACTAGCACTCCAATTTGCAAAAATTAAGCTACTTCCTTTTCAATTTTGGCATCACTACTATGTCCATTCCTTCGTAGAGGACCACGATTGTGGCAACATGGTTCCAAAGATCTTGAAAGAGCAAAAAATTGGTACCCTTCATCACTATCACCCTAGGTCCAGTTGAGGCTATTATCAAAATATTCTTGAACAAGTTTTGACTATAGAAAGCGATATCAAGGAGGAATCAAACCAAAAAAAATGTGGAAGGGTGAGGGAGGGATTTCCATGATGGAAATCCCCCCTTACAGACAAATCATAGGTGGATCTTACCGCTCTGATACCAATTGTTAGAATCAAAAGTGATTATTTGATAATTATTCATGAATGAGTACATATATGGAAGAGATTAGGGTTTGGAAGTGTTTAGGGTTTGTAGAAAGTAAACCCTAACCCTAATCCTAATAGGCAAAATGCACTTTAATATTTTAACAGATGATACAACCCTTTTTGGGAGGGCACGAATAAACGAGGCAATCACTTTGAATAAATTATTAAAGGAATACAAAAGAGCATCAAGGCAAAAAGTTAATAGGACAAAATCCAAATTTTACTTCCTAAACACTCTAGCTAAAATCAAAGCAGGGATATGTAGGTTACTTCAAATGGAGGAGGTAAATTTGTGAACTTATCTAGGGATGCCCATATTTGAGGGGAGAATTATGAAATCCAATTATAAGTAAAGTTTAAAATAAACTACCATCATGGAAAGGTAGATGGTTATTGTTAGTAGGAAGAGTGCAACTAATTAAATCAATGTCATGCCATTCCAACTTATTATATGTCATTGTATACTATGTCAAAATTAATAGAAAATAGTTTAATCTATATTACGTGATCATTTTTGTGGTTAGGATTACATGATAAAAGGAAATTTCCTTTGGTGAAATGGGGCAAGGTGTGTGATGATAAAACTAGAGGACATCTCGGTTTAAGAGTTCTTATATATGTACAAAGTAATTTGGAGATTGTAATATGGATATTGTACAAAGAGAGTCAAAGACAATGGGCAAGAATTGTTCTAAGTATGTTGAGCCCAATGACCCAAGTTTAATTTTTACTGCATTGTCTCTACCAAATGGTTATGCACTTTGGAATTGATCTAGTGATCAAAGGTTTAATATGGGTAGTCAGAACTAGAGAAAAAAATTATATTTGAATGGATACTTGGTGTGATAAAAAAGCACTCAATTTAGATCTAATTTTGCAACCTTGGATGAGATTACTTCAGGATAAATATGGTGATAGGGTTTCAAACATTTTCCACAAGGATTAGGAAGGAAGATACAAATGGAAAGAAGATTTTTTTATAAGTATAAAAGACATTGATGCTAGGAGGCAGTTGAGTAGAAAGTTAATAACAGTGATTATTTTTGAGGGAGCCAAGAATAAATTGATTTGGGAGTTGAATAGCCTAGGAGAGTACACAAGAAGAAGTGGATATCATGTAGAGCACCAACAAAATAGGAATATCACAAGCATATGGAGAGATATTTGGGATAGCCCAAGCATTCCTAAAGTTAAAATGTTTGTTTGGCTAATAGGTCATAGAATTTTTTTATCATGGGATAACCTTATGAAAAGGGATTTTCATGGCCCCTTAAAATGTGTTCATTGTAAAAAGGAGGAGAGTATAGACCATCTCTTGGAACATTGCTCAATAGTTTGGAGACTATGGTAATTAATTCTTAGTATGTTTGGTAAATGCATGATGAGGAATGGCAAAATTGAAGAATGGTTAAAGCAATGACATAGCACTTTTAAAAGTGAGGCTTTACAAACAATCTAGGATATATCAAAAGATACAATACTTTGGATTGTATGACTAGAAAGGAATAAACGAATATTTAAAGGAAAGAAAAAAAGTTTAGATATAATGAAGAGGAATATTTGTTTAGTCATAGAGGAGTTTAATCCAACCCTATCAACTCACCCAATCCCTAATCTAGAAGTAGAGAACCTTGATAGATGGAGTCAAGTCATCAAATAGAATTATGATGTTGGGTACATGAGAAATAAAAAGAAGGCAAAGAATATAAAGTGGAAACCACCAGATGTGGAGTTAGTCAAATTAATTTTGATGAAGCGTCTAAAGGAAATTAGAGACTAGTAGGAGGAGGAATAATTATAAAATATAGAGGAGAGATTGTGTCTCATTACACTTTCAATAGTGGATTTAAGACAAGTAATTAAGCTGAAGCTTGGACAGTTTTATAAGGGTTAAAAATATGCAAATAAATGAAATGGAATAGAGTATGGATTGAAGGTGATTCACTCAGTAATAAATGCAATTTAGAGGAAATCAAAGGCTCCATGTAAAATACAAGAGATAACTGTGGAAATTCAAGATCTTGCTAAAATTTTTGAATAAATTATGTTTACACATATGTTAAGGAAATGAAACAAATGTACAAATAGGCTAGCCAATAGAGGGGTTTTTATTGAGGATTGTGAACTTAAATTTTCTTTTCCATGGTTAGAGAAAGTAATAAGTTTAGTTGAAATTGACAAAAAAATGTTGACTGTTTAAATCAAATAATGATTAAGAGTTACTTTAATGTTTTCCATTGGTAATATTTGCTTTATTTTATAACATTAGTGTGTTTTCATATAAACTATTTATTATAATTTTTGTGGTTGCACTTGTGCTTCAGGAAGGAAACTAACAATCAAGATTTGGTAAAGCAGACTACGATAGTGCGATGTTTTAGAAATATTACTCTACTAAGATGAAATGCATAGATAGTAGAGGTGAAGTTTTGGTATTTTGAAGGTTGCTATAGAAAAATGTCAAGAAGGATGCTGAATTTTAGAATATTTGTATTTACACAAAAATTTGAAAATCAAGAATTTATAGATTTTATGTAAAATGATGTAGATTTCTAGCTATAACATCTCAATTGAGATGATGTTGTAGATGCAAAAGCAAAACACCACAAAATAGATATAAAGACAAAATTAAAATCAAACCCAATATTGCACAAGAAGAAATGATTTTTATTATTAATGGAGGAAGCCTCAAATCTCCAATGTTACAATGAAAGAATTGATTTCTTTGATACAAATTTTTACAATAGCTAGGGTTATCCGAAACCCTAGCAAACAACGTTGATGGTGTCTTTAATCTCACTTTTGATCCCAACAGATGTGAGTGGTCTTCGTGTTATCCAATACTGAGCCACTCCAGCTTAAAAAACTGCACAACACTAATGTAACACTTCTAGATATGCACACAAGAAAATAGCAAATAGGTTAGTAGCAAATGTGAGGGCTCCACAATGTGAGGCCCTCTATAATCAATACAAAAACCCTAGCTATATGATGTAAATAGCATGAACAAAAACTAAAAATGCATGGAATGAAATAACAATAAAAATATTTACCTTGAGATGCTTGTTGTTTTCTAATCTGTAATATTTGTTGTAGGAAATCGGTGCGACAATGCCCTAGCATCACCCGAGGGCTATTAGGGCTACAGAGGTATGGTGTAAGACGTTCGTGGGTGCTCGACGGTAGCCAAAAATGCCCGTGGGTACTAGGGAATGGTGGAGGGCACCTAGAGGTGCTTGGCAGTGGAGGAGAAATGCTCAGAGGCACTCGACAATGATAAAGAGTGCTTGAAGGTGTTTGACGACTGAAGGAAAATCTGTAGAAGTAAATCTAGCTGAGCGAAAGGGGTGACAATAGATGCAGGGGTTATGGTGAGTGAGGATGAAAGGCGAGAGTGGTTAGATACTCCAAGGAACTCGAGGTAAATGGCTTAGCAAAATGACTTAGACACGAATTGCTCAGAAAACTTAGCAGAATCTTCCAGGTTGAGCCATCAAAATGGATCCTATTAATAATCCAAATTAGAGTATGTTAGGGTTTGAGGGACACGATTTATGTGGCTCAGATTAAAACACATCGTAGGGTGGATATTAATTTTGGGTATGTGGCATGGATTGATGTAGATGGATGGCTAGGATTAAGTCAAATCGGATGGTTGGGATTTATTCACATATATAATATTTATATTTATTAAATATATAAAAAATATAATATTAAAATATCAATATTAAACATATATTTAACAAATATTCCTAAATATACATAAATAAAAGGGAAAAATGGTGGGAAGACCTAGATGAATGACAAGTGGCTAGGTTTTGGTGTCTACAGATGTCCCTTTTTGTACTGCATAGCGTGAAACACAATGTAGTGCAAAAACATAAGACACTTGTTTTGGCTAGGTGTAGAAGCAAATTTCTCTTGAGATGTGAAATATGAGCTTGAAGATAAAAGAATTTGGATTTGCGTAGCTTACCCCCTCAATTGACGAGTGAGTTTGCGGATGAATCTCATGAGCCAATTGAAAAATTTTGTGCAAATGAATGGTGGACGATATGAATGATGTAAATGTGATACCGTTTTTACCCCAACGATATGAAGGGGATTGGTGAAAAATGTGAAATGATGCGTCTGTTTTTGCCCCAACATATGAAGGGTTTTGTGAAAACTGTGTCTTTTTTGCCCTAATAGATGAAGGGTTTTTTGCCAAGTATAGATGTCATGATCATGTAAGATGTATCCCGTTGTGGGAAAGTCAAAATCAAATGTGGTTACCCCAAATTTGGGGTGATTTGATGTTGTTGAAGAATGTGCCTTCCGGTGTCATTGATATGCAAATATGAAGATGCAAAGAAAAATAAAAATAGTCAACTTTGGAGGGCCTGCTAGTGACTATTGAATAATTCCCATGATTGGAACCAATCATCCTAGCTAGTGCCTATCTTTGTGATGACTGTTAGGGAAATGTGAAATGATGAAATGTGAATTTTGTCCATGTTTTAAGCCCCACGAACTAGGCCATCAATGACAACTTTTGTGCAAATTGTTCTTGGCAAGGTTTCATGCAAAATGTGAAGTACCATATGTGATTGTAATTTCGAACAAGAAGATATGGAATGATGAAAATGACCAAGTGTCCTTATGGTAGGTTATTCATCTTACCGAATTGCATGGATGCAAATCGTTGCAATCACCAAGTATATAGAATAAACTACTAGATACAAGGTTCACTTGAATGTTGTTTGAACTTGGAAAATATGCAAATAATGATGTGGAATGATATTGATGATGTGAAAATGATGTATTAATGATGAGAATGATGATTATGGTAATTTTGTAAAGATTTGGACCATTTTGGAGTGCTTTTGTAACTTGTTAAGTGGATTTGCAATTTGTGGTCGCAAAAAAAAATCATGTGTCCAAATCAGTTGGAACCTTCATAAAACCTATTGATATGATGAAGCAGATGCATGAATGCAATACGAAGTGATTTTGTGGGGAAAAGCCACAGTTTTATAAAAAAATATTATTTTATAAAAACTGATGCCAAACGCTAGTTGGCGCTTTTAGCATGCGCAGACACCCATCGGTGTTTGGGCATTTTAAAGATACCCTGGTGCGCTTCAGTACACCAAGAAACACCCATGGGTGTCTCAAGGCGTACAAAGCATCTATAAATAGCTTGTTATGCAATATTTGATCTCATTTGTGCATTTTGTGAGTTTGAGAAGTTGCATTTGGGAGAGTTGGGTGGAGTGAGGTTAAGCAATTTGAGTGCAAAAGCTATGGTGACGGAAGGAGCAAAGGCGAGGGTTGGAGCTGGAGTGTGAGTGGCTGTTGTAATGTCCTTATTTTAGTGCAAAAATTTCATGTTGTTATTTTTTTAAACATGTGTTAATGACAAATTTTTTGTGTTGTGCTACAGCTTAGGATTTTGGAGGCTCGGCACCGGTTCTCACCTTACATACTTAGGATGAGAGAGGCACTGGTGGAAGTGGAGTGGGAGCTGTTGGAGGCTATGAGGCTAATGGAGGTAGCCTATATTGATGTGATTAGGGTGAATGAGGGGTACCTCTCTACCTTGGCAGAGAGGTGGGATTCGAATAGGGGAACTTTTTAGCTCCCTATGGGAAGGGTGACCCTTACACTTAAGGATGTATACCGCATCCTCGAGGTGCCAGTGGAGGGGGTGCATGTCGAGGTTGGATGCAATCAAGGCACGAAGATGAAGAAGATGTTTGGTGATAACTGGTGGGGTGCAAGGGTGGAGAGTGGAGGTATTCCCTTCTTGTCCATGTATGTGGACAAGGAGTTGGATGCCCTTCACACATTGGTGATGCTCATGTTGGCCAACATTGTAGTCCCAAACAGTACTTTGTTGGTTATATCAGAACCTAATAGGGTTAGTGAGTGATATGCTCACTATATAGTAGGTTTATGCATGGGCTCCTGCCTTATTAGCATAGGTATACTGAGATCTCTATGAGATGAGAAAGCAAGGGAGGAAAGGATTATGATGCAACTTACTGCTACAATGTTGGGGATGGGAGAACTTTAGTGTGGCTTGATCAAAAGGCTTACTAGTGGTAGGTTTGTGCAGGGATCAACCCTACGTGAGGAGATGGACGATGGTTGAGGAGGTACATACGAGTCGTCCTATGTGGATGAGCCAATGGTATCGATATTTATGGGCTAGACTAACATTCTCCCAAGTGATATGGAGGCCATGGTGAGGTAGTAGGTGGATCAAATATGGAGAGCATATGTGATGGGTGCGGCAGGCTAGATGGGTGGTTGGAAGATATCAGAGTGAGGCTAAGTATTTTTAGTTCTCACAAGTACTCCGATAGTTCGGCTTGAGGTAGGAGATTTTGGAGGATCTAGTGCTCTATAGGAGGCATCGGGAGGAAATAGGTATACTATATGCAGAGCCATGGAGGGAGGTGTACGAGGATGATGAGGAGATGGACCTCCCCTATATAGACGATGCGAGGACTACTTCGAAGTATGATGCATGGTTTGCTACACAACCACCATGGGCACCGACTCTAGTAGCAGGTGGTGGAGATAGAGATGAGGCAGAGGAGACTCATGAGGCTCCTAAGTGATAGAGGTGCCTTCGATGAGATAGTAAAAGGAGGAGGACTAAGGGTACGATGAGGTAGGCTCCAGGGAGTAGAGGAGATGGAAAAGAGGGAGATGACATGGAGGAGAATTTGAATGGGCCTCCGAGTCAGAGTGAGGAGGATTGGATGAGGCTGGAGCAGCAGGTGGTGGAGCGAGATGTGATGGTGATGGCTTGGGATGAGAGGATCATGAGGCTCCAAGTAGAGCTGCTAGAGAGGGAGCATCGACATAATATCGACATAGCACACCTTCGATCTCGATATAGGTATATCGAGGCATTGGAGGATAGGTTTATGGAGCATCATATTCCACTTCCTGATCCTCCAACCTCATATATATTTGAGGCTGCTAAGCATAGAGAGTATAGGCATAGCTTTGTGTTAGGAACCTAGTTCCTAACAATTGGAGATCAATGGAGGAAAGTAGAAAATGAATGCAAATGAATAAAATACAATCACTTTTTATTGAATCATTGTTTCAAATGGAGGTCACCCTTCCAAGTGCTCATAAGGCAATATAAATATTTATGTTCTTCGATGCCCAATGAAACCCTCTATGAATGCATATATATACCTATCTAATGGTTATGATTGTGAAAAGACGTAATGGTCTATAAACAATAAAAGTAATTAGTTATATAATAGGAGTTAGGATTAGGATCCTAACAAGCCACCCTCCTTAAAAGAGATTTGTCCTAAAAGCTTAAAAGGAGGAGATCCGTCCTTTATTTTCCAATAAGCATTTGCTCATGTTCTTGCACAACTTTAATGTCCTTTTTTTTGTAAGCAGGGATAACGGGAAGGTGGAATAGTTAATGATGGATTGCCAAGAAGAAGAGTAGGAGCAGGATGACGGTGGGGGGGCAACCCTTGGGGTTCCTTAAAGACGTTAGAATGAGACATCAAAAGCAGTGATTACAGGTCCACAACGTTTTTGTGTTCCCTGGAAGAGGTAACAAAAAATGAGTGTGTAGCCACCTTTCTACCTTGTTTTCGGATAGGGTTTACTATGTGGGAATAACACACTATTTGTGAGAAATTTGTGGGTAGTCATTTGAGAGTGAAGGTTTGTCCTTCATTGGTCACTTCCTGTATGTCTACCTTATCTTTTCCTGGGACATTGATCACTTTGTGTACATCGACCGTATTGTTGTCATGGCGGTGATCAAGAATTTTGGGTATTTCTTGCTCATTGTCCTCATTTTCCACATCTTCCTCATCTTTCTCATCTTCCTCAACTTCCTCATCTTCCTTATCTTCCTCATCTTCCTCATATTTAGTGTTTTCTTCAGGTATATCCAGTACTACTTCTACCTCAATCGTAAATTCTTCGTTGGTGGAACTATAAGGAATAATTGCATCTGAAATATATAGTTTGAGTGTAATACATTAATGATTGCGTATAAATTTATCATCGCAATAAAAATAAAGGCCTTTTTATCATCGTACGTTCATTTCGATGGGGTTGATACGTTTAATGGGTAAGAGTCGAGTAAGTTTTGGAGTAGTGTAAGTATTTTGTGATTTCCATAGAGGTGGTTTTGTAATTTGGTCCTCCCATTGGCAAAACTCGTCTTTTCGTATATTACTATTTCAAAGTTCTTCCCTCCACTGGCGAACCTCCTGTATGAATTCACTAAAGTTAGGTTCCTATGAATTATTGTCATCCCCCATTTACATAGTCGTCGTTGGCAGTTGTCTCTAAATTTGCCAAAAGTTATCACAAAAATCATCGCGAAAAGTCATCGACAATTTTTGCTAAAAATAGTTGTCAGAATTTGGCAATAAAAATCATCGAGAAAATTTTCGTAAAAAGTTGTCAATTAAAGTTGCTGAAAATTTGTCATAAAAATTGCGTAAAAGTTGTCGACAATTTTCTTGTAAAAATCATCGACAATTTTCTTGTAAAAATTGTCAAATAAGTTGTTAAAAAAAAGTTGCTGGCGAAATTTGCAAAAAATTGTCGTCAAATTTTATAGCAGAAATATGTCATAATTTATCGTCGGTAAAAATCATCAATGATTTGTTGCAAAAAATGTCATCAATTGCTTGTTAAAAATTTCATCACCAATTTCTTTGTCTAAAATTCTCATCGTCAATGTTTTTGATATTTTGCAATTTTTATCAAAATTTGGTGCAAAATTTGTAAATTCTCGTCGTCAAGTTTTTTGATATTTCACAATTTTTATCAAAATTTGGTGCAAAAATTTACAAATATTTTAATGCAATTTTTATCAAAATTTGGTTTTCAACTTTTATGGAATTTGGCGGGTGATCAACAGTGGCAACGACTAGCGAACGGATTTGAATTTTGAAATTAGGTAAGACTTAATAGCTAGCGTGAGGGTGGAGCGGTGGTTAGCACAAGAGTGGCGTGGTGAGGAGTGAGTGGGCGGAGGAGCGATATCTTGGGTGAGGATGAGTAAGTGAAAGTGATCAACGTGGCACAAATGAGGAGCAATGACTCGAGTGGCGGTGATAGAGTAAGCTTGACGATGGCAGAGCAAGGTCGAAGCGATGAGGTGGTCAAGAGGTCAATGAAACCACATGTCAAATGCTTAGACGAAGTAGTAGCTGCCAATCGTGGAGAGGCTTGGTCATGCGCACGAGGCTAGAGAGTGTGATTGAAGTCACATGATGTCTTACTCAAGCGAATCACCTTTTAAACCCTAAGTTTTCCAAACTCCTGCCAGATGTGGGATATATGATCCCTTTGTTGTGTTTTCAAGTTTTTCTCCTTGCTAGCACCATAATTTTGTTCATCGGTGGTTGACCTTTTCGACGTCAAAAAGTGTCAAATATTTTTTTAAAACCTTATATTAAACTTATTTTTTATGAAATGTCGCCCTCTGTTCGAGAACGTCATCAAAAAGTTCAAAATGGAAAATTTGCAGACATATTTTGAGATTTCTTCCTCGCAATTTGGTTTTCAACGTGAACTATGATGGATATGTGTGTCCTTGGAAGGTTTGGAAAATTATTTTGAGGCACGTTTACACATCCTTTATCTTTTTTTATACATTGTTATTCTCCTTGGCCATCGTCGATCCTGTGCAACCTCGAATATAGTTGGTTCATTATGCTTGGGTTGCATTACGAACGCTTGTTTTGTTGGAGATAACCAACAACCTATTTTCGTTGGAGATAACCAACAACTCAGGGAAAAATGTCTTGTTATTTTGCGTTGAAATGGATGGCAATAAGGATATCCAGGTAGGTGTAGGTTATCTTTCAATTTTTTTGATTATAGATGTGCCCCGGTGGAAAAATAGGAAAGTAGAAAATGAATGCAAATGAATAAAATACAATCACTTTTTATTGAATCATTGTTTCAAATGGAGGTCACCCTTCCAAGTGCTCACAAGGAGATATAAATATTTATGTTCTTCTATGCTTAATGACACCTTCTATGAATGCATATATATACATATATAATGGTTATGATTGTGAAAAGATGCAATGATCTATAAACAATGAAAGTAATTAGTTATATAATAGGAGTTAGGATTAGGATCCTAACACTTTAGGTCTAAGGCTCCTTCTAGGTCACAGGGGTCCTCTTGGAGGGTGTAGCTAGTGCTTAGATGCACTTTTTGTATATGAGCCTTGGTGCTCCATAGTATGTGGCCTTTTGGCACTCATTGTACATGCGATATTTATACATATATATATATATATATATATATACATGGCTTTTACCTTTTGTGTTATATGTTTGTGTGAATGCTTTTTGTGGAATGCAGGTTTTCTAATGATCATTCATAGTTTAGATCTTGCTTAGCCATGTTTCTAGCATTGTTGTTTAATCAAGGGCACCAAACTTGGTGGTATGTGGGGTGAATGACTCATGAAGTGACATGGAAGAAAATGTGGATGTTGATATGGAAGAAGATATGGATGTTGATATGGAAGAAGATATGGATGTTGATATGGAAAACTGATTATTTTGTAGAGACTCGGACATACTAGTGGTATCAAACAAACTCACTAAAATTGCCTAATCCCTCTAGGACCAAATGTGTGTGCAATGAATTCATTTACTGAATCAAGAGCATGGTAATGACTCGAGGTAATCAAGAACCAATGTGTGTGCAAGTGAGTTCATTAACTCATCTTGAGTAAATTGGGTGTGACCTATTATGGATGAAACCAAGAAGCTAGCTTGTTCGTATGTGTGGTCAGAGGTCTCTTTTAAAAGAGATGTGTCACCACGCATGAGCGTACTCCACTGCCATTCAAGCGTCTATAGCTCCGATGGAGGCTAACTCCATAGTCCAAGAATTTGATCTCTTAAGTTTTGGGGATGACTACTTAACCGTCTGACTAGAAATGTAGTACGATCCTTACAACCCAATGATCAGTGGTGTGTGATGTAAAATATTTAGAGCTTTGGGGAATCAGATTCTCAACCTAAGTGTGATGAGAATTGTACCCTATCCTTACTACTCTAAATTTTGAATTTGGAAGCAACTGTGATAGTGGTGAAAACCACTATTTTTGTGGACTATGTTGCATGATGGGACTAGCAAGGATGACCCTTTTCACTTCAAGGTTCATACCAAGTATGGTGTTATCCCTCTTTGACACAAGATGTTTTTAATATGTGAAATTGTGTTTGGTTCAAGAATGTTTTGGAGTCAATTCCCAAAACTCAATATTTTCTTAGTGTATATGTGTGATGGTCCTAAAAGGAACTCGACATGTATTTTTGGAGGTTGCTTAAAACACTAGGAGTGGTTGAGTGACCGAAAACACCTAGGCAAGCTTTGCTAATGACAATTTGGCTTTGTGGAAAAATGGATGATGATGTGAAGGTGCCCCTGATTAAGGCAACATGATTTTATTGGACCAATTAAAATATTGAACTTAATAAATGATCCTTATTATGAAATTTGAAATGGGAATGGGATGTGTGAAATGAAATGTATGAAATGCAATATGAAATGTGTGCTAATATAATGTGTTGGCATGAAATGTATGCAAATGAAGTGCAATATTTTTGTGTATTAGCCATGTATATATACATACATACATACATTATGCATAGAATGCTCTCAAATATATATACATTAAATTTCTTTGAGAATTCATAGATGACTACATTGCTAGACAAGCACATCTTCTAACTCACACTTATAGAGTCAGTCCAATCTTTGAGTAACAAGTGTATGGACCTATTACAACCAATTAGCTACATATTTATCATGAAGAGTGTATGCGATAATGCATTGGTGTTTTGCTGATTCTCTTTAAGGACAAGATCTCCTACTTGGAATTCATGTAGATGAACTTTGGCATTGTAAGCACGCTTTAGGCGGTCTTGATAAACTCGTAAATGCTCTAAAGCATTGACTCACCTCTCATCAAGAAGTGTGAGTTGGTCAAGACGTGCTTGTCTAGCAGTGTCATCATCTATGAATTCCTGCAAAGAAATTTGCAAGGAGGGGATCTCAAGCTCAAGAGGTATGATTGCTTCGGCTCCATAGACCAATGAAAATGGCGTTGCCCTTGTAGGCATGTGGATGCTTGTTCGATAAGCCCATAATGCCAAGGGAATTTGTGTATGCCAATCTCTATGATTTTCTTTAACAAGTTTCTTGAGAATAGCAATTAAGGTCTTGTTGGAAGCTTCAGCTTGTCCATTTGCTTATGGGTAATAAGGAGTCGAGAAACTATGTTGAATGTTATATTTCTTGCAAAGTGCTCGAACATCCTTGTTCTTGAAAGACTTGCCATTGTCAAAGATGATTTTCGAGGGGATACCAAAATGACAAATGATGTGATGAAGTATAAACTCCACAATTCTAGGTCTTGTCGTACTAGTTAGAGGAATTACCTCAACCCACTTTGTGAAGTATTCAGTGGCTGTGATGATGAATGTATGTTGTCCCGATGAAGGAGGTAAAATTTTACCAATTAGATCTAGACCCCATTGTGAAAAGGGCCAAAGGCTTTGAATAGGTTGTAAAGCTTGTGATGGTACATGAGTTAAATTAGCATGTTCTTGATATTTCTTACAATGTTTAACATAAGTGCAACAATCACGTTCCATTGTGGGCCAATAATAACCCATGCATAAGATACACTTTGCAATGGCCATTCCACTAAAATGACCACCACAAGTACCATCATGGGCTTCAACTATGGCTCTTTGTGCCTCACTAGACTCGAGACAACGAAGGAGGACTCCATCATAACCACATTTGTACAACACATCCCCCAAGAGAACGAAACAGGCTACTTTTTGCTTGAATGTGCATTTAGCAGTTCGAGACATGTCAGATGGGAGTGTTCCAAACTTGAGAAAGGCTACTATCTGGCTTGACCAAGGCTCATATGGATCCGACTAGATAAAGCAAACATCCTTTTCATCTTTAGATTCAGCATGAACAATTGTAGATTTAGAGATCATTGAAATTATAAGGGGTTGTACCTCTCCAAAGGAGTCTTTTGGAATCAATGATCCAAGGGAGGCCATCACATCTACAAATCTATTAGTCGAACGTGGTAAACTATTGATTTCATACCAATCAAACTTAGAGAGCAATTTCATTGCTACTTCATGATAAAGCTTAATGGTAGGTTCTTTGCATTGGTATTCTCCATTGATTTGCTTAATGACAAGTTGAGAATCACCAAATATCCTGATACGCTTAATGCTCATAGCTATAGCTGATTGAAGACCTAAGATTAAGGCTTCATACTCTACAGTGTTGTTTGTGCATTGGAAGTCAAGTTTGAATGATAAGGGGATAGGTACCCCTGGGGTGTATGAAACATGACTCCAACACCTTGACCTTTCATGCACTTAGAGCCATCAAAGAATAGTGTGATATCGACATCTTCCTCTAGAATGACATCTTCTTCTTGTTTGGTGATAGCAAATACCGAATCATCTGGGAGCTCAATAATCAAAGGATGATCACTAGGTAGTGGAGCTTTCACAAGTTGATCGGCTATTACCTGACCTTTAATGGATTTTTGGCTAATGAATTCAAGGTCGAATTCAGTAAGGAGCATTATCCATTTAGCGGTGTGGGTGTTATTGTAAGTGTGAGACATCATATAACGTAGAGGATTTTCTCTAGCTATGACATATGTTGTGTGACTAAGCATGTAATGTCAAAGTTTCTTAGTGGCAAATACCACTGCTAAGCACAATTTTTCTACATAAGCGTATCTAGTTTCATAGCTTACCAATGTTCGACTAATGTAGTAGACAACTTGCTCTCAATTTTCTTCATTCTTTTGTGCAAGCATTGTCCCTAATGCAAAGTTCGTTGCTAAAATATAAAGATAGAATGGGACCCCCAGACGAGGAGGAGCTAAGACTGGTGGAGAAGCTAGGTATTGCTTAATGTCATCAAAGGATTTTTGACACTCATCTATCCAAGAAAATGGCACCCCCTTTTGTAGTAGGTGATTGAATGACCTACATTTGTTAGAAAGTTGTGCAATGAAATGATGGATCGATTGAATCTTTCCTTGTAAACTATGCAATTCCTTTAAGTTAGTTGGGGGAGGCATCTCCATGATGACCTTGACCTTGTTTGGGTCCACCTCAATGCCTCTTTTGGAGATAATGAATCCTAGAAGTTTTCCCGAGGTAACACCAAAGACACATTTCTTGGGGTTCAACCTTACATTATGTTCTAGAAGTCGATCAAAAAATTTCTCCAATACACCAATGTGCTCTTGTCGAGTTTTAGATTTAGCCAAGAGATCATCCACATAATATTCGATAATATTATGCATGTAGTCATGGAAAATGTATGTCATGGCATGTTGATAAGTGGCACCTACATTTTTAAGGCCAAAGGGCATCACCTTGTAACAAAAAGTTCCCCAAGGTGTAGTGAATGTTGTTTTGTGTTGGTCATCAAGATTTATTCGAATTTGGTTGTATCCTAAAAAACCATCCATGAGAGAAAGCATTTCATGGCCAGCGCAAGTGTCGACAAGAGTATCGATGTTTGGAAGAGGAAAGTCATCCTTAGGACATGCTTTGTTAAGATCTCAAAAGTCAGTGCAAACATGTATCGCCCCGTTAGGCTTACGAATGGGTACCATATTTGAGAGCCACTCGAGATAATCAATGGGTACGATGAAACCCACATCTAGAAGCTTTTGGAGCTCTTCTTTGACCAAGAGGGCAATGGTAGGATGCATCCTTCTAAGTTTTTGTTTGATCGGCTTAGCATCAGGATGTAAGGTGAGATTATGGACAACCAAGCTAGAGTCAAGACCAGGCATGTCTTTATAGGACCATGCAAAAATACCCTTTTTCCTCTTGAGGAGAGCAATTAATTGCTCTTGTTCATCGTTAGATAAGATTTTTCCAAGCTTGACAATTTGGGGATTGTCTTTGTCTGAACTAAGGTCCACATCGATGGTATCTTCAATGGACATATGGGAACCTTCCTCAAGTTGATGGGGTATAGGGATCAGATGAATGTCATCTAAGATGTCATCAAACTCTTCTGACTTATCCTCATCTATGTCTGCCTAGAAAACCTCAGGATTCGAAGGTGAAGGTGAAGGCGAAGGTGGAGGGGATGGAGGAATGTAGTTGGTTGAAGCCCTTAACAATTCCTTAGACAAGACAAACTCAAAAAAGGATGGAGGTGAGGAAATCTGGTCCATATCAATAAGACTCATGTCAATTGGAATTGGTTTAGCCAGATCATATGGATTACGGAGTGGGGTGAATAAATCAACAGGATTCATGTTGATTTATGGGTAAAGTGGATAAGGTCGGATGGAATGGATGGAACCTAAGAACCGGTGCTAGGAGCTTGGTAAACCTGGACAGCAACAAGCAACATAAATAAATGCATTTAACTAAATGATATATACATGCAATGCTGAAAAAGAAAAAATATTTTTGTTTGATTTTTTTTTTTGGTAGTGGTGAAAACCACTATTTTTGTGTTATGTACATATGTTACAAGTTTGGCTTATGAAATGGATTAATGAAGTGGGGGTGGTGGTTCACCAGTAGGGTTAGCTCACTCTTGTGGAAGAAGCAAGTGAAATATGGGCTCATGGATGGGGAACATTCTGAGATAAAACTCATCTTGTTTGGTATGGGGAATAATGGGCTTCGATTCCTCTTCAGATTCATCTAAAATTATCGACATAAGTTCGAATTCTTCATAGATTTCATCATCAGAATCATCGAGATGGAGGGCTTCTTCTCCTAAATTTAGATTAAGCCTTTGGAAGGCTTGTTCAAGAGAAGAGGTGGTGGAAAGTGGGTGGTAACCTAGACCTGAACGGTCATGCACTTCTTGATATGGAACATCAATAGGCTGAAGCACTCCCTGTTCATGCAATCCTAGGCCATGACCTTGCCAATTAACTATGTGAAAATAGTGGGATGGAAATCCTGACATGTTTGGAATGTTGGCAAGTGTTGGTTCCTTAGGTTCCTCTAGGGGAGCTAGATTTGATGAAGAATCAATCCCCCCATATACAAAATTTATGCTATTTGGAGTTGAACCCATGTCATATACTGCTCCTATGGATAAAGGTGGGTCACATGGGTGATCAAAATCCTTAGCATTAGGAATGGTGAGCAGTGTGATGGTGATGTCTTGGACCACATATTCACCAATACTAGGATTAGTGAGGTGGACCTCGACTTGGGATGATGTGGAAGGATCATGATTGGATAATGGCTCGGGGAATGATGGAGATGAAGATGTCTCACAATTCATCAACTCGACTTGTGAAACATTAGGTGATGGAGATGGATTGGATTGGGAAGGTTGTTGGATGGATGATGATGATGAAGTGGAAGGCAAAGATGTGGATTGAATTTGACCACATGTGCATGTAGTCAATGATGAAGATGATGGAGGATTGGTGATAAGGGAGTCCTCAGGAATGGGAGCCTTTGATGAAGAAATGGGTGGAGTGGTAGATGGATTGGCTGATGGTGATAGGAAAATGTGGGTGGAAGGAAGCATGGATTCATAAGGATTTGAAATGAAATTGCAATACTTGAATGGTTCGACATCCATTGGTATGCAATGTACTTATCCCTCATGAACATATTTCAAGCATTGATGTAAAATGGAAGGGACACATCTCATTTCCCTCATCCAAGGTCTTCCAAGGAGTACATTGTATGCCATGGATCCTTCCAAGATGTGGAACATAGTGTGCAACATTTTGACCCCTACTTCAATGGGTAAAACAATAGTGCCAACTATGGAACACAAAGCATCATTGAATGCTTTTAGGGTGAAGGATGACTTGGTGATATGAGATGGAGGAAGATTCAAATGATGAAGGGTAGATGTGGTGATGATATTGATGGAGGAACCGGTATCAATTAGAACTCTTTTAAATGACTTCTTGTCAATTAGAGCCATGATGTGCAATGGAGGATCTACTGATTCCGATGAGATTGGCTTAATACTCAAAGTCATAAAATGTAATGGAAGGCTCCATGCATGTTTGAATGCTCCCTAAAAAGTTGTTGAAGGCATTAGAATCTTGAGATTGTAATTCAATGGATTTTAGAATGTCCATTAATGCCTCACGATGTGGGGGAGATTGTTGAATTAACTCATAAATTGACAATTTGGTGGAAGCCATCTTTAGACTTGTGGTTAACCGACTACTCAATGAGATGACTGGTCATGGTGGATGATTGATGGGTGGAATTGGTGGATTTTATTGGCTAGGAATGTGGATTGGTGATGAAGGATTGGGGGAAATTTGGATGGGAGGTGATGTGGGAGGTTGTGACACACTTGCTTGAGGTTGTTGCCTTGCATTTTGTTGATTGTTTTGTTGACCTCTAGTGACCACATGAATGGCACCTACAAACCCTTGGTATTGTTGGACATGATTAACTTGGTTAGGAGGAGTTTTGGTATTAGCTCCTCCCATATTTGGTTGCACCTCCTCATGGTGAGGAAGTGGTGTTTGAAAAATACCAAGGTTTTGGTTTTGTTGAGCAAGGGGGTTGTCAAGCTTGATGGCCCCCAAGTCAATAAGGTCTTGAACGATATCTTTGAATACATGGCAATTATTAATATCATGCCCATTTTGCCTATGGTAAGGACAAAATAAATGTTCTCGATAATGTTTTCCATATTTAGCGGGATCATCTGGTCTGATTTTGGGTAAAGCAAGTTTGTTTGTGTCATACAACCTTCAAAAAATGGAAGCATATGACTCGACCAAGGGGGTATATTGGTGATTCTATCAGATAGACTATCATCGAGGATGGTTCTCTATAACTAGCACTATGTTTTGCATGGCTTGAGTTACCAAGGGTACCGCATGATAAGCAATTTGTTGTGGTGATTATTGCACTGATTGTTGTTGAGCCATTATCGATTGGCTCATGACCACTTGATTAACATGATTAGGATAACTAGCCAGAGTGGCCTATGTTGATTTTTATTGGCCAGAATAATTGCTTTTATATTGGCCCTTATTTTGCCATTCCTTTTTCTTAGGCTTAAGTATGCCCTCTTGGATTTTTATTTCCTCGATGACACTAGCCTGTGCTAGAGCTTCTTCAAATGAATGATAAGTCTATAATTGAAGCATCCAAGAGATAGGTTTTAAACAACTCTTGGTGAATAGTTTGATAAGCTCTTCCATTGGTAGGGTGAATGGCAACTTGGTAATGATGACCCTCCAACGGTTTCCAAAATCATAGATAGACTCATCATCATGTTGTCTTAAAGCATAGACATCAGACAATGAGACTTTATTTCTAACATTTAGGATAAAACACTCAAAGAATTGGTCAATCAATTGTTCAAAAGTATAAATACTATGACTGGGCAATTGATTGTACCACTCTATGGCATCTCCTCCTAATGTTTGAGGAAATATTATGAGCATGAGAGCATTGTCATTTTGGATTCTAAAACATGAGTGTACAAATGTGCTTACATGCTCTTTGGGATCCTCAGTTCCCTTGAATTTGTCAAACTTAGGCACCATAAAATCTATCAGATATGGTGATGATGGTACCAAAGGATGAATGGGTTGGTTGATCAGTTGATGTAAGGTTAGCTTCTAGTTTGTCAAACCAGGAGTATGTTGTATCAACTGATCTATTTGTTGTTGCATGGCCTTAATTCGAGGGTCTTCCCTAGGAATGTGGAAGCCCTGAATTACCTGATGATTTTGAGGTGAGGTGGAAAAATGTTGTGGGGTGACCAAATGATGATGAGATTGGTGATGATGACTAGGTGAATGTGATGGAAATTGATGAAGGGGAGACTGATGATGAAGATATGGAGAATTTTGGAATGGGGTCAATGCATGAGGGTTATGGTTGGGTTGGCCAATGGGAATAGGATGGGTATTGGTATGACTTGGTGGAGGAACAGGGATAGAAACCATAGAAGACTATGGTGTCCATGATGGACCCTAGTTAATGAGGATAGTCTGAGTAGAGTTTGGTAGAGGCTTAGGGTTCACTTGCACTTGTTGTTGAGCATTTTGATGTTGCTTAAGCAATTTGTTCAAATGTTCCCATGCTTCATTAATATCTCTATAAAAAATGGAAGGTATGGAGGTAGATGGTATGGAAGATGTGGTTGGGGAACAAGTTACACTTGGTATGGTAACTTGGGAGGCTGGAACTTGTGAAGCAACATTTACATGTGCTTCATACAAGGGGTTAGTGTATGTGGATGTGTATGAAGTGCTAGGAGCACATGAGGGTTGGGGAATGGACATATGAGAGGAAGGTGCAACTGATGCCTCAAAAAGAGGGTTAGTGTACACCTGGGTAAAGTTGGATGGTGGTTGGGAATAAACAAGTTCCTACTGTAAAGTAGGATCTTGTCTAGGTGAGTTGGGGACTGACTCTAAGACATAGTTAGAAGACTTCATAAGAGCTTCTACTCGTGCCATATCTATGTGGGTAATGTGGTGATCAATGGTTGGTGAGGTTGACTCTATTTGGGGAACAACCATATGAAAGGTTGTGGGTGACAAGGAATGTGAGGGACCTGCAGAAAAATCTTCCTATGTCACATTTAGGGAATCTACCATAGAAGTGGTGGGGAAGGTGGATGAAGGTTCCATTGAATTGTCTTGATTTAATGCTTTCTTTTGTTTTCTTGTTAATACCATAAGCAATTAAACCAAAATACAGATTATGCAGTAAAATGAAACACAAAATTAAAATTTCACAAGAAAAATAAACAATCAATGCTAAGTTTGTTCAACAAGTGTGTCTTACCTCATTCATTGATTATCTCATTTTAATGTGAATTCATTTTCTTAGATTTTGATCTTGTGTGTTTCAATGTGCTAATATGAATTAAATGGGGTGAATCCTATGGCTTGGATGGGGCAACGAGATTCTTACTGGTGATGAAATCTAGCAAGTTTGCTTGGGGGTAATCTAAGGTGTCTAAGGGCAGATATTGGTGGATGGAGATGAAAGCCACCATCACCAAATCTCAAGCAATGGTTGGTGATGAAATCCAACCACTACTATTTAATGTGAAGTGTGAAGTGTGTGATTCTTTTTAAAGTTTCTAGTTCTCTATTGTGTACATACAATGTTAGAAGAATAACTACTTTCGACAGTCTAAATCAGAATCCACTACTCAGAATACCAATTTTTCCAAAGGATGTAAAGTACACCGCTTAAGACCCGCTCTAGACAGTTGGGGGTTCATCTACTCCTCTGTATGGAATCACCCAAGTACAGGGATACTTTTGGTATCTAAACAATGTTCCTATTTAGACCTACAAAAATAGAAATCTCTAACCCTAGGATGCAAACTAATGAATGCACTTAACAGTTCAAATGCAAACAATAATGCAGCACACCAGAAAATTGAGAAATATTTAAGCAAAAAATGTGTGGATGAATGCAATTATTAATATAATGTCTAAAATGCAACTAACATGATTTGTTTTTACCATATTTATTAATGATGTTCATTTTAATCCCAAAATCTGAAAAAAATGTAAAAGTGCTAGAAAATGTAAAAATGAAAAGTTAGGGTTTGATAGTAAACTTACCCAGAAGCCTATGTTTCTGCTCTAACTCTCTGTAAAATACCCCTGGGAACTTCTGAAATGCACTTGGGCATTTTTGGATGTCCCTCGAGCATCATTGAGCATTCGCGCACCTTCTACAACCTTCTGCAAATCTCCAGAAACTCTGATCCAACGAAAAACTATGAATTCTATGCTTTTAGAAACCCTGCAAGATGACACAGAAAACAAAAAATTAGTAAACAAGGTAAATCAAAGTAAGAAACCCTTAGGGGGTCCCACCATGATCACCATTTGTAGATGCAAAAGTGAAACACCAAAAAATAGATATAAAGAAAAATTGAAATCAAAGACAATATTGCACAAGAAGAAATGATTTTTATTATTAATGGGGGGAGCCTCAAATCTCCAATGTTACAATGAAAGATAATTGATTTCTTTGATACAAATTTTTACAATAGCTAGGGTTCTCCGAAACCCTAGCAAACAATGTTGGTGGTGTCTTCAATCTCGCTTCTGATCCCAACAGATGTGAGTGGGCTTCGTGTTATCCAATACTAGGCCACTCCAGCTTAAGCAACTGCACAATGCTAATGTAACACTTCCAGATCTACACACAAGAAAATAGCAAATAGGTTAGTAGCAACTATGAGGGCTCCACAATGTGAGGCCCTCTATAATCAATACAAAAACCCTAGCTATATAATGTAAATAACATGAACAAAAACTAAAAATGCATAGAATGAAATAACAATAAAAATATTTACCTTGTGACACTTATTATTTTTTGATCTATGATATTTGTTGTAGGAAATCGGTGTGATGATGCCCTAGCATCGCTCAAGGGCTAGTAGGGCTGTAGAGCTCTAGTGTAAGATACCCATGGGTGCTCGATGATAGCAAAAAATACCCATGGGTGCTCGAGAATGGTGGAGGGTACCCAGAGGTGCTTGGCGATGGAGGAGAAGTGCCCGGAGGTGCTCGGTAGTGATAGGGAGCACCCAAAGGTGTTCGAGAGTTGAGGTGAGGATCTATAGAAGTAGATCTGGCTAGGTGAGAGGGGTGGCGATGGATGCGGGGGTTATGGCGAGCGAGGATGGAAGGTAAGAGTGCTTGGATACTCCAGGGAACTCGGGGCAATGGCTTAGAAAAATGACTTAGGGCACGAATTGCTCAAAAAACTTAGGAGGTTGAGCCATCAAAATGGCTCCTATTAATAATCCACACTAGGGTATGTTAGGGTTTGAGCGACACGAATTGTGTGGCTCAGATTAAAACATAACGAAGGGTGGATATTAATTTTGGGTGTGTGGCATGGATTGATGTAGATGGATGGCTAGGATTAAGTTAAATCGGATGGTTGGGATTTATTTACATATATAATATTTATATTTATTAAATATATATAAAATATAATATTAAAATATTAATATTAAACATATATTTAACAAATATGCCTAGATATATATAAATAAATGGGAAAATGGTGGGAAGACCTGGATGGATGACAAGTGGCTAGGTTTTGGTGTCTATAGATGTAACACCCCTCCTTGGTAGGAGTTATTCTTATGTATGGTTGCATGGCAATTTAATGTATAGCTTCATTTTATGATGTCAATAAGTGTGGTAGATGCACTTGATGATTGAATTTTATTCTTGGAATATGGTATTGCGGATGCGTTCATGGTTGCAAGAGTACGTACTCTCATCGATGGATTGAAAATGGGACAATCACCTAAGTTGAGAGAAAATTTGGGAAATGATGGTGATGACTTGTTCTCGAGAACTCAGGGTAACAAATTACCCTTCATGTATATGCATTGCATTTTTGTTTATTCTATGATCACACCATTGGGCCAAAAAGTTGCTTAATGCAATGAGTCTCCTAAAATAGGTTGGAGATAACAACGATTGACAATCTTAAAAGAACCACCTACTTAAGGATAAAACAATGGTGTATGATATTGTTGTTGAGTGGCTTTTATGTTTGATTGCTAAAAGTTTAGATAATTGATTTGAACTAATAAAGTATTAAGTGGTTGTAATATTAACACTTGTGAATACTAGTACCAAAGATAATAATTAAAATTAACAATTGATACTAAGTAATTAATTTAAATAATTTATTACTAGATATTGAAAAAGTTTAGAATAGATTAATTGGATAAATGGATTCTTTCTATTTGCATTTAAAATAATATGACGACTTTATTAAAAACAAGAAAGTTAACCTTTTAGAAGTAAATAATATTCCTTTGCCCAAGTCGAATTTAGATAATATTTGAGCATTTCTAAAATGGCCAACGTTCATTAGATATTGTTACAAAGAAAAGGTGGCCAACTTGTATAGAAATATTCAAATATTTGAAAATTTGCATTATTTTTATGTTCTTAAGAGGAATGATATGATTTTGGAAAGGGATTTTTTTTGGGCAAAAGGAAGAAGGGATGCTTTTGGAGCTAGAAGCAAGGCACACACTGGGTGAGAATAGTATTAGGAGGTACTTTTCCATGTTTTCTTATGGATATCGAAACTTTGTTTCATAAGAATTTATCTTGCTTTGATATGTGTTGGCTATGTGAATTGCCCCACCCCCTGTCTTGGTTTAGTTTTGAGCTTCCAAGATTTCTTGGTGGATCCTCTTGTTTAAGTTCCAATTATTTTTGGGATCCAGTTTAGTAGTCCTCTTGCTATGTTTGTTCCTTAGTTGATTGCTTGGTTTCTTGAAGCTTAAAATGCTTCTAAGAGCACTACCTCTCAAGTCACTCTCTCCTTTTTGGGACGTTGGGCATACACAATCTACTAGATGTACCTTCCTTGGTTGCATTAAAATCTACGTAGGACTAAATGTCTTCAACAATGGCTAAATCAAAGCTTGGTAGTTTGTAGGTAATATTGCACCAATTATTTCCATGATCATGTGGAGTCATTGTTTTCTTTTGATGTTGGTTTCCTCTATCAGACTATTATTTTTATGTAAGCTCTTAAGATGGATTGGTTTTCTCATATCTAGGCATAGTTGATGGGTTATTGTTACGTCTTGAAGGGCGCTTGAATTTTTAGGATGTATTTTTTTTTTTTTTTGTTAATTTATAGCGGGTTTTAACAAGGATCCCAAAACCTGATTACATAAGCAATGGGCCTAGGGCATCAATCCCTTGAAACTGAACACCAAAACAAAAATCCCGTCCAGCGGTAACAGTAAGCATGAAACAATCCCTCTTAGCGGGAAACAAACAAATAAGAAAGGAAGTAGTTTTGGAGATCCCGCCCAGCAGGGAGTAGCCAAAAACCACCATCAAGAAGATCCCGCCCAGCAGGAAGCAAAGAAAAACCGTTACAATAAAATCCCGCCTCGTAGGAAGTAGTCAAAACCACCACAAACAGTCTCGCCTAGTGGGAAGCAACAGGGAAATCCCGCCATCCGAGAAACCAGCAGAAAAGAAAGGAACCCGCCTCGCGGGAAAATCAGGGGATTTGGCGGATCCCACCCTGAGGAGAAACCATCCTGCCCATCGAGAAAAAAATCAGTTCAGCGAGAGCCATCCTGCAAGAAGCCGACAACCAGCACAGAGAGGATGCAGCCCATCAGGAAGTGACCAGAGAGTTGCACCACAAGGAACCCGCCTCGGGAAAAAAAAAGAGGATCCCAATAGTAGGGACCAAGAATCTCGTCCAAGCATAGAGCCCGTCGAGGATTCACATGAAAAAGGGGGAAGCTGTCCAAACCCTAAACCGTCACCTCCATCGCACCAAGAAATACAGGGGACCAGATCCATGCGAATAACCTACAAAAAACCCCAGGGGGAAGCCTGAGGGAAAAAGGGAAGGGATCCCCAACCAAACAGGGATCCCTGGGAAGCACCAGTCCGAAAAAACAACCAAGGAAACCCTAGCCGACCGGGAGGGGGCGCAGATAGTGGAGAAGGATCTCCCCCCAAGAGATCATCTGCAAACAACCACTCCCCGGGAGGGATGACCTGGGTTGAGCCAGGGACTGGGCAGGAACCAGGAGCCATGGGAGGGGGAGCAGGGGAGGGACCAGAGCCCTCCCCTCTCTACTTTTTAGGATGTTGTATTTGGTATAGCATGTTAGATTCATTTGTTGTTGGTTGTTTCATAGTGATATTTGCTTGTAAATATCTGAGGTATACCTTTAGTAACCGAGTCCTTAGATCTTTGGATTTTGTAGATAAATATATTATTGTAATGGGAAACTTTAGTAGAATTAAAGAATTGTATATTGCTTTTGTTTTAATATAATTTTTAAGTCGATTAATAGTTGATAATATTAATAATGGTTGGTGATGTTTTAGCATGGAATTAATAGATACGATTTCTATGCTTTATTACTTTAAAACCCTAAAAGAAAATGAGCCTTGGTTGAAAAAGAAATAGTTATAATGGTTCCTCCAAGACTTGAGTAGCTAGAAGGACCATTATGGGGAGAAGTATGGGATTCTCCTTTATTGCTTAAAATGTATTGTGCATGGATGCTTTGCAAATACATAGAAGATGCTAAGTAGAGAAGAATGGGATTCTCTTTTGTTGATTAAAAATATATTGTGCATGTTTTAATTAAGAGGAGATGAATGGGATTCTCCTTTATTGCTTAAAATGTATTGTGCATGGATGCTTTGCAAATACATAGAAGATGATAAGTAGAGAAGAATGGGATTCTATTTTGTCAATTAAAAATGTATTGTGCATACATCAAATATGATTAAGAGGAGAAGAATGAGATCCTCTTTGGTTGTTTGAATAGTATTGTGCATGGTTGCTTTACAAGTACATAGAAGCTATTAAATAGAAAAGTATGAGACATTCTCTTGTTGTTTAGAAATCATTGTGCATTGTTGCTTGCATTTGCATAGAGCATGTTATTACATACGAGTTGTCCTAATCCTTAAATGACCCTCAAAATTGCAGGACAAGTTCCTATTATGAAGAAAAATGTAAAGAGGAGATGGTGCAAAGATCATTTAGATGGATTGGCTTGATGTATTTTGAAAAGAGAAAGTTATTGTACTGGGCAAAGTTTGCTTTGTAAAATATAGAGGAAGATATCAAATTCATTCCTAGACATGATGATTTGTAAGTTGGAGTGAGTTGGTCTTGTAGAAATAAAAGCAAAGTATGGTTTTAGTATGCAAATGAGATATTGCCTAATGTTATAATGTTTTGGTATATGAATATTATGGGATCTATTTGATGGATTGTTCCATATGGATGCCATGTAGTTGTTATGTTTTTATATTTGATATGGAAATGTTCCTTTAAGCTTCTAATTTTTATAGATACAACGTGTCTATAAAATAGTAATAAATCTTAAGCATGTTAGATTCAATTCTAAGTATTTGATTATTGTAGAGAAAGTTATTGTTATTTGTTCTTTATACATTCTTGGGTTAAGAAAGGTGGAAATGCTCAGGTTGAATCTAGACCTTCTTTAGAACCTGAGTCAAGTAATTAACCCAATCATTGGAGGATTTACGATGATGCAATATCTAGGTAAAAAGGGGAGGATCCTAGAAGGAGTTGCAATAATGCAATATCTAGGAAATCCCAAATCTAAAAGGATTTGCAAGAATGCAATATCTAGGAACTCCCAAATCTAGAAGGAGTTGCAAGTATGCAATATCCAGATACTTGTGAATTGATGCACCTTGAATGGTGAGGATTGGGTGCTACGTAACTGGAGGTTATAGGAATAATTCACAAGAAAACAATGGTGGTACCTTGAATGTATAGGATCATATGACCATGTTCCTTACGAGATATGTGGTAATGACCTTAGTTAGCCCATGGAGGTGTGGTAACTAAGCACCAAGTCTTTACATTCGATTAACCTACCTAGATGGACTTAGGTTAAGGTTAGGGAATATGCATCCCCCTTTAAGTGTTATGGGCCTTAAAAGATAATCCCCACACTATGGTCACATTGTCCTATACCGATGATGGTATAGGAAAGGTAGGAGGACCACTTTGGCATCCTTCTAAATGATGAGGTTTAGTAAGGTGAACCCTAGAAACTATGGGATGTTGGAAACTCCTATCCACTGAGTGTCGTCTGCAATGAAATTAAACTCAAATGTGCTATATCCTTGATAATGTTGAAAAGAAATATATTGGGGATTCCTTTTATGAACATTGAAAAAAAAATTATCTCTCTCTTGGGTGGTATTTTGGGGTTGTTACATATGAGAAGTGGATCTATTTGTAAACTCTCAAAGATCTAAATAAAAGAGTTGTAATTTTTCAAGGGTGGAGGACTTGAGTACAACCCCTTGTTCTCTAGCAAAAAAAATAGTTTGTAGATGATGCAACTATTTTTTGGAGGGTAAGGATAAACAAGACCAGAGTTTTAAATAACTTATTAAAGGAATATGAAATAGTGTCAAGACAAAAATTTAATAGGACCAAATCCAAAATTTACTTCCTAAACAATCTAGCTAGAATCAAAGTAGGGATATCCAGGTTACTTCAAAAGGGTAAGATAAGTTTGCAAAAATATCTAGGGATTCCCTTATTTGAGGGAAGAATGAGGATATAATTGTGGAACCTAGTTATAGGTAAAGTTTAAAATAAACTACTGGCTTTTTGTTTTGCTAGAGAATAAACTACTAGTATAGAAACATAGATGGTTGTCATTAGCATAAAGAGTGCAACTAATTGAATCAGTCTTAAAGGCCATTCCAACATATTATGTGTCCTTGTATATTATGCCAAAATCAGTAGAAAAAAGTTTAATCTATATTATGCGGTCATTTTTGTGGTCAGGATTACATGATAAAATAAAATTCTCTTGGTGAAATGGATCAAGGCGTGTGATGATAAAACTAGAGGAGATCTCGGTTTAAGAGTTCTTATGGATGCAAACTTAGCTCTAAGGGAAAAAGTTATTTGGAGATTGTACAAAGAGAGTCAAAGACAATGGGCAAGAATTCTTTTATGTATGTTGAGACCATTTATCCAAGCTTAATTTTTACTGCATTCTCACTACCAAATGGTTTTGCACTATGGAACGATTAAAAAATCAATTGATCTAGTGATTTAAGGTCTAAGATGGGTGATGGGAACTAGAAAGTTTTTTTCTAGTTGGATGGATACTTGGTGTGTTAAAAAACCATTCAATCTAAATCCAAATTTGAAACCATGGATGAGATCACTTCAAGACAAATATGGTGATATAATCTCAAACATTATGTACACGGATTAGGAAAGAAGATACAAATGGAAAGAATATTTTTTTACATGTATACCAGACATTGTTGCTAAGAGCAAGTTGAGCATAAATATAACAACAATGATTTTTCTAAGGAGAGTCGATGATAAGCTAATTTGGGAGTTGAATAGCTCTAGAGAATACACAATAAGAAGCAGATATAATATAAAGCACCAAAAAAATAGGAATATCAAAAGAATATAGAGAGATATTTGGGATAGCTCGAGCATTTCAAAAGTCAAAATGTTTATTTGGCTAGTAGGTCATAGGAAAAATTTATCTTGGGATAACCTAATGAAAAAAGGTTTTCATGGCCCCTCACAATGTGTTCTATGTAAAAAGGAGGAGTATAATATAAACCATATCTTAGGACATTGCTCAATAGTTTGGGAACTATGGCAATGGATTCATAATATGTTTGGTAAATTCATGGTGATGAATGAAAAAATTGAAGAATGCTTAAAGCAATGGCAGAGTACTTTTAAAAGTAAGGCTTTACAGACAATCTAGGATATATCAAAATATACAATACTTTGGACTGTATGGCTAGAAAGGAATAAAATAATATTTAAAGGAAAGGAAAGTAGTTTAGATATAATGAAAAGGAACAATTGTTTAGCCATATAGGAGTCTAATCCAACCCTATTAACTCACCCAATCCCTGATCTTAAAGTAGAGGACCTTGATAGATGGAATCAATTCATCAAATGGAAATATTATGTTAGGCACAAGAGAAACAAAAGGAAAATAATATAAAGTGAAAACCATCGAAAGTAGAGTTGGTCGAATTGAATTTTGATGGAGCATCTAAAGGAAATCAAGGACTAGAAGGAGGAGGAATAATTAGAAATAATAGAGATGTGATTTTGTGAAAATACTCTTTCAATAATGGATTTAAGATAATTAATAAGCTAAAGCTCGAGAGGCTTTGGAAGGGTTAAAAATATGTAGACAAATAAAATAGAATAGAGTATGGATGGAAGGCGATTCACTAATAGTAATAAATGCAATTTTAAGAAAAGCAAAGGCTCCATGGAACATACAAGATATCATTGTGGAAATACAATACCTTACCAAATTTTTTGAAGAAATCAGGTTTACATATTTTTTAAGGAAAGGGAACAAATGTGTAGACAGGCTAGCCAATAGAGGGATTTTAATAAAGGATTGTGAAGTTAAATTCTATTTTCCATGGTTAGAGGAAGTAGTAAGTTTAGCTAAAGCTGACAAGAAAATGTTGATTATCTGAATCAAATAATGATTAAGATTTACTTTAATGTTTTCCATTGGTAATATTTGTTGTGTTTCCTAACATTAATGTATTTTCATATAAACTGTTTATTACAATTCTTGTGGTTGCACTTATACTTCAAGAAGGAAACAAGTAGTCCAAATCTGGTAAAGTGGACTTTGAAGCAAAGTTTTAGAAATATCACTCTACTAGGATGCAATGCATAAACAATAGAGGTCGAGTTTTGGTATTGTGAAGGCTGCTATAGGAAAATTTCAAGAATAAGGATGTTGAATTTTAGAATATTTATATTTGTAAAGAAAATTATAGAAGATCTAAAAAATGAAAATCAAGAATATAAACTTTTTAATAAAAAAGATGTAGGTATCTAATTATAGTAACTTAGTTGAGATAAGAATCTAATCTATTTGTAAATTATCAAACTCTAAAGGAGAGAGTTGTGATTTTTCAAGGGTGGGGGACCCGAGTACAACCCCCTTTTCTCTTGCAAAAAGAAAGTTGATATGAAATTCCAAAAATCCTAACACACTACAAACTCTTTCATAGTTTTTGTGTAAAAAAAAACCTCACTCCATGGTATTAACTATAGGGTATCTCTTCCCCTAAACCATGGGCCACTACCCACTATTTTATCCTTGATTTTGAAACTAAAAAAGATGACAAGGATAAAAAACTTTAGAAATAAAAGTCATATCATTTGAAATTAAACCCTAGTGTAACTAGATCCAATTTTTTTTGGTAAGTAAAAAGATAATATTAAGCGGGTTTTGACTGGGTCCCAATCCCAGAAGTACAAAACACCATAAAGGTTTGCAAAATATCAGGTCTAAAAAATCCCGTATAGGGGATAAGAGCTAGCTGAGAATCAAAAATTCCTGCACAGGGGAATAGCCAAAGATCTGCAGAGAGGACCAGGCCCACGCAGGGGCAAGCAACATAGTAACCTAGCTTTCGAAAAGACAAGAAAAAGCCCACGTAGGGGCAAACCAAGCCATCAACATACAAAGACACCCACGCAGGGGTTGGCTGCAAACCAAAGCAAAAAAATCCAAGAATGCCCAAAATCCCATGCAGGGGAAGGGCTGCAAGCCAGATCAAAACTAGAAAGAAACTAGAAAGCAAAAAGGGACCAAGCAAGGGACCAACGAAGCTAGGCTTTCAGGGTATCATCTTCAGTTGAATTGATGCCATTCTGGAGGAGCTGCTTCAGAGCATTGCCAACGCTGTCCATGGCTGCAATTATGCTGCTGAGGATGACCCTTGACAGCTTGCTGGAAACAGTCGAATCTGGATCAGAATTCCCGTTGTTCTCCTTAGAGATATGAACAGGGGAATTCTAGCTGGTTTTTGCTCTAGATTTCTTGATGCGGGAGGACCTCCTCACCTGGGTGGTGCTTTCTTCCACCTTAACCTTTCTCTTCATGGGCAGGGATTTTACACCACCCGAAGCAGGGGAACTTTTCTTTTTGGAAGGGGGAGTAGTAGCAGCCGAAATTCCCTTTTTGGACATGGGGGTTTGAGCTTCAGGGGGGTCCTCACTGAATAAAGGGTCACTGGAGAGGGAGTGAGATGGGCTCTTGCCAGAAGAAGATGGGGGAGGGTTGGACTAAAGGAGGGGAACGAAAATGGGAGGTGGAGTGGAGGCCAAAACATGATAGAAAATAACAACGAATAAGCCTTGGTGGGTGGGGGCCGAATGCTTCTTGCGGGCACTATGGATAGTCAATCTGATGGAGCGGTAGAGAAAGGTCAAAAATTAATTAGCTTGAAACCTCGCAAGTGATTTACAAGGGCAAGGTGAAAGCTTAAAAGAGGTTTAGCTGGGTCATCGTAGGTGATATACTAAAGCAAGGGAACAATCACAGTTGGCCAAGGGGAAGGGAGGGACTCATGGTCGAGGGCTACACCAACCCACTTGAAATCCTGGTGATTCGAGAAGCCATCCAACTCTTGATCCCAACTATGCTTATCTCTACGAACAATGCATCCCATAGTCGGAAGGCTTGAAACCTCCACAATCAGATCAATTGTCACTTTGAAACGAACATTCCTCATAGTAACATGGCCATTCGACCAAGACTTGACAAAATCAGTTGTAATGTCCTGTTTGGCTCCTTTAAATTTGGCCAGAAAGGGGGTGAAGCCTTGCACTTTCAAGAAAGAGGCAGAGAGGGGGTCCAACTGAAGGCTGTCGGGTTCCAGAAGGGCCATGATAGTGGGAATCGAGCACCAGAGAGGACCTACGAGCAAATTAGGCTAAAAGTAGGGATATAACAACTGGTAGGTGTAGGTGGTGAAGGCAACCGCAAACCAGGGACAACTTAAATAGGCATCAAATAGAGAGGAGCCCATGCCGAAAAGCCAGGAATTAATGCGAGTGTGATGAAGGCGTTGATGGCAAGGGGAATAGGGAGTGTTGGAATGCCTAGGGCTGATATCCACACGGGTTAAATGATGACCTTGACAATGCTCCATGTCAAAAAAACCATGCGCATTCCAAGGGAGAGCAGCCTTGAAACAACAAATATTGGAAACAAGCAGATTTTCTTGAAAATAGCAGATGCTTGATCTTTGAGCCCAATCTTCAAGCACGAGAATGGAAAGAAACGGTGAGAGGGCGATCATGGGAAAATGAGGAGGCACATGAATCGGAGTATGGAGGTGAAAAGGGGAGGAAGGGAATGGACATGATGGGTATTAGTGCAAATGAACCAATGACAGATGGAGGTGGTGGGCCCATCAAGGGTGAAGAAAAACTCATGCCAGGGATCGAGGCAAATGAGATCAAGACACATCTATAGAACGATGATAATGAAAATCATGGAAATAAGGAAGAAAGAACTAGAGACTCTTGGAGCCTTTCGGACAATCTACTGACGTGGCATTGAGAACACTTTGAGGGGCATTGTGGTACCAAATGGAGAGAGCGGATTGGGCAACTCCTAAATTTGCAAGGCAGTCAACAACCTTGTTGGCTTCACGATACACATGGAGAGCCACCACATTGTTTTGCTTACCAATGAGAATCTTGGCCTCTTGAATGATTGAGCGAATGTTCCACGAAGGCTTTTTGTCATTGTTGATATACTTGATGATGTTGAGGGAATCACCCTCAATGTGCAAATTTATTTTTAAATCCTTGATGATGTGCAGACCTCTCCAGAGAGCCCAAGCTTCAGCTACATGATTTTTTTGATGGTCGAGGTGCTCAAAGAAAGCTATTACAATGCCTCCCTTGTGGTCCCTTACAACACCACCAACTCCTGCTAATCCAGGATTCCCTTTAGAAGCACCATCAAAATTCATCTTTAACCATCCCTCAGGGGGAGGCTTCCAACAAGCATTAATCCTTGGATGGGAAGGAGTAGGGGCCATATTGGAAAGGATGGGAATATTCAAGGACTGGAGGAGCTCAATCTCAGTGCCAAGGCTAGGGGATTTGAGATAGGGAAATATCTAGGAATTCTCTGTAGCATATGTAATAGCTTTGTTGGCTGTGGAAATGGGATCATTTGAAGAGAGCAAGAAAATTCTACTATTTCTTTCAAGCCAAACTTGCCAAATGAAATGATGCAGGCAAATTTTCCACAAAAAAGAAAGCTTTGGATTGATGAAGGGATTAGGCCATTGGACAAAGAGGTCTAAGAGGGAATTAGGTTGAGCCCACTGAACATGAAAAGTAGACAAAAGGTGGCTCATTCCTTCTCTAGCATAGGCACAATCTATGAAGAGGTGATTAACAGATTCCCAGGTAGAAAGGCACATATGGCATCTATTAGGCACAGTCATACCTCTTTTCATCAAATTATCGGTGGTAAGGATCTTGTTTTGGATAGCAAGCCAAGAAAAGAACCCAATTTTAGGAATGAGATACTTGACCCAAACAAGGTTGAAAGGAATGGTAGAAACTTGAGGGTTGAGGAGGAGGAGATAAGCTGATTTAATAGAGAATTCCCCATTGTCATTTCCTTTCCAGATGGGATAATCAGGAGAAGCTACAGTTGGGATAATAATAGTCTTGAGCATGCGAGATAAAGCAGTCCCTACCCTAGATATGTGGTTGCTTTCATTGGTAGTGGGAATGATTTTCCATCTACATTGATTTTCAAGGAAATCCGCCACTTTGCTGCCAAACCTCCTATCCAAAATAGGTTTTAAGATGGAAACCTTTGGGACCTCAGAGAGAGGTATATTTTTATCCACCTGTTAGTCCAAAAAATTATAGTAGTTATAGTGCCTAGATGCCACCAAGTTCCTTTACTGATGAGGGATTTATTCTGAATGATAGCCCACCAGAAAGCAGAACCATTAGTGGGAGTGTTATCATCCATGAAAGAGAGGTTTTGGAGATATTTCCTTTTAATTATGGAAACCCACTCAGAGTCAAAGTTGGTGAAGACCTTCCATGCCTGCTTGGCCAGGAGGGCAAGGTTCATGTTGAAGATCCTTCTGAGCCCTAAGCCTCCTTGGGATTTGGGGTAACAGACCTTATCCCAACCGATGAGATGGAACTTTTTCTTATCCTCTGAACCCGACCACATAAATTTCTTTTGAATTTGCTCAATTTTTGAATACACAGAGGCAGGAGCTTTGAAAATCGACATGAAATAAATTGGGATGCTCTAAAGAAAAGCCATAGTGAGAGTAGCTTTGGCTGCTTGGGAGAGGAGGGATCCTTTCCACCCTACAAGTTTTTTGTTGATCCTTTCAATAACATTGTCCCACATGGACTCCTTGGGATTCTTGATGAATAGGGGAAGGCCCAGGTAAGGAGTAGGGAGATCAACAATGCAACATTGGAGGATGCGGGTGATTTTATGTTGTCTACTCATAGGAGTGTTGAGAAAGTAGCTTTTACTTTTCGTGTAATTGATTTTCTGCCCTACTGCTTGTTCATAGATATCAAGGATGGACTTGATGGTTTTAGCTTGCTGGATAGAAGCAAAGGTGGCAATGATAGTGTCATCTACAAACTATTGATGGGAAAGAGGAGGAGAGTTTGAAGTGGCTTTAATACCTGAAATAAGCCCTACTGCACAAGCAGATTTGAAAGCCCTACCCAAGGATTCTGCAAGAATGATGAAGAGGAAGGGGGAGAGAGGGTCTCCTTACCTGATGCCTCTGGAGCTAGGGAAGTAACCTGCTGCTGATCCGTTAACCAACATCGAGAACCAAGGGGAAGATATGCAACCTTTAATGAGATCAACCCAGTCCTTGTGGAAACCAAACTTGAGAAGGACCTTTAGGAGAAATTCTTGGTTGACCCTATCAAAAGCTTTGTTCATATCCAACTTAAGGAAAATGGCAGCCTTTTTGTTGCAAGAGACTGAGTGGAGGGTTTCATGCAGAGAGATGATGTTGTCTGTGATAGATCTGCCTTCCACTGAACTTCCTTGACAAGGGTCTATAATGTGGGGGAGGATTTTCTTGAGCCTCAAGGCTAAGGCTTTGGTTAAAATCTTGTAAATGATATTGCAAAGGCTGATGGGTCTGAAGTCCATCATGGATTTACAGTTGGGACTTTTGGGGACTAGGGCAATGAAAGTTGAGTTGGTTCCTCTGGGGATGATCTTGGTTTGTTGTAGATCTTTAATAGCATTGTAGATATCCTCCTCTATAATATCCCAAAAAGTTTGAAAGAAACGGGGAGGGAACCCATCTGGACCTGGAGCCTTATCGGGATGCATGGAGAACAAGGCTTGCTTAATTTCCTCTTGGCAAAGGGGTTGGATGAGAGAGGAATTCATTCCAGGAGTGACCAAAGGGGGAATGTTTCGTAAGAGAAGCTCTTGAGATTCACCATGCTCTAGGGAGGAGGTTCCCATCAAGTTGCTGAAGAAAGAAGAGGCTTCATCCCTGATTTTGAAAATGTCCCTAGAGGTAGTGCCATCAGCCAATATAAGCTACTTAATTTTGTTTGCACTCCTATTGCGAAGAGTGGAAGCATGGAAGAACTTTGTGTTAGCATCACCATATTTGAGCCAAAGGGCTCGGGACTTCTGTCTCCAATAGATCTCTTCCCTGGAAAGAATGTTGTGGTACTCGGAGAGGAGTTGCCTTTCTTCTTCCCTGATTTGGGGAGTCAATTGGTTATTTTGGATCTGCTGATCAATAGTTTTGAGTCTGCTCAGAATCTGTTCTTTATTTTCGAAGATATTCCCAAAAACCTCTTTGTTCCAGATTTTGAGATTTTCTTTGATGACTCTCAGTTTTTGAGAAACTTGGGAAATAGCAGTTCTAGGGAAAGGTAGCTGCCACCACTCAAAAATCCTATTTCTCAAATCAGGGTGTTGGATCCACATATTTTCAAATCTGAAAGGGATTTTAAAAGAGGGAGCCCTGTTAGCTTCAAAGAGAAGGGGGCAGTGGTCAGAGCCAATTCTTGGGAGAGAGATGAGAGAAGCATCCCCGAAGGTGGGAATAGCTTGTTGAGAGAGGAAGACTCTATCCAGATTTACTTGAATGTGTTCGGGACCCACTCTCCTGTTACTCCAAGTGAATTGACAACCCTTGATTTGAACATCCATTAGCTCATTCTCAGTTACAAAGTCATGAAACTCTTGAATGCTCCTGGAATGGATGGAACTGCCACCCCTCTTATCAGAGGGAAAGAGGGGGGAATTAAAGTCACCTGCTAAAATCCAGGGATAGTTGGAGAAGGCATCTTTCATGTGGGAGAGGGACCTCCAGAGAGAGCTTCTTTCAAGAGGGTTATTTGGAGCATAAATGTTGGATAACACCCAAGTGAAATGCTTGTCTTTGCAAAAAAACACTAAATTCAAAGTTCTTTCAGAAGATGAAATCACCCTTCCTTCAACTTTCTCAGGATCCCATAGACACAAAAGACCACCTGATGAGCCTTGAGCAGGAGAAAAGGCCCAATGGCTGTTTTTCCACACAACGTTGACAACTCTGTTTATTTTGGATGCATCAACTTTTGTTTCCTGCATGATGAAAATAGTGGGTTTATGATCTTTCCTTACAGTTCTTGCCAACCTCTATTTAGCAGAACTATTTAGACCTCTGACATTCCAAGAAAGAATCTTCATTTGGGAATTTTGGAGGATTTTTTGCTTCCCTTACTTTATTGCGGGGGAAGTTTAGGGTTTTTGATTCATCCTTAGCCTGATTGAACAGGTCTGGGAACAAAGTTGTTTGCAATCCATTGGCAACTTGATCTTCAGTGTCTTTTTTCTTTTTCTCAGCCAAGGTCGGTCTTCCTCTTTTTTCTCACTCCCTGTATCAACAGGGGATTTTTTGTAGCTTCTTGTAATGATAGGACTATGATCCAATTTGTGGAAGGAGGGACTCACCGCTTCTCGCAGGGATTCAGAGACAGATTTGGTTGGGGAAAGGGGCCCTTCGGGGGGGGAAGGAAGGACCAGACCTGGAAGGGGAATGAGGTGGAGGAGGGGGAGGAGGGGGAGGGGTAGATTCTGGAAAGAGAATGTCATCATGGGAGGAATTAGATAAGGGTCCAAACCAATTTGGAAAAGCGAACATGGAACATACCTTATCTGCATCTGAAGACGACTCTTGGATGGCAAGTTGCTTTCCTTTGTTTTCTTGCTTGTTGCCTAAGGGTGCTTTGAATCCTTCATTCTGGTTTCTCGCATGGGTACCAGTCTTGCGTGAAAAAGGATGTCTAAAGTTGGTCACCTCCTTATGGGGTTTGAGAGATGGACATTGGGATTTCAAATGCCCTTGGGACTGGCATTCTATGCAGAAATCTGGCTTGTTCTCATACTCTATTGCTTGACACCTTCGATAGGAGCCATAGATGAGATTGATGCGAGTTGGGAGCTGGGAATCCAAGTTGGCATTTACATAGATTCTGGCATGAGCCATGTGGGATCGAGCCTTCGTGGCAGGGTCAATGGCCACGAGATCTCCAATGTGCTTCGCAATCCCACGTAAAATATCTTCATGACATAAGTGAATGGGGAGATCTGGGAGACGAACCCAAATGGGGGCGAAGTTAATGTTTTGGGTTTCAGGGTTGAAATATTCCCCCCATTTCCGAAGGAATAGACTTTTCTTACCATAAAACCAAGGCCCTCCCATGAGTATTCACGTAGAATCACTCTGGTTGCTCAGTCGGATCAAAAAAAGCTTGGGATAGGGCAATGAGTTGTAGGCTCCCCGTTGTTCTCCATTTGGAAACAACCCATCTTCTCACGGACTCCATATCTGGTCTTCCACCTATAAACTTCTCGACAAGGGAAAAAGATTCTATAGAAAGATAATCCGCCATGACAGTTTCGGGGATGACCAGGTCTTCACTAGAGGGAAGCAAAGGTGGATGGTTCCCAGAGGAGTTGGGAATACCTTTGACCTTCTCAACATAGCTTTGAGGTGAGGGAGCTTTATCTCACTAAGGAAACCCTCATTTCTTTCCCATGACCGATCAACGGTCTGGCCCCACTCTCCACTGGGTCAGGATCAGGGCCCTTCAATCCATATTTCTTGGTTACTTCACCCGTGGGAGGAATATCACCTTGCTCTAGTCCAAACCCATCTGCAGAAGTTTGAAATTTCTCACTAATTTTTGTTAGAGTTGTCGAGGTCGCCATCGCTTCCATTCTTTTCCCTTCCTATATCCATGGATTCTATTTAGTAACAATTTTGGATGCTCTAACCAGATCCAATTTTGAGTCTCAATAAAATATGGTTAATATTTATAGAACTTACATACTAACCCTTCACTTTTAAGAACCATTATATTATGCTTGATCATCTCATGATTAATAATGACTTATGATGTAATATTTTCTCCCTAGTATGGACTTCCTATATATTTATTTTTCCTTTTATATCCAGCTTAGGCATCCATACTTCTTGCTAAGGTATCCTTACTTCTAATTAAGGATTCCAAATCCATGCTATCTATATTTTATTCATATAAATCATTTATTTTTTAAATTATCTAAAATTTTTAAAAAAGAAGAGGTGAGGTTCACCTTTTACATACACTTGCTTTCTATTCACACTTTCTCCCTATTCTTGCCCAAATATCTAAAACAAAAAAAGGCTAGACTCACTCTTGGATCACATTCATGTTATCACCTTGCACTCATTCCTATTCTTGACTCACACTTACAAAAAAAGACTATATTCGCTTTTTGCTCGCAGTCGCTCATGTTCTCATGTTGCACTCATTCTTATTCTTGACTCACAATTGCTCCTAGGCTAGACATTAGACATTTTTCAATGACACAATTTTTTTTGAGGGATCCCGATCCCCTCATACTAATTGGGGTTTGAACCTTGGACCTCTCAAAGAGAGGCCAAAGCCCTTACTACTACAATAAGTTTACAACCATTTAATGAGTTTACATAGGTTGTTATGAGGGGTCTCTTTCCCCTCATACTAAGTGGGGTTTGAACCTTAGACTTCTCAAATAGAGGTCAAAGTCCTTACCACTATAGTAAGCTTACAACTATTCAACGAGTTTACACAAGTTTTATGAGGGGTCTCGATCCCCTCATACCGAGTGGGGTTTGAACCTTGGACCTCTCAAAGAGAAACCAAAATACTTACCACTACAATAATATTATATTTGGCTAGACATTATATATTAATTATTATATAGTATCAAGTTTTTTTAATGATAATATTTTAATTTTTTATGTAAACAAGTGCAAGCCAAAATTGAGTACAACTATAAGTGAGTGTAGCTGGAAGCGAGTGTGAGTGCGAGTTGGGAGTGAGTGCAGGAAAAAGCGAGTGCAAGCATGAGCTAAGTGAGGAGGAAGTGTGAGCAGGAAAGTAGAAAGTAGAAAGCAAAGTGTGATCAAGGAACAAGTGCCACTTCTTGTTCCAAATCTTAGAAGAATTTAAAAGATTCATTTGAATAAAATCTAGGTAACATGGAAAGAAAGTAATTTGTAAAAGTTCTTATTGAAAGTATGAATGGCCAAGTTGGAAGTATGTATACCCTAACTAGCAATATGAGGAAGAGTAAATCTATGACAAACCCAGTCTAGGTAGCATATTCTACACCAAAAGTGATTATCAAGAATGAGATGATTGAGCATGATATAATGGTTCTTAAAAGTAGAGGGTTAATATGTAAGTTTCATGGATATTGGCCAGGTTTTTAAAAGATTCAAAATTGGATCAAGTAAAATGGGGATTGAATTCAAAATACTCCATGAATTTTCTTTCAAAAGGATTTTTCCTCGTTCTTTCTCCAATTCAAAAATAAGGGATAAAATAATGGATGGAGGCCCGTGGTTTAGGGGTAAAGATGAAATTTATTGGGCATGAGGGTAGCTTCAATTTGAAACAAAGAGAACATATCAAAGCAGAAGCTAGGTCAAATAAAGGATTTTCCACTTGTAAGAAAGTGGTTAGAAAAATCCCTCTACATCATCAAATGGTAAAGGCCATTACAGTTCACTCGAATCAACCATTAGAAGAAAAAAGATATGGGGGATGAATAAGTGCAATGTGCAAGTTCAAATATAGAAGAAACTAAAGGTGTGAAGGAAGAGGGGAAGGCAAATTATATAACAAAGGAAGATGTGGAGATGAATTTTAAAGCAAATAAGGTGAAGGAGGTCAATCTTAATCCAGTTAAATCACCTTTATTATCCTCAAGTAGCTTAAAATATTATCCTTACAATAAAAATAAAAGCAGTACATAGTGTATTCCTTGCACTTTAGGATTTCAAGAGTAGTATAGTAAATAAAATATTAAGGATATCTAAGGAAATTTAGGGTTTTTAGGCCAACATAAGAAAGTGATGACTATGGAGAATCATCTATGCAGTTTAGAGTTTTCAAGGCAACATAAAGAAAAAAATTCTAATGAGGCTATTTCTTGCACTTTCGACTTTTTAGGAAAACATAAATATTTAGAAGATGTCTCATTTTGAACAATATGAAAAAATAGAAGAGATTGATGAAGATGAGAGTGTTGACGAAAATGGAAGAAGGAGAGGAAGGCCATAAAAGTAGGAACAAAGAGAAAAAGAAACTCAAAAGGATATTGATCTAGGAATCCAAATAAAAATATCACAGGTGTTAACAAGAAGTGGGGCAAAGCCCACTGATAAAAATAAGATGATGAAAATGATATCATGGAATATTAGGGGTATGAATAAAATCCCTAAAAAAGAGTTACTTCTAAGGAATGTAAGGATGCCTTTAAGAATATTTGGAAGACAAGTGATTGTTTAGCAGTTTCTTCTACAGGAGCTTCAGGTGGTATTGCAATAATATGGGAAAAACACAAATGGGATGGATAACTATTAGAAGTAAAAAGTAATTGGGTTGGTGGATTATTTTACAAAAAAGAGGAAAACATCAAATATGGGGTTATAAATGTATATGCTCCAAATATAATTACTTCTCGTGAAAGATGTTGGAAGGACCTTAGCATATTTTTATCAAATACAATGATGATTCATTATGATCTATGGATTCTTGGGGGTGATTTTAATACTATTCTATCTCCTTTGGAAAAGAAGGGTGGCATTCCAATATGGTCTAAATCAATGCAATATTTTGCTTCATTTGTCAACTTAAATGACCTTTGGGATGTTAGTCCCTCAAGCTTTCAATATACATGGGATAATAGATGCATTAAGAAAAATCATATAGCAAAAAGACTGGATAGTTACAGATAAAATATACAATCTCTTTAGATAGTTTATTGTGAGCAAGATCAAATCACAAATCCATTTTTTTGACTTGTGAGTTACCTAATAATGGTCATCCAAAGCCATTTCACTTCCAGTCTATGTGGCTCCAAGACCCTGATTTTTTCTAGATGGTTATGTTATGGTGGGATGAATCAAAATTTGAAGGATCGTGTATGTACATGTTTGTTCAAAAGTTGAAATTTTTAAAGGAGCAAATGAAGATATGAAATGCCAAATATTTTGGTAACATTTTTAAAGAAAAGAAAGAAATTGAATCCAAACTCAAAAATTTACAAGAGATAGTAGAAATTAATCAAATGGATCATGATTCTTATGTGAAACAAAAACAATTACTTTCTAATTATCATAATGCATTGAAAAAGGAAGAGTCATATTGGTTCAAAAAATATAGAGAGAAATGGCTCAAGGAAGGAGATAGAAATACATTTTTTTTATGCTATAGCAAAAATAAAATTTTATGTTTGTCATTTCAAAAATATTATAACTCTAAATGGAATAAATATTGAGGACGAAGACGATATAAATAAGGAAGCAATTAATTATTTCAAAAACAATTTGCCAGTTTTTAGGTAAGATAAGGAGGCACAATAAAACTTCTGCAAAATATTCCATCAATTATCACTCAAGGACAAAATGAAATATTTATGAAGAAGATATCTATGGAGGAGTTCCATGAAGCAATTTTCTCTTTCCATCCTAACAAGGCACCTAGCCCTGATGGGTTTCCTACAATTTTATTTCATTTTTTTTGGAATTTTTTGAAGAGTGATATGTTAGATGTAATTGAATATGCCTGAAAAAGTAAGGCTATAATAAGTGAGATCAAGTCTAATTTTATTACCTTGGTTCCCAAGAATAGAAACACAAAATATTTTGATAATTTTGGTCCAATAAGCCTTTGTAATATGATTTATAAGATCATTTCAAAAATTATGGCAAACATGTTGAAGTGCATTCTAGGGTGTCTTTCTCAGAGGAACAAGGTGGATTTGTTCATGGTAAACAAATTCTTGATGGTAAAATTATTGCATAAGAGGCCATACATTCTCTTCATTCCATGAAAAAATCAGGTATGCTTTTGAAATTAGATATGAATAATGCATATGATAGGGTTTCCTAGAATTTTCGACATGCTATTCTTAGAAAGTTTGGCTTTGATTATAATTGGTGTGAGTGGATTAAATGCTGTTATAACACTATAAATTTTTATATTTTGATTAATGGTTCTCCTATTGGGTACTTCGAGTCATCTTGTGGACTTCATCAAGGTGATCCACTTTCTCCTTATCTATTCATTATTCTGGCAGAAGAATTAGGGAGAGCCATTTCAGAGGCAAAAATGTAAGGAAAAATCAAGGGTATTCAAGTTGCAAAAAATGGTCCCTTTGAATATCATCTCCAATTATTTGATGATACTTTGGGCCATCCCTTAGTTAGTGAGGCAATGGAGTTTAATTCAATATATAATGCTATGAGAAGGCTACTAGACAGTTGGTAAATACTTCAAAATATAGGTTTTTTTCATTAATTCTGCCCTAGATTTACAACAAATTGTTGTGAATATTTTAGGGTTTAAAATAAAAAAATCCATCAACCTACTTGGGCGTTCCTTTGTCTAATAAAGGAAATAAAAAGGATCTTTGGATCTCTTTTTTGGACAGAATGAAAGCTTGCTTGGCAGGTTGGAAAGGTAAGTTTTTAACCACGACAGAAAGGTTACAACTCATAAAGACTACATTGTAATCCATTCCTATTTATATGATGTCACTTTCAAGACTGCCATCAGGTATTGCATAAAAATTTGATAAAATTCAAAGAGAATTTCTATGGAAAGGTTGTGAGGAAAAATTCAGGTTTTCTCTTTGTATTTGGGATATGGTTTGCAAAGGAAAGAATATTGGAGGAGAAGGCTTGCAAAATTTCAAATTTATGAATATGGTATTAGGAGCAAAGCTTGGGTGGAGATTATTCAAATATTAAGGAAAGAATTAGGTAAACATATTACTTCAAAAATATATAGGTTCTCTCAATGCAATGAAATTATTTAGAAAAAGAACTCTACCCAAAGGATTGTCAACATGGAACTTCTTATCAAAGAGTTTGTAATTGATAAAGACACATATTAGATAAGTAGTCAATGAGGGGAGTTATGCAAAATTTTGGTCTGATGCTTGGTTGAAGCCATATCCTCTTATCTCTTATTCAAAATGGAAACCATTACCTCAAGCGTACTTAGCATGTAAAATTCCAAAGGTCAAATATTATATTATTATGAGCAAAAAATCCAGATCATGGATTTATTTTAGTAACCTAGTTGAAGAAGAGGAACTCAAACAAATTGCAGATGAACTTCAAAATATGATTCAAGAGTTTTATTTGTCAATTTTTACACAAAAGGATGAGTTGATTTGGAATTTATCAAAGGATGGTGAATACTAAGTCAAGTTGGGATATGAGGATTTAGAACAATTAAAATTTCCTTCTACAAAAGATTTTTCTTGGAAGAATGTTTGGTCATGTGGCTCAAATTTTGACCATATTCAAAGGATAAAAGAAAGAGCTACCAAATTTGTAAAAAAAGAACTAAGTGCTACAAAATTGCTTGATCAGTCTAGGACTGGGATTAGCACAAAGTCATCGATGATGATAAGAAGAAATCAACAACCAATACAATTCTTAGTAGGGGTGGACAATAATCTAGTCAACATAATGGAAAAATTTCTTGGAGTGAGGTCAAATAGAAGGATGTCATTTGGAAAAAAAACCGACATCACAAAATCTTGAGCCTGGGACTAGTGGGTCAATGGTATTGTCAAAACTCACCACTACCTTGAGACTATGATAGCCAAAGCATATTCAAACAATAGGTTCAAAACCATGCTATCTCGAGCAACGACATCATCAAAAGTGAGAGATGCCTGATGTGCAAAGTAGATAAAAAGATACCTAAAATTAGAATGCAGCTTAAGGCTGCACCATCCCAAGCAATGATGTCAGACTTCCTTGGGATCATGCTCGAATAGAAAAGATGTATAAAGAGCCCAAAAGTGTCCAAACCCGAGACTTAAGCTCAAAATTATGACTTATTTACAAAAGGCGATGCAAGGGATAATAATAGAGCTAGATATCAAGAGCATCAACTGATATTACTCTAAATATTTACCATCATAGTGCTTGCCAACTATTTCAAACCAGAACCTTAATAATGTAGCCACTTGCAAGAATCCATTGTAGATCAACAAGCCAAATTCAAACACAAACACAACAATTTTTGAACCATTAATGCAAACTTCTAGAACTTTTTGTACAACTATCTACAACTATTTTTCATAACTGAATGTAAATATTACGTTGCAAGATTCAAATAAGCAACTTATAAATATGAGTTTGGACCTACTACAAAGGGTCAGATCTATAGTCCTTGTCTGGTAACACACTGTAATCGTTGTTGATCAACGAAGTGGTAGTTGTTTGATCTCCATGGTTTTTGTATCTACAAGTTTTATAAGAATGATCTTTCTAAGTCATTTTTGTTACACTGTAATGTTGGTTTATTCTGTTAAAGTAGTTCTATGTTTGAATTACCTATTGGATTGCTAGCATTTATAGTCCTTGGAATGATTAGAAGCCTTATATATTCATTTTAAGTCATTTTTGTTACATTCAAAATTTAGTGTATTCTGTTAAAGCAATATTCTCATCACCTATTGGATTGCTAATTATGTGAATCCTTGGAATGATTAAGATGAATGTAATGGATTGAATGAACCTGTATATGTAATCATTAATGGTTGATATATTAAGTCCCATAAAATGGTTCAATAGTTGATTATTTAATGATATCTATAATGATGTTACACTATATTCAACCATGCTGTTGCTTATTCCTAAATCCTTTCTCTTTCTTTTCCTTTATGTATTTTCTTACACTTTTCCTTCAAAATATATTCACAGGAGCCAACCTTCTTTGGAGGTTGAAATATAGGGCAACCTTATTTCATCCAATTACTATACTTTGGCTAAAATTGATGGGCACAATGTCTTTCCTTAGAAATGGTAGATTTTAGTCCAATAGTAGAGTAAGTTTTTAGCACACTAGGTGGGACCAAACTAATCATTTCATCTCATTTTACTAGAGGATTCAAGATTTTATGAACAACCTTGACCTCATTGGTAGAACTTGTATGTTCATTTGGTGAATCCCATTTAGAGATAGAACCCAGAAAATATTAATCATCAGTTCCATAATTCACCTTGAACTATGGGTGTAAGTGTCCAATTTCTTTTTAAGTGGTCATAAGCCCTGAGGTATCAAATTTTATATGTCTATGAAGTAGAAAAATCTCTCAAATATTGTAAACCTAAGCTCAATGGCCCAACAATATTACCCATCTTGATTTGATACAAACCCTCTCAATGTCCCAATTCTTCATGATATACCTAAAATTACCTTGAAAACCCTACCTACCTGTAGACACCAAAATATATCCACTTGTCCATCCATAGCTTCCCACCACACATATCCATTATTTATATATATATTTTATATATATTTAAATAATAATATTTTATATATTTTATTTATATATATTTAATAAATAAATATATATATATATGAATTAATCCCAGCCATCCATCATGATTTAATCATAGCCATCCATCCACCTTAATCCATGCCACTTGCCCCACTTTAATCTCCACCCTTGGTCATGTTTTAATATTGGCCACACAAATTGTGTCATCAAAACCCTAACATGTCTAAGGGAAGATTATAAAGAGGAGTCATTTTGATGACTCAACCCCTAAGTATTCTCCTTGAGTTTCCTAAGTTTTTGGAGTCCCTAACATTTTTCTAAGGTCTTGAGTTCCCTGAGCCCTTGTGCCGTAAGTACTCAAGCATCCTTGCCACTTTCATTCGCCATCGCCCCCCCTTGCATCCTTTGCATCCACCGTCCTCCACATCACAAACCAGATCTATTCTATAGCTTCTGCTTCACACCCCCAAATGCCCTCTAGAGCTTCACGAGCGCCTCCTGAAGTCTCTCGAGCGCCTTTGGGCGCTTCATACCATCACCGAGCATCCTCCCAAGTCTGTTGAGCGCCCTCCCAAGTCTATCGAGCACCCTCTTGAGTTCATCAAGCACCCACGAGTGTTTCCCATCCTAGTTCTGTAGCCCTACGACCCTCGGGCGTCGTTAGGGCACATCTACATAATCATCCTCTACGACAACAACAAAGATAGAAATGGCAAGTCAGCAAAGACAAGGTAAAATTTCATTTTGCAAGAATTTTCATATTCTCAGATATGTTTACAGTTTCTTTTATTCTACAACTAGGGTTTAGTGATTTCATTTTCTGAGGGTCTCACACGATGGAGCCCTCACAGATATTACTAAATCTTGTTTGTTTGTTGTGTACATGTGTGAGGAGAATATTCATTGGTAGCTATTGAAGCTCGAGTGGCCCTGCATAGGATACCAAAGCCCACTCACCACTCTATTGGGATCAAAGACGAGCAAGAAGACACCATCGTTCATTGGATTAGGGCCTCGAAAACCCTAACATTGTAACAATTGTATCAAGAGCATTGTAAAGACCCCACATTGGGGCACATTATTTGTACAATCGGGAGATCTACCCCATTCAATAAAAGAATATATATTTTGTGTAATTTTGTGTCATTTACTTGTGCTTTTGTTACTTTTATATATTGTATTGGTGTTTTGTTTTTGCATTCACAAATGGCGATCATGGTGGGACCCACAAAGGGTTCTATATTTTAAATTATCTTGTCACTGAATTGTGGTTTTCTATTTTCATTTTGCAGGTTTTTAGAAAAATGGATCGCAAATTTTGCAGAATCAAGGTTTAAGAAGAATTGCAGAAGTTGCAGAAGTTATGCAGATGCCTGACGGTGCTTGAGGGACGCCCTCCAGTTTTTAAAAAATGCCCAAGTGCATTTCAGAGGCATTGAGAGGTATTTTATAGAGAGGGAAGAAGAATACGTAGGCTTATTTGTAAGTCTACTTCAAAACCCTAACCCCTCTATTTTTTATTTTTACATTTTTTTTACAGATAAAATGCTAAAAAGAACATCATTAAATGTATGTTAAAAACAAGCAAATTAAAGCTGCATTTTTAGGCATTTAGAATAGTTGTGCATCCATATTCATCCACACATTTCACATTTTAAATTAAAATTTCATTGTTTTCTGGTATGTTGCACTCAAAATCCTGCATTCTGTTTTCATTAGAATTGTTAATTGCATGAAATAGTTTGCATTATAGGGTTAGGAATATCTCTTTTTGCTTGTCTAAGTAGGAACAATATCAGGATATTAAAAGTACTCCCGCATTTGGTGATTCAAGGTGGAAGAGTAGACGAACCCTCCATTGTTCAGAGTGGGTCTTAAGCGGTGTACTCTACATATTTTGAGGAAATTGATATTTCTATTGTTGGCTTCTGATTTAGACTTGTGAAATTAGTTATTTTTGACATTGTATGTACACCATAGAAAACTAGAAATTTTAAAAAGAATCACACACAACACGTATCACATTAAATAGTAATGCGTTGGATTTCATCACCAACCATTGCTTGAGATTTGGTGACGGTGGGCTTCATCTCCATCCACCAATCTCTGCCCTTAGCCACCATAGGATACCCCTGAGCAAAATTTCTGGATTTCATCACCAGGAAGAATCTCATTGCCCTTCCAAGCCATAGATTTCACCCATCATAATTCATATTAGTACATCAAAACACACAAAACACACAAAAAAAAAAAAAACATTAAAATGAGATTAAAAAAGAAGAGGTAAGACACATTTGTTGCATAAACATAGAATTGTGTGTCTTTACTTGATTTTTGTGAAGTTTCATTTACACATTGCTTATATTTGGTTCATTAGCTTATGGTATTAACTAGAAATCAGAAGAAAGTAATGAATCAAATTTCCACCCACCAAAATACTTCATCCATGGATTTTTCATCATCCTTTCCCACCACTTCTGTGGTCAACCCCACTAGTGTGATACATATAAGTTGTTCAAATTTATTTGTGGGTCCCTCACACACTGTGTCATCCACATAGTCATTTCACATGGCCATTCCACAAATAGAATCATCTTCACCTACCATTGACCACCACATAACCCATATAGACATGGCCAAAGTGGAGGCTTTTAATAGATCCACTAACTATGTCTTAGAATCAATCCATAACTCACCTAGGCATGATCCTTCTTTCCAATAAGAAATTATCTCCTCCCAACCTTCAAGCCTTACCCAGGTGTATAACAACCCTATTTTTGAGGCATCAATTACACCTTCCCAACATTGGTCCATACCCCAATCATCATGTGCTCAAAGCACATCCATCCCATCATCTTACACCACTACCTATGGCAACCCTTTGTATGAAGCACATGTCAATGCTACTTCATAGATGCCAACTTCTAGCTCAGCCAATGTTGCACATTCAGTTGTAACTATGGTTCCCTTAGCCATCCCATCCACATCCACACCTTCCACTTCAGATATGGAAATACATGAAGCATGGGAACACCTTAACAAACTACTTAAGAAGCGACAGAATGCTCAATACTATCCTCAACAGAAAGTTCATGTGGTCAATCCTAAGCCTCAACTTATTTCCACTCAACCCACCTTTGTCACCCAAGGTCCATCATGGGTACCACAATATTCTTTGGTTTCCATCCCAACATCACCATCAACCCATACCCATTCTATGGGTCAATTCATCCATAGTCCTCATGCATCTTCTTCATTTCTTCATTCACAATCATTTCATCAACCTTATCATCATCAATTCCAATCCACTCTACCAAGTCATAATCATCTCATTACGCCTCAACATCTTTCCACTCTACCTTCACAAAATCATCAAGTGATTCAGGGTTTCCACATTCTTGGGGAGGACCCTAGAATTCAGGTTATGCAACAACAGATTGATAGTATGATACAACATACTCTTGGTATGATAAACCAGAAACCCACTTTACATCAGTTGATCAATCAACCAATCCATCCTTCGGTACCATCCCCACCATATCCGATAGACTTCATAGTACCAAAGTTTGATAAATTTAAAGGGACTGAGGACCCTAAAGAACATGTGAGCACATTTATCCATTCATGCTTTAGAATCCAAAATAATGATGCTCTTATGCTTCAAATATTTCCTTAGACATTAGGGGGAGATGTTGTAGAATGGTATAATCACTTGCCTCACCATAGTATTTATACTTTTGAGCAATTGATTGACCAATTTCTTAAAATATTTTCCCTTAATGTAAGAAAGAAAGTCTCATTATCTGATATATATGGTCTAAAACAATATGATGATGAGTCTATCTATGACTTTGGTAATCGTTGGAGGGTCGTTATAACCAAATTGCCATTCACCCTACCAATGGAGGAGTTGATCCGATTGTTTACTAAGAGTTGCTTAAAACCCATCTCTTGGTTATTACAATTACAACAATATAGATAATTTGATGAATCTCTTGCCCAAGCTAGCACAATTGAGGAGATAAAAATCCAATAAGGTGTGCTTAAGCCTAAAAATAAAGAATGGCAAAATAAGGGCCAATATAAAAGTAATTATTTTGGCTAGTCAAAATCAAACCAGGCCAATTCGACCAACCAAGCTAACCAAGTTAATCAAGTGGTCATGAGCCAGTCGGTAATGGCTCAACAACAACCTATGCAACAACAACCACGATAAATTGAATATCATGCGATTCCTTCAACATCTCAATCAAGTCAAAACATAGTGCCAGCTGTGGAAAACCGACCACGTCGATAATCTGTTCGACAAAACCATCAATACACCCCATTGACCGAATCTTATGCTTCCATCTTCCATAGGTTATATGACACCAACCAACTTCCCTTGCCTGAGGTTAAACTAGATGATCCCACTAAACGTGGTAAACACTATCGGGAGCATTTATTTTGCCCTTATCATAGGCAAAATGGGCATGATATTAACAACTACCATGTATTTAAGGATAGAGTGCAAGATCTCATTGACTTAGGGGCAATCAAGCTTGATAGTCCCTTAGCCCAACAAAATCAAAACCTTGGAATTTATCAAACACCACTTCCTCATCATGAGGAGGTGCAACCAACAATAAGAGGGTCTAACACCAAAACCCCTCCTAATCAAGTCAATCATGTCCAACAATACCAAGGTTTTGTGGGTGCTATTCATGTAGTAACCCAAGGTCAACAACAATACACTAATCAACAAAATGCTCAATAGTAGTCTGTTCAATCGCCCATACCACCACAAGAAAGTGTGTCTCAACCTGCAAATTCATCATCACCCATCCAAATTTCTTCCAATCCATCTCAACCTATCCATATTCCAAGTCATCCAAATCCCCCCATTCATCCCATTAATCATCCATCTAGGCCAATCATCTCCTTGAGTAGCCGGTTAACCACAAGCCTTAAAATGGCTTCAGCTAAACTATCTATATATGAGCTCATTCAACAATCTCCCCCACATCGCGAGGCATTAATGGATATTCTAAAGTCCATTGAACTTCAATCTCAAGATGCTAATGCCTTTAACAATTTTGTGGGGAGTATTCAAACATGTATGGAGCCTTCCATTACATTCTACGATTTTGAGATCAAACCAATATCATCGAAATCGGTGGACCCTCCATTACACATCATGGCTCAAATTGATAGGAAGCCATTCAAAAGAGTTTTAATTGATATTGGATCCTCCATTAACATCATCACCACATATACTCTTCATCATCTCAATCTTCCTCCATCCCACATCACCAAATCCACTTTCACCTTGAAAGCATTTAACGATGCTCTCTGCTCCACAGTTGGCACTATTATTTTACCCATCAAAGTGGGGGTCAAAATGTTGCATACCATGTTCCACATATTGGAAGGATCCATGGCATATAATGTACTCCTTGGATGACCTTGGATGAGGGAAATGAGATGTGTCCCTTCTATACTACATCAATGCTTGAAATACATACATGAGGGACAAGTTCATTGCATATCGATGGATGTTGAACCATTTAAGTATTGCAATTTCATCTCCAATCCCTATGAATCCATGCTTCCTTCCACTCATCTATTTCTAACATCATCAGCCACTTCATCATCCACCCAATCTGGATCATCATCTAAAGCTCCCATCCCTAAGGAGCTTCCCATCACCACATGCACATCAAGCACCCACATTCATACCCCCATCTTCATCACCTTTGAATACATGCACATGTGGTCAAACTCAATCCACATTAGTTTCATCATCATCATCAGCATCATCCTCCACCATTCCTTCCACATCATTTCCAATTCAACAATCATCTCAGTCAAATCCATCACCATACACATTAGCCAATGTCTCACAAGTCAAGTTAACAGATTGTGAGACACCATCTCAGTCCATACCCCAAGCCAATCATGAGTCATCCATTTCCACATCCACATCCATGTCATCCCAAGTTGAGGTCCACCTCACTAATCCTGGTATTGGTGAATACGTGGTCCAAGACATTATAGTCACACCGCTCAACATCCAAACTGCCAAGGATTATGGTCACCCATGTGACCCACCCTTATCTATAGGAGTGGTGTATAATATGGGTTCCATGTAAAATAGCATAAATTTTGTGTATGAGGAGAATTGAGTCATTGTCCAATCCTTCTCCTCCAGATGAACCCAAGCAACCAACAACTACCAATATACAACAAATGTCGGGTTTTCCATCCCATTATTTTCATTGATATAATTGGCAAAGAAATGGCCTAGGTCGATATGAACAGGGAGTGCACGAGCTAATTGATATGCCATATCAAGAAGCGCATGACCATTCAGGTCTAGGCTACCATCCATTTTCTTCCATATCTTCTTTTGAACAAGCCTTTCAAAGGCTTAATTTGAATTCAGAAGAAGAAAACCATCACCCCGATGACTCTGAAGAGGAAATTTATGAATAATTCGACCTTATGTCGATAATTTTTGATGAATCTGAAGAGGAATCAGAGCCCATCATCCCACACACTGAACAAGATGAGTTTTACCTTAGAATATTCCCCATCCATCAGCCCATAATTTTCTTGCTTCTTCCACAAGAGCGAGCTGAACCAACCGGTGAACCACCACCTCCATTCCATTGATCCACATCATCGACCATTTTGCTTGTAATATATGTACATAAAATCAAAAATTAAAAAAAAAAAAAAAAACATTTTGCATTACATGTACATTGCATTTATTTATGTTGCTTGTTGTTGTTTAGGTTCCAAGAGTTCTAATATTGGTTCTAGCAAACAAGATCCACCCATCCATTCACCCTTTTCCAACCATCCATTTTCCCCTTAAGTCAACATGAATCCTATTGATTTATTCACCCCACTCTGTAATCCATATGATTTGGCAAAGCCAATTCCAATTGACATGAGCCTTATTGATATGGATCGGATTTCCTTGCCACCATCCTTTTTTGAGTTTGTCCTATTCGAGGAATTGTTAAGGGCTTCATCCAACTACATTCCTCCATCACCTCCACCTTTGCCTTCACCTTCACCTTCAGATCCTAAGGTTTTCCAAGTAGACATAGACAAGGTTGAGTTAGAAGAGTTTGATGACATCATAGATGACATTCATCTAATCCCAACACCCCATCAACTTGAGGAAGGTTCTCACATGTCTATTGAAGATACTATCGATGTGAACCTTAGTTCAGATGCAAACAATCCCCAAATTGTCAAACTTGGTAAAATTTTATCCATAGATGAACAAGAGCAATTAATTGCTCTCCTCAAGAAGAAAAAGGGTATTTTTGCATGGTCCTACAAAGACATGCTTGGTCTTGACCCTAATTTGGTTGTCCACAATCTCACCTTGCATTCTGATGCTAAGTCGGTCAAACAAAAACTTAGAAGGATGCATCATACCATTGCCCTCTTGGTCAAAGAAGAGCTTCAAAAGCTATTAGATGTGGGTTTCATTGTACCCATTGACTATCCTGAGTGGCTTTCAAACATGGTACCCATTCACAAACCTAATGGGGTGATACGCGTTTGCACTAATTTTTGAGATCTTAACAAAGCGTGTCCTAAGGATGATTTTCCTCTTCCAAACATTGACACTCTTGTCGACACCTGTGTTGGCCATGAAATGCTTTCTTTAATGGACGATTTTTTAGGATACAACCAAATTCGAATTAATCCTAATGATCAACACAAAACAACATTCACTACACCTTGGGGGACTTTTTGTTACAAGGTGATGCCCTTTGGCCTTAAAAATGTAGGTGCCACTTATCAACGTGCCATGACATGCATAGTTTACAAGGAAAGATTCAATCAATCCGTTGTTTCATTGTAAAAATTTATGACAAATGCAGACTATTCAATCACCTGCTATAAAAGAGGGTGACATTTTCATGGATAGATGAATGTCAAAAAGCTTTTGATGATATCAAGCAATACCTGGATTCTCCACTAGTCTTAAATCCTCCTCGTTCGAGGATCCCCTTCCATATTTATGTTTCAACAATGGACTTTGCATTAGGGACAATGTTTGCACAAAAGAATGAAAACAATCGAGAGCAAGCTATTTATTACATTAGTTGAACATTGGTAAGCTATGAAACCAGATACGCTTACGTGGAAAAATTATGCTTAGCATTGGTTTTTACCACTAAGAAACTCAGACATTACATGCTTAGTCGCACCACTTATGTCATAGCTAGAGAAAATCCTATGCGTTATATGATGTCTTACACTTTAAATAACACCCACACCATTAAATGGATAATGCTTCTCACTGAATTTGATCTTGATTTCATTAGCCAAAAATCCATTAAAGTTCAGGTCATAGCCAATCAGCTTGCAGAAGCTCCACTTCCTAGTGATCAATCCTTGATTATTGAGCTCCTAGATGATTCGGTATTCACTATCACTGAACAAGAAGAAGATGTCATTCCAAAGGAAGATGTCGATATCACTCTCTTCTTTGATGGTTCTAAGTGCGAAAAAGGTCAAGGTGCTAGAGTCATGTTTCATACACCCCAGGGGGTCCCTATGCCCTTATAATTCAAACTTGAATTCTAATGCACAAGCAACAATGTAGAGTATGAAGCCTTAATCTTAGGTTTTCAAGAAGCCATAGCTATGGGCATAAAGTGTATCAAGATATTTGGTGATTCTCAACTTGTTGTTAAACAAATAAATAGAGAATACCAATACAAAGAGCTTACCATAAAACTTTACCATGAAGTAGCAATGCCATTGCTATCTAAGTTTGATTGGTATGAAATTGATAGTTTGCCACGTTCAACTAATATATTTTTGGATGCGATGACCTCTCTTGGATCATTGATTCCAAAGACTCCTTAGGAGAGGTACAACCACTCATTATCATAATGATATCTAAATCTACAATTGTCCATGATGAATCTAAGGATGAAAATGATGTTTGATTTATCCATTTAGAGCCATGAGCCTTGGTCAAACCTAATAATAGTCTTCCTCAAGTTTGGAACACTCCCATTTGACATGTCACGGACTGCTAAATGCACTTTCAAGCAAAAAGCAATTCATTTTACTCTCTTGGGGGACATGTTGTATAGGCGTGGTTATGATGGAATCATCCTTCATTGTCTCAAGTCTGCTGAGGCACAAAGAGCCATAGCTGAAGCTCATGATGGTACTTGTGGTGGTCATTTTAGTGGAATGGCCATTACAAAGCATATTTTATGCATGGATTACTATTGGACCACCATAGAATGTGACTGTTACACATATGTCAAGCATTGTAAGCAATGTCAAGAACATGCTAATTTAACTCATGTGCCATAACAATCATTACAACCCATTCAAAGCCTTTGGCCCTTTTCATAATGGGGTCTTGATTAAATTGGAAAAATGTCGCCTTCTTCCTCGAGACAACATACATTCATCATCACAACCACTGAATACTTCACAAAGTGGGTTGAGGCAATTCCTCTAAATAGTATGATAGGGCCTTGAATTGTGGAGTTTATACTTCAACATATCATCTATCATTTTGGTATTCCCTCAAAATTTCATCTCTGATAATGGTAAGTCTTTCAATAACAATGATGTTTCAACACTTTATGACAAATATAATATCCAACACAGTTTCTCAACTCCTTATTACCCACAAGTAAATGGACAAGTGGAGGCTACCAACAAGACCTTAATTGCTATTCTCAAGAAACTTGGTAAAGAAAATCATAAATATTGGTATACACAAATTCCCTTGGCATTATGGACTTATCGAACAAGCATTCACATGCCTACTAGGGAAACACCATTTTCATTGGTCTATGGAGCCGAAGCAATCATGACTCTAGAGCTTGAGATCCCCTCCTTACAAATTTCATTGCAAGAATTCATAGATGATGACACTGCTACACAAGCACATCTTGACCAACTCACACTCCTTGATGAGAGGTGAGTCAATGCTTTAGAGCATTTACGAGTATATCAAGACTTCCTAAAGCATGCTTACAATGCCAAAGTTCATCTACATGAATTCCAAGTAGGAGACCTTGTTCTTAAAGAGAATCAACAAAATACCAATGCTTTTTCGCATCTTCATGATAAATTTTCAGCTAATTGGTTAGGTCCATTGTTACTCAAAAAGTGGGTAAAGGAACTTATAGGCTTGCCAGTCTAGAGGGAGTTGAAGATCCCGAACCACTTAATGTTATACACTTGAAAGAATTCTATGCATAATGTGATTTATATATATGTATATATACATGGCTATTACACAAAAACAACATTGCATTGCACACATTTCATTTCACATATTGCATTCCATACATGGCATTTTACACCTTATATTTCACACATTGGCATAAAACTCATTCCATTTCACAAATTGCATTTCATACATTGCAACCACATTCACACATTTCATATTTCATATTAGGGATCATTTATTCAGTTTAGATAACAATTGGTCCAATATAGTCATGTTGCCTTAATCAGGGGCACATTCAAGTCATCATCCATTTCATTAAACCATTCCATAAAGTCAACATTGTTATTTGCAAAGCCACATGTCCATAATTCCTAGGTATTTTCAGTCACTCAGACACTCCTAGTGTTTTAAGAAACCTCCAATGCATGTCGACTTTTATTTAGGACCAAGACACATTTTTGTTGGAATTTTTGAGTATATTGTTGTTATTGAGGTCAAAGGTTTGATGTCATAAGTTGATGACATTGGCTATCATTTATGTCAAGGAAAATAAAGGGTTAATGGTTTTACCATGGTGGTTCTTGCAAAAGAAAAAGGAAGATATTTTATGGTGGCAAATACTTTACCAAAAGAAAAGGCCCAAAGGAGAAAAGGAAACTATAATATTTAAATCTATGGAGATTTAAATAATTATAATAATTAAAAATTTAAAAGGGCCCAGAGGTTAAAATATAAATTATAATATTTAAATCTACTTTAGATTTAAATTATTATAATAATTTTAAAGGTTTAATGTTGGGTACCAATGTTAAAATTTCAAATACCTCCCCAAGCGCCGACATGAAGGATCATAAGGGCAAATGCATATATATAACATAAAGTTTATTGCAAAGTTGTGGTAATTTTTATGCAAAAATTCTAGTTAATGCATGTGCAAAATTTGTGAAAGATTGTATGCACTTTGTTCGTGGTCACATGGGAGAAAGGACAAAGGGGCAACACCTTTTTCGAGGTTGGATTCGGGATAAATCATGGTGATAGTGAAAAGTAATCCCATCTAGGCAGCTAGCCCAGACGATAGATCCTTTGGCACTAAGTCGTAGCAGCAGGGAAGTCTTGAGTTTGGGATGCAGTGGAGGTAGAGAGTTAAAGTTTTTTTTTGAAAATCTTTGTTAGCACCAAAGATAGGAATAAAGTAGAGCGCATGCAGTTTAGATTTCAAGTGGATTGCCAGCCCACGCGGTGGCCTAGCCAAAGCTAGGGTGCGGGCCAACAAGTGACGCCGGTTTGAATCATGATGGTGACAACAAGGGGGCAATAATTTTTGATGAATTAATTATTTGCTAAGGCTAAGGTATGCGCTTGCTTAGGGAGTCATAAGGTGATTATTTTATTATTTTTGATTTTTGAATTAAAAAGGCAGCGTGGAGTAATTAAGGTTGGTTGAATTAAAAAGGAGTTTTGCCTAGTGTCATGTGTGGTGTGTTAAGTAAATGATGTTATGGTCTTGTTGAAGAATTGAGGTGCATTGAAATATTTTATTTTAAGTAGGAGGTACAAGGTGTATAAGGAATTTATGTGTGTAATTTGTGGTGTTGTTGGGTTGAATTTTATTTTGCAAGATTAGGAGTAATAAGGTGTGATAAGTTGCTTGACATTTTATTATAACCCTTGCATAATAGAAGGAAGATATGAAAGGTTTTGTTGGCTTTTAATGCTTCATTTTTGAGAAGAAAAGAAGAGTGATTGAGTATCTATTTTAGATTTCATTGAGCATATCTTTTTGAGAAGAAAGTTCATGTGGATGTTTTGAGAGAGTATCTTGCAATCTAACATTGAAGTGGCACTAGAAAATTAGTTATTTGTGAGATAGGTGTTTGAAGACATATCTCCATAAGATAAAAGTAAGAGGTATGGGCACATCATTCCTTTTTTAAAGTGTTTTGTTGAAGTGAATGTTTTAGAACATAAGGTGGAGAAAAAAAGGTTGTTTGGTAAGCATTGTTGGAAATATTTGAGTTAGGATTTGTGCTTCATTGTTGAATGTTTTGGAAACATTTGGGATAGAGTTTGAGAACAATATGTGCTTATATTATTGAAAGATATTGAGACACTTGTACTAGAGATTGTGAACTACTTGTGCTAGATTTGAAAATAAGTTTTTGCATCATTGTGAAACCTTTTGAACATTGGTTTGAGAGATATTGATAACAATTGTGAAAGTGTTTGAGATGAATTTTATGAGAAAAATTGTGCATTAGTGTGATTGATATTTGAGAGAAAACTTGCAAGAAAGATAGACCAGTTTTGTGAAACAAGTTATATACTATTTTGATTTGATTTGAAAGGGATTCTGCAAGTGATAGAGATTGGTTAATTGAGTACAAGATTTTTGAGTGTGAAACATATTGAGTTTTTGATAGAGCATATCATTCTCTATATGTTCCAGAGGTTAAATGAATTCTAAGTAGAATTTATGTGAAGAAAGATTTTATGAAAGAGATTTAAGTTATGTTTTGTATGCAAGATTTGGAAATATTTGAGTAGGTTTTGTGAGAAAAATTGAAGGTAAATTTGAGCAAGTCTTTGAGAAGGCTTGAGGGTATATTTGAGCAAGTCTTTGAGAAGGCTTGAGGTTAGATTTGAGTAAGTATTTGAAAATGCTTGAAGGAAATTTTGGGCGTCTTTTGAGAAGGCTTGAGGGAAGATTTGAGCAAGTCTTTGAGAAGGCTTGAAGACAATTTTGGGTGTCTTTTGAGAAGGCTTGAAGGCAGATTTTAGTAAATATTGAGAGAAGACTTGGGATAGTTTTGGTGTAATATTTGTGAGCAGAGATAGAACATATTTGTGCTAGAATTAAGATAGTTTTGGTGTAATATTTATGAGCAAAGATAGAGCATATTTGTGCTAGACTTGGGACAGTTTTGGTGTAGATTTGTAAGTAGATATAGAACAGATTTGTGCTAGACTTGGGATAGAGTTTGGTGTAGATTTGAGATAGAGTTGAGAGTAGGCTTTGGAGGTGACAAAGCAAAGAGGATAGAGTTCTCTAGTGGATAGATATCCATTAGCCAATGCAGTGGGGATAGAGGTCTCATGTGGAGAGAGATCCATAAGCTAGAGTAGTGGGGACATAATTCTTCTAGAAGTTCATCAACTAGAGCATAGGGGATAGAGTTCTCCTGTGGGTAGAGATCCATGAACCAGAGAAAATATAATAAAGTTACCCTATGGAAAGAGATCCGTGAACCAGATGGGAAGATAGATTTCTTCTGTGGATAGAGATCCATGAATCAATTGAGGAGATAAAATTCTCCTGGATCAATTTCCATGAACCAGAGCAAAGGAGAAAGAGTTCTCCTATGGAGAGAGATCCATGAACCAGAGTAAGGAAAAAGAGTTCTCCTGTGAAGAGATATCCATGAACCAGATCAAGGGGATAGAGTTCTCCTATGGAGAGATCCACAAATCAAAGCATTGGGGATTGAGATCTCCTTTGGATAGAGGTCCATAAACATTGTAATAGAGAATTGATTCCCAAGAGATTTGTTGAGAAAATTTAGAAGAAATATTTTCTTCGTGGACGTAACCCATATTGGGTGAACCACGTTAAATTTGTGTCTCTCATGTGTGTGATGATTTGTGCATTGCTTTTATTACTACTATTGATATTTCCATTGATAATATTGCTTGGGAAAGAAAAGTAAAAGTTGATCTTATACTGTTCACCCCCCTCTCAATATAAGACTATGTTCTTCAATTTTCACTAAGAAAATCTTAACTTCTAGGAATTGACTCCAAAAAATTCTTGAACCAAGCACACTTACACATATTAAAAACATCTTGTGTCAAAGAGGGATAACACCATACTTGGGTTGTACCTCGAAGTAAAAAGGGTAATCCTTGCTTGTCCCATTATGCAACATAGTCCACAAAAATAGACGTACTCACCACTATCATAAATTTCAAAATAAAAGAAAGAGTAGGGCAAATGCCCAAACAAAAATCTAAATATTTTACACATCACACACCATTGATCCTCAAGTTGTAAGGATAGTACTACATTTCTAGTCAGACGGTTAGGTAGTCATCTCCAAAACTTAGAGATAAAATTATTGGACTATGGAGCAAATCTCCATCAAGGCTATATATGCCTAATTGGCAATGGAGTACACTCACGCGTGGTGACACGTCTCTTTTAAATAGACCTTTGACCACACATAAGGACAAGCTAGCTTCTTGGTCTTCTCCATAATAGATTTTTATCTCAATTTACTCAAGATGGGTTAATGAACTCACTTTCACACACATTGGTTCTTGATTACCTTGAGTCATTACCATGCTCATGATTTAGTAAATGAATTCACTGCACACACATTTGGTCTTAGAGAAATTAGGCAGTATTTAGTGAGTTTGTTTGATACCACTAGTATGTCTAAGTCTCTACAAAATAGTTAATTTTCCATATATTTTTTCATATCAATATCCATATATTATTCTTTGTCAACATACATATCATTGTATGAGTCTTCCACTTCACATACCACTGTTTTGGTGCCCTTGATTAAAAAATAATGCTAAATATGGCCAAGCAAAATCTAAACTATGAATGATCATTAGAACATTTGCATTCATACACATCATCACTTGCATTAATCATCCATATAAACATGCATCCACACAAAAGCATCAACACAAAAACATTCACACAACAACATTCACACAAAAATATAACACAAAAGTAAAAGCCATGTATATATATATATATATATATGTATAAATATTGTATATACAATGAATACCCAAAGGCTAGATACAATGGAGCACCAAGGCTCATATATAAAAGCACTAGATAACACCTATAAGAGGACCCCTGTGACCCTTAAGGAGCCCTAGAACTAGAGATATGCCTAGACTTGCTAAGCCTAACATACCTGAACATGGATGAGGATGGTGGATCTGGAAGCCCAATATGGTTCTCCATCAATCGATCCTCCAAAAATTGGATATATCTCTCTCAAACTTGATGATGTCATACATCATGTCTATAATGATGATCCAAATCTAATAGCTCTGCTTGGATCCTCGTAATCTTATCCTTGCATTCACCCATAGTTGGTCGTACCTCTAGCTCCACCCGTAATCGAGCTATCTTTGTATCTCAAGCCACCATATCCACATCCTATAGTCAAGCTATCTCTACATATTGAGTCACTACCATAACATCCCACTTTGCCACTAGCTTATCCACTCTTACCCAATCCTTATCACTATGACCAGGAGGCCCATCTAGAATCTCCCACCTATCCTCCATGCCATATCCATCACCTCCAAACTTTGGAGTCTGCTCTGTTGCATCCCTAGTATACCTCCTTCGACTACTAGATCTAAGGTGCCTCTGGTATTTATAAGCCTTAGAAGTCTCCTCAATATTTACCTCATCCCCATCCCCATATACTATTAGACTCGACATCCATGTTAGTTGAGTCATGAACCATGCATCACATTCTATTGTAGTCCCTACATCATCCATATTGGGGAGATATATCTCCTCGTCATCCTCATAGGTCACCCTCCATGCCTTAGCACAAAAGAGGCCTGCCTCATCTTGATGATGCCTATAGAGCACCAGTGCCTCTGGAACCTCCTACTTCAGTCCAAACTACCATAGCACCTATGAGAACTGAATCAACTCCACCTCACTTGTGTGCCTCCCAACCACCTACCTAGCCTACCACACCCATCACATATGCTCCCCCATCACCTATCCACATGGCACCTCACCATGGCCTCCATATCACATGAGCTACTATCAATCTAGCCCATGGATCCCTGTACCACTGACTCATCCAAATAGGATGACTCAACCGCACCTCCTTTGCCATCGACCACTTCATAGCATAGGGATTCTCCCTATCCCATATCATAGTAGGTAAGCCCATTGATCGAGCCACACTGAAGTGCTCTGAGCCCTAGCATTGTAGTAGTAAACTACAACCCAACCTCTTTCACTTTCACCTCCTCACCTCATATAATTCTTGGTACAACTACACCAATAATGCAAGAGCCCATGCATACACCTAAGGTGTGGTGATCATATCACACATCAGCTTGATAAGGTTCCATGGGAACCGACATCTAGTGCTATTTGGGGCCACTATGTTAGCCAAAATGAACATCACCAAAGCAGGAAGGGTATCTAACTTCTTATCCACATACATGGACAAGTATGTTATCTCTCCATCCTACACATCCACATATTACCACCCATATTCAAACAAGCAACTTAACTCATGTCCCTTATCATGTCCAACCTCAACACATAAGCCCTCCACTGGTAACTTGAGGATGCGATATACATCCTCAAGTGTCACCATTATCTCTCTAGTAGGGAGCTAAAATGTACCCCTATCTGGATCCCATCTCTTTGCTAAGGTAGAGATATACCCCTCATCCACTCTCATCACATCTATTCGGGCTACCCTAGCCAGTACCACAACCTCCAACCACTTCCACTAGTCCTCCCACACCACCTTCCTCATCCTCGAGATGATAGGCGAGAACCAATGTCGAGGTTCCAAAATCCTCAATAGCATCAAAATACATAAAGGTAAAACATTAACGTAAAAAAAAACCAACAATTTTTTTTGCATACAATAAAAGAGCTTTAAAGGCACTTACCTTAGCAAAATGCCCATCTGCTCTCACTCTCACATCCACACCCTCCATTACCATAGATTTCACAACACTTCATCCACCCACACCACTCTACTCCACTCCCTCAGACGCAGCTTCAAAAATTTGCAAACTCAATAATGAACTTTTTTCCCCCTTTTACAGGCTATTTATAGCCATTTCAGGTGTATTGAAATGCCCATGGGTGCTTCCAAGTGCATTGAAATGCCTTCCTACATTTGGAGAACATCAAACTCTAGCGGGCGTTTACACATGTAGTAGGCGCCCACCGACGTTTGCTGTCAAAGTTGACAAAATACCAAAATCTATCAAAAAATGTATCTTACCTCCACAAAATCATTCCAAATTGCATCCATACATCAATTTCATCATAATATCATATTTTGTGAAAACCAAAATCGATTTGGATTCATAATTTTTGCTTGCGACCAAAAGTTACAAAATCACATTACAAGTTACAAAATGATTCAAAATGGTCCAAATTTTCACAAAACAACCATTTTTATCATTCTCATCATCCATTTCATCATTGCATTCAATTTCATGATAATATGAATTGATTAGGATGACTAACTTTTATTTGCGCTCAATTGTCCAAAATTGCTTCAAAATGCTCCAAATCAATGCAAAATTTCACAACATTGCTCAATTCAATAATAAATGCATTTCTCATCATCAAATATTCATTTCAATACCATTTTTATCCATAAATCATTGCATTTACAAATTTTTCCAAGTTCATACACAATTTCAAGTGAACATCATATCTAGTGGTCTATTCTATCTCCTTGGCGATTGCAATGATTTGCATCAATGCAATTCATTAAGATGAATAAATCAACATAAGGAAACTTGGTCATATTCATAATCCAATATCTCATTGTTCAGAAGCAAAATCATTTTTTTTGGTCCCTCATTTTTTGAGTTAAACTATGCCATGACCAATTTGCTCAATAATTGTCATTGATGGCCTTGTTTGTAGGGGTCTGAAACACGGACAAAATCATAACTCATCATTCCTTTTACATTGACAGTCATCAGGGAGATAGGTTCTAGCTAGGGTGATTGGTTCCAATTGTGGGAATTATCCGACAGTCACTAGAAGGCCCTCCAAAGTTGATTATTTTTCTTTTGTTGTATTTTCATCACTTTGCATTTCAATGACACCAAAAAGCATTTTCTTAAACAACATGGAATCGCCCCAATATTGGGGTAACCAAAAATTGATTTTGAATTCCGAAAATGGGATACATATTACATGATCATGAAATCTACACTTGGCAAAAATCCCTTTCTCTGTTAGGGATAATAAAGAATCAATCATTTGCATTTCACAACAACCCCCTTCAACCGTTGGGGCAAAAATAACATCACATTTTATATCATTCATATCATCAACATTTACACCCTACATTTACACTTGCACAATTCCATTACATCCTTCACCCTACAATTCTATCAATTGGTTCGTGAGACTCATTTTTCACTCATTCGCCAATTGAGGGGGTACGCTACACATTCCCAATTCTTTTGTCTTACAAGATCATTCTTCGCATCCCAAGGAAAGAAAGCTGCATCTTCATCAAAGACAAACCAAGTGTCTCATATTTTTGCACCACATTATGTTTCACACAACGTGGTACAAAAAGGGGCATCTGTAGACACCAAAATCTAGCCACTTGTCCTCCATCCATAGCTTCCCGCCACACATATCCATTATATATATATATATATATTTGTTTAATATATATTTAAATAATAATATTTTATTTATATATATTTAATAAATAAATAAATATATATATATATATATATATATATATATATATATATATATATATATTTATATGAATTAATCCCAACCATCCATTATGATTTAATAATATGCATCCATCCACCTTAATCCATGCCACTTACCCCGCTTTAATCTCCACCCTTGGTCATGTTTTAATCTTGGCCACACAAATTGTGTCATCGAAACCCTAACATGTCTAAGGGAAGATTATAAATAGGAGTCATTTTGATGACTCAACCCCTAAGTATTCTCCTTGAGTTTCTTAAGTTTTTGGAGTCCCTAACATTTTTCTAAGGTTTTGAGTTCCCTGAGTCCTTGTGACCTAAGTCCTTAAGCATCCTCACCACTTTCATCCACCATCACTCCCCCTTGCATCCTTCGCATCTGCCATCGTCCATCTTGTGAATCAGATCTATTCTACAACTTTTACTTCACACTCCCCAAACTCCCTTTAGAGCTTCACGAGCGCCTCTTGAAGTCTCTCGAGCACCTCTAAGCACTTCAGACCATTGTTGGGTGCCCTCCTGAGTCTGTCGAGCACCTCCTAAGTTTGTCGAGTACCCTCCTAAGTTTATCAAGAGCTCGTAGGTGCTTCTCATCCTAGTTCTGCAGCCCTACGACCCTCGAACATTGTTAGGGCACATATGCGTAATCATCCTCTACAACAATAACAAAGATAGAAATGGCAAGTCAGTGAAGATAAGGTAAAGTATTATTTTGCAAGGATTTTCATATTCTCATATCTGTTTACAGTTTCTTTTATTCTACAACTAGGGTTTAATGATTTCATTTTTTGAGGGCCTCACATAGTGGAGCCCTCACAGATATTACTGACTCTTGTTTGTTTTTTGTGTATAGGTGTAAGGAGAATACTCATTGGTAGCTGCTGAAGCTTGAGTGGCCCTACATAGGATACCAAAGCCCACTCACCACTCTATTGGGATCAAATATGAGCAAGAAGACACCACCGTTCATTGGATTAGTGACTCAAAAATCTTAACATTGTAAAAACTATATCAAGAGCATTGTAAAGACCCCATATTGGGGCACATTATTTGTACAATAAGGAGATCTACCCCATTCAATAAAAGAATATTTATTCTGTACAATTTTGTGTCATTTACTTGTGCTTTTGTTACTTTTATATATTGTATATGTGTTTTTTTTGCATTCACACTACCTATGAAGGCAAGGAGAAAACCGCCTTCGAGCATTACCAAGACATAACCTCCCTGGCTACTATACATAATATTGTGTTCGAAGATGCAATGATCATGTTACTAATTATTTCTTTTAAATGCAAAGTGTTGCTATGGTATAGATATCTAGAGAATAAAAGTATCTACACATGTACTGATTTAGTTGAAGCTCTTATTAATGAGTTTGATAATTCTTATTGCTTACTCAATTTTCATTCATTAAGAAATCTTCCCATGAAAACATATTTGACTTCAATATCCATTATAAAATAACTTGGAAGAGAATTTTTCAAGATTTCCAACCCTTCCCAACTTAGACATATCTCTATTACATTCATGCTTTCCATCCAAATTTAAGCATCCTCATTCAACAATCCAAAAAAAAAATATTCCTCCATATTTTCCAAGAAGCCATACGTGCTGAAAATATGCTAGACATAGCAGGCAAAATCCCTCCTACCATCTCTCCCTTCAATTTTTACATGAGTCCATCCCATATACTGTCCTCAGAGAAGCTTGAGTCTTACTCATTTCAAGTCCCTAAAATCAATAATGTTTCCACTACTAAGAGGGAATAATTTCAAATAGAACACGAGTTGAGAGCAATGATTTAAAATTTCATTGAAGATGTCAAGAAAATGGAAGAACGACTCCCACAACCTAAAAGGGATGGTTATGATAATGGTAGGATCACGTTACTAGAACCTTGTCGACATGAAATTATTTGACCTTCGATTAGTGCATAATGCAATATGAGACAGAGAGCAGAGTATGATGTGAACTACAATGGAAAAGAAAAGAGTGATATGCTTATTATAATTGAGCCTTCATAACATAAGGAAATCTATATTAAAGTAGAAAATTCAAGTCGAAGGGTTTTGCAGGGATCCTCATTGGTAGATAATGTGATAGTCTTCAACACAACACACAATCAAGAATATTGTGAAGAGATAAGTATCAAAGCCAATCAATATAAATATTGTAATAATTGGTACTCTTTGTTTCCAGAGACGCAAACTATGGATGAGGAAGATCAATGAGACACTCAATTGTTGGTATTAGGGACAGAATATTTAAATCAAAGAAGAGTTGAGTCCTCTGAAAAGTTGTATTTCCTAGCCATAACTTCAAGACAAAGAGTAAAAATGGTGAAGTAGTTATATAACTTATTTAAGAATTCTATTGCAACACTAGGGGATTTAAGGGAATACTTGTTGATGGCTGAAGAGGTAGATCCTATAGATATTTCATTGGGGAATCAAAAGAAAATAGTGATGTACCTATAAGAAGCATACCTCTAGGTTTTTTAGAAAGTCATTCTACTCCATTTTATGTGTCTCTTTCTTTGGAAAGATGTATATTACACAACTATGTAGTGGACTCGAAATCTAAAATCTCAATCATACCACTAGAAGTTTGTAAAAGTTTGGGGTTGAATGTAGATATGTTGGAACCTAGATGGTTATATTTTAAGGAGAAACTAGTAAAAAAAATAGGCATTTTGAAATATTTTCTAATTATGGTATGTGGACACCCAAATTTGGTTGCCATCCAAGACATAATGATGGTTGATGTACCCTCATTGTTTGATATATGCTTATATGGAGATTTCTTAAAACAAGTTGGGGAATGTCTAGATAAAAACTAAGATCAAATGGTAATACCATGGATCAAAAAGATAATTAGAATACAGAGTATGGGCCTACATCCTTTCCACATTGAGGATTACAGAGAACAAGAAGCAAGCCTCTCAAAGGAAGTCACTGACAACATAAAGGTAAAGGCCAGTGAATTGCCAAGAACAAAGATAGTTCATTCTAACCAGTATCATTTATACTCTAATTGAAAACCCACATCATGATTCAATATTTAGTTTTATCCTTTAATGGAATACAAATAATTCCAATTCCCCCTATTTTTGTACAACAAATTAAAATCAATTGATAAGAGAAAGAAATAAATAGAAGGCAGGGAACTAAATAGAACCCTGGATGAAAAAGTATACATAGGAAAGGTTAGAATACTCAACACTCATCTAGATGGAGTTCAATACAAAGCCAAGGGCTATGATTTTAACACATGGTCAAAGCACAAAATCTTCAAAGGAAAAACCACAATTAGAATGAACTATAGGAAAGCTTCAAAACAACTCTGAATCATTGAAACATAAACATGAATAAAAACTCAAATTTGGTGTCATATGGTCTGGACATTAGAGATTCATATGATAGTCTTCAATGAATTCTCTAGGCCAGGTGTGGGTAAATATACCACATTTTTGTGTACATAACCGACAAGTAAATAAAATAGCTAATTACAACTATAATGAGCGTAATAATGACAAGCTCATGTGAGAGTGTGTCGCTTACATCAATTTGTACATAAAGTAAGAGAAATAAAGAAAATGGATTATTACAACAAGAAGTTGTGACTTTATAAAACTAAAGGTATAACAAGAGTTTGGCAAAATAAATGGAGAATTGAATTTGAAATGAATTATAGTTACCATCAAATATTTTGCACAACACTTTTCACTCTTCCTCCATATTCTTCTTGAAGTATCTCTCCATCATTAATACTCTGACTCTATAGCCCAATGGGCAAGAATATAACAGTTTAGAAGCCACGAGGGATGCACTTGGAAATCCAACATAGCATGAGTAGAGCTAATGCAACCCATGTGAGCAAAATAAACATGTCATACTATATCAAGCATGATGTTAGTAGAATAAGAAACAACCAAAAAAAGAGGATATTAGTTGACATAAAAAGAGATGTGAATAGATAGTTCATGGGAGGCCAAATTTTTTGAAAAAAATGCTCAATCAAGAGGTACAACTCTATGGACGCCAATTGGTAAAATCATCATTCAGGATCCAATTCTATACAAAGCTTATTACACAACATGGATTGAAAGAAGACATTCTTAATATAAATATGAGCTCAAAGGCACAAGCAAAGAATCACATGGTGAAAGGTAATCAATAAAGGAAGTTCTTATTGGATTGCGTAAGAAAGAGAAAAGAGCATGAAGATGATGAACTTCAGCCTACAAGTGATTGGAAGACGTGCTTATGACAATTTGTCTATTTTGAAGTAAATTTATGCTGTAGCGGAGTATGCTCATGGAGATACTTCTTTTGGGGGTGTCCCATGAATCGGGTACCCCTTTCCACCATTTTTGGGGGGTATTCCCATGTTTGCCTTCCATTTTGTTTCTTATTTTTATGTTGTAGTATTATTTCTTCTTATGTTCACCTATAAAATTACCACAAACTCCTTTGGTTGTCTGTGCAACTATTTATCCTTTACCATTTCATGTAAAAAAGTATTTCATATTATGTTTTTTCCCTATCATTTTCATTCATCATTTTTCTCTTTATCGCCCTTTGCCTCCTTTTTGAGCGTGTATCCACTTATCGCTCCATATTAGTTTTTCTTCTGTCAACTACCACCCTTTTTTGTCTTGCAAAAATTATCGGCTGTATCTCTCACCCATTTCCTCTCCCTCCCATAGCTTTTCTTCTAGCTCCATTTTTGCTCTCCTTCAAAAGTGCTAACTCAAAAGAAAGGTCATCTAAGTTCTTCATTCCTACAAGCGAAAATTCCCTAGAGGGCGCCAAACATGTGGGTCAATTTTTGACCACTTTCAAAGGAAAAAAGAAAGAGTTACCAAAATTATAAAAAAAAACTAAGTGCTAGAAAATTGCTTACTTGGTCCAAGATCAAGATTAGCCCAAAGCCATTGATGATGATAAGCAGATGTCAGCAACAAATACATTCTTAGCAGAGGTGGATAATAATCCAAACAACATAACACAAAAAATTCCTAGAGCCGGGTTAAAGAAAATGATGTTAGTTGGAAAAGAGCCCGACATCACAGAATATTGAGCCTAGACTTAGAGCATCAATAGTATGGTCAAAACTCATCACTAGCTCGAGGCTGTGATAGCCAAAGCATATCTAGACAATAGGTTCAAAATCGTGCTATCTCAAGCAATGACCTCATCAAAAGTGAGAAATGCCCAACATCACACAAAGCCATGTCATCTTGAGTAATGACGTTAGACTTCCCCAAGGCTGTGCTTAAATAATGAAGATGTATAAAGATCCCAAAAGTGCCTAAACCAAGGACTTACGCTCAAAACCATGACTTATTTGCAAAAGGTGATGTAAGGGATAACAATAGAGCTAGATATCAAGAGCATCAATTGATGTTACTCTAAAAATTTTCCATCATAGTGCTCGCGAGTTGTTTCCAACCAAAACCTCAATAATGCAACCTTACAAGAATCCATTACAGATCAATGAGCCAAATTCAAACGTAAACATAGAATAAAACCTGAATCATTCATGTAAACTTCTAGAACTTTATGTACAACTTTTTGCAATTATTTTTCATAACTGAATGTAAATATTATATTGCAAGATTCAAATAAGCACCTTATAAATATGAGTTTGGACTTGATATAAAGTGTTGGCTTTGTAGTCCTTACCTGGCATCACATTGTAATAGTTGTTGATCAATGAAGTGGTAGCTGTTTGATCTCCATGATTTTTGCATTTACAGGTTTTATAAGAATAATATTTCTAAGTTATTTGTGTTACATTGTAATGTTGGTTTATTTTGTTAAAGTAGTTCTATGTTTGAATTACCTATTGGATTGCTAGCATTTACGATCCTTGGAATGATTAGAAGCCTTATACATTCATTTTAAGTCATTTATGTTACATTCAACCTTTAGTGTATTTTGTTAAAGTGATATTCTCATCACCTATTGGATTGCTAATTATGTGAATCCTTGGAATGATTAAGATGAATGTAATGGATTGAATGAACATGTATATGTAATCATTAATGGTTGATTTTTAAGTTCCATGAAATGGTTCAATAGTTGATTATTTTGTGAGATCCAATGTTGTTACACTATATCCTACCATGTTGTTGCTTATTCCTAAACCCTTTCTCTTTCTTTCCCTTTACTCTTTTCCTTACCTTTTTTATTTAAAAGATATTCACAAGAGTCGACCTTCTTCGAAGGTTTAAATATAGGGCAACCTTTTTTTATCCAATTACTATACATTGGCTAAAATTGATAGGCGCAACATCTTTCCTTAGCAATGATAGATTTTAGTCCAACAAGTCATTAGAGGCTCTCCCTAAGGCCTCAACATTTCTTTGGTTAGTAGTTCAAAGTAAGATTCTTATGGGAGAGAGTCTAAAAAGAAGAGGATATTATGGACCCTTTAGACGTGCCTTGTGTGAGAAGGATTTAGAAACATCAAATCACTTACTTCTTCATTGTTTGTTTGCTCACACCATTTGGAATTCTTTTTTAAAAAATATAAAATTATATTTGGTAGCTTCATCAACATTGAAAGAGTTGATAAAATGTTGGATAAATAATTTCAAAGCTCAAGCATTATGTATTATTTGGAGGATTGGGCTACCATTATTTGTTGGAATTTATGGCTTGAAAAGAATAGATTTAAAAAAATAAAAAAATATCAAAATTATGTCCAAGTTTGGAACTGTATTTTTTCCTCTCTTGCAAAATATTTGCAAATATGGTGCTCATCATGGGAAGTCTCAATTGCAAAAAAAGAGGTGCTAATTACTTGGCTACATGATTTAAACATACATGGAAGAGCCATCTGCAACAATGAAGTTTAAACAAAGGATATACTTTGATCTATGGTAAAATGCAAATGTTTAGAAATTGGATTTATCAAAATTAATTTTGATAGTGCTTCTAAAGGAAATCCCAGAAAAGCTGGTGGAGGTGGTGTTTTTAGAAAAAGTTAAGGCAAAATTCTCCTCACTTATTCAGAATCATATGGAACTTCAACTAACAACTATGTAGAGGCTAGGGCACTTATTACGGGGATTAAAATTGTAGTAGAAAAATGATGGAAATATATTTCAATTGAGGGGGACTCACAAATTATCATCAATGCTATTAACAAAAATGGTTGTGGAGAAGGGATAAAAAATAATATTATTTTTGATGTTCATCATCTATTACTAGAGGTAATGGCAGTGTGAACATATTTATAGAGAAGGAAATTGGGTAGTAGATAAATTAGCAAATTATGATGTTGATCTTCATCCTGGTGAAATTCAAATTTTAGAAGGCAATTGGCCAAGTGAGATTTTATGTATTAATCAAAATGATGTATTGTGGAAACATAGCACTTCGAGGAAGTTGAAAAATAGATTTAAGAAAAAAAGGAAATGAAAAGATCGTGATAAAAAACATACTACAACAAATGTAATATTTTAGTATTTTGATGGGAGTGAACCTCAATAGAAGCCACATATAACCTATTAATTTTTTATGTATATATTTATAAATACTAACATTTATTATTATTATAAGTTATTAGTAAAAAGTAGAAAACACACATACACATACATATATAGAGAGAGCAGAGAACCTTTATAAACCCTAATCCATTGAGTAAAGATGAAGTCAATGGATCTCGACCATTTAGGGAATCAAATCGAGATAATCCATTGACAAACACTTGACCACTATCAACTGACCTATTCCTTTCGAGTAAAAAACACATTATTTTTTGCTATCAAATGAACAAAGAGCAAGGGTTGGACACCTTAAAAAATAATAATTTGAAAAAATATTTCAAAATCCTTAAAAATAAATTTATATATAAAAAAATATTTTAGCACCCAAGAGTTGTAGGTGAGTTGGAGAGGAGAGGGCAATCCTCCAAAGGAGGTCCCAGGTTCAAATCTCCACCCTACCAAAAAGTTGAATTGGGTATCCAAAATCCAATTGATAATGTTGGTGCGGGCAGGGTTGGGTGCGACTCTCGGATGACTTTGACGGTGTAGAACCCCCTATTCGTGGTCTCTCAGACCAAGGCGACCTCGCAAGGGGTTTTTCGCTTAAAAAAAAAAAAAATATTTTCGAAAATATTCCATGCATGTATTTTTTTCTTTTTATTTATCATCATTTAAAATATAATATAAAATAAAAAAAATCCTTAGATACCTAAAATAAAATTATAAAAAAAATTATTTGATGAAATATTTCAAATAAATATTAAAAAAAAAAATTTAATATATTCATTTTTTTTCTTTTATTATTGTTAAAATGTTATATAAAATAATAAACAACCTTGTCCCCAAGGGCTAGGTGGATTGGTAAGACTTTGGACACTTACCAAGAGGAGACCTAGGTTCAAACCTTGGGGGCATGCCCAATCTGGACAAAGGTAGTAGCTTGAGTTTGTTGAGTGTGTGCCAGCTTGACGATGGTGGTACCAACCCTAAGCCATTGGGGTCTCCCTCACTTCGGGTCATGTTTACCGAGGAGAGGCAAGGGTTATAGAGGTAACTTCAATGATTTGAATTATTTTCGAAGGCAAAAACCTTGGGGAGAATGTCTGTCCCCCGTACCCAGTTGTTAAGGATGAAAGGATGTTACCGATTCCCTTGATATATAAAATAATAATAACAACATTCAAATTAAAATTTGATAAAGTTCACAACTTTAAAAGGAAAATTTATATATATATATATATATATATATATATATATATATATATATATATATATATATTTGTTGGAGAACAAGGGGTTGTATTCAAGTCCCCACCCTTGACAAATCATAACTTTCTTCTTTAGAGCAAGAGAGTAAACAAACATATTCAATCCTCATCTCAATTGAGTTGCTATAGCTAAAAAATTATGTCATTTTACATAAAATGTTTGAATTCTTAATTTTTATTTTTTGAAACATTTTCAATTTTCTGTGTGAATACAAATATTCTAGAATTCAACATCCTTCTTGACATTTTCTTACAACAACCTTCACAATACCAAAAATTTACTTCTACTATCTATACATTGCATCTTAGTAGAGTAATATTTTCAAAACATCATACTATCATAGGTTGCTTTAAAAGATCTAGATTGTTAGTTTCCTTCCTGAAGCATAAGTGCAACCACAAAAATTCTAATAAATAGTATATGTGAAAGCACAATAATGTTAAATAAAACAAATATTACCAGTGGAAAATATTAAAGTAAATCTTAATCATTATTTGATTCAGGCAATCAATATTTTCTTGTTAGCTTTAGCTAAACTTACTAATTCCTCTAACCAAGGAAAAGAGAATTTAACTTCATGATCCTCAATTAAAGCCCCTCTATTGGCTAGTCTATCTGCACAATTTTTATAAATATATATTTATAAAATAATTTTTTCGGAAATATTCTATGCATGTTATTTTGTTTTGTTTTATTTATTTTTGTCCATTCTAATTAAAAAAGACCATTAAAATATAAAATAGTATGAATTCAACCAATTAAATTCCTCAACTTCTAAGAAAAAGACTCAAGTTCAAATTTTAGCAAACAATAAACATATGATTACCAAATTATTATAATACCACTATAAGGTTACAAGGTGATGCAAATGATATCGGTTTAATTCTATGTAACCAATAAAAAAGAAGATGCTTAAACAAGAATAGAAAAAATAAAGAATCAAGCATTTTTTCTTTATTATTCTCCCAACCCAGTTTTATTCCCATCCTACTTCAAAAGATAAAAACTATCTTTTTTCTTATATATTATTGTAAGAATATGGTTTTACAAACACTTGTATATTTTTTTTATTGGAGAACAAAGGGTTGTACTCAGGTCCCCCACCCTTGACAAGTCACAACTCTCTCCTTTAGAGTAGGGTTATGCATAGCGGCTATTTATCACCAAATTAGCTAAAATTAGGATTTTCAAAATTTGGAATTGGCTAATATTTGGGACCCTTGACCAAGGCCCATTAGCCAAAAATTTTTGGGTGCAAATTTTTATTTGGGTTAATTCACCCCAATTTTATAATAATTTGATCATTTTAAGTTTAAATTTTCAATATTGCCTCTAATAATAGTGAACCTTCTACATGCGTTTGGACACTATTCACCTGGATTTCAAAATTGATTCATTAAATTTTTATAAATACATTTTGGGGCCGATCCCTTATGCATAACCCTACTTTCGAGCTTTAGGGTTTATAAACAGATTCAATTCTTATCTTAATTGAGATGCTATAGCTAGATACCTACATCATTTTTCATAAAATGTTTGAATTTTTTATTTTAATTTTCTGGATCTTCTTCATATTTTTGTGTGAATATAAATATTCTAAAATTCAACATCCTTCTTGACATTTTCCTACAACAACCTTCACAATATCAAAACTCTATCTCTACTATCTATGCATTGCATCTTAGTAGAGTAATATTTCCAAAATATTGCATTATCATAGTTTGCTTTGCTAGGATTGCTAGTTTCCTTTCTAAAGCATAAGTGCAACCATAAAAATTGTAATAAATTCTTTATATGAATACACGTTAATGTTATAAAATAAAACAAATATTACCAATGAAAATCATTAAAATAAATCTTAATCTTAATTTTATTCAGGCAATCAATATTTTCTTGTAAGCTTCAGCTAAACTTACTACTTTCTCTAACCGTGGAAAAGAAAATTTAATTTCATGATCCTCAATTAAAACCCCTCTATTGGCTAGCCTATCTGCACATTTGTTTCCTTCCCTTAAAGTATGTGTAAACCTGATTTCTTCAAACTCTATAACAAGGTCTTGAATTTTCGTAATTATCTCTTGTATGTTCCATGGAGCCTTTGCTTTCCTCAAATTGCATTTATTACTATGAGTGATTCGAATTCCATCTATACTTTGTTCCATTTCATTTGTTTGCATATTTTTAACCCTTTCAAAGTCGCCCAAGCTTCAACTTCATTATTTGTCTTGAATCCACTATTGAAAGCATAATGAGATAAAATATCTCTATTATTTCTAATTTTTCCTCCCAAACACTTGCATATTTTATTTATATGTATACAAAGATTTTCTTATAAAATTCTAGCTTAAGTCGTTATCTTGAAAGTTCATGCTTACAATCACTCAAACTCGCCATTTGATTATACATGTAAAATAAAATATACAAGTCTTTGTACACACTCAAACACTTTCTTATATGTATACTTGTATACAAGAATTTTTCATTTTGGTTATACAATCACTCAAATACTTTCTTATATGTATATTTGTTTTGAGTAGGTTATCCTTGCTGTTATAGTATAATTTCCTTACTTTATCTTGAAATTTTCCTTATGAACTTTTTTTTTTCTTTCTTCATTGTTTTCACTTTGTAATTTTTTTCCATGTGTCTAGTTTCATAACAATTGCGACATTAGAATGTAATGTTTCATAATCTACTTGCTGATCCCATTCTCTTGATCTATAGTTAATCTTAATGGATCGTGGAAAAGGATTTGAAATATCCATAACAACACATATCAGGGTATATATAGCATTCTTTTGCTCCTTAATAGTTGGTCCCTCCTTGATGAATTCCCCTAAGGTATTTTCAATATCCTTCAAAACATCCTTATTGATAAGTTGATATAAAAATCCAAAAAGCCTAACCTACACTAGAAGTTTTCTAATAGTTTTTGTCTTAACAAAAAAATTCTCACTCCATGGTCTTAAATAAAGGGAATCTCTCCCCCTAAACCATGGGGTGCCACTGATTATTTTATCCTTGATTTTCAATCTAGACAAGATGATGAAGAAAAAGCCTTTAGAAAGAAAAACCATAAAGTAATTTTAATTCAATCCTCACTTCTACTTGATCCAATTTTGAATATTTGAAAACCTCGACCAGTATCCATGGAACTTACATATTAACCATCTACTTTTAAGAACCAATCATGCTTAATCATATCATCCTTCCTAATCACTTCTAGTGTAACATTTGCTCCTTGGATCAAACTTGTTGGATAAAAATCCACAAATTTTGATTAGTCTTTCAATTATTTAAATACAGCCTTGGTGGTTATAACCATATAACCATACTCAAATTTTAGTACAATAAGTTATAACCATAATAAAAAATAGCCTAGTAAGTTATAACTAGATCTAGTGGTTATAACAAATATTACATGCTACTACTAATGCAATAACTACCTAACATCCCCCCTTATTATATTATTTGGTATACAAAGAGAGCTACAAAACAATTCAAATTTGACACATGCAAGTGCCTTTATAAAAAATATTTCCAAGTTGTTCTTCGATGGGAATGTACTAGAGCTAAATCTGATTATTCTAAACTTATTTTAAAATGAAATAACACTAAAATTCAATGTGCTTTGTTCTTTCATGGAAAACTAGATTCTTAACTAATTGTAGAACATCTTGATTGTCACAACTCAATATTATGAATTTATTTTTAGGTACACCCATATATGATAGTATGTGATATAACCATATTGCTTTGTACATAGCTCCTCGTGCAATGTGATACTCCGTATCTATGGATGATAAGGCCACTATATGTTGTATCTTGTTGTGCCATGAGACAAGTCCAAATCCTATATGAAATACATATCTAGGTGTTGACCTTTTGTCATTTATAGATATGATATAATATGAGTACATGTATCCTTATAGGAAATATTTATCATTCTTCATATACTCTAGGTCATATTCCATAGTACCACAAATATAATGTAAAATCCTCTTTTCTACCTTCCAATGACTCACCTTAGGTTCCTACAAAAACCTTGAAAGATAACTCACATCAAAGTTGATATTTGGATTGGTTTTTGTTAGGTATATGAGATTTCCATTTATTTGATAATAAAGAGTACCAAATATATGTGGTGAATCATCATATTAGGACAATTATAGATCTTGCTTCATTGGTGTTGCCTTTGGGTTACACTTTATTATTTGAAATTTTTAAGTAATGTCTTGGCATACTTCATATAGGAGATCACAATATGATTCTCTTTGTCATTACATCCAATCCAAGATAATAGTGTAGACATCCCAAATTTTTCATGTTAAATGAAATTTTCAAGTCATTCTATAAAACATTTAGCAAATTGTTTAAACTATCAACGATGATCAAATCATCAACATACAATCACTATCTCTAATTCAACTTTCGTAATATAGACATTTGCATTAGAGAAACTTTTGGTGAAACCATGCTATAATAGGTGATTATCAATTTTTATGTACCAAGCCCTAAGAGCCTACTTGAACCTATACAATGAATTGATCAGTCTACAGATATCTTGATATTACCCATTGGTAACAAAACCTTTAGGTTGTATCAGGTACACCTATTATTTGAGATCATCATTAAGGAAGGCACTCTTGACATACATGTGTTGAATTTTCAAACCAAATTGTGTTGCCAATGCACACATTACATGGATGATCTTAATTTTTGTTGTGGGGGTGAATATCTCTTCATAATCAATTCCTTACTTCTATGCATAGCCCTTTGCAATGAATCATGCTTTATAATTGTCAATGGATCCATCTACCTTGCATTTGATTGTGAAGACCCACTTGTAGCCTATAGGATTCTTTCCTTTTGACATATCAATAAGATCCCATGTTTTGTTCTTCATTAGAGATTCATACTCTACATCCATAGTTGCATTCCACTATGGCAAATTGTCACGACCCACCTTGGTAGGACTCATTCAAAACTAGGATTATATATTATTGTGTGATTGAACAAATGCTTAATTGTTAAGTGTTTTTTTGACCAGTTAAAAGATTTGATTAATAAATTAGGTTTTGATGGGAACTCAAAACCTGATTACATTAGAGAACAGAAAGCTGAAGCCAACTGTATAAACCAGAGAGACAAGGATAGGGAATGTAGTCCCACAAAACTAGAAGCACCATAGAGGATGCCCTTAAAAAGTAGATAAAAAGAAGCTAAGGGTGACACAAAGGATACCCTTAAACAACAAAAAGAAACTAAGGGTAACATAGAGGATACCCTTTACAAAAAACCTCAACATGAAAGGAAGCCCTAAGCTTCATCTTTGGGTTTCACACTGACTTCCTAGAGCTCATCATTTGACTCATCCATATCGACATATTTATCTTTGTCTTTATCATACTCAGAAGCAACAACAACCTTAACATCCTCCTTGAAAGCAGAGACCTTGCCACCATCCTCAGAAAATGATTTCTTGAAGAAGAGCAGGTTCAAAACATTGTGAAGATCAACGATTTGGGATATGCAATTGGAAATAGAGTTGATGATGAATTATTGCAGACAAATATCATGGGCATCCTTATCATCATCCTTGGAGTTGATGATTAAAGATTTATTTTACTACACCATTTTATGCAAGTGCATAGAGGATCAAACACACTTCGACTCGAGGGATTAATTTTTAACTCTTTTTCTCAACTTACGAACAATCTTGACCACCACCCTTTTTTTGGATGATAGGGTAGGAGAGCTAGAGGATAGAGGAGTGGACTGGAAAAGCCTGGGTTGGATAAGGCTAGGTTTAGCTTTAGGGGTGGATGGAAGGATAACTACCTGAGGGTAATGAATCAACCAGTGGCTATACAAAACCTTGAATAGGCCCTGATGGGAAGGCAACTCATTACTATTTTTCTTACGGATGTGCTCTAAAGTGTAGCTAATGGAATTGAAGAGGAATTGGGGAATGTTCACCAGGTTGACATCACAAAAATGATTAAATAAAGCGAAGTTAAAACTGCATAAAATATTATCAGGGTTGTCCATAGTAATGAACTCCATGATGGGTTTAATGACACTATTCTAGGGAGAGGAGAGCTCCTCACGATGCATGCCCATCCGAGCCTTTTTGCAAAGGTCCTTGTATTTAATTTCTTTGATTTCAGCTTCCCAATTGTATTTTTACGATGAATTGACCTCCCTTTCACTTGCTACCCTGTAAGCTCAACTAGAGTCTTGATGTCAACTTCGAAGGTTATGTCATGGATTGTCACCCTTCCATTGTCCCAAGTACCCAAAAAAATAAAGGTAATTTCAGGATCATCTCCATTAAAAATCTTAAAGAAAGGGAGGAAACCCCTAGCAGTAAGGATAGCTTCAATAATGGAATCCATGACAATAGAGGATGTCTCAATAAAACTCATGAAGGCATAACAATAGAGGCTCTGAGAATGAATTTGGAAAGGACGATGGTGGAGGTGAAAGGGACAAGGAATGCTATAAAAATAAGCATCATTGGGTCCAATTTTGGAAACAATGAGATCTCCATCTCGTTTGAGGTGCCGAGTGAATCAGGGAAAGGTGAGTCTGCATATTCCAGGTGACCGTGATAGATCTCACTTGAACCATCTTGGATATGGAACATGTGAAAGGCCAACCCAACCTACCATAATTGTTAAGTATTTTTTAATGGTTATATGTAATTGATATTTTGGTGATATTGTATGAGGATATGGTACTGCTAATATCATATGTGGTTGCAGGACCAGGTACTCTCATGGGTGGATGAGGAAGTTGATCACCAATAATGAGAGGGCCAAAAAGAAAGGAAGTGATGGTTAGTTTAACTGAAGATAACTCCTAGGTAAAAAAAATGTTACTTGCATGTAGTTACATTCATATTGATGTGTTTGAGGGTAATCACCATCATCTGAAGCTGTCCATAGCAAAATTTGATAGCCTTGAAGCTATTGTAAACTATTTTGCTTAAGGATATGGGCAATAGGGTATGGTGGTGAATTACTTCTTTTTGTTTGTTTATGTTTGAGTAATGTTTATCTTATGAGAATGATGCATGAAAGGATAGGATAAGCATTTATTTTGATATAATTAAAGGAATTATATTAATATGTTAATGTTTGATATTAATATTGGTCATTGATTAAATTATTGGAAAGGTGATTTAATCAATCCTTATGCTTTGTTAGTAAAAAGGAATTTTAAAGAGAACACAAATGAATTGATAGACTTGCTTTATTTCTAATATCATGTGAATATTAGAAAAGAAAACTTAATAGCTTTATTTCTAATATCATGCAAATATTAGAAACGAAAGATTAATAGTGGAAGAAACTATTAGAAATTAATAAATTTATGTTTCTAAAAAGAGGAGGCTTTCTCTTAATTAAAGGAATAAAAGCTTTCTTTTTGCTTTTATTAAAAAAAAAATGAATTATGGAGGAGTTAAAAAGGATCTTGGGGGATCTTTCTCATGGAAGAAAGAAAGTAGAGGGTGTGGTAGAGGAAAATATATTCTCTTATTATTTGTAAACAATAGAGGGAGATGAAACCAAGTAGCATGGAAAAAGAGCTTGAGGGAGACACCTTCCAAAGCAAGAAGCTTAGAAGCATTTGAATTTTTCTTTGGGGATTAATATATCAGGTTGGATTTGAAACCACCTTCTACTTGTATTTTCCCTCATTGTGTGCTTTTAGTTTTAAGAATGCTTATATCCTCCTTAAATGAATATTGTTGCAAATGTTAAGTGAGATGATGCTTTCATTTACATTAAAACATTAGTGTTTTAAAATGTTATCTCTCCATCACTGCGTTGTGCATAGAATACTAAGTTGGTTTAGTCGAGTTTATCATGTAGAGATAAATTTATTTCCTCTACCAGACTCTACTTGACCATTCAACCTCTAGAAATGTTTTTATTATAGTAATTCAAGTTTCTTTTTCCATTGAAGGCAATGTACTCTTCTTTTTAATAGATTTTCGGGCAAAGAGGAATCTGAGTTTTATATCAAACCAATTTCTTTTGAACTCATTATGTTCACCCTGAAGGAAGTTTGGTTTATGTATTTTAAGCACCTTCAGTTTTTGCTATACACCCAATATATATTTCTATGTTGGATGTTCTAGTTTTGTTTGTTGAAAGATAATCATGTTTTGATATATTTAAACTACAATAGAGTGCTTACCAGAGTATGAAATTGTGATGTATTTTGCTATGTTTTTATTTGTCAACATGGGAGAAGTTACTTTACTCTCGTTTTAATCAACTTTAATCATGAGATATTCGATTGAGTGCTTAATTTTTAATCATAAACTCATAGGGGATGCGTCTTCATGTAAAACATTTTCAGCCTAGAAAGTAATGAATAAATTATTTCCGAATAGCCTGAGTTAACAAGAATGCTTGTTAATTAGATATTAGATTTTTTGTAGTTCGTTCCATGCATAAGTTTAAAATCTAGATGATATTATTTGGACTGTGTGGTGTTTATAAGTCACAAAAATATGTATAGCTAAGGTTTTATTAGTTATTAAAGAACACTTACCCTTGTATAAGCCAAATATATTGGTTAACTTACACTCCAATAAATTACCTATGAGTTTGGCCATATCTTTAAGTCGACGACTTCATGTTTGACTACTTTTCAATGTACATGTTTAGGAATTGAACCAGTGAAATAATTCAATTAGTGGATGCCTTTATGCTATTCATTAGTATACTAGATATAATGTTAAAGAAAATATTTATTATGTTTTTATTGAAGCCTACTGTTTGGAGTTTGAATTCTAAGAAACGTTTGGGTAAAAGAGATTTGGCTCTTGGGTGATGAGTGTATCTTATTCTTTTAATTAAGGAAAAAAGGGGGTTTTGTTAATTAAAGAATGATATTCAGTTATTTTCTTTAATAGAATTCATGTTTGGCTTTAATATTAAAGAGAGATTGATTTAATTATTTTAATCTGGAAATAATATTAAGATGCTTCATTATGGGAAGATATAAAGTATGTTTTTGTATTATGGGTTAGTTTTTAATTAAAGTAAAAGTTTATGAAATGAAAGAAGATGAAATATTCCTTGTATGTATCGTGTTAAAAAATATTCAAATGGACATGGCGTCCTTTTGAATGAGGAAATTATGGGATTTCCTCATAAGTTGGTTTTTAGGAAAAATAGAAGAAATGGAAGGGTCATTTCTATTTGGGATATTTGATTTGTGAATGCAGTAATGTGAATGGCCATTTCCATTTATTTTGTTGAATGCATTGAAAATCATTTAAGATTGCATCATCATGTTAAGAAGCTATCCTACTCCCTTACTCTCTCTCTCTCTCTCTCTCAATGGAGCTCAAGGAATTCAAGGTGATGGATAGAAGAAGCCTATCATGTTTTTGCTAGTGATAATAATGATTATGAATGTAATATAATTAAGACCTCAAAGAGAGTGATGTAACAATTAATAGTTCATGGGTTTGAGTGTATGCGTATTAATTTATAATGTTAAGGAAGGTTATGTTAGAAAAGTTTCTTGATTATGTAAAGTTTTGTATATTTGATGCTTTTAAGTAATCACTACTCTTACTTCTAATACTTTGATAGAATTGAATTATGATAATTCTTTTATATGATCAAATGGGGAGATTATGTATATTGGTAAAATGAATGGAAAGTAGTTGTGAAATTTGGATATGAAATATGTTCTTGCTCACCAATAGGGTAACTTCATTAAGATGCTTTAATGCTTTCAAATATATGCATTTGGAATAACTGAAGTTATTTTCTCATTAAGAAAAAAAGCATGATTTACTTCTCTTGGTAAATAGAGAGAGTTAGGGTGAATGAATCTAGATGTTATGCTTTTAGATTTATTAAGGTTTTAAGAAGGGTATGCTCATAGAAAACTGGTTAGCATCCTTGTTGAGATAAAACCCAAGATTTGATCAGGTTGTGGGGAGGCAATAGTCAAATCAGTCATAATGATTACATCTTGAGTGGTGTAGCTCAATATGTATTCCCAAAAGCATGGAGATTTTGAGGAATGTTCTTAAACGTGGATTGAACCACATTTCCTACTGCAGAGGTTAGGAAATCATTTATGACATAAACAAGTGATGATGCCTTGGTCAGGAAGAGGACTAGGTAGCTGTGTGTATTATTATGTGGAGTGATAATGCCCTTAATGATACCACCACATAGATGTGGTCATTAAACACTAAGTACTAGTTGTCTCATCACGAAGATGAGATATCTAAACTTTAAGGTATTATGCTTGAGAACACACTTTAAGGTATTATGCTTGAGAACACCAACATAGACTGACTTATGTTTGTTAAGGAAATTGACATCCTCTTCTTTAAATATTGATAAGGGATAATCCCCTATGTTTTGGAATGCCTTTACTTGTGAGGGTATAAGGAATGTGGGAAAATCACTAAGAGCATCTTCTCTAATATGTGGAGGTTTAGAAAAGTTTAACCCTAGAGAATACCACAAGATATTAGCTAGTCCTATCCACTTGAGTGTTATTGACAATGACATGAACTCAAAATATGGTTATGCCTTAGCTTGTGCAAAACAAAAGAGTTTAGGAATATCTATATTATGAACCTTACTTGTGAACCTATGTAAAAAAAACTCTCAGGTTGGTTAGAAATTGGGTTGTTATACAAACTAAGTGCACCCTTCATTGATTATGGTTTTAAATTCTCCATCATAGAAGTCATAAATATCATATTTACTTATTTATCTGTACTAATATAAGTACATGGTAATTTGAAAGTGTTGTCTAGAGGTGCATCAAGTTTATCATCTCTAATGGTACTAATAAACCATTTTGGAGTCTTTCTTAATTTTTATGGGCTATAGGTACATCAACTGCTATAAGTGCATCACCGTTTGGAACATCTTCATGAACTTTCTCATCTAAATCCATATCATAATTTATGCTCATAACTAGATATGTGGCATATTTAGACTCCTTATAATCCTTAGTATTTGACTTAGTTTCAAATTATTCATCAAACACCACATCTCTACTTATATGCAATTTCTTGGTGACTAGATCTATTAGTCAATAAGATTTTGACTCATCATCATACCCAATAAATATTCATGGTAGGGTATTTGCATCCAACTTGGTCCTTTTTCACTTTGGCACATGCATGTATGCCTTACTTTCAGACTTTCATATGTGCAATTTAAGGTTTTCTCCTAGACCAAGATTCTTTAGGTGTAACTCCTTGTAGTGCCTTTGTGGGTGCTTTATTTAGAAGATACACAATAGTAAAAATAACTTCAGTCCAATATTGCTACTCTAAATTGGCTCATATAAGCATACAATAGATCATTTCCATGATGGAATGGTTCCTCCTTTTATCAAACCTATTCTATTATGGACTATATATTGCAATGAGCTCTTGCTTGATCTCATTCTATGTGAGAAACCTTGAAAATTCATAGGATGTAAATTCCCCTTTTTATTTTAATGGAGAGCTTGAATATAATTCCTATTTTTAGTTTCTATATGCTTCTTGAAGTGCTATAAATACTTGAGCATGTTTACCTTTAGTTGCAAGAAATTTACCCACATCTTCCACAAGTAGTCATCCACAAACAACTTAAAGTACCAACATCCATAAAATCTAGATGGCATAGGTCCACATAGATCAATGTGTATCATATTTAAATGTCCTTTTGCTCTATGAGTGTTCAACTCAAAAGGTACTCGATTTTGCTTCCCTACAAAACAACCTGATAATACCAATGGTGCTGGTGAAAATCTAGAAAGATCTAACACTATTTTATGCTTACTCAACTAAAGCAAACATCCTAAAATTAGATGACCATATCTCTTATGTCAAAGGGAGGTAGCATATATTGTTGCTATTGATAGTACAATATTAGGATATGATATGACATTGAATGCAAATAAGACATTCTTGTAGGAATCTATTGCCACAATCTTGCCAATTTTTTTATAAAACACTTATTTTTACCATCAGCAACTCAGAATTCTACCACCATATTTTGATCCAAAAGTTATGGTATTGAAAAAAATTGTTTGCTACTTTAAGTACATATAGTGCCTTTTAAATCATGCATTTGCCTTCAAGAAGATTGAGAGGAATGTCTCCCACTTTATTAACATGATATGTTTTATTATGGACAATGGTTATTGGTTTCCCTTCTTTGGCTTGTAATGAATAAAACCATGATTTATCCCTAGTCATGTGCTTTCTAGCACTTTAATCAATATATCAATCTTCATCCTTTGATCTTTTCATTGCCTTGGTCATTAGCGCTAGATGTGCCTATTCAGATTCCAAATATGACTCTTCATGCACAACACGCTCTTGTTATCACTTACAATGTGGATATGGTTTGTACCATGACTTCTTGTGATGAGGTCTATGGATTTGATCTCCTTGAGTCATACGATTATACCAACAAATTTTTGTATCATGTTAATCTTTATCACAAATGTGGTAATACCTCATTTGTTTCTGAGGTTGTTTTTGTAATGATGATGGGGAAGGACCCTTTTATGGATTCTTTATTCCATGCTTCTTAGAAATGAGTGCATTATTTATTAACTAATCCCTCAACTTATTGGTTGCTTCTTGTTGAAACATATTCACCAATTCATCAAAGGACACTACTTTTTTTATAACTTGCAAGTAAGTGATTGAAACTCAAAATAAATTTGGTAGAGCTCTAAGTATGATAGGTACCAAGAGCTTATCATCCATAATTTCTCTCATGGAATTAAATATGAATATCAACTCTATAACTCAACGAAGAAAAAACTTAATGGTTTCTCCATATTATACTCTTAATGTGTGAAGTTGAGATTAAAGGTGAAGCATTGTTAATTCTTTATTCCCTTTGTATATGGTAGAAAGTGTGTCCCATACATCCTTGGATGATTGTGCTTCACAAATGTATGGTTAAATAAAATATACTATGGCAAGGTTAATGATCATTAGTGCTTTGGCATATGCTTCATAAAATTTCTATTGTGCATCTTCATCCTCTATAGGTCAAGTGACTTTATTGATGATAATGTCCCCGAGTTTCTCAACTACCAAGATAGTTCTCATTTTATTTTTCCAAGGTCCAAAGTTTGAACCTTTGAGTAGCTATGAATTTTATTTTTCCAAGGTCCAAGGTCCAAAGTATGACCACGATGAGGGTTTCTTATGACTCCTAAATGGTCCACATTTTAATGTACCACTCGTATGATATACCAAACCTTTCTATGTACCCACCCTTCTTATATACTCATCAATATGTGGAAGAAGCTAGTCCTCTCGATATATGTAGTCATACATGAGAGAGACTATAATGTACATGAAAGAGAAAGATACAAGGCACCAAGGCACTATGGAAAGGGATTTTCCCTATCAATGACATCTACTTAAATAAAAATCCTTGTACGTGGGAATAACTTCCCTATATACTTGGAATTTCTAAATTTTAGGGATTATGTCTAGAGATAGTGATGAATAGGGTATGATTATGGAGGCAAAGTATAAAAAAATTGACTTTATATTCCCTCAATGATTTAAAGGGTCAATGCCTAGATGTCATTATGGCATCTTTGTTAGGCTATAGACATAGTAGCTCAATGCAACAACTTTACCTGTAAATGTGAGCCAAAGGTGCCATTGATATTGAATGTTGCTAGTGTGCTTAAGCACTTGCTTAAGAGGTATTCAAACATGAATTTTAAAATAAAATTTTTAAGTTTTGAAGGTATCAATCATAACAAAAAATACATCTTTACAAAAAATTTACTTTATTTCTAATTTTCCAACTCTCCTACTTAATGTTTCATGCATTAATTTTTTTTTTTAAACATTTTAAATATGCAATTTAAAACAAAAAGATAAATCAAAGAATTGAACTTGAAACCTTTGGCTTTTAGAAGTATTCAAATTTGTCTTGATGCCAATTTAGCTATTCACAAAATTTAGTCTAGCTCTCCTTATTTTTGAAGTATGTAGAAGAAATATTAAATTACACACACACATCCTATTAAAATATTTATGGATATCTTCATCTACATCATTGATGATAGCGATTGTTAATTTTGTAAAAAATTGGTTACGCTCAAGACCACCATTTAGATCAGTTGAAATGTGAACCACACCAGGTTGTGTTGGAGTTCCTCCCCCTTCAATGTCAAGTCAATGCTTTAGATTTATCTTTCTTATAACTGGAATTCTAATTGACTGCCCATTATGTAAATATTATTTTGACGTTTGTATCTTTATAGAGACCTCCTGACAAAGCTTACCCTAAACCCTTTTCTAGATCAAATTTCTTTGGCTTCTTAGACTATGTTGATTTTGAAAGAAAAAGGCAGCTCTTCTTCTTCTTCTATGAGGACAAATGAGTGGAAGATCTCATAAATCAAAGAAAATAATAATGGCGTATGTTATTTTAATATGTAGTTTTAGCTAGTGGGGGTGGTATTTTAATCACTTTTTTTCCTTCTAAATAATAATGTTATACCCAAATTCTATGCCAAGAATGAAATCTATACTGTAACACACTTGAATACTAAATATAATGCATTAAAAATACCTTTTTATGTAGAAGTAGAATGCCTTACTCCTAATGGAAATAGCCTACACATAAAGAATATTAATGATGATGGATATGTTAAAAAAACAAGGATCATGTGGACTATAAGTGCTCATATTATCACAAGAGTGATAGGCTCAAGGATATTATCACTAGCATGGGCTATGGGTCAATTGGGATAGATAGTGGAAGTCATATTTTTAATCACTTTTTTTTTGGTGATGTATTATACTTCTTATTTACTTTTAGACTGCTATAGATCCCTTGATCTTAGCATACCAACTCATATGAAACTACAATTGATTACATTATCACAATATCAATCAACATAGCAACAATTAGGTGCTCTAATTGTTTCCATGATAATGGAGAGTAAGTTATTTCATGGTAACACCTAGAGACATTACCAGGTCATCATTGGTCCCAAATCCCTATTGAACAAGAGAAAAAGAAGAACACCGATGGATGCAAACAATGTTGATGAAGTTTTTGTCTTATGATTCTCATTGAGACCTCATAAAAAATATTGATTTTACTATGCATCAAATCTTGGATAATTACTAGGATGGTAGGGATAAGGTCGATGCTATTTCACTACTTAAATTTGAGATATTTTCCATCACATGCAACATGTTGTTTGAAGTAGAGCACCTACACTACTTATTGTACAACTAGTTGCTTGTTTTGTGGTGCATGCATGCAAGCCTTGTGTGATAGCTTTTGGTAATCTAAAAGCTTGGATAGCTTGTTGCATTTTACATATATATAATCCATTGATCAAAACCATTAATTGATTTGCATAATGCTCTTTGGATGTGTTCGACAAACATAATAGGCCGAGGTCTAATTTCAACCATGCTTTGATACCAATGTTGGGTACAAATCCACCAAATTTGATTAATATTTCAAATATTTAAATGCAACCTTGGTGGTTATAACCATATAACCATTTTTACCCAATAAGTTATAACCATTATAAAAAATAGCTTAGTAAGTTATAACCAAATCTAGTGGTTATAACAAATATTGCATGCTGCTAATAATGTAATAACTACTTAACATTTGCCATATATTAACTCCTCCTATTATTTCCAACTTGGGCATCCATACTTCCACATAGGGAATATTGAATTGTCATTAGGGATTTCAAATATGAATTTCCTCCCATTTTACATAGTGGAGCTTGCTCTTGACTCACACTCCTGACTCACACTCACTCTCCTATTTTCTTAAGAATATATATATTTTTTCTGGAGGACAAGGGTTGTACTCGGGTCCCCCACCCTTGAAAAATCACAACTCCTATTTAGAGATGTTATTTTATAAATAAATTCAATTCTCATCTAAATGGAGTTGATATAGCTAGAAACCTACATCATTTTACATAAAATTTCAGAATTCTTGATTTTTATTTTTTGGAACTTTCTCAAATTTTTGTGTGAATACAAATATTCCAGAGTTCAAAATCCTTCATGAATTTTTCCTACAACAACCTTAAAAATACCAAAACATCACCTCTACTATCTATGCATTGGATCTTAGTAGAGTAATATTTCCAAAACATCACACTATCATAGCCCTCTTTACCGTATATGGATTTCTAGTTTCCTTCCTGAAGCACAAGTGCAACCACAAAATTATAATAAATAGTATATATAAAAGCACATTAATGCTATAAAATAAATCAAATATTACCAATGGAAAACAATAAATTAAATATTAATCATTATTTGATTCAAGTAGTCAATATTTTCTTGTCAGCTTCAGCTAAACTTACTACTTCCTCTAACCAAGGAAAAGAGAATTTAACTTCATGATCCTCAATTAAAATACCTCTATTGGATAGCTTATCTACACATTTGTTTCCTTTCCTTAATATATATGTAAACCTAATTTATTCAATCTCCATAGAAAGGTATTGAATTTCCATAATTATCTCTTGAATATTCCATGAAGACTTTGCTTTTCTCTAAAATTTGCCTTTATTACTATGAGTGAATCACCTTCCATCCATACTTTATTCCATTTATTTATTTCTATAATTTTAACCCTTTTGAATCCACCCAAGCTTCAACTTCATTATTTATCTTAAATCCACTATTGAAAGCATAATAAGACAAAATATCTCCTCTATTATTTCTAATTATTCCTTCTCCTCCTGGTCTTGTATTTCCTTTAGATGATCCATCAAAATTCAAATTGACCAACTCCATGTCTGGTGGTTTCCACTTTATATTCTTTACCTTCTTTTTGTTTATCCTATCTCCAACATCATATTTCCATTTAATGACTTGAATCCATCTATCAAGGATCTATGCTTCTAGATTAGGGATTGGGTGAGTTGATAGGGTTGGTTTAGATTCCTCTATGGCTAAAAAAATCCTTCCTTTTCATTACATCTAAACTAATTTCCTTTCCTTTAAATATTATTCTATTTCCTTCTAGCCAAATAGTCCAAAGTATCATATCTTTTGATATATCCTATATTATCTGTAAAGCACCACTTTCAAAAGTGCTTTGCCATTGATTTAACCATTCCTCAATTCTTCCATTCATCAACATGCATTTACCAAACATATTAAAAATTCATTGCCATAGTTTCCAAACTATTGATCAATGTTCCAAGAGATGGTCTATATTCTCATCCTCCATTTTACAAATAATACATTTTGAGGGGCCATGAAAATGCTTTTCATAAGGTTATACTAGGATAAAATTCTTCTATGACCTACTAGCCAAACAAACATTTTAAATTTAGGAATGCTCAGGCTATCCCAAATATCTCTCCATATTCTTGCAATATTCCTATTTTGATGGTGCTTTATATTATATCTACTTCTTGTTATGTATTATCCTGAGCTATTCAACTCCCAAATCAACTTATTCTTGGCTCCTCTCAGAATAATCATTATTGTTATCTTTCTACTCAACTACCTCATAGCATCAATGTATTGTATACTTGTAAAAAATCTTCTTTCCATTTGTATCTTCCTTCTTTGTCCTTGTACAAAATGTTTGAAACCCTATCACCATATTTATCTTGAAGTAATCTCATCCATGGTTTCAAAATTGGATCTAGATTGAGTGGTTTTTTATCAAACTAAGTATCCATCCAAATATAATTTTTTTCTCTAGTTCCCACCACCCATCTTAAACCTTTAATCACTAGATCATTTATTTTTTAAATCATTCCATAGTGCAGAACCATTTGGTAGAGATAATGCAATAAATATTAAGATCGGGTTATTGGAATCAACATACTTAGAATAATTCTTGCCCATTGTCTTTGACTCTCTTTGTGAAATCTCCAAATTATTTTTTCCCTAAGAGCTAAGTTTACATCTGTAAGAGCTCTTAAATCTAGACCTCCCCTAGTTTTATCATCACATACCTTGCTCCATTTCACCAAAGGAAATTTCCTTTTATCATGTAATCCTAACCATAAAAATGACCACATAATAAAGATTAAACTTTTTTCTATCGATTTTGGCATAGTATACAAGGACATATAATATGTTGGAATGGCCTGTAAGACTAATTTAATTAGCTACACTCTTCTTACTAATGATAGTCATCTACCTTTCCATGTTGGTAGTTTATTCTAAACTTTAATTATAATTGAATTCCATAATTCCATCCTTATTCTCACCTCAAATAAGGGCATCTCTAAATAAGTTGATGATAAATTTACCTCCTTCATTTTAAGTAACATGTATTTCCCTGCTTTAATTTTAGTTGGGGTGTTTAAGAAGTAAAATTTAGATTTTATCCTATTAGTTTTTTGCCTTGATGTTGTTTTGTATTTCTTTAATAAGTTATCCAACACTTTGTCCTCGTTTATCCTTGCCCTATCAAAAAGAGTTGTATCATATATAAACTATTGATGGGTGATGTTGTCGATGTTATTACTAGCCTTAAGTCCTCTTATAAAACCATCTTTGTAAGCCTTCTTCAAGTTTGTACCCAAAACCTCTACCATAATAATGAACATATATGGTGATAGAGGATCTCCTTGTCTAAGACCTCTCTTATATTTAAATTATTCTATTACTAAACCATTGATCACCATATAATATAAAATATAGAGACACAAGATTTAATCCATTTGACCCATTTCTTCCCAAATCCAAAACCTGTCTCCCTTTCACAAATCCTCCTTGCTCTTCTAAAATAATTTTGTCTAACAATGGTCTTAATATATTTGCCATAACTTTGAAAATAATATTATATGCCATATTACATAGGCTTATGGGTCGAAATGAATCAAACAATTCCACATCCTTCTTTTTTGGAATTAGGGTAAGATATGTTGCATTTATTTTATAAGGAATGTATTGTTTTACCCTAGACTATTCCACTGCCACCAATAAAGAATCCTTCACTATATTCCAATTATGTTGATATAATGATGTAGAGAGACCATCTAGACCTAGGGATTTATCCTTATTAAAAGAGAAAACAACTAAATGAAATTGTTCCAGAGTAATAGGCTCCATTAGTTTCGTATTGTCTTCATCTATTATAAGTGAAGGAACTTGTAGAAGTTTATTATTAAGAACTTCAAACTCCTCTAATCCTAGAATATTATGATAAAAAGACCTTACCTCATTTTTGCTTTCACTCAGGTCTTCAATCCAAACCCCTTATACTAATTTAATTCTACTAATTTTGGATGCTAATCTCTGTACTATTACCATCCTTTGAAAAAACTTTATGTTTTTATCTCCTTTTAACCGAGCTATCTTGATTTTAATCTCCAAAATTTCTCTTCCTTACTCAAAATATTATGATATTCACTAACTCCCTTTCATTTGAGCTTGGATTATTATGATCAACTTTTGGAATTTTGAAAGTTTATCTTTTAGTTATTTTTTCTCAAAAATATTTCCAAAAGTGTTCTTGTTCCATTATTTTAATCTAGATGTTATTTATTTAATTTGTTTTGGAACGGTATATAACCCACTATTTCCTGAAGAAATCTAAGTTTATGCTATCATATCAATAAATTGAGGATGACCATCCCACATCTAATCATATTTAAAATATAATATTTCTTGAATTCACTTATAACCATTTTAACTTTTATTGGATAGTGATTTGAACCAATCCTTGTCAAGGTATTCATTTTAGCACAAGTTCTTTCATCTAGCCAATGATTTGAGAGAATGCATATGTTTATTTTTTTGCTACTAGATTTTGGCCTCTCCTATTGTTGCTCCATGTATAGTTTTCTTCTTCAAACTTAACCTCCCATAGATTATTGATTTGAATAAAAGCTAAAAAATATCTCATACTTTGGGTTAGTTTCTTGGTATTTAATTTTCATAAAGGCTTCAATCCCACTCTAAACTTCTAATATACGTAACTGAGTTGTAGGTCCATAGACTAATAAGTATGAAACAAATATCTGCAAAGATGCATGTGACTAAGGAGGCTATCCAATGCCTAGTTTTAAAAATGGTTACATAGGAGATTCTAATAGCATTTCAACAACTTAGAATTCCCCCTACCACTCCTTCAGAATCTATATCATCCCATTCACATCTTGCCCATGCTACTTTCATAGTTTTGGAAATTTTTTTTTGTCATTTTAGTTTCCTAGATACAAAGGATATCAGGCTTATTACTTAAACAAAGGTCCACTTTGAGGATATTAACACCCCTTATATTCCATGAGATGTTAATCATGTCTCATTAGGGGCTATTGGCCCTGCTTGTGAATTACCAATATCATTTTGTTGTTTGGTAAAGATAAGTTCAACCAACTTAGTTTGTGTTCCTTTCTCTATGTTTGCTCTTGCTTCCCTAAATATTGCTTGATAATTTGAGGGTTTTCCTCTTTTTGCCTTACCTATATCAGGAGTATGTATTATTATTTTATTCCTAAATATTCTTTCACAACTTTATTTTTCTCAAACTTATCCTCTCTTAGATCTATTATGGAAGCTTTTGACTTGGCCTACTCATTTTATGGTATTTCCTTATTAGTGGTAGATGTATTAACATCTAACATTGAATTTTTTTACTATTTTTTTTTCTTTTGAATGGTGCATAGTACTTCAAGAGAGTCTCGAAAATCTAATTTGAGACATTCCTTAGGTTCATCAAGAATGTTCGTCTCTAAATCAAGATCATATTGAATAGACAGTTCATTGTTAATATGTTGAACTTGTATTGTGTCCTCTAAGCTTTGATATACTTTTTATTCATAGGCTAAAGTATCAAAAGAGTTGGTCTTTCTTCTAATATCCTTTCTTACTGGTCTCCACTATTTATTTGCTTTCATTTGTCCATTTAATTTTTTTAGAAGTTGAAAACCATCCTCATGCATATCCATTTGTAAGTTTCTCTCATGGTTTTCTACATATGATTCTGCTTGACTCTTCTTAGGGCATGATATCCCAATATGCCCCACCTCATGACATCTTCTATATCTAAAAGATATATTTTCATAATCTATGGTTTGGATACACATATTATCCCCATACTTAAGAATGATTGACTTTGGTAAAGCTTTATTTATATCAATCATGACCAATATTCGAGCATAAATAACCACAAATCCATCTTGTATAGTTTTTAAAATCGCAAGGAATTCTCCTAGAGTGTTTCCTATTGCCTTGAGGGTATCCATTTTCTAAAACTCAATGGGTAACCTATACATACTAACCCAAAATGGTACTAGGGATAGATTTATATTTTTAGGTGAAAAACCTTCATACCAATGGGTAAGGAAGAGTCTTGCTCTTCCCATAAACCAAGGGTCCCATTTTAGGATTCTATATCTTTCTTCTCTAGAACAAAAAATTGGTTAGGAAGAAACCTTTGGAAAGAAAGGATAGAATAACTCTTGAATACTTCCAACTCCTATCAATCAATTTTCTCAAGGTTGAATCCCTTGGCCAATACCTATTAAATTTACCAAAAACCACCATATGTTTGAGCAGAAAGGATTGATCCTCTATGGTTTTCTTACTAACATTGACTACTAGAGATGATTCTAATAATTTAGCTATAAATAATTCTATGGGAAGGAAACTAAAACTCAAAATCTACTAAAATTTACCAAAATATCCTATAGCGAATATAATATTTGATAAAAAATTATAATAATTTACAAGCAAAATTTCTAAGATAAAGAAGGGAAAAAGAAACTTAGCTGGAAAATTCTATTTCCAAACAGAATGTCTTGCCTCACTGAAGCCTTAGCCCTCTATTGTTCCTCCCATCATCCAAACATTGGTTGACAAATATTTATAACTTGAAAAATAATCATTGCCTTTGTTTAGGATGGCTAACTTCACAAGGTCATATCTCTCTCAATATTGATCGGATTCCTTCATATGACTACTCATATTAAAGCTCTTCAAATTCTTTGAGGTAGGGCAACACCAACTATTACTCCTTAAGTGTAATAACCCACCAAAATCAACCAGGGACATATAAATAATTTTAATTTTATATATATATATATATATATATATATAATGTTAATTTAATTTTATCACACAAGTAGGTTCACAAAAGAGTCCCAATATAATTTTTAGCATTCTTAAGGCTTCACCACATTGAGTTTAATATCGCTGCAGATGACACTCAGTGGATAGGACTGGCCAACATCTTATATTTTTGGGGTTCACCTTACTAAACCTTACCATTTAGAAGGATGCCAAAGTGGTCCCTCCACCTTTCCTATACCCTCACTGGTATAGGAAAATTCAACCACAATGTAGGGATTATATTTTAAGGCCCATAACACTTAAATGGGAAAACCTATTCCATAACCTATTCATAAGTTTGTCTATTTAGGTTATTTTGACGTAGAGCCTTGCTGCTTAGTTACCACACCTCTGTGGGCTAACTAAGGTTATTACCACTCGCCTGGTAATGAGTATAGTTACCTAAATATTACTATTTTATGTTACCACCATAGCTATCTCATGATTGATTCCATTAACTCATAGTTTTAGAACACCTGATCCTCACCATTCAAGGTGTATCAATCATGAGAATATAGCTATTGCATCACTACAACTCCTTCCATATTTGTGAGTGCCTAGCTATTGCATCACCACAACTCCTTCTAGGTATCACCTTTACCTAGTTATTGCATCACCACAACTCCCAGGATTGGGTTCATTCTATGACTCAAGGGTCCTAAAATAAAGGTCTAGATCAAAGCCCAAGAACCCCTCCCATGATTCATGCTAGATCAATAATAAACATCTCTCTTAATTTAAACTAATAAAGTGCTATAACGAAAATAATGTGAATAGTTATAACACAATGCTAAATCTAGAATGAAATAGTTCATACATAACCACATTAAGCTAGTAAAAAGAAACATCTAGCTAGATTTTAAATCATGATTAAGTAGTCATAATGCTAACTTCTAACATAATTTCAACATAAAGCATCTACTTAGTTTTAAGCAACCTCATTAGATCAATGCTAGCATATAGTTTTTCTTTACTTCCCACTATGAAAACTTCATTTAAAAAGAGATCAATATTAACTCATTATTTCATTTATTCATTGCACAAAACCCAAATATCTTCTTGCACTTACAAATAGGCTCCAAGCCTTATTAGTAATGAAATAAAGAGAACCAAGTATTACATTCCAAACTCTACATTTACATAACAACATTTTCTTACCAAATATACTAGAGCAAGTCCGTCCAAATGTCCTTTACACCATCTTCTTTTCATGATCTTCTTCATGAAAGGAATCTCCCTAGATTTAAGAAAAACTAAGGGATCAAGACAACTCTTAATGCAATGCAACTACAATGCTTTATGCATACATGCAATCAACCATGCAATTAAAAAATTAAAACAACCAAGGAGAGAATCCCATACTTCTCTCCCTCTAATGATTTCCCTACCTACTCAAGTCTTAGGAAATCATTAGAATATTTTTCAAAAATCAAGGTTCTTTCCTTATTTTATAAAGTGATACACATATATTTCACTATTTAAAGGGTCTCTAATTTTTCTTACAAGAAAAATAAGGAACATTTCCTTTAAAACATACTAAGTCTTATCACATAACATTTAGATCATTCAAGCATAACCTATATTAAAATATCTTTAACTAAACATCTCCAAATTATTTAAAAGATCCTTTCTATCTTATCAAACCCATTATTTCCTTTTCAATTAATAAAACAATAAAACAAGCTCTTCTTCTTTGCAAAGGATAAAATATAACTAATAATAATCTTTCTCAAGAACAAAGAACACAAAAGCATTACTATTCTTTACTAGAATTTAACAAATCAATTACTTACAAGATATAAAACTAAAACCATAGAAGGAGTATAAAACACATTAGATTAGATCCACCAAAAGATATAAAGACCAAATTAATAAGGTTGGTGAATATACAATGAAATGTATAGATGCGACTGAAAGCATCTAACTTGGAAAAACAACAAGGGTGCTCTCAACCAGGACATCCCAAAAAACATAGGCCATAAAAGCAATCACAAAGACACAACCACAAAAGGGATTAAGGTAATCCAAGTGACATGAGAGAGAAAGGAACACTACACAACAAACAACAACCAAGGATTCCCAATCTTTGGTTCACACTAACCTAAAAATAACATGCAACGAAAGCTCAAAATAAAATGCAATCAGATCACTAGACAAAGGTGCATAGGATCTATAAAACAACTTTCCATAAAGCCATCACACAACACCCAAAAACATTCTAAAGATAGTAAGGGCCAAATATCACCAGACTTGGACAACGCCCATGCAAAAGAGACAAATAGGAGAAAACTTCAACACAGGCTTCCATATAAAGGAAAAAATAGAAAACTAGCTACCAAGCACCCAAACAACACAAAAAAAAACATCTAGAAATGAATTACGTACACAAAAGCATTAAGAAAATAACCTTTCCAAAAGAATAATTAGATTCAATACCTCTAAAACAATCCCAATACTCTTCCTTGGATCCTCCAAGCTAGCTCGATTCCACCTGATCTACTGACATCTTATGCTGAATCCTTTCCCACAAATCTTCCCCAAGAAAACTCCTAGTGCCCCCCTTCATTCCTCCAAAAATAAGACACCTTGATGAATGTTAGAGTCCTCTTCTTTGCAAACCCAAAGGTAACGTAGATTCTTCTACATTATAGGGCTCCTCATGTTGCTTCCAACGAAATGTTCCATAAATAGCCACCTCACTTAGCTAAAGCTCTAAGGTTAATTAATTTATTACGACTTTACCTAAGGTAATAATTAATTATTTGATTAAGCAATTCATCTAATACGAATACATTCAAGGCATTGTTATCCCTTAATCAAATCAACCATTAATATTTTTTCCATAAAGCTTTCTACATTACAACCTTCAAAACTATTTTAAAGATAAAGTTAATTGATTCCTTTCGTTCATTTTGAAACTTTGCTAAACAAATAAAAATATAAGTAATTAATCTAAATTCATCGATAATACTATTACCTTTAGCCATAGGTAAATTAGATTAATTACTTTTTGATTAATACCAAATGTTAATATTAGTTATTAACATTGATATTAATAGTACAAGTATTAGCCATATTAATAATTTATTGGATTAACCAACCAATTCCATGCTTCTAGAACATAAGAAAAAAAAAGACTTTAAAAATCAATAATACACCACATTGGATACTATCGAGTGCTAATATCAACCATTAGCATTGATACCAAACAACAATTGAAGAATCTTGCCAAGCCAAATAAATCTAACAAGGATGAAATCAAGCATTCCAATACTACACCCATTTTTCCTTAAGTAGGTGGTTCCTTTAAGATAACCAATGTTATCACCTACCTACTAAGGAAGACTCCCTTGCAATAGCAAATTCTTTACCCAATGGGTGTTTAAACAACATATATGCAATGCATCTACATGAAGAGCATTATCTTACCCTTGAGTTGTCAATGAACAAGTCATCACCATCATTTCCATTTTTCTCTCATCTTTGGTGGTTGTCCTATATCAATCCACCGGTGAGAGTACTTGGTATTGCATCCAATAAGAACATGTATTAAATATCTACACATCAATACATAATTCAATATCAAGACAAAGTTATACCAAGGAGGGTTGTTACATTAAGGAAGGAATCAGTCCAATCTTTGCTCCACAAGCCAAGCCTATTACAAATAATTATTGATGCTTAAGAATATTATTTTAAAGTAAGTTAGAATTTAATAAGATAAAGACAAGAAATTTTTATTTATTATAAGGTAAAATAAATGAAAAAACCAAGAGATTGAAAGTAACAAACAACAAAACTAAAGAACACAAATAGTGATGAAAGTAAAAAGTTGAGGTAAAAAGTTACTTATTGAGTTTTCTTGTGCATTTAATGTGTTTCTATATTCTTAAAATAAAGTGTTATAATGTTGATTGTAACTTTTTCTCCTCACTTAATCATAATCTTATGGAACTTAAACTAACAACTATGCAAAGGCTAAGGCACTTCTTACAAAGATTAAAATTGAAATTGAAAAAGGATGGAAATATATTTCAATTGAGGGGGATTCATAAATTATCATTAATGCTATCAACAATTGGATGTGGGGATTGCACAAAAAATAATATTACTGTTGATGTCCATCATCCATTATTGGAGATAATCTATTAGAAATATGAGCATATCTATAAAGAAGGAAATCAAGTAGCAGATAATTTAGCCAATTGTAGTGTTGATCTTTGTCTTGGAAGGCAATTGACGAAATGAGATTTTATCTTTGATTGCAGAAACATAACACTTAAAGGAAGATGAAGAATATATTTTATAGAAGAGAACGAAATATGTACTTGATAAAAAGGTAAGTTGGATATGGTTTAATTGACCTAATACCAGATGTAATATTTTGGTGGGAGCGGTCCTCAATAGAAGCCACATATAACTTATTAAAAATGTTAACTATAACTTCATTTAATATATTGTATAATCATTCAAATGACATCATTGTAACCAATTAAATTCTTCAACTTTCAAGGAGGAGACCAAGGTTCAAATCTTGCTAAGCAACATGTGTAAGTTATTGTAATACCACTATATGATCATGATATAAAATAGCTCAGACCCATTTCAACCCCATATAAACCATTAAAAATATTTTTATTTAATCAATAAAAAATCCATACATATATGACAAGTTTAACTTTGCATAATCAAATGACATTAGCTGAACTGGATAGATTCCTCAACATTCAAGGAGGAGATCCGAATTTGAATCATACCATGTGATACATGGATAATATCCAGGCTTTGTTGTAATACCACTACATAGTGATGATGTAATATGGGTAAGGCTTGTTTCAATCTCATATAACCAAAAATTGAAAAAAAAAGTTTAACTTTGCATAGATGTAATAAAATTATTTCAAATGTATCATGGAGGGAAACATGCAAATAAATTGAAAATATTTATGTTGGATTTACATCTAAGGAAAAATAGTTCTTGACATTATCATCATCTAAGCTTGCTTGAAAAATATGACTTGAACAACACTATTTAATTTAATTGAAGCCTACTTATGTGTTATAATGGGAATTGTCAAGGTTTTTCCTCTAAGTTAAGAATGTTGAGTTTTAATATTAAATAATAATTTTTTTTATCAAGGCTTGATAAAATAAAGATATACAAATTAATAGGAACCAACCTAAAATAAAAGGTATATAAATGTTAAATAAGTGTCATGTAATAACTAGTCCTTGTTATTATAGTTTAATTGCATTTTGAATAGAAAGAGAATGATTTATGTTTTAATTATTTTAGCTCTAATGTGAGAAGTGACATCTACTAGAAACTTATACTTGAATAATGATGATGGAATGACTATGAAGGACATCTCTTATTTATTAAATAAAAATAAAATATTTGTAAATGAATATGGCTATGAAACCTAAAAATTGTAAACTTACCTAATGAAGTATTACATAATTCTCATGTCATTTCATAAGAAACTATAGTACCTTGACACTTAATTATAAAAAAAAATGTATACTTTTGAAGCAAGCAGTAGCAAAGGAGAACCAAAAAATAAGAAATCCTTCAAATATCAAAACTCTCCTAAGTTTTGGAATGCGATTTGCTCAAGGAACCTTTCAATTGGCTTAAAGAAATGATTTGCTCAACAAAGGTGCCAATCCACTCAAAGTTATTCACTCCACTCACTAATGTAAATGATTTACTCAACAAAGCGAGCAAATTGCTTGTCATAGTGAGAAAATCACCCACTTAGGATAGAAAAGTGAAAATTCATGAAGAATATTTTGAAAAATGACTATTTTTTCATTTAATGTCATGCTAATATTTTTTGGAGCCTTCTAAGCCTATCAGAGGTATGTAATATTTAGAGGTGTAACATTTTGCTAAAGTTACCCCCAAATATTTAATTTACTATGAGTAGTTGTTTTTCACCCTAGGTAACCCAAGGGTAAACTATTACTATAAATAGGGGCCTAGGGTCCTTAGTGTATTCATATTTTGGCCATGATAATTAAAAGCTACACTTTGTGAAACCCATACTATGCTTTGTACTCATGAGGTTTTAAGAAATTAGTAAGTCCTTTTCATTTCATTAGAGGTACTGCCTCATGGTTTTATAAGTGCGTGGTGGTTTGGCACTACCCTTCTAGCACATCTTATCCTTTGCTTATAAATTTCATCATCAAATGAATGGGTGAACATTGATGTTATTTGAGTTCTCATGTGTTGATTGATTGCATGTTATCATTGCTTCAATATAACAACCATAGTGGCTTTCTTCTCTTACACTTTAAACTGCAAGAATTTACTTTCCATATTTTAAATATTTGCATTTACTTTCATGTATGTGCATTTCATTAGTTTAGATTAGATATAAAATGAGTACAAGGAGCTGACCTAAATTTGGAGGTTGGATTAAGCTTATGGTAAACCCTTCTAACCTTGTTGAGATTTAGATTTTGGGTGTGTAACAATTAAAATAGAAGCTAGTCCATTTTTCCAAATCAATATAGTTCCTCACATGCCCAGTGGGACAAACTCAAATTTCATGCATTTACCTTAACTTTCATACCCAAAAATACATTTATCATTGACAAAGAGATTGGCTCAAAATTGGATAACATTTTATCTAAGTTGGACTCAAGAAATTATTCGTTTGTTTTTCTTTTTGAATTTACATGGTGGAATCAGTAGCCGCCACGAATTCAGGCAGGATGTCCAACTTTTTATGGCCGCCATAGTATTCTGTGCTATCCGCCCCAGAAGCTGCCACACAGATCTTTGCACAGTCGCCCCTATAACCACCATGCCACAATCATTTTAAAACTTTATGCCACTGAAAGCACTAGGAAAGGGATAAGCGTTCAGTCCAAAGAGAAATTATTCGCTTGTGAAAGTGAGGTATTTGCTCAAATTTTAAGTAAAGTTTAGATTTGTGCAAGCATAAGTGATTTGCTTGACAAAGTGAGTGAATCACTCATTTTCACTTGCACTTCCAAAAGGACTGAAATCAAGCAATATTCCCATTTATTAATGTCTAAACCCAATTTACCTAAGATTTCACCTATTTTTTATTTTATTTTTGTGCTTATATCTTATAGGTACTTTATGGATGATGAATTCAAATTGAACCTCAAAAAATTAAAATTTTCATAAAGATGAATTCGACAACGACTGAAACAAACTCAAATTTGACCTAGTATGTGCATCTATCATGGAAAGATATACTTAAGGTAGATTTTTGAGTCAAATATGCACAAGTATAAAGCAATAAGTGATTCACTTGATCTAGCACGAAATTTTTTCAACAAAGGGTAAAAACAAACAAAAATATTCTAACATGATTAATTCTACACGATCTATAAGGACAAATTCCTTCCTATGCAATTTTTTTTTGTCCCACCAGAAGAGCAAATTGCATGATAAAGCAAGTAATTTGTTTGCATTTTTGAATGAATTGCTCATGTTTTACCAGTTTGGCAAAAATACAAATATAGTGAGCAAATCACTTAAATTGGAAAATTTTGTTAAGTTCTATTTTTTTAGGTTTTTACCTTGATTTTTTAAATTTTGATCTGGGACTCTATTTTTGTAGGTACAAGCACATGAATACATTATATAAAGCTCAAAAAGTTGTAAAAGAGCACCAATAAGTAGAAATAGTTGCATTTCATAGGAAGAATGCAAAAGAAAAGAGGAAAGAGCAAACTATCACTTGGGTGCATCAAGAAGAAGAGTTTGACGAACTTTCAGTAACTAATCCCATATTGTCCTAAGTTGACCAAGTTAGTTTTTGACTTCATGCACCCTCAAAATTTTTTACTAAACCAACAAATGAGTTATCCTACCACCCTATTCAACCCAACTTGGTTTGATACTATAACTCACACCAATCCTTTGTATCAGGTACCAATAGATGTAAATAATATCACAAATAACATGCTCTCCATACAAAATTTCTACAATGGGCCTCCAAACACAAAGCATTCCACCTATGAATACTCCTCCAATGCAAAGTCTACAAGGATATAGTATTTAAATCGTCCCTTAGTTTAAACCACAATCCAAATTGGATTAGCAGGCCTCAACACCAACCTTGCATAAAAGACACAAGTGATGATTGGACAAATGAGACTATAGGTGTCCTAGGGAAATGCTTAGGGATAAACACCACCTATTTACAATCAAGTATAGAAAAATGTGCAAGGACCACCTCCTTGGCATCAATAAGCTCAACAAGTGGGTTTGAACTATACTTCATCACAACAAAACTTAACATCATCTCTAACCAATCAAACACATCAAAATTTTAAAATCTACCTCTTTAGAACCAACAAGTTTAATAGTTAGGCTTAACTATATTCCTAAAAAATTTCAAATACCTCTTGACCAATAAAAAATTTATCCAAATCCATTGCCTAAATATCCACCTTACTATCCCCCATAACTATACCCTCCCTACAATCCATACCAACACCTACGATATGCAATATGCTAGCCTCATAAATAGTAGAAACAAAACACCTTTACAATAAAACAACCTGAGTGCACCTGCTAGACCCCCAAATCAACTCCTCAATTGGACCTATCAAGGTCCCTTGAACTTATTGGTCTATTTTCCCATTCCCTAAATCACTATAAAAGCTCTACCATCATTCAATGAGAATGAAAACAAATAAGCACTAGATCATCTCAGTGAGTTGTTCATACTAAAGTTAATTCATTGTATCCAAAAGGAAGATATAATGGTACATTTACAAATATATTATCTCTATGATAAAGCTACATTATGATATAGGGTACTGCTAGATAATTTTGTATCTAGTTGGGCATCGATAGATGAAACTTTCGTGCCTAGGTTTGGGATTATGAGAAATGGATATTTGGTTTTGTTCTAACTAAAAACTATACAAAGGTCCCCTCAAGAAAATATACATGATTTCAACACTATATTCTTAAGAATATTAAATTTGATCCTACATAATGTTAGGTCAAATGATAAACAAACATTACCATATTATATTAAAGGTTTACGATTTGATTTAGCGTCGATGGTTTGTAATGCTAACCATGACACCTTAATAACAACATTTAAAAAATTTAGAAGAGAAGAAAATATTATCATCAAGGTAGGAATGATACCACCACCCTGCCAATGGCCTACATGATACACATATCCTAAAGTGCTCCAATACCCATAACTTCTCCCCTATTCTAATGCCTCCATAAAGAAACTCCATTCATCCTTCCAAATTACCATACTTTATTACTCAACCTAGTCAATGCATCATTCATAGTAGCCTTAAAGCCTCTACTTCTGGCCCTCTCTACTCCATCTCATCCAATTAGCAAGCCTAATAATAAATTTGTTATGAAAAAAATGCTAGAAGTAATCAAGTCTCTAGTAAATCAGAACAATGACACAAAATAATAGTGGTAGCAAGGAATAAATTAGTAGCCAAAAAAGACATCATATTTGACAAAAGAGTAGGTTCCTCAATAAAGCACTAACTAGAGTATAAATCAAACATGTAACCATCTAGTTAATCTAAATGCTAAAGTAGAAACCATGTGGTACCTCGATTCAATAATAAGCATGATCCCACTGAATGCATAAGCCATCAAGCATTCCTAGACTGTGTAGTACACTCAACAAAGGTTCAACAAGTTGCCAACACTAGTTAGATTGCTCCTACAACAAATCCTACTACATATCTACAACCTCTAACTACACAAATGGTTCATGTTCTACCTAACCCTAACAATGAAATATTATCAAATTTTAGCTCCACCAAAATAGATGAAAGATTAATTTTAAAGATAATGTAATATTTGCTAATCAGTAAGGAGTAGAAACCAAAGGAAAAAGGAAAATAGCTATAGAACAACCAACTAACCAATAGGATAGCATTGATAAGGGAATGATAGCACTTATAAGAGGAAGAACTCCTTTAAACATAAAATATAAAAGGCCCATCGTTTCCTAATAATAAAAACATAAAAATAATGAAGGCCCATGAATAGGAACTATAGAGATACCTCAAAAGAAGTCCAAGGGATATCAAATAATAAGAATTAGAAGATGGATAAAGGAAAAAAATAACAACAAAGAATGAGAGGAGAGAAACAACTAAAATTAAGTTGATAGGGTTAGAGATAAACTACAAATGGAGGTTGAAATATCCCTCTCTCACATACAAAGGATGCCAAACTATTTTTTGGCAACACATAAGCTTCATCACAATGAGGGAAATACCACCCTCTAACTTCAATATTGATGAAGAAATGAAGAAAACACTGACCAAATTCAACATATTAGAAGCATTAGTATTTCCTAGACAAAGAGATCTACTTCGAGAAGCACTAAAAGAATTAGAGAGAGTTTACTCCAAAACTAAACAATTAGAATGGACTTCAGCCCAAGTAGTCAAGCAATAAAATTTGATCACTAAAAACCATAAGATATTAAAGATAACACTTACAATGTGCAAAATGATCCAAAGCCAAAGGATCTAAAGCTACATTTGATTAATTGTTGAATGTAACACTCAAAATAAAAAATTATATTCTCAAAATTTGCATTGTCAATTCAGGGTAGCAATTACAATTATACCCAAGGCTATGTGCACGAACTTGTGTCTCCCTTATACCAAGATAGCCACACATCCCATACAAATGGATAGGACAAGAGTCAATATGGTAGGCATCCTCAAATATCTAGTCATAACCATAGCCAGGTATGGTAAATTTATGATATTTCAAGAAGTGATAGTTGTAGACTTATCCCCATACTTTGGTATATTATTATCTAGAGAAAAGACAAAGAAGATATTAGGGGATGGTTATCTAGCAATGGATTATACACACATGAAGGTGCCCAAGGATGGTAACGTTATCAAAATTAAAAATGAGCCAACCTACAACTACCTCTTGGACAAAATAGAAGATAATGACGTAGTGAAATAGAATGAGATTCTATAATACATAGATGAAGATGGTAATCAAGAATATGATCTAGAGGTGGAGATGATAATGGGTGTGCTTCAGGATGATAAGCATCCCAAATGGAAATTTCAAGAAATAAAATTGGAAAACAACCTAATCATGGAAACTCCTAGAAGAATCTCTACCTTAATGAGCAAAAAAGGATATGCATAATATAATTTGATGGGACCAAAACCAAGAACAAGTCAGGCATTGGAGTACAATTCATTGATTTCCAAGGGGTACAAATCAATTATACCTATAGAATTTTATCAACTACGTAAATAATATGGTTGAATACAAAGCCCTCTATACTATTTTGAGGAAAGCAAAAAAGACGAAGATTAAAGACCCAAAGATATATAGCAATTTCAAATTAATAGTATATTAGGTCAATTCCTAGTGTGCTACCAAGAATAGGCACCTAAAATTCTACAAACATCGAGTTTGGGATTTGCTCAAAAGTTTTAATTTCTATCAAATAAAAATAATACCCCAAGAAATATATACATAAGTAGATGAGTTAGCAGGCATAACATCATGCTTTGATCCTACAAATGACATGCGAGATAAGAAAAAAGAACTAGAGGTCATTTTATAACTCTTAGTTATCGATAATTGCGATCATTGGTGAGTCTTCAATAATGAGGAGTAGATAATAGAATTCCTAATTAGAGAAGAACAATGTCAACAAAAAATGAATAAGGAGACGATGTTAAAGATGAGATAATATATTGTAAATCAAATCAATTGTCTAAGGGTTGATCACACTAGAAAGTTTTTTTAAATCTATAGCATGAGGAAAGTCAACCGAAGAGTGAAATATTATACATATCAACCTATTGAAATAGCCAAAGGAAAGAATCTATTACTTGGAAAAGACTATACTTAGAAGAACAAAATATTTTCAAAGAGCTTTGCAATAAGTATAGGGGTGTAATTGCTTGTCTATAAAAGGATCTAAAATTCTATGACCATAATTTACTAGAGCATACCATCAAATTAGAACCAAATGCTAAGCCTTTCTACCAGAAGTAGAGACCAATTAATTCCAAAATAGAAGTTGTAATGAAGAAAGAGCTACTGAAAATTTTGCAAGATCATATTATATTCCTAATCAAGCATTTGATATAGATCACAAACCTTATCTTAGTGCATAAAATATTGGAGATATCATGTTGTACATCAATTTCAAGAATTTAAATAAGACATTTAAAAGATCATTACCCACTATTTACTATTGATCAAATAATACAAAAGGTGGCTAGTTTACAAATTTTATCGCTCCTTAATTGTTTCTCTAGGTACAACTAGATTTGGGTCAGGGATGAAGACCAACATAAAACAATGTTCACCACAAAGTAGGATACTTTGATTATCAAAGAATACCTTTTGGTCTATCAACTATTGGAAAATCTTCCAAAGAGCAATGGATAGAGCATTTTCTGATTCTAAGCAAGATCATTCTAATTTACCTAGATGACATGATGATATTTTACAAGGATAGGAAAAAGCATATCAAACATCTAGAGTCCTTTTTTAAAAGGTGTCAAAAATTTGGTATATTTTTCAATCCAAAGAATTCTAGTTTCATAGTCCATGTCAAAATCCATTTTCCCAAATCCAATCCCCTTATTATTATTATTATTTATTTTTATCCTATTAAAGCAATACCACTTTGCTAATTAAGATATTCATTTTCACCCATCAGTACTCTTACATGGTTCTTTCCATGCAAAAGTATTAAGTGATATACCCCTTTAAACTATTAATCTCATTGGCAAGATGAGCTAGTTTACTTTTTTTTCCATCCATCGAAAAAGTAGCAAGCTAATCCCTACTCCACACTCAATTCATTTTGAGCAAGAGCATTTAGCATGGAGGGTGTTGACGTTCTCTCACATCCATTGGAGAGATAGTCATAATGTTTCTGAGCTCATTTTTAACTCTTAAGAAGATATTAATCCATGTAGAAACCTATCAATAAATTTTCTAAGTTTCCCAATAATCTAAATACTTCTAATCTCATTGACTAATGAATAGAAAGCTTGAGCTATAATTAACATTACACTTTGGCAAGATGCCATCACAAAGTCAAAGCGGACCTGCTCCAAGGCTAAAGTTTTAGTTTAATAACATTTATCTTCACATAGAACAAGATAATTTGATATCCAATAAATATAATAATTTCTTCCAACATAAATATACTGGTCCCACCGTAGCAAAGCATATCTAAAGTGGTTCTACTACCTTAACCTGAATAAAACAATACATTTTATTCTGGTGCCAAAGCTAACATAGAAATCAACCCACTTCGTCATCCATACTCATACATCTAAGCCATCCATTCAATCGAGGTATAAAGTTTGACCTCATAATAAATATTTTAATTAAAAATTATCTTCTCTTAATACAATTACACAATAACAAATTCGCTCCAAAGGCGACCATATTAATATTCAATACCAACCAACATTATTCATTTTCTAAAATATTCATAATATTTGACCTCAACAACTTTTAGTGTTAATGTCTCAAGCACTACGCTGGTAAACCACTTTATAAGCACTTAATATAATAACAATAGTATGACCATATTTCAATAATGATCAACAAACAACTACTCTCTAGCAAGGAAGACATTCCATTTATAAAGAATGCTATCTGATGCATCTCATCTCCAGTTTGGATCCTCAGTTGTGTTTTAGTTCCACTAGATTGCATGAATAGAATTCTCTCCTTCTAGTTTGCTAGAAGATGTCATTCTAATTTCCAATGCATCTCACCAACCATTGAGAAGAAATACCTTTCAATGGGGATCAGAGATGACTCCCACAATTCTATAAACGAATCATTCTACTGGTAGTATAATTTCAACTACCAATGATATGCATTCATTATTATGCAAAGTTATTTACATCAATGCAATATAACAAGCATCTACATTCTATTTCCAGCTAACAGGGTCATCAGAGACGAACTTCTCAATAAATTAAAATTTTATAATTCCTTCTATGAAAATTAGTATAACATCACTATTCTATTTCCATGCATCAGGAAACATAAATTCCAAAACTAAAATTGATCCCTTAATTTATTTATACAATTCAATATACAATGAACCTTCTTTTCAACACAAGTAAGCACATGTGACAGTAATTCCTACAACAAGGATATTCACTAATTTAGGATCAAAATCATTTATTTTCTCGACTTAATCAAAACATAATAACTCTCTCTGGTATATAAGAATATCTATTAATCAATAATCATAGCATTTCATATACATCAACATGCATATATTCAATTTCATTTCTAGAGAAATTCACATCCCTCATCTAACCTTATAATCATAGAATTCTACTACTGTCATATACTAATGGATACAACTGCTTCCTTGAGCGTAAATGCTATCTCAAAAAATCCATATTTCATTACCAAAATAAGTTTATCTAATTTATTTCTTATAAGTTTTAAGGGAAACACTTAAACCAGTACTCTCCTACATGATAGTAGCAACAAATTTCACCTTAATTTTTTTTCACAAAAACCATTCAATTTGTTAATCGACAACACAGTTTGATGTCCAACCTTCCATCATACAATTTGGATTCTAAATTTTACTTCTAACTCAAACGTATATAAATCTAACCTATTTGTTTTGAGCTAAATCGTTCATTCCCTAGTGAAAATAGAGTTTTCAATAGCACGCAACAGATTTGTTTGTATTAAATTTTGTAACAACTAGCATATTTCTATTTTACAAACACATTTCCAATTCATTATCAACAAAATATGAAAAATATCCAAAAGCAAACCAGACAAGCCAAAGAGATATCAATTCAACCTAGTTCTCTTCTACAATCCTTCCAAAGGCTATCATCTGTCATTTCTTCCTCTCCCTTCCTCATTTACTTTGATGCTTCTCCTTTCCCTTCTATGGATCATTCTTTTATCTTTTCCTCCATTATCCCACTAAGCCATCGGTTTCCTCAACTTCTATTCTCAATATTTAACCAAACTCATTTACTCTCCACTCACAATAAAGTAAGAATAACTCCCAAACATTAATTCAAAATCACAAAAAAAGGTTTTACATTTAGTTATAAAGTTCATAACTCTTATTTAATTATGTAAAAAACACTCCAATACTTAGGATTCCTTGCAACATAGTTTTCAATTATGCTACGTACTAGATTCTTCTTTTTATAATATGGTAAAGGAAGTCCATTCCTTCCATCCTTTAATTTAGCATAAACTAATTTCATTACCATACAATATAGTTTTCCATCTAAAATGCATGCTATTATAAACCATTTCAAAGAGAAATATACTTAAAGAAATTATCACTCATTTCTTTTTCAATGATGCCTATCTTAAATAAAACTTCTTCATAAACAAAATTATAATGCGAGAAGGATTTTATTACTAAAGCTCAATATATTATTTTCTTATGCAGATTATGATATGCATATCCATGAAAAGGGGCATTTATCTATGTTGCCTTTTTTATTATTCTGACAAATAACCCATCACATAATTTCCCCAAGGTATCCTTTTTCTCGATGGTTAGTTTCTTTCTGCCACCATAAAGGAACTTGTTCCTACAAAAATATATTTTCATTAGCAGCATCATATTCTTACATAAAATATATATTTTATATAACCAAGCACAGAATTTTCCTATATCCCATGATAAAATTCTTATACATATTTCTTTTATGATAAGTATTTTCCTTAGAAAATTTGAAATAAACTATCATTTCAGCATTCAAAATAGTATAATCAAACATCAATCTATCAAAATAAAAAGTCTGCCAATGGTGGGTCATGATAGTCCAAGAGAGGAAGTTACTAGGTCATGTAGTATCAAAAGAAGACCTAGCCATAGATCATGATAGGATCAAATCATTCAAGATTTACCATTACCTACATTGGTCAAGGGGATTGAATTATTTTTAGGATAGATTCAGTTTGTGGCCCAATTCATAACTAACTTTGCATAGGTAGTCAGACCAATAACCAAAATTCTTAAGAAAGAAAACTCTTTGAAATGGACCAAAGAAGGAAAGAAATATTTCCAAGAGGTAATTAAGGAGATTAGTCATTAGACTTAGACCAAAGTTTGTTAAGTGGGGAAAAACCTAGTAATAATAGAAATAAGTTAACAAGGATAGATTTTATTATAGTTAGTAGTAATGGTTGCAGCAATAGGCAAGCAAAAGTGACCAAAATTCATCAGAGATAGGAAGGAGGATCCCAAAAGAAATATTGGCATGTACATGACAATAAGGAAGTCAAGTGGGTTGATAGACATAAATGTATGGTTGCAATTATTTCTAGCTATATTAAGAGAAATAACAATGGACTAGCATTTGAACCATGAAGAACCATTTACTATATGGAATGACTTTAAGAAATAATTCACCAAGAAATTTGCATTACTTTGTGATGACACACAAACCTTTGGAGAGATTTATGCGATTAAACAAATGAAGGATGAAAACATTAAATTATACAATCACCAATTGAAGGAGTTGATAGGTAGAATGTTAGCTGAATCAATGGATAAAATTCAAAGGTAGCAATTCATAAATGGAATGCTTCCTCGGTATAAGAATACGATGAAGGTGGTGTTAACAAAAATATACTAGAAAGCATTTGACCAAGTAATGATGCTAGAAAGTAAAATGAAGACAACTATGTGAGGAGGTACAAGTCACAAAAGGGGTGATACAAAGTCATATAGTGATAGGGAAGACCTGAGTGCAAACACACAAGCAATGAGAAAATATTTGGTGTGAATGATTAATGATGTAAAAGACACAAAGAGGAAATAGGAGACAAAGGATATTTAGTATTTTGAATGAAATATGAAGGATCATATGAATACCAATTATATAAAAAAAACATATTATAATATTTTCAAAGTGAATAGACATATTGTTGTTGACTATCTATTGGAAAGTACACATCACCAAACATTCACAGTGTAGAAAGAATAAAATGAATAAAAGCCAATAACTACAATGGATTAAATGTGATGAGTGGTAGTTATCAGAATATATGTTAAGTAGACCTACCACATAATATCACAATGAATCTAGTGGTGATATTAGATCATAATATGACCCAAATGATAAACCTATCATTGAATGTAGAAAGTGTCAAGAGTGGGATCTTCATACATAATTGCATAAACACACTATTGGAAATAGTGATAATAATATAACAATGATGTATCAATGGTGCAGTCTCAATAATCACAAAGACATAAACTATCCAAAGAAAATAAGTATCAACAACTCACATAAATACAATTTAACTTAACATTTAAGAAGTGCAATCGAACAAGGAAAAAAAAAATATGTACTTGTATTGACATGTGCACAAGCAAGGAATATGTCAAAATACCTAGAATTTTACAAGAAGAAAAAGTGGCAGGAGGAATGTAAGAAAATTGAAGAAGCAATGACAAGGCAAAACAATGATAAGGAGTACAATAATTCTATTATAGTGACCAATGGAAACTCATGAGCAAGCGAGTTGGTGTCGTAGGTATTGGACTCAAACATGTTGGTTAATATGTCCAACATAATTCATTTTGTGTCAAATATTTACATGATGATTAGAGAATAGATATTCACAAGTAATAAGGAGAGTGTAAATCACCAGATTCTAATACAAGTGAATAAGAATCATCAGTATATTTTTATGACACTTTAATCTCATTAATATAAATCATTCACCAATATGCAAAAATATCAAATCATCCATCCACAAATAATTATGCATAGTAACAATCCACACAATGAGACAAAGATAGATGATACCCTTAAGGTAGGAAAACACCAATATCATTCCTTAAGGAAGGAACCACTCCATAATATCTCCCAAGATGAGATCCTCTCCATGATCCAAGACTATTATAAGAGAATGCTAGATATGATTGATTGATTACAATGAAAACATCCCTTCTTTATATACCCATATTTTATTTCTACTTTGGGGACCTGACTACTAAACCCTCATCCCACTTATTATTATAATATAATATAATAATATAATTAACCTTGGCTTATGTGTGGGCCATGCCAACTATCCATAATACCCATACACAATATAGTAATATATCCCCATATTCCTATCCCTAGGTACCATAACATACATAGACTTGACATTATTAATGATTAATGCCAAGTGAAACCTAGATTTATTTATATTAATGTGCTTGGACATATGCTCATGCAAGTGATTGTCAATGGGGGTTTCAATATAAATGTCTTGCCTAAAAATATATGGAAATATTTGGGTGCACAATTTTTGTAGTCACCTAATTTTGATTGTATGGAGCATACTAGTATAAATTGATATAAAATGAGTCTTAACTACATAGAAAGTAAAGGTTGTTAAACAAATAGTGGTGATTGCTATGTAAAAAATAGCCTTTGATGCATTTATGGGACATGGGTGGTTATACACAATGAAATTTAATCATAATTGGAAGAAGGATTGACTAGCATTCAAGAAGGACCAACACAAGGATGAATTCTAGATTTTGTGGTGATTTCCATGTAAAACCTAATCTAAGATGCATTATTGGGGCATGGGTGGTTATGCATAATGAACATCGATTATAATTGGGAGAACGATAGACTAACATTCAATAAGGTCTAGTAAAAGTACATTATAATCCTAAAGAATTAATCTATCAATTAAGAATTGACATCTTCAAATGATTTAAGAGAGTTCTCATTTGATGATGAAGAGAAGAAAGATAGACTAGAGTCAAATAAGGAAGGAGTGCTCAAAATTGAGGAGTGCATAGAGGTTGAAGGACACTTAGACAATGAGTTTCTCTCTAGAAAATAGAAGAGAATAAAGTATTCTACACCACATGCTTTTGTATTAGGATAGAATAAAAATAGAATAAAAAATATAGTATCACTTATGAGGTAGGCGAGTGCACTTATGCAACAAATATGAAATTTGACATATATGTACAAGTTGAAGTGGAGGAGGAGAGAGTGTCAATCCATCCAAATTTTGCTAAATATAATATCAACAATGCATAGATTGATGAGAAGCTGACACATTCCTTTGATGTAGAAAAAGTGATAAAAGATGCTAACACCATTAAGTATGAAAGGCCAAATATTGTGTAGGTCAATCTCAATGAGAAGGATGAAGAGAAGAATATCAACTATGGAGATGATGAGGAACCACTATTTAAAGTGATATATTTTAATATGTTTATGCAATATAAGGAGGTCTTTGCATGGATGCATAACAAATTGTAAGGCATTCAATTAGAGTTATCTGTACATCACATCCCTCTTGTTCTAAGTGCACAACTTGAAAGAACCATACCATATAGAATGAACCTCAAGTGTGCAGCTCTAATGAACAAGAAATTGAAAATATGATTGATCTAGGGACAATCTTCAAAGTGACAATGAGCAAAGGGATATCCCCATCATAATAATATTGAAGGAGAGCAATAAAACCTATATTTATGTAGACTTTAGGATCTTGAATGTAGTGAAAATCAAAGACCCCTGTCAAATCCTATTCATAGAATTGATCTTGGAAGAAGTGGTTGGACATGAGATCTACTCCTTTTTGGATGGATTTTCAAGCTATAATCAAATAAATATTGTTGAAGAAGAGATACTGAAGATAAATTTCATATTGAGGATGGAATATATGCATGAAACTAAAATCCTTTCAATTTATGCAATGCATATGCTACATTCAAAGCATTATCTTGTTTATCTCTAACGAGATGTTAATAGGTAAGTTCAAGGTGTTAGATGACTGGTCACTATATGGCAAGAAGAACATTTTAAAGGAACTAGAGGAGTGTATGACATGTATGAATGCTTAGATTTATTTAAAACCAAAGAAATACAAATTGTTGGTGTTGTATGACAATTTTTTGGATCATGAGTGTGTAAGAAAAGGTTGAAAATAGATCTCGAGAAGGTCCATGTTGTGATGAGCATGAAAAATCTATATGATAGGAGTTCATTTAAGGTATTTTTAGGGCATATTAGATATTATAGATTATAAAATAAGAATTTTATGCAAGTTTCATATTCATTGGATGCATTGATGCACCAGGGTGTTCCTTTTTGGTGGATAGAGGAGCACCAATATACCTTCAACGAGTTTAAGGAAAATTTTATTTGCACACCAATTCTAGTGTTTCCATAGACATCAACACATAAAAATTTATAGTTATCCATAAGTTGGTGCAAGAAGAATAGTTTACGTTAGATTAACCCATATAATTTGTAAGTTAGTTGTCAAATATATAGAAAAACTATAGCATGATGGAGCAAGAAGCACTAGGGATGATGTATGGGTGTAGAAATTTAAACATTATCAGATTGAAAATATCTTTGCATTTTTTGTTGACCCTAAAACATTGTTCTATATGATCAACAATCCAATGATATATGGATAAGTTAATAGATGGATCATCATGATGTAGGAGTTTGTATTTTAAGTAGTGGAAATATTAGAAAAAAAACACATAATAGAAAATAAATGATCAAGAATTTACTCAAGAGAACTTGTGAAGGGAGGAGTGTCAAATAAGTTTTTTATGCTCATTTATTTTCAATCATTACATTGTCATCTTGGTATGAGTACATTGACATATACTTGCCAATAGGTGAATTGCCAAAGGATATGCCAACAACTGAAAGGAGTAAAATAGTAATGAGGTCAAGATTACTTGAGTTGTTTAGCAATATATTTTTAAGATAAGACTCAATAAAATTCTACGAAGAAGTGTAATGCATGAAGAAGTGTAGACAATGTTGAAGGAGGCTCATGAAGGGTTGAAAAGAGGGCATATGGGCTATATGTGATCACAAGGAAGGTATCCTAGTAGAGATGTAGTGTTTCATACCCTATTACAAAATTGAGTTTATCATATTGTATAGTACATACTAGGGAGTTCGCAAGTTGATGCATTAAGATTTCAAGCCATTGCATTATTTATAGCTACACGAGTTGTTTAAGCATTGGAGTTTGGAATTTGTTGGACCTATGATACCAATAAATGAAGAAGATGCAAATATATTTTGGTAGTAACAAAATATCTGATGAGGTGGATCAAGGTAAGAGCATTGCCTAACAACTCTACTAAGAGCATTATATGCTTTGTGTATGAGAAAATAATCATGAGGTCTAGAGTGTCATTATAATTAATGAATGATCATGGAGATCATTTTTTAAATAAAATTATTAAAAACTTGACCACAAAGCTTAAGATATTCTATTTGTTATCAAATTCTTATTGCCTAAGGGAAAATATGCAAACGAAGGTAATAAATAAAGTATTGGTTTTAATATTGTATAAAACTTGTGGAATTAAAGGTAAAAATGGAAAAAGAAGCTACTAGTAGTTTTGTGGTGATATAGGATAATGTGCAAGTTGATGATAAAACATATGCCTTTACACCTATTGTATGGAAATGAGGTAGTAATACCAATGAAGTTCCTAATACTAAGTATGAGAGTAGTAGTGGAGAATAGTCTTGGAGATTGGGAAATCCTAGAGGGTGATGATGCAATGGGATATGGAGGTTTCCTAGAATCAATGAAAGCTTTGACATGATAAACAACTACAAAAGATAAGGTTGAAGTTTGGTGATCTTGTGCTTAAGTATAATGGCAAGTAAAAAATAAAGCCATAAAAACCAAAGACCCTATTGCTTGGACTATTCTAGATTGAGGAGGTCTTAGGAAACTACATAGTAAGATTGAAGAGACTGGATGGAATGTACTATCTCAATATATTGAACGGTTAAAAGCTTAAGCCAAACAAGATTTATTGCACAAGTAACCTTGTAAATAAAAAATTATTACAAGAGTTGAGTTTAGAAAATTTTTATAACATACCAAGTCAATCCTTTAGGTGTTTTGAAGAGATCATGACTCATAAAGTGGTACAATGTAGTCAAATAATGAGAATGTTACCAGATGTAAAAGTAAATCCAATGACAAAGAGCTTTTAAAAAAACTAGCATGGTTGTATGAATAAGAAGTTGTAAGGATAATTTTGCATGGAATGCGGAGTACCTTGGACATTAAGGGTTGTGCATGCACATTGGGATCTTTAATAAAGAAGAAATTCAAAATCCATAAGGTGGTGGAAGTATGTAGTTGATGATAAGACAAGTCAAGCAGGGAACAATGCCAAAAGAAATGAATCTAGGATGCAAAGAAATATAGGATGATGAAGGAATAAGTATATTAACAACCATTGAGCACAAAAAATAGAGGATGCATGCAAAAATTGAATAAATAGCAAATGGAAAGAGTTGAATGCTTGCATTGGTGAATTGTGAAGGTAATGTCCACAAGGGTTACAACAACTATAAGAAATTATGTTGGTGGATATAGTAGTTGTTAAGGAGTTAAGTACAAAAGGTATTATTAAAGGATAACAATGGATCAAAAAGTGTTGGAATATGTCTATTATGTGGCACAATCTAAAGTTCTATAAAAGAACAACTCACCATAGTAGTTTAGCAAGTTTAACAAGTTCTAGTGTATGCTCGAGAAATATGCACCCTATGCATGATGGCAACAATTTGTCAAATAATAATATTTTCAAATAATTCTATGCTTGGAGATGACTACCAGATAGAGGAGTGCATAGAATAATAACAATCAATAGTGCTACCCTTAACTAGTTCGAGCAATGAGGGAGAAGAATGAAGTAGTGCTAGCTTTAGCTTAGAGTTAAATAGATTTGAGTAAAGGAGAAGTCCAAAAAGTCATTAGGGTAGTTATAATAATAATTGAATATAGTTATTAATAGTATGCAATTTATGTCATTGAGATATAGTAAGATCAATAACTATGATGCATATTGACAATGCAGTGGGAACCCACTTGCTGGATAGAGAAGTTACACACATGAGGGTTGATAGACTTGAATCATGGCTATAAAATAAATCAAATAGTGAGGAGATGAATAAAGCACCAAAATTACAAAATATACCAAGATTACAGAGTCAACAAAGGTGAACAAAATGAAAAAGAGTGAGACTAAGTTGGAATCCCAACTGACGAAGGAAGAAAATGAGCTAGGAAGTGCAAGAAAATTTAAGTGTTCTAATGAAAACATTGCCCTAGGTTATTTAGTGTATATTTAAGCCATTTAAAACTATTGAGAAACTTATCTAGACTTCGAGGGCATATAAATGGGTTTTCAAGTCCCAAAAGCCATCTAAGGCACCCATTAGGTCTCTTGGGTCATATGGGTAAGCTTATAGGATCCTAAGCCATCTAAGAGAGTTGTTATCCCTTAGGTCATATAGGAAGGTTGTCTTACCTCTAAGACTATCCAAGAGGGCCCTCTCCTTAGGCCATATATGATGGTCATTTTTCCCTCCAAGGTATTTGGGATGATGAGGCTAATAAAGAGGACCATCTAGTACTTAGACAAACCTAGGATCATATAGTCATCAACCTAGGCCATTTTGCCACTTGGCTAGGTCATCCAACCAATGTACTAGGTTGTTTGGACACCTAGAGAGGCCATATATCTCCTTAGGTTGTTTGGGCCAGAACCACAACCTAGGTTATTTGGCCATCTACCTTATAATCCTTTTATATTTTCTACATAAGATACCATCAATGACAGAAAGGCCATTAAGCCAAGTTATCTTGCTAATGGTCCCTCTTGATGACTACTCCTCTTCAACATTGGGGCGTGGAAATTTAGTAGTTGTTGAAGAAATAGTAGTTAGAGTGTAGATTTCAATGTATAGGCAACAAGAATAAACCTTTACAAGATTTTCTTACTCCTAATAACGAGACTCATACATTGTCTCAAAACATTGAGGAAAAAATCATCTAAGTAGGTTTTGAAAAAAATATATTTACAAAATATCAAACTAAACCTTAGATGCAACCATATAGGATTTTCTCACTCTTGATAATGAGACATATATGCCATCTGAAAACATTGAGAAAACAAAATATGCCATAAACTATGGCTCTTTGAGAATCTATGCATAAAGTTTGTTACGAATCTAGCAAGCCTAGTATTCCTAAAATAATGTAGAGATAAAAAGATAGTTATGGTCTTCACCAATATAAAACATAATATTAGAAATAGAATTTTAATTTATAGGTTTACTAATACAATGAAGGCCACTATTAACAAATTAGTCTCCACATTTAAGCAGGTTTAAAAAAAAATATATTTACAAAATATCAAACTAAACCTTAAACACCCTTAGAGTATTTTATCACTCTTGATGTCAAGACATATATGCTTTCTCAAAATTTCAAGCAAAAAAAGAAAAAGAAAAAAAATATTGTACAATAGATCCCAATGAATAAAAAATAATTATACTACTTTGTCACAATTTAAGAACACACATAATGACCTCAAATGGAGAGGACATGTACCATAAACTATAATTCTTTGAGAATATTCATGTGAAGTATTCTAGAACGCTAGAAAACCTGATCTTATTAAAAATATGTTGGGATAACAAGATAGTTATGATATTTGCCAATATAAACCACAATCTTAGAAATATGTTTTTAATTTTAGTTTATTTTGATTTTTAGGTTTACTAATACAATAAATATTGAATATTAACAAATTATTCCCTACGTCTAAGTAGGTTTTGAAACAAATCTATTTTTACAAAACATCAAACTAAACCTTAAATGCAACCTTACAAGATTTTCTCACTCTTGATGACAAGATACATACATTGTCTTTAAACATCAAGAAAAAAAAGTAAAAAAATATCCTATTGCACTATGGATCCCAAAGAATAAAAAACAAATGCATCACCTCATCAAAATTTAAGAACACAAGTAACATAATTGGATACAATTATAAAAAAGGTAAACTATTTGAATTGATTTAATTTTTGCTACTGCCAAGGAGAAGAAAGCCAAGGAGAAAACTAAGACCAAATCCAATTGAGCCACAACTAGAGAATCCAAGCTATGAACTAGAGCACCCTAGATATGACATGGGCTAGGGCATGTTCTAGGGCTTTGGCAGAGTGAATTCATGGTTTCAGGAAGAGAAGGAATGAGTCCTAATAAAGAACATAAAATTTTCACCATGAAAGAAGAGCTATGACATAGAAAAATAGTGGAAGGAATGATGATCTTATAAAAAACCCTCATGAATGAGGAGAATTTTTTTGAAGCTTAGTGAAAATTAAAATATTGGAGTCCATCCAAGGAACTAAAATTAGAAACAACAAAAACCCTAGCCCTAAACATCAAAATTAGGAAGGATTTTAGCATACCAGTGGTGAAATTTGATGTTTCAATAGATATATTTGGTATTGAAGTGGAGGAATTTAATATTTTGGTAAAGATAATTGATGTTTTGTTTAAGGGAATTGAAGCTTTGGTTGTTCAACCAATAGTGGTCATCTAAGGATTTGTTTGGTGAAAATAACAAGTGTGATAGGCCATTTAGGGGAAACACACAACTATTTAAGAAGAGAGTGTAATTATCTAAAAAGCTACCAAGCTTGTCTAACTAGTTTCTAGGGTCATCTAGTCAAGGAGGACCATTAGGCTATTGATCCAAATATCCAACCAACAAAGGAGGTTTTTTGACTGATATAGGACCATATAGAGATAAGAAGTCATCTAGACCAAGGGGAGGTCATATAGAGTAAGAGACATTCTGATGTAGCTATGCCATCATCTAGAATATCGAGTGAACAATTTGATAACATAGGGAAGTCAATTGGATAAAGGAAAAGATAAAAAATATATATAGGAGGAACCATAGTTTCTCAAGAAGAGATAAAAATGAAGTACAAGGGTGTCCTAACTTGGTGGTTACTATGAATTTAGCTAGGGCACTCTGCAAAGGAGAGGATTTTTCATGTTGTCATAAAGATATGACCAATCGATATTGTAGACTAAGAAGACTTGGGATAGTTTCTAACGAATGTAAACCATTTCCATGATAATTATTTATTTAATATTGGAAGACAAGATTTAAACAGATAAAAAGAAGATAGATCCTAGAGGGAGAAAAGGCTTGTTAAATAAGGAATGTATCCCAAGCCTAGAAGTATAGGAGAAAGAGATAAGTTATATGACACCATTAATATTAGATTCACAATAGTAGTATAGCCCAATATCGAGACAGGGAGTGAAAATGCATAGAGGCACACACAAAGTGGTTTTTTAAAGGCACACATGGCAAGATACAAAACAAGATAAAAGTAATTCTTGACATAGATACATCTTAGGTGATAGCTCAAGATATCATTCTAGAATGTAAACACACAAACAACCAAGAATGTAGAGAGGTAGTGGGAAGAGAAAGGAAAAAGGTGTCATCCCCACAAAAAGGAAAGGGGAAGGAGAGGGTACATATACCTCATAATGAAATCATGTTGACATTGCCAACATGAGATATTTTGAGAAGGTGGTGCATGAAAAACCTAGAAGTCCACTAAGGTCAACATTTTATTATATTTAGTACATTACATCATGGAAGTACCAAATTTTGATAAGATGTTTTTCAAGTCCTACTTGTTGTAAATTTAGAACAGGTGTTTTCCATATTCTACCTACTATAAATATAGAAAAGGTATGAAGCACAAAAGTAGAAGCATAATAATGATTGAGAAGTACAAAGTTAGGGTGAATATCAATATAAATTACTTCCAAAGAGTGTTCTAGTTGCTTGGTACAACTAGCAAACCCTTTCAAGTTGAAGGATTTTACCAAAAAATACTCATATATGTCAAAGGAAGAAGTAGAGAAGTTGATGAAGCAAGACATCGAAGGGATTAAAATATATTAGATGAGTATAGATAAATGAAGATTCACCATGTGTGTAGTTATGTCGAGATTGTTTGAAAAATAGTAAACCTCATAAATGCCAATGTGGATCATATTGTATATGTAGGGAATCATGGATGGAGTTAAGTTTGATTGAAATCCTTTCAAGTTGAAGGATTTTGACAAAAAATACTCAACTATATTAGAGGAAGAAGTGGAGACCAAATGAAGCAGAGGTATGAAAATACATTAGCTAAGTATAGATCAATTAAGATACACCACTTGTGTAGTAATGTCGATATTCTATAAAATAGTGAGCCTTGCATATACCAATGTGGCTTGTATCATACATATAGGTAATCATGGATGGAATTAAGTTTTATTGGGCATAATATTTGGTAAAGCTCTCAAATGAGGGTGAAGAAGAATGTTTTTATGGCATTCCAAGCCATTGGACTATTGTTGGATGATGCAATGATGAATAAAGTTTCCATTCCTAGAATGGGGGTCCCACTACCATTTCCTAAGAAAATACCATCAAATTTCTAGTTTTTTTGTCACACCTATTACAAAGATGCATCCTTCTCAAGCAATAATAAAAAAGCAAAAAACAACAACACCACCAATAATTATGGAGTCAGTGAAGTACTTTGAGGAGGAAGTTAATGATGATACCAATGCATTAGTATAAGAATTACTATCGAAATCAAAGAGGAGGTAGTAGAGGAGAAGAGGTAACAACCTTAGCTATCAAAGTAGGTTATACAAATAATATCTCAACAGGAGCCACCGAGGCAACCCAAGAAATGCTCTACACATATTGGTAGTTATGGTAGGATGAACCCACTGATGCTCTTAATGCTTTGATGTTTTCTATATAGTTATACAGGTATTTAAATACAAAGCATTTCCCAATATGGCATAAAAACCTCCAAAAAAGGACAAAAACTACCCTTAACTGATACAAATACGTAGACCTTATGAATGGTAGTTGTAACCACTCTCATTATCATACCATAATACAACTATGATGGTAATAATTCCTTATATACTCCCTTATTACATCATAGTCTAGAGTTTCTTGGAGAGGAAATCTTAAAATACTTCAAACTTAATTTGTCCAAATGGCTTGGTGGAGATTTTTGCACGTTGTTCTTAAGTAAGATAAAATTTGAGTTGAATGTAGTGTTGTTGAACATGTTCATGTATGAAGTGACACTGAAATTCAATGTGTTTAGTGTGTTTGTGGAAGACTGTATTATAAACAAGTTTCAACACACCTTGATTGTTATAGTACATGATTATTGGTTTATTTTATGGTACACACATACTTGCTACCATATGTTTCAACCATATTGCCTTACATATAACTCCTCTTATAGAATGATATTTTGCTTTAGTGGAATATCAAGTAATTATTTGTTGTTTCTTATTTTCCCATGATGTAGGTGCAAATCCTAGAAAGAATACATATCCAAAAATGGATTTTTAACCATCAATACATCATGCATAATCTACATATGTGTAACCAATTAAGAAGAATGTATTGCTCTTCTTAAATTTTAGACCATAATTTAAGGTACTTGGGACAGACCTCAATGCCATTTTTGATGTTTTCCAAAGATTTTTTCTTTGGTTCTTGCATGTATCATGAGAGGTAGCTTACCTCAAAGCCAATATATGATCTAGTGTATGTTAAATAAACGATACTTCCTACCAATTGGTGATAAAGAGTTGCATTTATTATAGGATAGGACTTGGATCATGGGAGTTGTAGCCATGGTTCCATAGGAGTCATCATTGGCTTATAATCACCCATGCAATACTATTCAAAAAGTGTCTTGGCATATTTGATTTATGTGACAAATATGTGATGATATGTTTGCCATACTTCCAGTCCTAGATAATAGTGCAATAGTCTAGGATCAGTCATGTCAAAGGAGCTTTTCAGGTCCTCCTTTCATGCTAGAATTATTCTTTTAGAAATTTATATGATGACCAAATAATCCACATATACAATTATGATAACAACTTCATCCCCTTGTTCTTTGTGATACAAACTTGACCATATGAATTTTTATTAAAACCATATTTTAAAAAATGTTTATCTATTTTTACATACGAAGCACGAGGATCCTGCTAGAAATAGTAGAGAGACTTGATTAATTTACACATTTTTATTTCATGTTCAAGAATTATGAAACCTTCTAGTTGAGTCATGCAAAATTATTCTTTTAAGTCTTCATTGAGGAAGGCAATTTTCACATCCATCTTATGAATTTTCCATCTAAACCGTGTAGCTAGAGCAAAAATCATTCTAATAGTCTCTACTTTTGTTGTAGGTGCAAATGTTTCTTCATAGTTGATGCCTTCATTTTATGCATAGCCTTTGGATAAAATCCGTACCTTGTATTTATCAATATTGCCATCTAATTTATATTTGATTTTGAAAATCTACACCTGATAGCCTTCTTTCCTTGTGGAAGATTAACACATGAAGATGAGATATTGATAGCTTATGTCTAGTTTATGCTTCTTCTGGAGTGATGTGCTCTAGTGATGCAGTGGGGACACAAGTGAGCAAGTAGACTATTGTATGTACTACTTATACCCAAAAAGAGTATGCATGTTGAGAATATTTCAACAAACACTAAACTATTTTCATGATGGTTTTATTTCTATGTTCAACACCATGTTTCCATGGTGTGTATGTAGTTGTCAATTATCGACAATTTTCTTCAAGAATACTAAGAACTCATTATTGGTAAAATCCCCCTTAATATAAGTAGAGTACATGGATTCAATATCTGGTACATGTATTTACTTGTGTCGTAAACTATTTGAAGTAGAAAAAGACTTCATCCTTTTTCTACAAAAAGAATACCCATATTTTGCAAGTATGATCATCAACAAAAACTAAAAATATCTGGAGCCATTATAGCTTGGATCCATGGACCACAAATATTAGTATGGACCAAGTGAAGAGGCCCTTTGGCTCAAGATTTTGAAGACTTGAATGGATCTCAATGTTGCTTTCTAACTAAGTAAAAAGGACAAATTTGAGTCATTTTCTTCAAATATGGAAGACATCTGACCATGTTTTTATTTTGTAGTATAATAAGATGTGATAAAAAAATTTAGAGTCGATAATTAATGCTAGATTATCATGATGAACTATATGAAGGTCAAATATTTTTCTACTCCTTTTCTATATGAAATAATAATGGATCTTTGTTGCTTATCACTTGTAAAACTCTATCATTTGTCAAAATCAACCTTGGATCTTTGTCGCTTGTCAATCTCAACCTTCAAAATGTGGTCCTATTATTGATTGATAGATAATAGATTCTCAATGATTCCTAGAATATACAAGACTTCTCTTATCTTGCATGTGTGAGATCCAAGTCATAATTTGACATGAATTATACCTTTGATATCATAGGAAGTGTTATCACCTAAAGAGACCTTTCCTGTATGACTAGAATAATTAAGAGTCTAGAACCAATATTTTTGACTCATCATATGTTTGGTTGCTCTGGAATTGACATATCAAACATCATTGGACTAACTTAATTAAGAATGAGCAACAAATACAAGATCTAAGTGATCATTTTCTTCTTCTCTAGACTGGTCATATTCAAAATTATTATTATGTTGTTGATGTATCTTTCTCTAATTTAGATTTTTCTTATCCATTTATGACTTCTTCTAGTACTGATGCATTGATTGAGAAAAGGACCCATTTGTGAAGGGATTATGTCAATATTCCTTCAATTTTGGGTCATTGTTGCCATAAACTTCACACATATTTTGCATGGAAAATTTATTTTTTTAATACTAAGGTCTTATGCCTCTCTTGACTAGTTGCTTCCCATTTTTATTTGAGAAAAGAACTTGATCTTAATCTTATGTTGGATGAGAGGTCTTTATTTTTTGAAGTAGATTCACCAAATTTTCAAATGTTGGTGTTTGATTAGTGACATTCAAAGTTGTCACAAACACATTATATTGAAGCAATGTTGAGATCTTATACCTCTTTTGACTGGCTGCTTCCCATTTTGATTTAAAAAAAAAACTTAATCTTCATCTTATGTTGTATGAGAGGTCTTTATTTTTTGAAGTAGATTCACCAAATTTTCCAATGTTGGTGTTTGCTCAGTGACATTCAAAGTTGTCACAAACACATTATATTGTGAAGGGAGATATCTTAAAATAATATGAACAAGTGTGTCATTAGAAACATTTTTTCCAAAATATTGGAGAGATGCATGTAGCTCTACAACTCATCTAAAAAATGACTTGAGTTTTTCTCCATTATTCATTTTTAAGCAATGAAGTTGACTTTGAAGTAATAATATTTGGTTCATGTTCTTTGCCTCAAATACTATTTGGATCTTATCCCATGAATATTTAGCTATCATCTAGTCATTAGTGTATAGTTGTACTTCATCAACAACACCAAACATGATGTTCAACCAAGCCTTTCTATTTTATTTGTTATTTATTATCTATGTTAGTACGAGTAATGAACCCATATACTACTTCCCATACTTCCTCAAATTCTAATTGAGTTTTGAGTTTGGTTTTCCAAGCAAAGTAATTATTCCCTCACAATAGTTGAGAATTAGACAATAGAAATTTTGGTGTACCACTAGCCATATTAAACCTTCATAAATTGGAAAAAATCGATTCTACTATATTGGACTCAAAAAATGCTTTCCAATAAGTATATATAAGCCTAAAATTGTAACTTTATTGATGCCTCAAATTGCAAGAAAGCAAGTGTCTTGTCGGGTAAGAAAATTGATGCAATGGATTGAGGTCTTTTTCCCTCAATCAGGAATATTTTAAGAATATATTCTTGGTAATTTAAGATGAATATTACCTAATGCATTTTTAAAATAAAAGCCTTTGTGATTTTATTTTACCTTAGTTACAGACAGTCCCTATAATGGTCTTGACAAATTTTTTTAATCCTCTCTTTGCCAACCTTCAAAGATCTTGAATATCCTCCTATGTAGAAATATCCTAAATAGTGAGTTGTTGGGTGATTACATTGAATATTAGATTGCTAAGTGTCATCATATCAATTGATGACTAAACATTAAGGTATATGCAATTATTATGCCAACTAGAATTTGTTTGGTTGTTGATGGCTAGAGCTAGAGTTATGCAGATTGGAGGCATGGGTTTTGTCCAATGAGTGCCTTGCATAACTTGCATTAAAATATTGTGACACTTGATGAATCAATTTGCCCCCATATTTGAAACTCTCAGGTGGTTAAAAATACCCTTTATTGGTCACTTTCCCTTGGTTCTAACACTTACAGGTGATCAAAGAATCACATCTTATTGACATAATCTATATGGCTAAACACTGATGTTCAACAAACTAGAGTGTGCAGTAGTCAAAGGACTAATTTATAGTCAAAGTATTGAGCCATGCTACAAGTTTATCTTATGGCTGGGTGTTAGTGCCTCTATAAATAGTTAATCCATGTGGAGTCTAAGCTTGTAAAATTTACCCTCAGACATGGAAATTTTAAGGTGACGACTATGCATTTAAGCAATATTCTAAATATTCTATTGTAGAAACTACAAAGGAGCATAAGTTGACAAATTAGACAGTTGAGTGGTTGTAGGTTAAAAAATTGAAGCAATGATTGACTTTACTGGTGTTGGTGAGCCTATGAGGTATATATGGGTGTCTTATATTTTACTATTGGATTATGCTCCACTTCACCACCTTATTGTTACTGTATGGTGATGCCTTAACTTGTAAGTTATAGAGTCCTCAATGGGAATCATTCTTGAAAAATAGTCTCATGTTTGTGCCTACATATGCACCTTGGAAAGCATATGTAACTATTAACATAGTGCTTCGAAGCTCCTCTGTATCAAAGCTTGAGGAAGATCTAGTGCTCTTCCTCACTAAGGCATAAAATCCTACTCTGATACCACTGATGCTGTTGATGCTTCAATGTTTTCTTTATTAATATGAGGGTATTTAAATACAATTAAATTTTTAATATGGTATACCAACCTCCAAATAAGGACAACAACTACCCTTAGATGCATAGACCTTATGAGTGGTAAGTTATAACCACTTTATTATCATGCTCTTATACAACTAAGTTGGTAATAATTTCTAACACCCACAACATCAACCTATGTAGCAAGGTGGTGCAAGGACTTATACAATCCTAGAGGTAAAACAATTAAATGTCACTTCTGAAAGGGGAAAAAACTACCCACGATACATGTAGCTATAATGACTACATCATAAGCGTAGACACCCAAAATTAGTCATTTTTGCAAGCATCTAAGCTCATCTCCCAATTGACTCACTGAAAACCCCTATTTGCCACAAAATCATCACCAATTACCCAAATTCATCCAAATCCCTCCAAAATCCCAATTTCCCATCTAAATCCATCTAATTTCCTCTAAAATTCCCCTATTCTACCTCTAATTCTTCCAATTTTGCTAAATTCCCCTAGATTTCCCTTTAATTCTTCTAATTCCCTCCAATTCCTCTAAAATCCCTCTAATTTCATCTAAATTCCTCTAATCTTCTTTATCTTCTCCTAATTCTTCTTTAATTTGCCTAATTTTCCCTATTTCCTCTAATCCATCTTAATTTCCTCTAATTCCTCTAACCGGTCGAGCTAATACCACTTGATAGGTATTTTTCTATGTTACATAAAATGGTGATCACGGTTTTTCCTACCCACATTCCTTTTTATGTTTCTTTTTAGCTTGTTAAATTTATTTATTTATTTTGTTTTAAGAAAACCAACTTTATCTCTTTTTATGGTTTCAGTTGTGTTTTGTATTGGCAACCCCCTCATCAACCGAAAACATAGGTAAATGTCTTCTTTTTATTTTATTTTACATTCAACTACTTAAAAAAAAAAAAAAAAAAAATATTTTCTTTCTCAACTCTTACTTTTTTTTTGAATTTCAAAAAAAGAAAAGAAAAAAGAACAAAGGCAATTATTTTTTTTAATTTTATTTTGTCTTTTATTTTTTCCTATTTATTTTGGTTGCTTAATTATAAAAAAAGAAAAAAGAAAAAAAAAGAAAAAAGAAAAAAAAAGAAAATGAAATTTCTATTAATTGTTATTTATTTAAAAAAAATTAAATTAATTTAAAATTTTGCTTTTACCTTTTCTTAGCTTTTCCATTTCTTTATTTCTGATTTTTCAAAAAAAAGAGAGGAGAAAAGATAGTTTTATTTTTGTTTTAATAAAAAAAAAACATTTTAGTTTTTCCATTTTTTTAAATTAATTTATTTAAAAAAGTTCAAAGAAAATAAAATTTACATGTAGGGCCAAGGTGCCCCTGCATAGGGCATAGGCTGCCCCACTCCCATACTCCTCAGCCTCCTCTATCCCTATGTCCTCCTCTAGCCCATGGTCATGCTTCAGTGTGTAATGTCCCCCCTCCCTAGGCCCTCTCTATCCCCTCTAAGCCACTCGCTCTTGCACGGTTGTCCCTATCTTCCTCCTACACTCCGATCATGACCTCAACTATTTTATACGCCACTTCTTGCCCTAATTCTATGCCTTGAGTGGGTTTCCCTCAATCCTACACCCATCCTATACCATACCCCTACACAATCCCTCAGCCAACCCCCTACCATATCCCTATGTTGTGGCCTCCTGTAGCTCCCCAAACTGCTTCACTGCATGGCCCCTTAGTCAACCCCCACCATGTCCTTGTACACAACCTCTTGTAGCCTCTTGTGCATCCTTGTACGAGCCCCTCTACAACCCGTAGCTTAGCCTATGACCCCCTATCCTTGAGCCTCCTCTTCACTGCACAACCTACATGGCATTCCCTATTTCTCCTCTATTGCATGGCCCACACGACTACCTTGGTATCCCTTCCATGCTTCAATCACTTCTTACATCCCTTGTGCAACCACTGGTCAAGGCGTCCACCTTATAGCCTCATGAATCTACCAATGCTTCTCCCTCTTTGTAGTCCCCCTCCCTATGCCCTCTCACACCTCTTAAGACAAGCAAAGATCACCAATGCAAAAAGCCTTGCCACATGCTGATGTCTGTCAGTCTTGGCCTTTGTCAAGCCTATGTTAGGTTTGTGTAAGCCTACCGCATGGTAGGCCCACAGGCGTTGATCATGCCTCACGACCCTACCCTCCTATTTTAAAAGTATATAAAATACAAAAAAAATATCAAACAAAATTCAAAAAATAAAAAAATCAAACAACATTCCCCCCTAAAAAACCAAAAATCAAACAAAATTGAATTTTTGACATAACTTTCATTTGAGGCATTATATTACAGATCCAAAAGTTGCATTACGGAGCTGACTCCAAGTCCTTTTCAACCATTAGTTACAAGTCATCATTTAGTTGCATTTCAAGTAGTAATTTTGCATCGCAAGTAAGCATTTTTTTTAAAGAAAAAAAGGCATCCTTAGGATTAATCATTACATTCATTACATTTAGGATAATCAAATTTTACATATTGCATCTCTAAATTTTATCGCAATCTTGCACTAGGTATTTTCAAAAATCAAACAAAAATCAAAACAAAATCAAACACAGCAAACTTTCCACACACAGTTTTGCACATTATCATTTTGCAATATACATTTTTGCGAGGAAAACCTCCCAGTGAGTTGGACTTCATCCCCAACCATCAGTCGATCCCTTAGCACACCTTACTTTAGAATGCATAGTTTCTTAGACTTCACTAAGAAACTAGTTACCCTTGGGACTAGCCTGAAGTAATATTGAGGTTAGACGTCCTTTGACCATGAGGCTTAATAATTAGTGGATTCATAGCTATCATTCTTATTCGAGACCAATTGAGGGTGAAGCAAAAGCTTGACTGAAGAAGTAGCAAGACTTAGACAAGAAACCTCTTTTAGGAGGTACTTTTTGTCCCATTAGGTTACCCATTGCCTATCCTCCATCTTAGGAAGCCACATTAGTTGTTCATGTCTCATTCCTTGAAAAGGGGGTGGACATGAACACACCCTTTTAGATCTCATTCTATCACCCATATTTTTTTAGTCCCTAGGTTAGGAAACATCAAACACATAAAAACCAAAACCAAATAAAAAATTGTACAAAAATAAAAACACCTTCTAAACCATCTCCCACTTCGCTCCACATTTTTCAAAACCACCCCAAAACATTCCAAAACCTCTCAAAAACATTAGAAAACCCCACAAACATTCTCAAATACCCACATTTTCCCCAAATCATCTCAAAACTTTCCAAAAATTCACAAAAATATCAAAAACATTACAAAACATCAAAAATCTCAAAAATATTGTAAAACATCCAAAAAAATAAAACAAAAAGAAAATCATTTGTTTGATTGAATGCCTACCTTTTGTTTGCATAGGTAGTACCTTGCTTTCATAAAAACATTATAAACCACCACCAAAACATACAAAACCATTTCCAAATCCATCCTCCCCCATTCTATCGTGTCCACACCTTTTACACTCCAAAACTAAAGCCAATACCGCACCCAACCCATGCTCAGGAACAAATTTCCATGGAGCGTTCCATCCAAATCCCTCCATCGCCCACTCCTCCAACCCTTTTGGGGGATATGCCTTCGACCTCATCCTTACTCCATATTATTTTGATTCCCTCTCTTCCCCCTCTTATTCCAAATTTATATCATCCCCCTCTTCTCCTAACACCCTATCCTTTACCTCATGCTCATGCATCCCAAACTTAGCAACCTCGTCATGCACCTTGTCTTCTTTGCTCATATTTGCCTTCATAATTTCCTTTGCTCTAATAACATAACCCTCCTTTACATCGATTACCTCCTTTTTATCAACTTGCATCTTGTATAACCACTACTAACCTTGTACGCCCCACATCATACCCTCATCACAAATCACCTTATCACTTGAGTTGGATGACACTATCAAATCAATGCTATCACGAATATGATCAAATACCCAATCCCCATTTTTGGAATTAATGTCTATCCTAGAACCTTGCCTGAGACTATCATAAACCCTACCCTGCTAGGTTAAAATGCATAATTTCTCTTCTCAATAAAACTCTAATCAAATTTGAGTTTTATTTATCATAGGTGTTTTAATTTCATAGCTTAGTCATTTACATTAGCCATCCTTCTCTACTAGGACAAAAGTAGAATTATCCAATCATCATTAGCATAGTTTTAGAATAGGATTTAACTTGATCAAATATGCTCAACAAGTTTTCAATGGCAAGGTTCAAATATATTCATTGCTTCCATAAATGGGACATCCTACATTGGTCATGATTCAAGACAATATTATGTCTCCTTCTCAAGTATCACCTAGATCCCAATACATCCATTGTCGACCACTGTCATCATCCTATCACTCATCAATTTCATCCCACATACTCCTTCCTCCTCACCTCTTTAATTCTCGTCCCATATCTTTCTATTATAGGGTACATGCCATTGTTGTACGATCACAGTTTGAGTGGCTACGTACCTATGGTTGGTTCCTTTTCCTTCCTCATTCCTTCCTCTGCTTCTAATTTTCCCCATTCCTCTTTGCTTATTTTCCCCATTCTCTTTATCTTCTTCAACCTTCCCCATTTTGTCATTTTCCTCCCCCCTCTTCAACTTGTTTCTAATCTAGGGAGTCCATCCTCTTTCATTACCATCCTCTAGTTTGTATGAATTTCCTATCCTTCAAAACTTGATTCTATCCCCCATGCTATCCCTTTGACTAGGGGGATTTGCAATCCTTTTCCATCCAATTTTGTCACACCATATAAAACCTTACCCCCATGACATCAATATCATCACGTTACATCCATATCATTGCATTATACCCATTCATTGTATTTATCCACCCCACACATCCATTGCAATCATGCATAAGGATCATAGCATACTAATTTAATCCTTTTTGGTTTTGCATATATGTGTCTCCTAATTTTAATTTCTCTCATTAATCAATGACATACACCACTTATACATATCACATCCACTCTTGTGTCTCACACTTTATTTGTTCTCTCTTTGTCCATCATGTCATGTTCACTAGTGTGTCATATCATTGTGTCCATTGTCTTGTGCACCCATTATCCCTATTTCATTTGTTCATCATATATTATACTTAATTTTTTTGTCCTAATGTCTTAGGTTGCTCAAACATAGATGCCATTTCAGTTACTCAACCATACTTAGTCCCTCAATCAACTTCCATTAAATGTCATTAAGCCCTTGATCATTATAGGCATTTTCTGGTTGCTTTGGTTTTTCTCCTAGACTATGCACAAACTTCACACAGTAATAAAATTTTGAGTTTAGGGAAGATGAATCCATGCATTGCTCTAAGCCATAAAGTGAATGGTTTCCCCTAATAATCCTATCATGCATAATTAGATCCTATGGATCCATATGTCAAAAAATAAAGAAGAGAGAAAATATAGGCAATAAGCACAAGTGATAGCACAAAATTAGTTTTATCAAACATCATGGATCCTAGGCCATATAAGACATCTCCATCAGGGCTATAGATGCCTGACTAGTAGTGGAGCAATGTCAAATGATTATAGGGTTATCTCCACCGGGGCTATAGATGCTTGACTGGTAGTGGAGTAAGCCCTTCTCATGGTGATAGGTCTATCACATTAGTGACCTTATTTTGTATAGATCTATGTATTATCATAGATGAGATAGCTAATAATAGCTTGAGTTACAAGTGGTCAATCCAACCTCTCTCAAAATTGAAAATGAATATCATTGTACACACTTTGGTCCTTGAGCGGCTTGACTTGCCAGACTAGTCTTAGTATATTTGAGTGCTTGATTGATTAGTAGATAAGGTTGATCGATGTCACTAGGATGTTTGAGTTTCTCAAAATACCTCTAAGCTCTAAAAACCCTAAGGTATCTAGGGAAACACAACATGTTTGTTCCATACATGCCTTAGTGTCTCCATTTGTATCATGTATCATGCATCATCTATCATTGTTTACCTAGTTCACATATCAATATCAATGTCTTCCATCTCATCCCCATTGTCATTGTCATGTCTCATATCCTCTTTCATGTATCATTGTGACCACTATTTTATCATTGATTAATTAACCTAATTAAGATGAGGAAGCACCCATACACCTCTCCAAATCTTGATCGAATAAGCACCTATGAGTCATGGCCCATCATATTTACCTACTCCACTCCATCATGTCATATAGCATGAACATATAATGCACATATTCATCATCACCCATCACATCCACATACCATATCACATATCATGACTATCTAATCACATGCATCTATCCATAATCACCAATCAAATCAAACACATAAAAAAATCAAAAACATCAAAATAAAAAGAGAAGTCACTATACCATCATTCATCCCATTCATATCTCACATACATGTCACCTAACATATCATATCTATTCAACCACATCCATCCATTAAGTGCCACAATATACATATCCTAAACATATGCCTCACACCATCCGTAAATCATACCCCCATCAATGAATAAAAATAATCCATCACGTATCCATCTACATGTCTCATCCTCATTAAAAAAGAAAAAAAGAAAAAATAAAAAAAGAGAGAAGTCACTACACATCATCATCCATCCCATCCATATATCACATACATGTCACCTAATATGTTATATCTATTAAACCATGACCATCCATCAAGTGCCACCATATTCATATCCTATATATATACCTCACACCATCCATACATCATACCCCCCATCAATGAATAAAAACAGTTCAACACGTATCCATCTACATGTCTCATCCTCGTAAAAAAAAATAAAAAAATAAAAAGAGAAAAAAATAAAAAATAAGAGAAGTCACTACACATCATCATCCATACCATCCATATATCACATACATATCACCTAATATGTCATATCTATTCAACCATGTCCATACATCAAGTTCCACCATCTACATATCCTAAACACATGCCTTACACCATCCATACATCATACCCACCATAAATGAATAAAAATAGTTCATCATGTATCCATCTACATGTCTCATCCTCGTAAAAAAAATAAAAAAAAAGAAAAAAGAAAAAAGAAAAAAGAAAAAAGAAGAGAAGTCACTACACACCATCATCCATCCCATCCATATATCACATACATGTCACCTAATATGTCATATCTATTCAACCATGGCCATCCATCAAGTACCACCATATACATATCCTAAAAACATACCTCAAACCATCCATACATCATACCTCCCCATCAATGAATAAAAAAAATCATCACGTATCCATCTACACTTCTCATCCTCGTAAAAAAAATCAAAAAAGAAAAAATAAAGAAAGAAGATAAGTCACTACACATCATTATCCATCCCATCCATATATAACTTACATATCATCTAATATATCATATCTATTCAACAATGGCCATCCATCAAGTTCCACCATCTACATATCCTAAACACATGCCTTACACCATCCATACATCTTACCCCCCATTAATGAATAAATATAGTTCATCACATGTCCATCTACATGTCTCATCATCATAAAAAAAGAAAAAAAAGAAAAAAGAAAAAAAAGAGAAGTCACTACACATCATCATCCATCCCATCCATATATCACATACATGTCACCTAACATGTCATATCTATTCAACCACATCCATCCATCAAGTACCACAATCTACATATCCTAGAAACATACCTCAAACTATCCATACATCATACCCCCCATAAATGAATAAAAAAAATTCATCACATATCCATCTACACATCTCATCCTCGTAAAAAAAAAATCAAAAAAGAAAAAAAAAGAAGAGAAGTCACTACACATCATCATCCATTTCATCCATATATCACATGCATGCCACCTAATATGTCATATCTATTCAACCATAACCATCCATCAAGTACCACCATCTACATATCCTAAACACATGCCTCACACCATCCATACAACATATCCCCCCTATCAATGAATAAAAATATCTCATCACGTATCTATCTACATGCCTCATCTTCATATAAAAAAAATGCTAAAACAAGAATGAAAATGATAACAAAATGGAGGCCTTTCAATCCTCAACCAAAAATATCATTTTTGCTCCTTTTTTTATTGGGGAAAAAGAAGAACAATTCAATCATCATCTTCCTAGGGCAAATGCAACATCCCATAAATCAATCAAACATAATTTGGGGTTGTTCAAGCAAGCACACCTTCCCCACAATATTAGACATAGACATAGTCACTGACATAGACATAGACATAGAGCATTAGATTAGATTTACTTTCCTACATTAGATTAGCTTTCCTTTCCCATTCTATTAGGTTAAATTTCCTTTCCTACCTTTTATTATATTTCCTTTCCTGCATTAGATTAGCTTTCCTTTCATGTTCCTTTATATTAGATTTTATTTCCTACTTTAGATTAGATTTCCTTTCCTGCATTAGATTAGCTTTCCTTTCTTGTTCTCTTAGATTAGATTTCCTTTCCTGCATTAGATTAGCTTTCCTTTCTTAGATTTAATTTCATATTCATAGATTAGATTTCCTTTCATGTTCATAGATTAAATTTACTTTCATGCACCAACAGAGCCACTAGCAGAGCCACTAGTAGAGCCATAGATTAGATTTACTTTTATGTTCATAGATTAGATTTCCTTTCATGTTCATAGATTAAACTTACTTTCATTCACCGATAGAACCACCAATAAAGCCATAGATTATATTTACTTTCATGTTCGTAGATTAGTTTTCCTTTCATGTTCTTAATTTATATTTCCTTTCCTATTACCCTACATTAAATTTTCTTCCTCGTTTTTGTAGATTAGATTTCCTTCCCTATCTTGTAGATTAGAATTGCTTTCATGTTTGTAGAATAGATTTACTTTCCTATTTTTAGAGTAGGATTTACTTTCTTGTTCGTAGAATAGATTTAATTTTCTGTTCATAGAATAGGTTTACTTTCATGTTTGTACCTTAGATTTACTTTCCTATTCCTAGATTAGTTTTACTTTCATGTCATTTTATCAGCCCCATCAAACACATTTACTAGCCTTTTGAGTGAGCCTCGTACCTAGTAATATACTCTAGACACCTGGCGGTTGTAGTGACTGGTTATCCATGCAATATAGTAGGATGAGTAGATTACCATAAGGATATTCATATTTCAAAGAAAAAAACAACAATAAAACAAAAATAAACCTCACAATTCATTTCAAGTTTTTTGCCGACCATCTCATCTCCACTCTACCATTGCCCATCCCATTACACCTTTTATCAATCGACTCATCGTTGTCATCCCTTATCTCTTCCACCCACTAGTTGCTTGAGGGGGTAGATAATATCCATCAAATTTAGCCTTAAACAAGCTCAATAACCAAACAATCAATCTTGGAGTCACATGCATTCAAGAATCTAAGACTATCATAAGCCTTACTCTATTTGGTCAAAATGTAAAATTTCTCTTCTCAATCAAAATATAAGCAATTTTGATTTGCTATGTGTCATGCCTATGTTGAACAGGTCTACATACCTATGCTATAACCGAGGTGGAAAAACTAATGACCACTTACAATTGATTCCAGCATCGTGAGGACACCTACCATATGACTGGCTCATTTACCATATCAGGTGATCTCATCAATTTGTCAAAGGCAAAGATTCAAAGGTATTTGTTCATTCTATGATTAGGGCATCCTATGTTGTCCTTGATTTAAGGTAATCTTACATCACCCTCCTCAAGCCAAAAGCCGCTTTCATCACTCACCAATCATTGTCACCCATTCATCATTATCCATCACCAATCCAATCAACCAGGTGTAATTTAATTTTTTCACTTCATTGCGCTTACATACAACACAATACATAGAGGGGCATCTGTAGACACCTAAAATTAATCATTTTTGCAAGCATCTGAGCTCATCTCCCAATTGACTCATCAATAACCCCTATTTGCCACAAAATCACCACTAATTACCCAAATTCATCCAAATGCCTCCAAAACCCTAATTTCCCATCTAAATCCATCTAATTTCCTCTAAATTTCCCTTATTCTACCTCTAATTCTTCCAATTTCGCTAAATTCCCCTAGATTTCCCTTTAATTCTTTTAATTCCTTCCAATTCCTCTAAAATCCCTCTAATTTTCTCAAAATTCCTCTAATCTTCTTTATTTTCTCCTAATTCTTCTTTAATTTGCCTAATTTTCCCTATTTCCTCTAATCCATATTAATTTTCCCTAATTCCTCCTAATCTCTTTTAATTCTCCTAATTTCCCCCTACTCCCATTTAATTCTTCTAATCCATTGTTAACCTCCCTAATTCTTCTAATCCACCTTGAAATCCCCATAACCTTCCCTTCCCACCTAACCTTCCATTAAGCCCTCCATTAGGCCCTAATCACCCTTCTAATCCATGACCCAATCCCAAGGGGAATGCACAAAAGAATTTTAAAATACCAATCAAATCCTCAAAATCCAAGGCAAGCCCCCTCAATCCCTAGGAAATCCCATGGGAATTCCCACCATTTAATTCCTCAACTCTCCTTTCCCTTTTCCCTCCATTTTGGATGAATTAAAAATTACCCCTAAATTCCAAGTCAAATCCCCCTCATAAAACCCACTTGTCCTCCACCTTCCATCTTGCACTTTTAATAATTTTTAATTCCACACACATCACCCAATGCACACATGCCTCTATGCACATCTCAAATCCTCCTAGGCCACTTTATGATATTTGGGTGGGTGAGGATTCACCCCACCCAAAGCTAATAAATGTGGAGGGTGCACATTCCTCCATGTGTCCTCCCCAAGATTTCCCTTGGATTTCCCACATGCCACTTGGCTCCATGTCATCCCCATGTCCCCCCCCACATTTCTTCACCAAAATTATTTAAATGCCCCTCCATTTTCCCTCATTTCAGGAACACAAACTTGGCCATACCCAGGATCTCCTTATGCTTTGTGAGTAAAGGCTTTAGTATGCTTTTAAATTGTTCTAAGTTATGTTTAATACATTGGCTTAGCTTTTCATTAATACTTTTTATTATGTAAATATGTGCTAATAACTTTTTTTGAGGGCTTGTGTGTGTAGGCACTTGGAGTAGCTCAAGGCCATGGGTGGTCACTAAAAACCCACCAAAAACTTCTTGTGGGCATAGAAAAGTTTTATTACACCATTGTATCATTTTATAAAAGCCCCAATGGGGGCTATTTGTCACAAAATATTGGCATGTAATATATTTTACATTATTCAATAAAATGGTGTTTTTCTATGTTATAATACGTGTCACAAAAAATCATGTAGAAAGTGGAGGAGTTTACACTCACACAACTTAGAGGGACTACACAAGTAGATATTGCATAGAGGGAGAAGCAGATGGAAGAATGGACAATTGGGAGGGAGGAACGATTGGAAGAGAAGGACATGTAATAGCAAGTTACACAAGATATAGGTGTAGTGTGACAAGAGAAAATGGACAAGGTTAGACAAGAAATCAAATAAATTAATGCTACTTTGGAGGAGATGGGCCCACCAAGGTTTGATTTAGACACACTTGGAATATGGATAGAATTTGAACCCATGTATCAAATGGGATCATAAGATACTATGCCACATTAAGAAGTAGATATGTGATCAATATCCCAACCAATGAGTTTTAAGGGTCTTAAGACACATTTGTGAGAATCCAAGGAGGAGACGGTTGTTGTCTTTTCAACAAGATTATCATAGGTACCAATGTTTAGGATCAAATATAATAATCAAATATTTGAGCATTCAATATATGTGGCCAATATTAATAAACAAATATTCATATAAAATAACAATAATATGAAGTAAAATGACCAATATCATTCATGCAATAACATGAATAAAAATTACAATAGAATTGCTCAAACTATATACAAGCTTCTTTATTTGATGCTTGAAATACATATATTCTTCAATACATTTCCTAGAGCTTTGTATCCATAATATAACCTTAGAAATATGACTCTTGGACTCTTTGACTATTTCTCTCCTCACATATCCTAGAGATGTAACCTTTCCTATTCCATGCATAAGATAAACCTCTCATGCCTCTTGGCTTCTCATCTTTCCACTTGTATATATGACTCTTTACTCTCTATTTACTGTTGCACGCTTTATTCTATGATACTTTTCACACTCCTACATCTATACACTTGCACAATTTCTCACTCATCACACTTGCACACATAATTACATGACACTTTTGCATGTATTGCACATACACACATACATAAAGGGTAAATATAAACCACAATCCTAAACTATAGACTCATACCCTAATCTATTACATATTTATATTTGTACTATCAAGGTACCATACATTAGCATGTACCAAATAATGTAATATTTTATAACACCTCCTCTATATTACATTATTTGGTAATTGAACATTTTAGTCTTCAATCTTAAGTCTTCTTTCTTTGACTCATCTTCATTTTTTGTCTCTGACTTTGGCATTGCAACTGGTATTGATTTTCTTCTAAAACTATTCATGCAAAAATTCATACTCTTTCTTTGACCATATTTTAAATTAAAACAAAATTTTGAAGAAATCCATTTAGTGCTATCCTTGTAATAATTTCTTCCATCATATCCCATTTGTGCATACTTATCCATTCATGATTCATATTATCATTTCCTTTGTACCAACAATGTATTTGAGAATGATTGGTACCTCCACAAATTTTACAACAATGAAGATTCCAACATATTTCTATCTTGTGTCCATGCCTACCACAATGTTCACATTTATTTTTTGATTTTTTTAATTCATCATCATCGTGTATTACAATATTACAATGTTCTTTGTCACACACACTATGTGCACACTCTTTGTCTTCACAAAACATGTTCAAATTCTTTGTATCTCATGCACCTTCTAATCTAGGAATAAGTTCTTTTGTCTTTGTCATGGATCTCAAATCACAAGTATCATAGATTGAATTACAATTATTTTTTACATTTTGATGAAGATCACTAGCATCACAACATGTATCAATCATCATTGATTTTAATTCTATGGTATCACTACATTCATTCGTTGTTATAGCCCTTAAATAATTTACTTCACAGGTAACATCTATAAGCTTATTCTTCAAATATTTAATCATTTCTTCTTGTATTCTATTCTATTCTTTAAGTACTTCATTAGAGAGTAATGCCATATACATTATCTTTCCTACATCACTATGTTATGTAAAATCACCTTTAGAGGATTTATTTGCTTCATCAAGATTTGAGCTTAGATAATTACCAAGCATTGAAATTTTTCATCTTTAGCTTCTCTCAAAAGTAATTGTAAGACCCTCTTTAAATTTATTGATGTATTGTCCTTCAATATTTTCTATCATGCGATGTGTACAACACTTTCAATTTTTCAATATTTCTTTAGTCTCTTCTAGTGTAGTATCTTGAATGTTTGCTTGTTCTTCTTGAAGATGTAAATTTTGTTTCTCTTCTTCATTTGTTTTTGACAATCCATGTTTTTGTATCTCTTATTTTTGATCATTTTTTACTTGTTTTTTTCTTGCCATATTTCTAACTCAATTTTTTTAATCAATTCCTTTGGAGTAGAGTTTATTATTTCTCCAAAATTTAAATAATAAATTTTCTATTTCAATCAAATTCTTCATTTTTAATTTTCAATCAAATAGATTCTTTAAAGCAATTTTTAATTCAATTCAAATTATTTTTGGAGTTGAAAACCTTTTCTCTCCAAACTTTAAATTTTATCAAATATCAATTTCAAATTGCAAACTTAATTTGCAAATATAAAATTTCAAAATCAAAAATATTTTTGGGAGTAGAATTCCTTATGGCTCCCTAATTAATAATAAAAAATTAAATTCCCTAAGTCTTATCACTTCATAAAAACTTAAATGACTTAGGTATTTAATTTAGCACCCAATACAAATTATAAAATTATTTAAGGTGATGTTTCTTACCTTAATCTCTAGCCTACCAACTTTTATTCTGCTGATTAATAATAAAAAATTATAAAATAATAAATGTTTCTCAAACGTATTTTCTTCAATGTTGCTTCTAGATTGGATACATCTCTTAGACGTCTCTCTTCAATGCAGCTTCCAAATTGAGTCCTTGTCTTCACTTGACTTGTATCCAAATGGGTAGACTCTTTGGTAATCCCCTTTCTAATTCAGGTGACTTCTCCCTAGGATGCTTGCAATAGCTCCCTCTTTTTATTTTATCTGTTGCTTATTATCTAGTGACTTTTGCCACTCTATATTATTTTTCCTCTCTAGAAAGATATGTATTCTTTGTCTAATTTGATGACAAATGCTATCAATGCATTCATCGACTTTAGATGGTTCAAACTCTATGGTTCTTGAAATGTTTGCTCCCAACTTCTAGTCAAAGAATTTCTCCTTGTGTCTTCAACCCTTCTATTCTCTCTACTTCTATCTTAATACATAATATATTAATTCTTACCAACATTATTCTTCAATATTTATAATTTTAGGATGATATCAATCCTAAAAAATCAAGCAACGTTTCTCCAAAATCAATGATTTTGAGTCAAACTCAAAATATAATATAAGCCTCAATAGCTCTTCAATATTCAAGCTTTAAATTCAAATTCACACCAAAACTTCTTTCTGATGCTAGCTTTGAATATGTCTCTTCAAAAAATGGATAGAGTGTGGTGGCTCTGATACCATAGTTGGCTTTTAATCTAGATTATCACATGTACCAATGTTTAGGATAAAATATAATAATCAAATATTTGAGAATTTAATATATTTGGCCAATAGTAATAAACAAACATTCATATAAAATAACAATAATATGAAGTAAAATGACCAATATCATTCATGTAATAACATGAAGAATTGCTCAAACTGTATACAATATTCTTTATTTGCTTGAAATACATATATTCTTTGATATATTTCCTAGAGCTTTGTCTCCATAATTTAATATTAGAAAGGTGACTCTTGGACTCCTTGACTATTTATCTTCTCACATAGCTGGGATATGCAACCTTTCCTACTCCATGCTTAAGACAAACCTATCATACCTCTTGTATTCTCATATTTCTACTTGTATACATGACTCTAGACTCTCTATTTATTCTTGCACACTTTATTCTATGACACTTTTCATACTCCTACTTATATACACTTGCACACTTTCTCATTCATCACACTTGCACACATAATTACATGATACTTGTGCATATCTTGCACATACACACATACATAAAGGGTAAATATAAATAATTAGCATGGGGATACTGTGGGGGTACATTATAATGTATCAAATAATGTAATATTCTCTAACAAAAATAAATTTTACATATTCCTCTCCTTTGAGGGAGATGCCTATGGAGGTGACCTAGGAGATTATGTAGAAGAGTGCTATTCAAACACTAGAACCACAAGTACCAGAAGTCAACCAATCAATTAAAGCACTAGTGGAAATAGATGTAGAGATTCAAAATATTAAAAAATAACCATTCAATACAAAGAAATAAAAAAGGTATGCAATTGAGAATGGAAAAGCTTCAAATGATGATCAAGTGGATAAAGAAGAAGAGGCTAATGGTGATAGTGACACCAATGAGCACATGTTGATTTATTCTTTCAACCTTAATAAACCACATATAATTGGTGAACTGATTGACAAGAAACTTCATAACTTCTTCAATAGGATCACTAAAGTAATGGATAAGATGCATAGGAACTTTTAATCCAATGTTATTGGTTGATAGGGAACTTAGACACTCGGGTTGAGAGAGGTAGCCAAACTCACCAATTGGACAAGGGATGAGTTGAGGATGAGATAATTGGTCCAAATAATGTAAAATTAGTCCTGGGAGATAAGGTAAGGCAACACTTAGACTATGAATAGGGTAATAGAGATTTTGAAGCATACAAGGGTGTTGTACCACCATCCACCTCACATCTATATTTCAAAACATAAATTTCATATACATTTGATCCCACCAATGGTAAAGGAGTTTAAATTGGCATAAGAGATAAAATAGACATGCTAAATTGAACTTTTGACATAGTTGATTTAGTGGGTGACTATAGGACTACAAAATTTTCATGAAATGGTAAATGTTGGAAATTTGAGTGATTTTATGTTGTCATTGATGTCACATGGATCACATTGAGTTTTGGTGGCCAAAGCATTTCATAAATGAGCATTTATGATATTTTGGAGAGCATGGGTATATACAGGGTTTTTGTGAAAACCAAGGCAGGCAAAATAAAAGGTTTTATTTAAAACCATGGATGACAGATTTGAAATTCTTAAAACCCAGGTTGGATTTTTGTTTCATAGAAAAAGGCGCCCCGGTGATGGAGATATTTAATTTTAAATATTAAAGTTTAAATTTTAAATTATTTAAAATTTAAATTTAAAATTAAAATTAAAATTTAATTTATAGTGCTGACATCAAATAAAGGAAAAGGCATAAAACTAATATTTAATTATAGCGCCGATGTCAAATGAAAGGAGGAGGACATATACATATATATAGCCCAAAGTTTTGATTTATTACTCTAAGCGCTTGATTTGATATTTAGATTCGAATGGTAAAAGAGCCTGCACATCATGTGTCGAAGTGTGTGTGAAAAGGGTTTTAAAAGGCTTACGATTTTTGTGTTCATTGAAGAGACTATTGTGGAGTAAGGCTAAACGTATAGGCCTCCTTGGCCTAGTGGTTCATGTGCTGTGTGTGAAGTAGGAGGTCTTGCGTTCGATTATTGCTGGAGGTCTTTTGCTGTGTTGAAACACGTGAAGCGCATTTTATTTTCGAAGGGCGTAGATATTCGTGACATAAGATTTTTTTGTGTGCTCATTTAGAGCATGTGAGTGCATGGCCCAATGGTAGGTTTTCTATGGTTAAGGCTCTGAGCAAGAAGGTCACGAGATCGAATCTCGTCAGTGTCAGAGGCAAGTTAATAATTTTAAATATATTTTATTTTTCTAAAGTTGCCCTAGGAGGAATAAGGGTTGTGATGCATGTTTAGAAAATGAGAGATTTCTAATGATTTAATTTTTGAAAGTATATCATATTATATATCATTGGAAAGCTTATTTCGAGGGCTATTTGATTAACTTTCTTAGATGGATAAATAAGGTGTGTGTAAAGAGATATTTCTGATTTTGTAAAGAGGTTCAAAAGTGAAGGTTGCTTTGTTCTTTTTCAAAAGAGATTAATTCATTTATGAAGTGACATGGTGTATGTTATTGAGTAGGAATAATAAGGTGTTATTTGGATGTTATTGTTGTGTTATTAATCAAGGTCTCTAATCCTTGTTGAAAGTTGAAAAATAAAGTGTGTTGAGTGAGACAGATTTTGTGGACAACAAAAAGGCTTCTTCATCTTCATAAAAGGTATGGGCACATTCTCCTATTGATTATTTATGGTGGTTGATTTCTGAAATATCATTGGAGAGAAAAGGATTAATTGTGGTTTCCTTTTCTAAAGTAGTTGGTTGAATGCTTCAAGGTTTTATGGGTTGAGAGTTGCTATTAAATCTTGTTTTATAAGCATTATTGTTGAAGCCATTAGTTGTGTGAAAAACCTAAGATAGGGTTTGAGAAGAACATGAGTATCATTGTTATGTGAAGAACATTTTATTAGCATTGTTGTTAAAGCCCATTGGTTATGCAAATAAATTGAACTTGAGAAGAACATGAGTATCATTGTTATGTGAGATTTGTGGTTGAGCATTGTTGAAAATATTTGAGTTGGTTGATACATGCTTGGACTAGGGTTTGTAAGAAAGAGTTGTTCCTTGTGGTAGTTGGTTGAGAAGAGTTGATTGAGCCTAGTCAAGTGATTGTGTGAAGTGGTTGTTCAAGTTCCATGAAACAAACTATTCTATATTCTAGATTTAAGTTGAGATTGAGATTTGAGGATAGAACATATTGATTCTCTAACAATTCTCTTTATGCTTCTATAATATTGATTTGAGTTGAGATTGAGATTTGAGAATAGAACATATTGAGTCTCTAACAATTCTCTTTATGCTTCTATAATATTGATTTGAGTATAGAACATATTGAGTCTCTAAAAATTCTCTTTATGCTTCTATGAGATTGAATTATTGAGCAAGTTCTTGGTGAGCTTGCTAGAGAAGATTTGAGCAAGTTCTTGGTGAGCTTACTAGTGCAGATTTGGGCAAGTTCTTGGTGAGCTTGCTAGTGCAGATTTAGGCAAGTTCTTGGTGAGCTTGCTTGAACAGATTTGGACAAGTTATGTGTGAGCTTGTTGAGCAGATTTGGACAAGTTCTGTGTGAGATTGTTGAGCAGATTTGGATAAGTTCTGTGTGAGCTTGTTGAGCAATTTTGGACAAGTTATGTGTGAGCTTGTTGAGAAGATTTGGACAAGTTCTATGTGATATTATTGAGAAGGTTCTGAGTGAGCCTATTGATAGAGCTTTGGAGGTGATAGAGTATAGAGGATAGAGTCTCAGTGGATAGAGATCCAGCAACCAACACAATTGAAGACAGATCTGAGTGAGGAGTATTCAAGTGGAGAGAGATCCACCAGTCAGTGTACCAGAGAAACAAAGTCTTCTAGAATATCACTAGCCAGAGTAGAAGGGGAAATCGTTCTCCCGTGGAAGAAATCCATGAACTTGAGATTAGGGGATCAACATATCCTTTGGACAAAGATCCATAAACATTGTAATTAGGAAGGATTCCCAAAGAGATTGATTGAGAAAGTTTTACTAAAATTTTTTCTCTGTGAAGTAGCCCACATTGGGTGAACCACGTAAACTATGGTGTCTCTATTGTGTATGGTGTTTTGTGCATTGCTTTGATTACTGCTATTGATACTGCTATCTATACACTGCATAATATTGAATTGAAAAGAAAAGTAAAAAGTGGTCTTATACTGTTCACCCCCCTTCTCAGTATAATCTTGTGTTCTTCAGTAAATAGATCACAAGTGAAGGTAAAACAATAGGCAACATAAGTGAAAAAGTACAAGAAAAACTTTGACAATTCAAGGTGGAGGTCAAAGAAAAACTAACATGACAAGTGTGGGATATGGAAGAGTTGAAGAAGGAATATAATGAGAAATTGCAATATTTGGAGTAGGATAAATCAACAAAAGACCAACAAATTGTAGAGTTGCAAGCTCACTTTGTAGATGTGTAAGGAAAGGTTGTTGCACTAGAAGTCAATAATTAGGAGTTAAGTAAGAAGGTGTATCATCAGGGAGTGTAGTGGGAACAATTTGCATATTATGCTATAAATTTGAAGGTAGAGATAAATGCACTTAATATGCAAATCTATGGGATGGGTGTAGAAATTACCCAAGTCTAGCAACTATCTTCTACCTAGCAACCTACTCCTCAAGGGCAATAGATGAAATAAATAAGGATGTCTACCAATTTAGAGGGTTGGGTAAATATAGTAGCCTATGCTAATACGAAATTATCTCAAGTGCCATATCATACTTAGATGGATGCATACGAGTTTGATTGTATACATTTTAAATGTATAATTTTTCTAATGTATTGTAAATAATTATGTATGTGTACAAAATGTATGTAGAAAGTTGCCATGTAAAAACATATATCTCAAGTATTCAATGTTATGTGTGTACTTAAGTCATTTGTCATAAATAACCATTCCTCATGTAATGAGTAGTTGTTAGTTGTCAAAAATGTACAAGGTTAGTTGCGTAGCTATGCAACTAACTCCCATACCGATTTCCTCATTTAGAGGTCTCTTACATTAAAATAATATATGATGATACAAATAGTATGCATTATCTATTGAACATGATTTATTGAATATATCAATGAAGCTGTTCAAATCCTACTGATAATTATTTGTCTCTATGATTCTTTCATTTGTGCATGTGTTGATTATTGCTACCAACATTTGTTTTTTTCTAATAGTTTATCGTTCCTTCTAATTAGGAATACAATTCCTATACCGCAACTCTAAGACAAGTATAAAATTATGGGAAATGAGACTCTTTTGCATTGTCTAACCAAGGAAAGCAACATTAGAACTTAGAAGAACATAATGAGGCATTTTCAGATTTTGAATTGCATACTAGAGGTATCGACTCTAAAGTGTTAAAGAAATATGGCTATGAATGATAAGGGATTGGAAAGTATAAACAAGGAATGAAAGACCCTATTGGAGTTATTTCAAGCCTTCCACATGTGGGGCTTGGATACTTTGAAAAAGAGAAATTTTCTAAGAAGATTGAAGGTATGTATTCCAAAGTAAAGGAGAAGCTGTCAATACACCAAGATATGTAACATAAGGTAGGTGGTAAAACCAAGGAAGAAGCCTAGCAAAAGTGTCATTCATATCCAATAAGACAATAATTTTTCAAAGAAAAAAAACAACCTCCATGTTGAAAAATTCGAATACAATTTTCTAAGGCTGCAAGCAACAACAGACATGCAACCATGAAAAGAGGTATAAATATCATCTTCTAAATTTCTATATATCATTTTTGTTGGGATCTCTTCAAATAGAAAGTCAAAATTGAAAAAGGTATCCATGATGTCACTACAAAGCCAATAATGATGGAACATAGTTGGATCCCTATATATGAATTCTAATTCCTATATGTGTAAGGTTTTCTAATAGTATCAAATAATTCTTTTTAGAATATGTAATGTAGTTCAATTTACAAGGTAGATTCCAAGCAACCAAATCAAAAATCCATTTACATGATATGATAAATAATTTGAGAACATTGCAACGAGATATTTTAGGTATAATAGGCACAACCTTCCATTTTGGAGGAAGAGAAAAATTCTACTCAACTAGATGCCTAGGAATATACTTTAGTTATCAAGAAGATATCCAATTTTCATCAATGCAAGTAAAGGAGATAATTGTGTTATTTAACCAAGCCAAAAATAGAATCTCATGAAAGAAATAACCAAGTAGTTAACTTGAAAGAGAGAGAATGAGAAATAAATACCTTTATTTTAGAGCATCTATAAAGAGAGAGTGTCTTCCATTGTAAAAAGAAAAGAAAGAAGCATGCTCACACTTTGCAAGACCTATGTAAGCTCTATGAAGAGTATATAGGAGTACTTGAGTATTGGAAACCCCATATACCACCAAGATTATATAAGAAAAAGCACCTATGAGGTATGAGTAGTGATGTCTTAATTTTTTCCATCTCTTATTCAATTTTTTCCATGAATTATCAATTGTCATAAACTTAGTGCATTTTGATGGTATCACTAGTATTTGTTCACTTTGTAGAAGAAGTAATCATCAAAGAAAGAGGTGTAGAAACAATGATCATCAAATTCATAATGATTATCATATAATTTGATTTTTTACATACACAAAGAGATAAGTTTAAAAAATTAAATTACAACTATAGTCTCCATTCAACGTGGAAAAATTCACATATAAGATTTATGCATTTCATCCAACAAAGTTGCAAAAACCTTCATCCAAAGAAACCGTGAGAGGATATTACATATCATCAAGGTATGAGAATCATTCTAGTGAAATCAAACATATGCAAGTTAAACCCCAAGAAAGGAAAAACCTTTTAACCATGAGCAAGGAAAAATGTGAACACTTCTTACCTAAACAAGAATTATGAATATAATTTTTTTCTTATTTATTCCTAAGGTAAAGAAAAATATATAAAACAACCTAATTATTAGGATGTTCATCCATGTAATTTGAACTTTTTGTTGGATGAGTAACCATATTATAGCTTTTGTTGGATAAGTAACCATATTATAGCTATATATTGGAAGAGGCAATCCTCTATCAAGAGTATTAGGTGTTTTATGAAAAATACAACTTGTTATCCCACTTTTTAGGTCAAAATAAAAAAGAAACATACAAATTTATTTACCACTTACATATTTTTTTAATATAAAGAACATACATAATATTAATATAGCTGCTGTTCAACTTCATATAATATTCTTCAATTTTTTTTTTTAAAACACACAGAGCACACATGTCCCTGTTCCCATTAAGTTTAGTTTTAAATTAATAATCCATCCAAATGAGAATGAACAATTCAAATGATAAGAATAGGCTAATGTATAAAATTATGACAATACCAATACTAATATTATTCTTTATCTTAAGAAAATGTTTTTACACTTTTCTATTTTTTTTCTATGTTAGAATTTAATTCCGCTTTAAAACCTCCTCTTCTTCTAACTCTTTGTATACATTTTTCACATTAAATATTATTTTTCTAACACTAAAAACTTTAATTAAAATAAAACAAAAATCAAATTATTTTTTACGAAAAAAATAGACTGAAACAACAACAGCAACAGCCAAAAAAAAAACCGACATAAGCATCTGCAATCGAATTGCACAGGGCTGAATAAGAGTCTGTATAGTTTAGAAGACGCAGGCCATTACTTTTTATATATATTCCATAACTGTTCCACAGTTACGAGAATTTGTAGATTCAGAGAAAATAAAAAATAAGGGTACTGCTTGAAGGAGATTCAGCTGTTGTAACGCTCGTTTAAAAAACGGTAATGAATAAGTGCTAATTAGAATTCAAGTTTCAGATGGGAAAGGTTTGTGACTAAATTTGGATGGTCATTTTGTATGATAAAAAATTTCAAATTCCCTCGTTAAAGTTTCCTATATTATTTAGATAACACACACCTTTATAGCTAGAAATAGCTTATAAAAAATTTCAAATTCCCTCGTTAAAGTTTCAAATATTATTTAGATAACACAGACCTTTATAGCTAGAAATAGCTTAGAACTTTATTTTAGCTAGTGCAAAGATAGGTAACTTAAAAGGATAGGCTGTTTATTGTTAAGATTTGATTTGGTTGGTTCAGTTGGATATTACGGATGGTGGGAGTCTCATTATTATGATAAGGTTTATAGTAGCAGCATCTAATGATTTTAAAGAATAAATCCTAATACCCAATGGTGTTACTGATTTTTTATATATTAAAAAAAAAAAATAGAATGAAGATGAGTAGCATCATGTTTGAATATTCTATGAGAAAGTCATTAAAAGTCTTTTGAATGAAGGTCTCCTTTATATTTATTGTACATTTTAAAATTGGTTAAATACACGCTTACAGATACATTAGGATTTATAGTGACAACACCCAATGCTTTGTGTATTAAAAAAATAATAAAATCTAGGATTTATAATTGATTCTTTTATGTATTATAAAATAATAATAAAATGAACATAGGTAGAGTCATGTTTGAAAATTCCAGGTTGCTACCATGGTGAACATTATTAAAAGTCTTTTGAATGAAGGTCTTCTTTATATTTATTGTATGGTCTTTGTTATACACTTTAACATTGCTTAATTATACAAGCTCACTTACCCATACACTAGTTTATAGTGGCAGCAAAAATAATAAAATTAAGGTTTATACTAACAGCACCCAATGGTGTTACTATTCCCCTGTATATATAAAAAAAAATCAAAATGAAGGTAGGTAGCCCATGTTTGAAAATTGCTACCAATTTGAATAAAGGTCTTCTTTATCTTTATTGTATGGTTTTTATTGCACACTTTAAAATTGGTTAAAAAGACAAACTCACTTACACATACACTAGGGTTTATAGTGGCAGCAAAAAAAAGGTAAAATTAAAGGTTTATAATGGTGTTATTGATTCCCCAATGAAGGTAGGTAGTGCCATGTTTGAAAATTGCTACCCATGTGAACATCATTAAAAGTCTTTTGAATGAAGGTCTTCCTTATCTTTATTGTATGGTCTTTATTGAACACTTTAAAATTGGTTAAATACACAAGCTTGCTTACACATACCAGCCCCCATCTAGTTCAGGAAAAAAAAATTATATAGGTTAAATATATAGTCAACCTTATTTATAGGTTGATTTTTGAATAGTCATGAACATTAATCAAAAAATAAAATTTTTTATTTTCGGGAAAAAAAAATTATATATGTTAAATATATAGTCAACCTTATTTATAGGTTGATTTTTCAATAGTCATTAACATTAATTAAAAAATAAAATTTTCTATTTTAATAATTTAAATTATTATTGTTTATATATTTAAGTTTTAATTTTTAAGATTTTTGAATTAAATAAATCAAAATTATTAGTTAACTTGTTTTAATTAAAAATTAGTTTTTTATTAAAATAAATTTAGTTGGCTGTTTTAGTTGGATGCCACGGAGAGTGGAGTTTCATCGTCATGCTAAGGTTTAGTGGCAGCATCTAGTACCCAATGGTGTTACAAATTTTATTATATATTAAAAATAATAAAATGAAGATGAGTAGCACCATGTTTGAATACTAGAAGTCATTAAAAGTGTTTTGAATGAAGGTCTTCTTTTATCTTTATTTATTATACACTTTAAAATTGGTTAAATACACACTTACACACATTAGGATTTATAGTAACAGCACCCAATGCTGTGTGTATTAAGAAAATAATAAAATCTAGGGTTTATAATTGATTCTTCTATGTATAAAAAATAATAATAATAAAATGAACATAGGTAGCGCCCTGTTTGAAAATTCCAGGTTACCATGGTGAACTTTATTGGGCCAGGTTACCATGGTGAACTTTATTAAAAGTCTTTTGAATGAAGGTTTCTTTATATTTATTGTATGGTCTTTGATATACACTTTAAAATTGCTTAAATATACAAGCTCACTTACACATACACTATGGGTTTAGTGGCAAAAAAAAATAATAAAATTAAGGGTTTAAACTAGCAGCACCCAATAATGTTATTGATTTCCCTATATATTAAAAAAAATCAAAATGAAGGTAGGTAGCGCTATGTTTGAAAATTTCTACCAATGTAAATGCCATTAAAAGTCTTTTGAATGAAGGTCTTCTTTATCTTTATTGTATGGTTTTTATTGCACACTTTAAAATTGGTTAAAAACACAAGATCACTTACACAATACACCAGGGTTTATAGTGGTAGCAAAAACAATAAAATTAAAGGTTTATACTAGCAGCACCTAATGGTGTTATTGATTCCTCAATGAAGGTAGGTAGTGCCATGTTTGAAAATTGCTACCCATGGGAAGGTTATTAAAAGTCTTTTAAATGAAGGTCTTCTTTATCTTTATTGTATGTGATGAGCAAGGTGCAGCAACAGTATTGTCATTGTTGTCAACACAATCAGACAGATCGGTTGATGCAGTGGACAGGAGTTAAGAGGTTCTTCAGAGTATGTACAGTGATTTTCCAAAAGATCGAAGTGGCCCATATACTAAAAATCAAAAGAAAATCACAAGGAAGAAAACTGTCGCGATATCGCGACATGTTGAGCAAGAAAGAAAAACTGTCGCGATATCGCGACATGTTGAGAAGAAAGCAAAACTGTCGCGATTTCGCGACATGTTCGGAGAGAAAGCGCAAGCAAGCAAAACTGTCACGATTTCGTGACATGTTCGGAGAGAAAGCGCAAGCAAGAAAAACTATCACGATTTCATGACATGTTCGGAGAGAAAGCGCAAGCAAGCAAAACTGTCACGATTTTGTGACATGTTCGGAGAGAAAGCGCAAGCAAGCAAAACTGTCACGATTTCATGACATGTTGGAAGAGAAAAAGTATCACGATTTCATGACATATTGCAAGAGAGATAGTAAGGAAGAAAAAGTGTCACGATTTCATGACATATTGCAAGAGAGAGAGTAAAGAAGAAAAAGTGTCATGATTTCGTGACATATTGCAAGAGAGATTGTACGGAAGAAAAAGTGTCACGATTTCATGACATATTGCAAGAGAGATAGTCCGAGAGAAAAAGTGTCACGATTTCATGACATATTGAAGAAGAGAAAGAGCTAAGAGAAAAAGTGTCACGATTTTGCGACATATTGCAAGAGAGAGAGTCTAAGAGAAAAAGTGTCACGATATCGCGACATGTCAGGTTTTCACGACCCGAAGGCAAGAGAAAGAGCTAAGGAGAAAAAGTGTCACGATATCACGACATGTCAGGTTTTCATGACCCGAAGGCAAGAGAAAGAGCAAAGGAGAAAAAGTGTCGCGATATCGCGACATGTCGAGTTTTCATGACCCGAAGGCAAGAGAAAGAGCAAAGGAGAAAAAGTGTCACGATATCGTGACATGTCAAGTTTTCATGACCCGAAGGCAAGAGAAAGAGCAAAGGAGAAAAAGTGTCACGATATCACGACATGTCAGGTTTTCATGAACCGAAGGCAAGAGAAAGAGCAAAGGAGAGAAAGTGTCACAATTTCATGACATGTCGCATTTTCATGACTAAAGGAGGAGAGAGAAAGTAAGAAGGCAGAAGTGTCGCGATATCATGACAAAAGTAAAGAGGAAGAGTACAGAGGCGAAAGTGTCACGATATCATGACATGTTGTGTTTTCATGGGTACAAGCCAAGAAGAGTAGCAAGGAGGCGAAAGTGTCATGATATCGTGACATGTTGTGTTTTCATGAGTACAAGCAAACAAAAGAAGCAAGGAGGCGAAAGTGTCACGATATCACGACATGTGTTTTCATGAGCGAAAGCCAAGAAGAGGACAAAGAGGCAGAAGTGTCACGATTTCATGACAGGTCACTTTAGCATGAGCTAAGAAGAGAACCCAACTAAAATAAGATATGTGACAGTTAACTGAAGTTATACGATAGTTATAGTTGCAGTTATAGAGAAAAATCATGCAACTAAAATAAGAAGAGTTAACTGAAGTCAGTATGACAGTTACAGGAGTAGTTATAGAGAAAATCATGCAGCCAAAATAAGAAGAGTTAACCAAAGTCAATACGTCAATTACAAGTGCAGTTACAGAGAAAAATCATGCAGCTAAAATAAGAACAATGAACTGAAGTCAGAATGACAGTTACAAGGCCAGTTACGGAGTGAAAGCATCGAGCGACGGTTAAACTGAAAGTCATCAATCGAAGACCAAACAAAGAGCCGTAACTATTAATAGGATGCATGAGAGAATACTGTGTGATAAAGGAGTTACATATAGAAGTTTCTATTAATAAGTTGCATGCAAAAATATGGAAGTTAAAAATAGAATCAGAACTTTGTTATAAAAGGAGGTCTGCGTGGAGAATTACGTGCTGCTGAAATAGAGTGAAAGTGCTGCAAGAAGAGGGTTGGAAGAGTGTCGTAAGAGAGCGTTAAGCAGAGCCGTGAGAGCCATAAAAGTGCAGTAAGCAGAGCCTTAAGTGTGTGTGGTGTTTTGGTGAATAGAGAGAGAGGTTGGGTTAGCAATAGACCAGTCAGGGTCTTGAATAAGCAAAGGCATTTTTATGTCAATCTTATAGCTTCAAAATTGCAGTCCAAGTTGGTGCTTGGAATTAGGGGTTGGTGCTCCTTTCTGTTGGTGCAGATAAATTAGGGGTTGGTGCTCCTTTCTGTGGGTGCAGATAAATCAGGGGTTGGTGCTCCTTCCAGTTGGTGCTGGTAAATTGATTGTAAAATTGGTATTTTGCAAAGGCTAGATTTGGACGGTAATCCAAGCAGTCATTTTTGAGGAGTAGCCAAATTGGTGAACCTCGTTACATCGTGTGTTGTGGAATGCTCTCTTGTTATACTTGCTTTATCTGATTTAAATCTTCATTGTTTCAGTATTAAGAGTTGTAGATTTGAATTTAAATAGCTACACTGATTCACCCCCCCTCTCAGTGTCATTGTGAGACTAACAATTGGTATCAGAGCCAGCTTCCCTTATCAAGCTTAACCAGCTAGGGTGATCTTGGATTAGTAGGCAATGGCAGGTGGTGAAGGATTCTCTTCAAACAAAGCACCATTGTTTGATGGAACTAATTACTCATTTTGGAGACTCGGGATGCAGACATATCTGTGTGCTTTGGGATACGACATTTGGGAGTCAGTAGACAGTGGATACACAATACCCACCACTCCTCCAACCGATGTTGTCGGTAAGAAATTGTTTGAGAATAACTCTAAAGCAAAGAATGCTATCATGTGCGGTTTAGTGGACAACGAACTGATAAATATTATGAGTTGTAAAATGGCAAAAGACATGTGGGACAAACTAAGGAGCATTCATGAAGGAGACGACAAGATCAAGGAGGCCAAGTTACAAACGCATCGAGCTCAGTTCGAAGCATTAAATATGAATGACGATGAGAATATAGAGGCATACATGCTGAGAGTTAATGGAATCATTAATGCGATTAGAGGACTCGACGAGGAAATGGAAGATGTTGTCATCGTGAAAAAGGTACTAAGATCTCTTCCCCAAAGATTTGATTCTAAAGTTTTAGCAATAGAAGAAGCTAAAGATCTAAATACTTTTAGTATGGATGAGATGCATGGTTCTTTGACTGCATATGAGATGAGAATAGGAAAAACTAAACCCACAGATAGAGAAGCTGCTTTTAAAGCACATAAAAATATAAAAGCAAAGCAAGAATCCGAGGAAGAAGAGACATCAGATGAAACGGAAGCAAACTTTGTTCGAAAACTAATAAGGGGAAAAGGAAAATACAGAGGAAAGCTACCATTTAAGTGTTTCAACTGTGGAGGCGTTGGGCACTTTGCAGCTAAATGTCCACTTAATGAGAAAAACAAAAGTGATGAAGGTTCACATCAAGAAAGAAGTGACTGGAAGAAGAAACCAAATTTTAGAAAAGGCAACTTCAAGAAGAAAAGTTTCATATCCAAGAATGTCAGTCCTTCAGAAGACAACTCTGGTGAGGATTCTGAAGAAGAAACAGGTGAAGCTCTTTTCATGGCATTCGAAGAAGAAAAAATAGAAGAAAAATAGGAATGTGATAAAAAATTTGAGGCTGAGGCTGAAGTAGATCTGGAAGGTGAGTTGGTCGCTGCACTTCAAGAGCTGAGTATAGAAAGGAAAAAGAATAAGAAAACTTCAAGAAAGCTTGAGGATGCCAATGAAATCATAACCAACTTGAAAGTACAGATAGACAAATTTAAGAAAATATCTGAAGATATCGAAGTACAATTAACCATGAAAATAGATGAGTGCAGCAAGCTAGAAGAAGAGATTGTTGGTTTAAGGATGCAGCTAGAAGAGATGAATCAAAAAATGAGTTGCTATCACAAACTTGAAGGAAGTTCTATGAAGCTGGATAAGATTATAAATAACCAAAGGACTACAGGCATCAAATTTGGGTTAGGTTTCATCGAAGGAGAATCATCAAATGGATCAAAGGCCATAACTATAGAACCCATAAAGAATGAAGACAAGATCAGGGTTGATCAAGAAAAAATGAATCATGCTAAAGAAAGCAATAATGCCAGGCACGAGAGGAGTATTGACAATGATGGATTCACCAATGTCACTCATCAAAGGAGAAGAAGATTTATGGCTCCCACTACAAAATGGCAAAGACCATCACCCAGGTTCACTCATTCCTTTTCTGGTTATTGTTTTAAATGCAATGGTTATGGACATAAGATTTCTGATTGCAAGTATAATGTAGGACAAAGGAACTTTACCAATAGAAATGTTTTTTCACCATTGATGGATTATGCAGTAGAATGTTATAACTGTCATAATTTTGGGCACATTGCAAGAAATTGTCGAAGTACATTTGCAGCAAATAAACATCAGGGAAGAAAATTTCAACCAAATGGTTTGAGACAAAATAGAAAATTTCTCGAAAAACATGCACAGGCTACTGACAAAGAAAAGTCAAAACAAGTGACCAAAACTGCAATCAAACCAGAGTGGAAAGAAAAGGAGCGAACCAAGGAAGAAAAGGAATCCTTGATTGTACAGACAACATTTAAAGCACAGAACAAATCTGCACCATGGATACTTGATAGTGGATGCTCCAGTCATATGACAGGTGACAAACAAAAATTTGAAAAGTTACAGAAATATGAAGGTGGTTCTGTAAAATTTGGAAATAATGATGGAGCTAAGATAGTTGGCAAAGGATCAGTTAAGATCAGTGATGGAAAAATCAAGTCGAAAGAAGTCTTGTTTGTGATTGGTCTGAAGCATAACTTGTTAAGCGTAAGTCAGATTTGTGACAGAGGTCATGAAGTAATTTTCAAGAAGCAGGGTTGTGAAGTCAGAACAACAAACTGTGGAAAGTTGATAGCAACTGGATCAAGGACATCTGGCAACCTGTATACTCTCTCAGAGACTTCAGAAGGAGCATGCTTGATTGGACAGGAAGAAGAAAATTGGCTGTGGCACAAGAGGCTCGGTCATATTAGTTTTGACAATCTAGTAAAAATCAGCTCAAAAAGGGCAGTGAGAGATATTCCCACCATTGGTAAACCATTAAATAGCATTTGTGCTTCATGCCAAAAGGGGAAGCAAACTAGAGCCACATTTAAAACAAAAGAGTACTTCACAAGCAAACCTTTAGAACTAATACATACCGATTTATGTGGACCCATGAGAACGCAAAGCATAAATGGTGACAAATACTTTATGTTGTGCATAGATGACTATTCCAGGATGACATGGGTACTATTTTTGAAGCTTAAATCAGATGCCTTTGAGATGTTCAAGATTTTCAAAAAACAAGTTGAGAATCAAACAAGAAAAAGGATTAAATGTTTAAGATCAGATAGAGGAGGAGAGTTCATTTCAGAGGAGTTTGCAGAGTACTATGAAAAATATGGGATTAGGAGACAGTTTTCAGCAGCAAGGACACCTCAACAGAATGGTGTGGTAGAAAGAAAGAACAAGACAGTGCAAGAAATGGCATGGACTATGTTGACTGAGAGCAAAATAGCAGACAAATTTTGGAAAGAGGCAGTCCATACTACGGTTTACATCCAAAATAGGTGCATGTTGAGGACGCATGAAAGCAAAACTCCGTATGAGCTGTGGTTCGGTAAAAAGGCAACAACAAGATACTTTAAAGTTTTTGGAAGCAAGTGTTACATCAAAAGAACTGAAGATAATCTTGGAAAGTTTGAAGATAGAGCTGATGAAGGTATTTTTCTTGGCTATTCGACAAAAAGCAAAGCCTACACATGCTACAACAAGAGGCTAAAGAAAATTGTGGAGAGTGCCGATGTTAAAGTTGATGAAGGTAGGGAACGAGAAAGAAGCTATAAAGAAAACTACCCAATTTATGAAGAAGTTATTGAAGGAGATGAGGAAAAGGAAACGGAAAAGAAACAGAAAATTGACTCAGATGAGTTAAGTAGTGATTCAGAAGAGGAAGAAAACAAGAAATTCAAAACAGGCAGCTGGCAGAAAAATCATCCTAGAGAGCAAATAATTGGAGACCCCACAGTTGGTGTTCAGACAAGAAGAAGAGTAGTAAGTAACTACTCTCTATTATCCAGCATTGAGCCCAAAAATGTTGTTGAAGCAAGCAAAGATGAAAGTTGGATGACGACAATAAATGAAGAATTAGACCAGATCGAGAAAAACAAAACCTGGGAGTTAGTACCAAGACCTGCAAATAAAAATATAATCGGTACTAAATGGATTTTTCGAAACAAATTGAATGAAGATGGACAGGTAGTCAGGAATAAAGCAAGATTGGTCTGTAAAGGCTATGCACAAGTTGAAGGTATTGACTTTGAGGAAACCTTTGCACCTGTGGCCAGACTAGAGGCAATAAGAATGTTTCTGGCTTTAGCAGTTCACAAGAATTTCAAAGTTTATCAAATGGACATGAAATCAGCATTTCTGAATGGAAAACTTGAAGAAGAGGTCTATATTGAACAGCCAGATGGTTTCCAACTCGGTGATAATCCCAACTTCATCTGCAAGTTGAAGAAAGCATTGTATGGCTTGAAACAGGCACCCAGAGCATGGTATGCAAGGCTAGACAACTATCTTACTCAACAAGGGTTCAAAAAAGGTATGGTGGATAGCAATTTGTATGTCAAAACAGAGAATGGCCATCTCATTGTCCTTGTTGTATACGTAGATGATATCATTTTTGGCAGCAACAATGATGATTCATGTAAAGATTTAGCAATTAAGATGCAGAAAGAATTTGAAATGTCAATGATTGGTGAACTTTCATATTTTCTCGGACTGCAAGTTAATCAAAATGAGAAGGGCATATTTATTTCTCAAGTTAAATATGTGAAAGAGATGCTAAAAAAGTTCACAATGGAGGATTGTAAGCCTGTTAGCACTCCCATGATGACAGGTTGCAAGTTGAGCAAGGATGAAAAATCTCCAGATGTTGATCAAACCATGTACAGATCTATGATTGGGAGCCTACCGTATTTGACAGCTACCAGACCAGATATCTTACAGGCAGTTTGCATGGTAGCACGATTTCAGGCGAGTCCCAAGGAGACTCATGTGACAAGAGTGAAGAGGATTCTTCGGTATCTGAAGGGTACTATGGAGTATGGGTTATGGTATCCGAAAGGTAAGGACTTCACCCTTATTGCGTATTCAGATGCAGATTGGGCAGGATGTGTCGATGACAGAAAGAGTACCAGTGGAGGTGCATTCTATCTTGGAGATAGGTTGGTTGCATGGCACAGTAAGAAACAAGAGTCAGTCTCTTTATCCACAACAGAGGCAGAATATATTGCAGCAACTACGTGTTGTACGTAGGTCTTATGGATGAAACAAACCCTGAAAGATCTTGGCATTAACTTCAGTGAGCCAATTTTAGTTAAGTGTGATAACACCAATGCCATTAACATCTCAAAGAATCCGGTTATGCATTCTCGCACAAAACATATTGCTATCCGATATCACTTTCTGAAGGAGAAAGTTGCGGAAGGTGAGGTAAAGTTGGATTTTGTCCCAACTACAGAGCAAGTAGCGGATATCTTCACAAAACCGCTGCCCAAAGAAATTTTTGAGTACCTTCGCAATAAATTGGGAGTGGTCATGCTTCCCAAGAATTGACTAGCTATCGGGACCACATTCTCAGGGGGAGCATTTATATATTTGCTTATCTTTTTGCTCATATTTGTAAGTTTTGCTAACTGTCATAACGTGTGCCTGAGAATGTTGTGCATGGACTCAGGGGGGAGTCTGCATCAGCCCTTTGGTATTATTGTCAAAGGGGGAGAAGAATTACAGGAAATTGCACGTGTGTTGCCAACAATTCCAAAGGGGGAGATTGATGAGCAAGGTGCAGCAACAGTATTGTCATTGTTGTCAACACAGTCAGACAGATCGGTTGATGCAGTGGACAGGAGTTAAGAGGTTCTTCAGAGTATGTACAGTGATTTTCCAAAAGATCGAAGTGGCCCATATACTAAAAATCAAAAGAAAATCACAAGGAAGAAAACTGTCGCGATATCGCGACATGTTGAGCAAGAAAGAAAAACTGTCGCGATATCGTGACATGTTGAGCAAGAAAGAAAAACTGTCACGATATCGTGACATGTTGAGAAGAAAGAAAACTTCATGATATCACGACATGTTGAGAAGCAAGAAAAACTGTCATGATTTCATGACATGTTCGGAGAGAAAGAGCAAGCAAGCAAAACTATCATGATTTCATGACATGTTCGGAGAGAAAGCACAAGCAAGCAAAATTATCAATTTGCTGACATGTTCGGAGAGAAAGAGCAAGCAAGCAAAACTATCATGATTTCATGACATGTTCGGAGAGAAAGCGCAAGCAAGAAAACTGTCACGATTTCACGACATGTTGGAAGAGAGAAAGGCAAGTAGAAAAGTGTCACGATTTCGTGACATATTGCAAGAGAGATTGTACGAAAGAAAAAGTGTCACGATTTCATGACATATTGCAAGAGAGAGAGTCTGAAAGAAAAAGTGTCACGATTTCATGACATATTGCAAGAGAGATTGTACGAAAGAAAAAGTGTCACGATTTCATGACATATTGCAAGAGATAGAGTACGAAAGAAAAAGTGTCACGATTTCATGACATATTGCAAGAGAGAGAGTAAGAAAGAAAAAGTGTCACGATTTCGTGACATATTACAAGAGAAAGAGCTAAGGAGAAAAAGTGTCACGATATCACGACATATTATTGCACCCGAAGGCAAGAGAAAGAGCAAAGGAGAAAAAGTGTCATGATATCCGACATGTTTTCACGACCCGAAGGCAAGAGAAAGAGCAAAGGAGAAAAGTGTCACGATATCACGACATGTCACGTTTTTGCGACCCGAAGGCAAGAGAAAGAGCAAAGGAGAAAAAGTGTCATGATATCGCGACATGTCGGGTTTTCATGACCCGAAGGCAAGAGAAAGAGCAAAGGAGAAAAAGTGTCGTGATATCGCGACATGTCGGGTTTTCATGAACCGAAGGCAAGAGAAAGAGCAAAGGAGAGAAAGTGTCATGATTTCGTGACATGTCGCATTTTCATGACTAAAGGAGGAGAGAGAAAGTAAGAAGGCAGAAGTGTCGCGATATCATGACAAAAGTAAAGAGGAAGAGTACGGAGGCGAAAGTGTCACGATATCGTGACATGTGTTTTTGTGGGTACAAGCCAAGAAGAGTAGCAAGGAGGCGAAAGTGTCGCGATATCGTGACATGTTGTGTTTTCACGAGTACAAGCAAACAAAAGAAGCAAGGAGGCGAAAGTGTCACGATATCGCGACATGTTGTGTTTTCGCGAGCGAAAGCCAAGAAGAGGACAAAGAGGCAGAAGTGTCACGATTTCGTGATAGGTCACTTTGGCACGAGCTAAGAAGAGAACCCAACTAAAATAAGATATGTGACAGTTAACTAAAGTTATACGACATTATAGGTGCAAATTCGATTAAAGAAAATCATGCAGCTAAAATAATAAAAGTTAATTGAAGTCAGTACATCAGTTAAAGTGCAGTTACAGAGAAAAATCATGCAGCTAAAATAAGAACAGTGAACTAAAGTCAGAATGACAGTTACAGGGCCAGTTACGGAGTGAAAGCATCGAGCGACGGTTAAACTAAAAGTCATCAGTCGAAGACCAAACAAAGAGCCGTAACTATTAATAGGATGCATGAGAGAATACTGTGAGATAAAGGAGTTACATATAGAAGTTTCTATTAATAAGTTGCATGCAAAAATATGGAAGTTAAAAATAGAATCAGAACTTTGTTATAAAAGGAGGTCTGCGTGGAGAATTACGTGCTGCTGAAATAGGGTGAAAGTGCTGCAAGAAGAGGGTTGGAAGAGTGTCGTAAGAGAGCGTTAAGCAGAGCCGTGAGAGCCATAAAAGTGTAGTAAGTAGAGCCTTAAGTGTGTGTGGTGTTTTGGTGAATAGAGAGAGAGGTTGGGTTAGCAATAGACCAGTCAGGGTCTTGAATAAGCAAAGGCATTTTTATGTCAATCTTATAGCTTCAAAATTGTAGTCCAAGTTGGTGCTTGGAATTAGGGGTTGGTGCTCCTTTCTGTTGGTGCAGATAAATTAGGGGTTGGTGCTCCTTTCTATGGGTGCAGATAAATCAGGGGTTGGTGCTCCTTCCAGTTGGTGCTGGTAAATTGATTGTAAAATTGGTATTTTGCAAAGGCTGGATTTGGACGGTAATCCAAGCAATCATTTTTGAGGAGTAGCCAAATTGGTGAACCTCGTTACATCGTGTGTTGTGGAATGCTCTCTTGTTATACTTGCTTTATCTGATTTAAATCTTCATTGTTTCAGTATTAAGAGTTGTAGATTTGAATTTAAATAGCTACACTGATTCACCCCCCCTCTCAGTGTCATTGTGAGACTAACAGTATGGTTTTTATTGTACACTTTAAAATTGATTAAATACACGAGATCATTCACACATACCAGCACCCATCTAGTTTGAAAAAAAAAAATAATATATATTAAATATATAGTGAACTTTATTTATAAATTGATTTTTGAATAGTCATTAACATTAATTAAAAAATAAAATTTTTTATTTTAATAATTTGGATTATTATTGTTTATATATTTGAGTACTATTTTTAAGATTTTTGAATTAAATAAATCAAAATTATTAGCTAACTTGTTTTAATTAGAAATTAATTTTTTTATTAAAATAAACACTTAAAACTTTAAAAAAATATTGACTAAAAAAATTAAATATTGGAATCATCTTTAATATTTGAAATGTAGTAATTTTCCTATCATATTACACAATTCAAAAACACATCAACATTCTTATAAATTTCATTAACTTTGAATTTAAAGGCTAGGGGTTTGTAGTGAGAACACGAAATTTTCTTAAATAAAATAAAATAAAAATAGGTAATGTCATGTTTGAAAATTCCAGGGAAACATATTTTTTTAAATAAAATCTTTTTTATTTGCACATTTTAAAATTGGTTAACTTACATATATACCATATACCATGCTTCATTGTGGAGCGTGGTGTGTGTGAAAGTGAGCTTGTGTAAAAAAATAAATATATATTAAATATGTAGTCTATCAAGTCACATTAGATTTCAATATTTTAAGGAAGTTCCTTTATTTATAAGTTGATTTTTAGATAGATATTAAAATTAATTAAAAATTAAAATTTTTAATTTTAATCATCAAAATTATTATTTTTATATATTTTAATTTCAATTTTTACAATTAATAAAAATATTAGTTAAATTGTTTTAATTGATTTTTTTTAAAACAAACACTTACCCAAATAAAATACTGCAGTCATCCTTAATATTTGAAATGTAGGTAACCTTGCAGTCATCAAGTAGTCTGATCTGAATCCTTTAAACATAATGGTACCAATCCCAAGGGACTGGTGGTTCCCCTCACACCAGGTCAACATTATGTGATATAGGCTTATTGGAGCAGCCCATTTGGTGGTTTGAATCCTACACTTGCACAATTATTAAAAATAGAATAACGTGGATGTAACCAACTCCTCTATGTATCAAAATTATATATATATATATATATTGAAATGTAAGTAACCTTCTTGTAATTCAAAAACACACCAAAATTCTTATGAATGTTATAGGTTCCAAAATATTTGAAAATATAAGCCATCTTTTTATTATAATATAAAATTTAAAAGTATATATTTATTTATGTTTCATCTGCTAACCTGAATTGGAGAGGGAGACCCATGTTTTTTTAAGGAGAGTTGGTTACAACCACTATTTTTTTAGTATTTGGTCAGTGCAGTGCAGTTTTCAAATGGACTGCTCCCAACAAACAGAAGACCCCATGTTGCAGTGCAGTTTTCACATGGACTGCTCCCAACAAACAGAAGACTCCATGTTACTATGCCTTGATGAGTATGACCCCAATTATCATCCTTGTACTTCACATTAATTAATTAATTAATTAATTAATATAAATAAATAAATAAATAAATAAAACGAGGCGAAGTATACGAAATAGCAAACCACACTCTCTAAAATCATAAGGAAGAGTTCTCCCAGTAATTTGAAAAGTATATGCATTTGTATAATTTTTTTTTTGTTATAGTGAAGTATATATCTATGTATTTACGGTGTGTTCTCGTAGGGCTTTTCTTAAAAAATATATTAATTCATGTACGTTGTGTTCTGGTGAAGTGTGAAGTATATATTTATTTATATAAGTAAATAATTTTATTCTTGGAAATTGGATTGTAATAGTTTAATATTTTATTATAAGTAGTTTTGGTCAAGTATATAAGTAAATAATTTTGTTCTTGGAAATTGGATTGTTATAGTTTAATTTTTTATTGATAAGTATTTTTTTGGCCTTACTACGGATTATGGTTGAGAGGGAATTGTTGAGTCCCGCAGGAAGGGACTATTCAGCCATATGAGTTGGTCATATATACTTGAATAATATTAAAAAAAAATCAATAGTATAATTATATATTAGCTTTTATTAAAATTTTAATTATAAATAAATAAATAAATAAATAATTAATTAATTAATTAATGGTTGTATAAAGTTGGAAGTAAAGTTTATTTTTTTCTTGTTTTAAAATATAAACAAGTATTTTTAAGTATAAGCTAGAAGCAAGTTTAAACATAAGTAAATGTAAGGAATAATTTTATTAGAGTCAATATATGACAAAAGATTGAAAAGCAAAAATAGGGAGAAGGAGATGATTTTTTTTTTTTGGGTATTATACAAAATTCAATATGAAGCAAATAGATCATATCATAGTAGAAGCTAGATTTTCTATTCCAATGAAAGTGTTAAAAAACCTTTTTACTTGTTAGAATATAATGTGCACTATGCCTTGTTGTTGACACTTGTCATGTTTTTCATATAGGCTTATGCCTATATATTGTAATCTCATTCTTGTATAATATATCTCATATTTTGTTCATTTCCAACATTTGGTATCAGAGCTCAGGCGCTCTCCGGAGCTTGTGAGCTTGAGGGGGATTTCCCTCATGGAAATTCTCTCCTCATTTTTTTCTCCAAATTTTCCCCATTTTTTTTTTCTTTTCAAATCAGGGAGTATGTTCTCCATCTTTCAATGGATCAGAAACTAGACATTTGACGGAAAAATCTATTCTGCAATTTTTCCCTATGTATCATCCCGAAGAAGTAGTTTCTCTATAGAGAAACGAAAAATGAGATACTAATATTTTTTTATTTAAATTTTTGATTTGTTGATGCAACTGCTGAAGAACACTTGTTGTCACTTGCTATCTCTTGTTGAAGGATGTTCTAGTATTAATTAGTTTATTAGACCACCGATCCCATGCATACTCGGGGTAAAAATCATTGTATACGAAGACCAAGGCCCCATTAAAATTTAATATAAAATAAAGTTATTTCATTGTACTTGCTTGCTTCTTGTCATTTGTATGGTGCATCTTCTTTTAGCTTACACTTAGTATTCGTCTAACACCATCAATCATTGATCACTATAATCAAAGAACCTTTTAAATGAGGTTATGAAAAAGTTGCTCACTAATGAGGTATACTTAGTTAATTTCATTTGATTTAAAAATTATTAGGTAACTAAAAGAAATACAACTTTTCTCCAACAAGTTTACCAAACAATACAATTGTATTGCTTATTTTTTGTTAAAATATCTTATGAAGGTTGCTTATTATTTTGCATTTTTTTTTTGATATTATGCCACAACGTAGTGGGTTCTTACCACATACACCCAATAGTTCCCCTCTAAGGTTAGATAAACTAAATTATAAATACATGTAAGCTATGCTACTTAAGATAAATCAAAAGAAGGTTTAACATTGATACTAATGATCCCTCATGGTATGAGGTGTTGAAATTGTAATATGATTCATGACCAAGAGCTGAAATTGTGCGGTGTATTAGATAGGCCTAAGGGTATTTCATTATACAATGTATTAGTTATTTTAAAATATTTTATTATGGAAGCCTTATGGGTCATGGTTAAATTTGTTATGGTTAAACCTTATTTATGACTTGTAATTAACCTAAAGCCCTCTTGTTGTGTCGACTTACGTTACAATTTATGATGTAATTGGGGTTTTTGTATTGTCATAAATACCTCCCTCACACTCATTTGATTATCAAAGGGTTGTGCAATATTATTTATGGATATGGTGTTTATGTAAGGTGCCTATGGATGCCCACCAAACCCTTCTCTTTTCACTCTTCTTTTTCATTCCTTGTATAATATTTGAATGCATGGTTTTCTTTTGTTTGATTCTAGAAAGCATTATGAATTTCAACATGGTATTAGAGAGGGTATAGAACTACCTCACTTAGTCATGCAAGAAGATTTTTTGGTGCCTCTGATTTTTCTTTTGAACCAAAGGATGATTCTCCCTTTTTTATCTCACCCACTTATTTTGCTTAAGAGGTAAAAATTTATGCTTTTTATTTTTATCCATTTATCCATTTTTTTGAAGAATTTCCATTGTTTACAATGATCATCTATAGAAGCTAAGAACCAAGTTGACTACTAGGACTCTGATCCCTTTGAGCCATACACTTCTACCCTACCTTTTCCTTAGATTTTATGCTTTGAATTTGAATTTTAAGGGCAACCCCTTTGCATGCCCTAGCTTGGGCTTGGTAGTCTCTCTGTAGGAAGCACATATTATATTTCCCTATGGGGAAAGTATGTGTCCCATATTGTTATGTAGGATGACCATTGTGGCTAGATGGATGCACTTGAAGGTATTTCTCCTTGAACATTGCAAGTTTGAGTCATAAAAAGTGATGGTTTTGGTGGTTGCACAAGGTTTAAAATTTTCTCATGGAGCCATTTGTTATTTTTTAGGTAAAATGTCCTATCTATCAATGGTTATGGCATGGAAGTCTAGTGTTGGTATTGTGGAGGATATGGCATAAGGTCGATTCATGAATGATCACCCTTTACCACTTTAAGGCCATATGTTTAGTTCCTATGGGAGACTTTAAATTTTGAACTTAATCGCATTGTGTCTCTATCAGATAGTAGGAGTGCATTTATAGGATTTGGTTGCAGGTTCAAACCAAAAATTGATACCTTTAGTCATTGAAAGTGGGGAGGTCAAAAGGTTAAATGTGAGCTGCCCTTTTTGGCTCCATAAAAAATATGGATAAGTTGGTTAGTGTGTGGCGTTTAGCTCAAGGGAGACTTGAGTTTGATCCTCTTTGAGTTCCATTGGGCACTTTAAATTATTTTAATAAATATGTGGTCAATGTCATGGTCAACGTGGTCCTCCATTGTGCCACACCAATATACTTTTACATATTTAAAAATTTTCAACCAATAGAGTGGAAAAAAGTGGTAGTAATTAGGTAGAGAAGAAGAGGAAGTGGTAAACCAGAATCAAAGCATATCAAAAAATATGATTTTTCCAAGTGATAGGTTAGGATTAGCACTTGAAACCCTAAGGTTTTGGTATTTAATTTTTATTTTTTATGGTTCATTAGAGCAAAACTTCTAGAAGCCATAAATTTCATATACGGAATCATTTTGATCCCTTTTTTCAAGTTGTATGATTTTTTGATCTCTACACACTAGTGGTATTAGTTCACAAACTTGCTATAGTGCTAAGGGTCAAATTGAGTAAGACGGACCATAAAATCCTATGTAGTCATCTCAATGGAAAAAACTATAGTGTTTGGTCAACTCAAATGATTGGCCTGCTATGAAGTAAGAACCTATGGTGAATCTCTTAGGAGGATAAAGTAGCTATTCTTGATGATGAAACTTGCCATCAAAAAGTAGGAGAGGCTCTAGGTATACTTTACTTGTTAATTGAACTAGAGTTGCTTGTTATATCAAAGAGGAGAGTGACCCTATCAAAGTATGGTCAAGACTATGTGAAATTTATGAAAAGCTTAATACTACTAAAATAAGTCACTTAAAATTGGAGCTTTCTTCTCTTATGCTAGTTGAGTTTGATAATGTTGAGGATTATATAATGAGAGTCAAGGCTTTGAGAGATAATATTGCATATTTTTGAGGAAAAAGGAAAGATGATGCAGAATGTATTAAATTTGTCCTTGCTAATACTCACTCTCCTTGTACATGCTAAACCTAATGCTTCATATGATTCCTATGTTCTTGGAATCTTAGAAGACTCTTACTCTTGACTAGTTGTTTTCTCTCCAAGTTCTTTTAGGTTGCAATGTGAAATTATAGTGGAACTCCATAAATAGAGGATCAAGCAAAGGAATTTAATCTAAGGAGGCTAAGACCCAGTGGCCTAAGGACCATGCTAAGTATTCAAAGAAAATGAATACCACTTGTGGATACTGTAAGAGGCAAGGACATCTAATGAAGAATTACTTAATTAAGTTGCAAAGGATATTGTTAGGACCCTTACCTAACACAACCATTATAATGCATTTGTCTAGTGTTGGTGTATGTTTGTACCTTGGGTGCTTAGTGTATATGGGCCTATTATGATGTAACCTTTACTTTTGTTATAAGTAGGATTTTGTAGCTCAAGTTTCCTCTTTCATGTGGTCTAACCCTTGAGCATTAGGATTAGGGTAAATAAGAATATATATAAGGACATGTGTTTGGAGTAGAATGTATCTCATATTTTTTCTCAAATTTTATTAAAGATCTGGTTCCAAGGAGGTTGCCCCCTTGAAGAGGCCTACAATATATGTTTTGCTTGATTAATATAAGTTTGTTGTATTTTCAATCGATTATTTTCTTAAGAAATTTTGCTATTTTATTTTCATGGTCATTTAGTTTATAAGCATTTTCATTATTTCCTAATTGCTATTGTAGTTATGCTTATTTTTACATGAAGGTTCCTAACAAATTGAAGCCGAGTTATTGAATTTAGGTGGACATCTTCTAGATGATGAGGGATATTTGAAAGGGATTCCTCAATTGCAAAGACCTAATAGAGCATCAATTATGGGGGGAAGATATTATTATTACTAATGTCTTCTCTCATTGGCCTTTAAATTCAGATTATGGGGGGCTATTAAAATTGTAATCTGATTCATGGCCAAGAGCTGACATTATGCGATATACTGGATAGGCTAAGGGTATTTTATTGTATAATATATTCATTATTTTACAATATTTTATTATGTAATCCCTATGGATTGTGGTTAACCTTGTTATGGTTAAACCCTATTTATGACTTGTAATTAACCTAAATCCCTCTTGTTATGTTGGCTTAGGTTAAACTTTATGATGTAATTGGGGTTTTGGTATTGCTATAAATACTCCTTTCACATTCCTTATTTATGGTCAAAGTGTTGTGTAATATTATCTACAAATTTCATGATATAAATACCCCTTTCACATTCCTCATCTGATTTTCATAGTGTTGTGCAATATTATCTATAATTTTTGTGACTCTTTATGGTGCCTACAAGTGTTCATCGAATCCTTCTCTTTTTTGCTCTTATTTTTTTTCCTTTTATAAGATTTGAGTGTATGGTTTGCTTCCATTCATTTTTGGAAAGCATTGTGAATTCCAACACTAGGTTTCCACTAACCATCTTATAGGACCCATTTACAACAAAGAGACTATTGCAAACCCCCCCTCATCATGCAATACCCATATATTTACAACAAATCACATGCATTAACTATTTAAATTTCAAAGATAATATTTTCAATAACTCTATATTTTATTATTAAATATAGCAAGCAATCATACCTAAAGTAACAATGCAAATGAAACATATTGTGATGTGTGTATGATTTTCCTATTTCTATCACATTTTTGTCTAATATCTACAATTCTCTCCCTAATGATACATTTCCTTATGCAATTGATTGAGGTAATACTAACAAGCACTAAAACCACATAACATCTTGTTATAAAAGCTATGAAATTAAATTATCTAATAAATTGATATGCAATACTATTTGATTAAATATACATTTAACATTTTACAAAATGACCATATAATTATAAAATAAATTGCATGTTACTATAGTAATTATTATGTGCAAAATTATCATTGCCATGTTTTGTAGAAATTCCATCACATGCATAAAATAAGTTATCATAATTAGTTTTACCAAAAAATGTGGTCGTGACAACTTTAAATTCTTTTAAGGCTTGAATTTGTCTTCAAGATTTTTAAGCCATAAAATATTTTTAATTTCATTCTTCAATTATTATATAAAAATAATAACATTTTGGTAACTTTTTTTCGGTAAATTAATTTTATTGAAAATGGGGCATTTGAAAGGTGCCCCAATGCCTTGTACATCAAAGGAACAGAAAGGAACAAAGGAAAAGGAAACACAGAGCTACTTGCAGGAACCAAAAGCTACATCCTCAGACTAAAAGGAACAAAAAGAAGCAGGTGAAAGCCATCAGAGACAAGGTTGCAACCTCTGACAAAAAGGAACAGAGAGAAACAGGCAAAAAACTAGCAGAGCCCAAAAAGGAACAATCCTTCGCCACACAGGAACCCAAAACTAGAGGAAAAGCTATCAATCATCGAGGGGGAGGTCCATCTGCATGAGAGACGAAGCGACACCTTCCAAGATGGTATCTTTCGCATCCATTTTTGGAACTTCCTTAGTGTTGTCCTTTTGAACAGTGGTGCAAGCTTCCTTAGAAATCTCCATAATATCTTCATCATTGACAACATCTTTGACGTCAATATTGGTATCTAAGGATACCTCAACACCTGACATAACTGGAACGTTTTCAAAATTATCACAGAAGAACAAGAGACTTAGTGCATGGCATTGTTCTTTGAGTGTTGAAATCGCCTTCCCGATGGCCAAGTGAGCAGTCTCAAGATGGTCAATGGTGGCAGATGTTGCATGGACAACCAATTTGTGTAGGTACCTTTCGACAAGGTCAGGAGAGTTGGACATTTCCTTCAGAGTTTTAACAGAAGTGGACGGAGGAGTTTTGGCAATTTCTTTGCATTTCAGCCTTTGGGAACTACGGACAGGGGTCATTTCAACTTTGACATTTTTTCTAGTAGTGAACTCAGAAAGGGATTTATCACTCTTGTATTTTATTTTAGATCTGGTAGCTTTCGGACTTGGGGTTGAGGAAGAATTTTCTTCCTCAGACTCAGGGGCAGGGATGTTACCTTTTGGGAAATTCAGAAGGAGGAACTTGTACAGGACTTTAAAAAGACCTTGATGACAGGGTTTAGCCTCTTCTTTCTTAGAACGAGTGGAAGTAATAGTATAGTCCATGGACCAGAATAAGGCAGCAGGAATGTTCATCATTTTGGAATCCCAGAAATGATTTACAAAGGCTAAATGGTAACAGCAGAGTTGGGACTCAGGGTTATCACAAGTAAGATATTGCATGATAGGTTTTAAAATTTCCTTCCAAGGCGTTGACAGGTGGTGATGAAACAAACCTTTTTTGACCCTCTTGTGGATGGGTGAATTCTTTTCAAAGTGCGTCAGCTCTACCTCCCAGTTGTGCTTATTTCTTCTGATCACCTTTTCGTCCAGATATTGTCCCGTCAGGTCCACCAATAGCTCCAAGGAAATATGGAACTGGACGCCGTGGATGGTAACGATGCCTTTGTCCCAAGTAGTCATGAAGGCTTTGGTAACCTCCTCATCAACTCCGTAGAACATCTTGAAGAAATCAATGAGACCTTTTTTGTCCTTAAACATATCAGTGGAAATAGAATCCAACTCGAGAGTCTCAGGCTCAATGAAAACAACTTTCCCTTCCTTCATGATTGCGAGAGGAAGTGAGGAAGGAGAAAAATTAGGGTAACAAATGAACAGGGCCAGAAGAATAGAGATGGAAATATGCATCCACTGAACAAGCCATAGGTGGGATAAATAGAAAGTAATTCTTGTCAAAAAAGGAAAATACTGCCAGAAGGAAGTAGATTGGTTAGGGCAATAGGCACGACAAAAATTGGGGTGATAAACTCGGATGAATGCAATGGGGAAAATCACCATCCAATGAAAAGGGTGACTCTTGGTAATGCTCAAACAATGAAGCCAGTAGAAGAACCAGGCATGATAACCAGAAAGGATTGGGATGTTCATCACAGGAGGCCTCGGGAGAAGGCGAAAAATAGAGCGTTGAAAGAGGGTTCTCAAAAAGGCAAAAGGACAAAAATCATTCCACACGAGATAGAAATGATTTAAAATTAAGGTGAACCTAGCATCGGGATTCCTCAGGGAAACAATTATCAAAAAAATGGGGGCACAAATAGAAGGCGGTGGGGGACTTGGAAATATAATCACATGACCCCATTTCAAAGAAAGATAAGGCAATTGATGAATAAAATCTCCATTTTGGATCTTTTTGAGACTTTGGACATAAACCCAATGAATCACAATAAAAAGGAGGTCTTGGGCAATGGAATAATCAAGGATTTCTAGGTTCATCATAACTGACAATGTTTTGATCACGTTTGACCAGCTCGGTAACTTTAGTGGGAAGGACATCAGTCCAAGTCATCAATCCTTGTGCATTAACGCCAATGTTGGCCAGTTTGTCAGCCACAAAATTGCCCTCCCTAAAAGTGTGTTGGACTACAATATTGATTTGTTGGCAAAGAATTTGCTTGCTTTCTTCAACAATAGTCCTGATTCTCCAACTGTTGAGTTTGGAGGTTCTTAAGTAATTAATGATGTTAAGAGAATCTCCTTCAATAATAACTTTTCCTGGAATATCCTTTATGAACTGAAGACCTCTCCAAATAGCTTTAGCTTCAGCGGAATGATTGGAAAGGATGCCTAAAGGTTCAGAAAAGGCAAAAATGGAGTTGCCAAAATGATCACGGAGGATTCCTCCAGCTCCTGCAATGCCAGGATTACCTTTTGCAGCACCATCAAAATTGAACTTTACCCAACCCACCGGAGGAGGCTGCCATTTGATGTTGGTCCTAGATGAAGAATGATTAGTAGGGCTTGGAATATCAATGAAGATATTACAAGAATTCAGGATGGCTTTCTCAAAAGGTGAGCAAGGAAAAGGATCAAAAGGAGCAACAAGGACATTCTCCTTAGCATAAAGGATAATTTTACTAACAACAATGTTGGCATCCAAAGCTCTCATATCAAAAATTCTTCTATTGCGTTCTAACCATATTTGCCAAAGGAAATGTTGCAGGCAAAATTTCCAAAGTCCTCTAAGCATAGGATTTTTGAAAGGATTTGGCCACTGTTGGAACAAGTCGACAATGGAAGGAGGATAGGCCCAAGCGATCTGGAATTTGAGGAAAAGTTTATTCATCACCATTCTTGAGAAGGAACAAAATAAGAAAAGGTGAGAGGTAGATTCCCAATCAGAGAGGCAAAGATGACATCTGTTAGGAAGAAGAATACCCCTTTTTATAAGGTTTTCCATAGTTAAGATGCGATCTTGAATGCATAACCAGGAGAAGGAGGTAATCTTGGGGATTAAATATTTGGTCCAAACAAGCTTGAACGGGATAGGTGTTTCAAGAATGTTGAGAGAAAGCATATAAGCTGACTTGATAGTAAAATCTCTAGAATCAGTAGGTTCCCAAATAGGGCAATCAATGGGGTCACCTGAAGGGATTCTGACAGAAGAAAGCTGATCATACAAACAAGATATTTCATTATCATGATCAGGGACAACAATCCTTCTCCATCTCTTATGACCATTACTAAAGGAAATAAAATTTGCCACTAAAGGTCCAACCAACTGATTAGTGATGTTTCTCAACCTTTGAAGCATAGGATTCTGGATAAGAGGTCGGTCCCCAAGCCATTTGTCATCCCAGAATGAAATAGAATTACCATTGCCAAGTTGCCACCTTAGACCCTTATTCAAGAGGGAACGAGCCTCGCAAATCGATTTCCAGAAAGCTGACCCAGAAGAGGGGACCTCCCCATGAAGGAAGTGAGAATCCTGAAGGTATTTCCTTTTTATGATCTTGACCCAATTAACATTTTCATTGGAAACAAGACGCCAGGCTTGTTTAGTGAGAAGAGAAATATTGAGAGGAGAAATTCTTCTGAGCCCTAAGCCTCCCTGGTCTTTGGGCTTGCACACTTTATCCCAAGCAACCAGATGAAATCTGTGTTTGTTTTCAGATCCTGTCCATAGGAAGTGTTTTTGGATTTTTTCTATTTTTTGATAAACACTCATGGGAGATTTAAATAGAGAAAGGAAATAAACAGGAATACTCTGAAGGTAAGCCATGGTAAGAGTAATTTTACATGCTTGAGATAAAATATTGCTTCTCCAAGTAGAAAGTTTTTTTTGAAGTCTCTCAATGACATTGTCCCATAAACTATCTTTAACACTTCCAATGAAAAGAGGTAAACCCAGATAGGATGAAGGTAGTTGAGCTATGGAACAATTGAGGATGTCAGCAATGATGTTCTATCTTCTTGGAGGAGTATTGAGAAAATAAAGTTTACTCTTCTGAAAATTTATCCTTTGGCCCGCAACATCTTCATAAAGAAGGAGGATCCGCTTGATGATTTTTGCTTCATTGACAGAGGCAGAGGTGGACAACAGGGTGTCATCAACAAATTGTTGATGTGTGATGGGATCACATTGAGAAGTAATCTAGAGTCCAGATAAGAGACCTGCATTTTTTTCTGCTATGATTGATCTACCTAAAGCTTCAGCAACAATAATAAATAAGAGAGGAGATAAAGGGTCTCCCTGCCTTAAACCCCGACCACTTTGAAAATATCCTACAGGAGAGCCATTAATGAGGACAGAAAACCAGGAAGAAGATATACATCCTTTAATTAGAGAAATCCACTCAGGATGGAAGCCAAACTTGTTCAGGATGGCAAAAAGGAAGTCCCAGTTGAGTCTGTCATAGGCTTTGTTCATATCAAGTTTGAGAAGGAAAGCAACTTTTTTGTTGATTGATACTGAGTGAATTGCTTCATGCACTGAAATGATGCCATCCAAGATTGATCTACCTCTAACAGAACTTCCTTGACACTGATTTATAATCAAGGGCATCACTTCCCTCATGCGAATGGTGATGGCTTTTGTTAGAATCTTGTATATGACATTGCAGAGGTTGATCGATCTGATATCATTGAAATTACTTGCATTAGGATTTTTTGGTATGAGTGCTATAAATGTGGAATTGAAGCCCCTTGGAATGATTTTGGAATGTTGGATCTCTCTTATGGCTTTGCAAACATCCTTGCTGACAAGATCCCAAAAGGCTTGGAAGAATCTTGGAGAAAAGCCATCCGGACCAGGAGCCTTGTCAGGATTCATGGAGAACAAAGCATCTTTGATTTCCTCATCAGAAAGGGTAGCAATGAGTCTATTATTAATATTATCAAAAATAATATGAGGAATGAATTGAAGGAAGAATTCCTTAGCCACATGGGAATTTGGTCTGTTCTCTTCCTGAAGTAATTGCATAAAATGAGTTACTCCATCATTCCTAATTTCTTTGATATCATTAATGATCTCTCCATTCTGGTTGCGGATTTCTTTAATTCTATTGTTGCTTCGATGTCTCATGGTAGATGTATGAAAGAATTTGGTGTTAGAATCTCCTTTTTTAAGCCATAAGTCACGGGACTTTTGTCTCCAGAATATTTCTTCACATTGGAGAATATTGTGATACTGGGCTAACAATTCCTTCTCTTCATTTTTCATCTCAGTAGTATAATCACCATTCTCTTGATTTTCTTTTTCAATCAATGATAACCTCAACATTATATCCTGCTTATTGTGGAAAAGGTTCCCAAATATATCTCTATTCCATATTTTGATATTCTCTTTGATAATTTTGAGTTTCTGAGCCAAAATGAAGGAAGGAGTTCCTTGAACATCAGTTTGCCACCATTGATTGATTCTCTCCTTGAAATCAGGATGTTGCATCCACATAGCTTCGAACCTGAAAGGGGTTTTGTAAATTTTTGGATTTTTTGTGTCTAAAAGGATGGGACTGTGGTCGGAGCCAATTTTAAGGAGTGATTGAAGGTTGGCATCTCCCCAAATGTCAATGGCTTCCTGAGAAAATAATACCCTGTCCAGTTTAACTTGAATTAACTGGGATCCACATCTTCTATTTGACCAAGTGAATTGATTGCCTTTTAAATTGACATCCATCAGGTTCTGTGCATTGATAAAATCTTGGAAGTCCTCCATACTTTTATAAAAGGAACCAACCCCTCCCCTTTTATCATAAGGAAACAAAGGAGTATTGAAGTCACCAATGAGAACCCAAGGAAGGGTAGGAAATGCACTTCTAACTGAAGATAAGGTGTTCCACATATGATATCTCCCAGAAATGGAGTTGGGAGCATAGATGTTAGTCAGAACCCATGAGCAATTGTTGTCTTTATCAAAAAAATTAATGCTCAAAATCTCATCATTGGAATGGATGAGATTTCCTTCCACAAGACTAGGATTCCATAAACACAAAAGACCTCCAGAGGCACCTTTGGCGTTGCAAGCGTAGAATTCACAATTTTTCTAGATATAGTTGCAGATATTTTTATCAAGAGGTTCACTAACCTTGGATTCTTGAATCACAAAAATTGTAGGTCTGATTTCTTTCCTTAATGATTTAGCTAGCCATTGCTTAGCTATGCCATTAAGGCCTCTCACATTCCATGAGAGGATCTTCATTTTGAATATTTGGATATTCTTTTGCCTCCCTTTCCATGTGGTTGGGGAGGTTTGGTGCACTTTGTTTCTTCCTTAGAGATTAATTCCAGTAGAAAATAGGGTTTTCTGTACTCCATTAGCAATATCCTCATTCACATCTTGCTTCCTTTGATCAGAGTTGGAAGGTCTTCCCCTCTTTTTTTCTGCTCCACAATCTATGGGAGACTTATTTTGACTCCTAGTGACTTTGGGACTGAAAGTAGAAGTGGAAATTCTTTGAACCATAGGGCTCGAGGGCTCAAAAAAGGATGAAGGAATAGAAAAATCTTCAATCACAGGCCGATCATCCTTAAGAGCAGTCGATAAGAAGGGGTTCTCAGTAAAAGGTTCAGAGGATGGTTCTTGAAGGATTTCCTTTGGGTCCAAAGGAGGATTGGGATTGGAATTAGGATCATTATTCTTATCAAAAACATCCTCAGTGTCTAAATCTTCAAGAATTTGAAATTGATTGGGGAGGGCAAAGAGACTAACCTCATTAGAAGCATTTGCCAAAGAAATATTTTTCCCCTTATCATCTGGAGATTTGATAGAAGGGACATTACTTTGAACTTCTTTGATTCTATACTCCTTGGATGGAAGAAATTTCCTCTTATCCTTCCTTGACGGTGTCTGAAATTCCTTCCTTTGGCCATGGAAGTAGTATCATTCATTTGCTCAGAAGAGGCCACATGTTTCATGAGAGAAGGGCATTGAGCTCGAAGATGGCCTTGAGTCCGACATTCAATGCAGAAAGGAGGTTTGTTCTCATACTCAATAGCTTGTTTGTGAAGAGAAGTTCCATGTTCCAACTCCACAAAAGTAGGAAGCACAGAATCAAGGTTTGCCATGATGCAAAGGTGGGCGACATGCATCCTTGATCTAGATAAGGTTACCCTATCAATAAGAAGCAAATATCCAATGGTCGAGGCAATGGATTTGAAAATAGATTCCTACCAAAAGTGCCAAGGTAAGTTTAGAAATCTAACCCAAATGGGAGAAAAGTTAATGCTCTATATTTTTGGGTTAAAATCAGGATTCCATTTCATTAGAAAGACACTTCTTGACCCAAGGAACTAGGGTCCTCCAGAAAGAATTTGTGCAACATCTTCTTTAGTATTGAGGCGGACCCCAAAGAAGCCATTGGATAGGCCAACAATTTGCAAGGACCCTCAAAATTTCCATCTAGAAAAGGCCCAACGCCTGATAATATCAAGGTTGGGATTTCCTCCAACCACTTTCCCGACCAAGGAGAAGGATTCTTCAACAATAAATTTCTCAACGATACTAGCAGGAATCTTGACCCTATTCCCAGAAACCTCAAAAGGGGGGAAGAAAAGCTAGAGGAGGAAGGGCCACCCAGAACCTTAGCAAAGGAAGGTTTGGGAGAGGAAGGAACATGGTCCCCCCATGAAGGCTCGACCTTGTCGAAAGCAGAATGAACCAAATCCTTGCTATTCTCAGAGATTTTAAAAGATTCCTCCCACCTGAGAAGGAATATTTGGGTCCTCAACAGTGGAATTCAATGGAACGAAAAAGGAATTGGGGCCTACCTCTTTCCCTTCAAAATATTGAGTGAAATGCTTTCGGCCATCGAGGGAACCAATGGAGCCCACATCCTACTCAAAGGAAGGAGATTTGCTAGATGACACGAAAATGGACCCAACATTGGGATCTACCTCTTTTCCTTCAAAAGTTTGAGTGAGACATTTTCCATTCTCGAGGGAACCAATGGAGCCCACCTCCTAAACAAAGGATAGAGATTTGCCCATAGCTACAGAATTAGAGCCATCCTCCCGCCTTTTCAAAAATTTGAAAAAAATCCTTCCCACCTTCAACAATTTGAAATCCAGAAGTCTCACAATCACAGTTGGAGCCAACCAAATAAAAAAATATATGCTTGATATTGATATGCAATTAAAATTATTTTAATTTATGTTTGACATATTATTAACTAAAAATAAATTACCAAATTAGGATTTTTTGAAAATTTAATACCAATCCTAAAATTCTGTTTGTTTGATACATTTTCCTTTTAACCACATTGGACCATTGTTGTAATATGGAAAATATATCCTCTTATCCGCATGAAACAAGTAAAATTTCATTATAAATTAAAATATTAAAGTATCCAGTAATATAATAATATAATTAATGATTTTTTAACTAAAAAATTACTAACAAAGATCCTTTAATAAATTAAGGACTATACTTCAATATCACATCGTTATGGATCTACAAAATGAAATACATAATCTAATATTGTATATAATAAATGATTTTTTACCAAGTACAATAATAATTGATTTTAACTAAAAATTACTAATAAAGATCCTTCAACAAAGTAAGGACTATACTTCAATATCATATCCTTATGGATCTACAAAATGAAAGACATAATCTATTATCATATTTTGAATAACCTTAAGTTTAACAACATGATTTTGTTAGATTGTTTGACTCTAAATAATTAATACACTTTAAAAGAGAATATGACCCACAAAAAATGTATAAAATTGATGTGAACTCAACTACAAGAGACCAACAAAATGGACTCCAATCACATAACACAAATGCAATATAATGGAAGAAACCTGCAAATTGATATTCTTCTCATTCCTGAATTCACACCCCTTCTCCAAAATATTACAATCCATCATATAGCAACCGAAAACCAAAGAAACCCTAAAAACATATTTTTCTAAAAACTGCTAAAAATAGATATTTTTTCTAAAAACTGCTAAAAATAGAAATGAGTCGGATTGCGCCCAAATTTGGTGCACACATCCCTCTTACAATAACAAACCTTACTTTAAAATATTAGGTCTCAACTTAAGGTATAACAAAATATAATAAACTTCTAACATGCAAAAAAACCCAAAAAACCCGAGAACCTATTCTAAAAGCTAATTTTGGGACACTAGATGTCGGAGTTAGGTCCCAAAAACATGATTTTTGGAGAGTCAGGCCAATCAAAGATTCACCTGATGTAGAACATGCACGTGGAACCACCTGTTAAATTTCAAGGCAAACGGGCGTACGGTTCACAAGTTATGGCTCCAACAAGGTGCATCATTCTCCTCTGGTGAAAAAGAACTCAGCTCCTGCGAGTTCAACTGAATTGAAATCCTGTAGCTTCTGGTTATCAATTTTCTTTAGCTCTGACTCCGAAACCCAAGTGTTATCTGACTGTGGTAATCCTTCCCACTGAACCAGGTATCTGTTGTAGCTCCCATGTCTGGTGGTGATCACCTTCTTATCGAGCACCTGTGCAACTCTGTCTTTTTTCTTCTTAGGCATCTGTCGTGCCCAATTTGTTGTCTCCTATAATTCACCATCCTCGGCAGTACCAGGATACTGAAATAAATCAAAAACATTAAAAATGGGTGAAATATCAAATTCATCGGGCAACTCCACTTTATAGGCATTATCATTGATCTTCTTCAAAATCCTGCATGGCCCAATTTTCTTAAGTTTCAGTTTGTTATACGTCCCCTTAGGAAATATTTCTTTCCTAAGATGAACCATGACCATATCACCCTCTTCAAACACTTTCACCCTTCTGTGTGCGTCGACAGACTCTTTGTAGTGAGCATTACTACTCTGCAATTTTTCCCTCACTGACTCTTGCACTTTCTGGATATGCTCAGCAAATGCTTCTGCATCATCACTAACTCGTTCCCCAATTGGTAACTCAACCAAATCTAATACACCTCTAGGATTTTGACCATAAATAATTTGGAAAGGAGATTTACCTGTCGACCTGTTCACTGAACTGTTGTATGCAAATTCGGCTTGTGACAAGGCTAAATCCCATTGTTTTGGTTTTTCTCCAACTATGCACCGTAAGAGGTTTCCCAAGCTTCTGTTCACTACCTCTGTTTTCCCATCGATCTGTGGGTGGTAAGCACTACTGAACTGCAACCTGGTGTTCAACTTCTTCCACAATGTCCTCCAAAAGTGACTCAAGAACTTAGTATCCCGATCAGAAGTAATAGTCTTTGGAACACCATGCAACCGCACAATCTCATCAAAGAATAAGACTGCAGTCCTAGTTGCATCATTAGTTTTCTGGCAAGCAATGAAATGCACCATTTTTGAAAATCTGTCTACCACAACAAAAATTGAATCCTTACCCCTCTATGTCTTGGGCAACCCCAACATGAAATCCATACTCAGATCGGTCCATGGTCCTATAGGAACTGGAAGTGGCATATACAACCCTGTATTTTGCGCATGGCCCTTAGCCATTTGACATACTCTGCATCTAGAGACAAACCTGATTATGTCTCTCTTCATTTTTAGCCAATAGTACTTCTCCTCTACAAGAGTGGTAGTTTTGGCTACTCCAAAATGACCAGCCAAACCCCCACTATGTAATTCCCTCAAGATGTTCTCTCTCATAGAGCCATTGGGAATGCATAATCGATTACCCTTAAACAAGTAACCATTCTATAAAAAATACTCTTCAAAAATAGTATGAGACTCACCCTCTACTGCACTTTTACACTGTTGCACAATATTCCCAAAATCTGCATCAGATTCATACAGATCTTTAATCCCCTCAAATCCTACCACTTCATTCTCCATAGTGGTCAACAACACGACTCTCCTACTCAATGCATCAACAACCTTATTTTGTTTGCCCGATTTGTGCTTCAGGACAAATGTATATTGTTGCAAAAATGAAACCCATTTGGCATGCCTACTATTTAACTTTTTCTGAGAGTTGACATACCTCAATGCTTCATGATCAGTAAACAACACAAACTCCTTTGAGAGTAAGTAGTGCCTCCAATGTTGCAATGCTTGCACAATTGCATAAAATTCCACATCATATGTAGAATAATTCTTCCTTGCATCATTCAACTTCTCACTAAAAAATGCTACAAGTCAGCCCTCTTGACTTAAGACACCACCAATTCCAACAAATGAGGCATCACAATCAACCTCAAACACCTTACTGAAATCTGGTAACACTAGAACAGGGTCTTCCGACACCTTCTTCTTCAAGAGTTCAAAACTCTTTGTTGCTGCCATAGTCCATACAAACTCTTTCCCCTTCGTGCACTCAGTTATAGGGGCAGCTATACTACTGAAGTTCCTGATGAACTTTCTGTAAAAGGTAGCTAGGCCATGAAAGCTCCTTACTTCTGTTATAGTTCATGGAAGAGGCCATTCCAGAATCGCCTTCACTTTCTCGTCATCCATCCTCATGCCATCTCTTGAGATTACAAATCCTAAAAACACTAAACTATCCTGAAGAAATCTACATTTCTTCAGGTTGACATACAATTTCTCCTTCCTGAGCATGTCTAACACTAATTTCAGGTGTAACAAATGCTCCTCTTCACTTTTACTATAAATCAAAATATCATCAAAATACACAACCACAAACTTACCATTATATTCCCGTAGTACTCTGTTCATCAACCGCATAAATGTATTGGGTGCATTAGACAACCCAAATGGCATCACCATCCACTCGTACAACCCATATTTTGTCTTAAAAGTTGTCTTCCATTCATCCCCTTCTCTAATTCTGATCTGGTAGTAGCCACTTCATAGATCAATTTTACTGAAGTATTTAGCTCCAGCCAATCCATCCATCATGTCATCCACTCTCGGCATAGGATACCGATACTTTATTGTGATCTTGTTTATGGCTCTACTATCCACACACATCCACCAGTCACCATATTTCTTTGGGGTCAGCAATGCTGGAGTTGCACATGGACTCATACTCTCCCTAACTAATCCCTTCTTTATCAACTCTATCACTTGCCTACTCAACTCTGCATTCTGTGTTGGGTTCAACCGATAAGCTGCCTGATTTGGGAGCGCTGATCCTGGAATCAAATCCATGTGATGTTGGATATCCCTCTTTGGTGGTAGCCCATCCGGTAACTCCTCTGGTGTGACATCTTTATATTCACTTAGCAACTTAGCTACTGTTGTTGGCATAACAACTTCCTCTATTTCTAGCTTCCTAGTTGTTAAGGCATAACAGAAGCTAACATCCTTGATCTCTGCAAGAAACTCCTTCATCATCAACAAGCTCTCACTCAGCCCATCCTCCTTCAGAGGTACAAGAACTACCTTTACACTGTCCTTCCAAAATGTGTAAGTATTCTTTCTCCCATTATGGTTAGTAGCCCTATCGTACTGCCAAGGTCTTCCCAACAGAATGTGACATGCATCCATCGAGATCACATCACACCACACTTCATCCTTGTAAGTACTCCCAATTGAAAATTTAATTAAACACCTCTGATCTACTGTTACCTCATTCCCCTTCTTAACCCATGAGATGCGATATGGATAAGGATGCTTTTCGCATTCCAGGTTCATTTTATCAACCATGACATTTGACACCATATTTTCATAACTACCACCATCAATGACAATGTTACATACCTTCCCTCCTGATGTACACCTTGTTCGAAAGATGTTTGTTCATAGCCCAGAATCATCACCATCTATGGTCTGCCCCTTCACTTTGCTCTGCACCTTCTCTTTATTAGGAACAATCAACGTCCTCCTTATCATAAGTGCTTCCCCCATGTCAGCAACAACTTCATCCTCATCCTGCTCTTCCATCTCAACCAGATTGACCCTTCCTTGTCCTCCTTGACCCCTTTCTTGGACATCACATTGGGGACACTCAAATGCTCTGTGCCCCTCCTCACCACATCCATAATAGGTATACGACCTTCTTGGATCATTCCCATTTCGTCCACCACCGTAACCTCTACCTCGTTGGTATCCTCTTCCTCTCAGATTCTGCCCATCTTCTTCTTGTTTAGCAGGTATTGAGGATTCTCCCTTGAGAAAATTAGATCCACTTTGACCCCGACCTGAAGAGGGTGTGAATCCCTTCTTACCTCTTCTATTAACCCTTTTCAATTTCTCCTCTACCTTAAGGGCCATTTGATATGCATCCTCCACTGTAAGAGTGCGATGCATGCTCATCTCATCTTGGACAACAAAACTTAGGCCATTTACATACCTAGCAACCTTTTGGTCCTCTGTCTCATTGTGCTCCACTCGAATGGATAGCTTGTAGAATTCATTAGTATAGTCCTCGATGCTTTGATCCTTCTATCGGAGATTCTAAAATCTACGAAATAGGGTTTGGGAGTAGTCTACAGGTATAAATTTTTCTTGTAACTTCTTCTTCATCTTTGTCCAATCCTTGATCTTTTCCTTTCCATTCCTCTATCATGTAGTCTGTAAATGATCCCACCAAATCAATGCATGTCCCTTCAACTTTGTGCATGCGAGCTTAACCTTCTTCTCTTCAACAAGGTTACTCCATTCAAAATATTTTTCTAGGCTATTGATCCAATCGATCAACTCCTCTGGTTTCAACCCACCAGCATACTCGAGAACCTCAATCTTGATCCCATCTCGATTCCCCTTAAGCCCCTCTAGAGCTCGTATCAGCCGATTTTCAAAATCATGCCCTTCTTCCTCTAGGCCCTCTGGTTTTGCTTCTGCATGGACCTCAGATCCACGTTCCTCAGGTATGTTTTCATCATCAGATCCTTGATCTGCATGCGCCTTGGGACGTCTCTCTCCCATGCGATCAATCACACCAATCAACCATGCTATTTCTGCATTCAGATCCTCGATCTACCTATTCATATGGGCATATCTTCTAGGTGGCATCTTCCCTTCACTAGCGAGATCACACCCGCTCTGATACCAAATGATGTGAACTCAACTACAAGAGACCAACAAAATGGACTCCAATCACATAACACAAATGCAATATAATGGAAGAAACCTACAAATTGATATTCTTCTCATTCCTGAATTCACACCCCTTCTCCAAAATATTACAATCCATCATATAGCAACCAAAAACCAAAGAAACCCTAAAAACGTCTTTTTCTAAAAACTGCTAAAAATAGATATTTTTTCTAAAAACTGCTAAAAATAGAAATGAGTCGGATTGCACCCAAATTTGGTGCACACATCCCTCTTACAATAACAAACCTTACTTTAAAATATTAGGTCTCAACTTAAGGTATAACAAAAGATAATAAACTTCTAACATGCAAAAAAACCCAAAAAACCCGAGAACCTATTCTAAAAGCTAATTTTGGGACACTAGATGTCGGAGTTAGGTCCCAAAAACATGATTTTTGGAGAGTCAGGCCAATAAGAGATTCTCCTGATGTAGAACACGCACGCGGAACCACCTGTTAAATTTCAAGGCAAACGGGCGTACGGTTCACAAGTTATGGCTCCAACAAGGTGCATCAAAAATTATAATACTCTATTGTTTATATGTATTTTTGAATTTAGCCAATAAAATAAAATTATGGGTTTTTTCTTCCATACAATTATTAAGGCATGCTACATTTTTAAGATAAATATTTAGGGTTCAAAAACTTAAATTATTTGACAAGCTTAAAAGGAAGACAATTAACTAGGTAAGAAATCCCAAATGATATTAACAACATGAAATTGTTAGGTGGTTTGATAAAAAACAAGCATTACACTTTAAAAAATAATATGATCTATATATTACAAAAAATTGACTATGGATGGGAAGTGAAAAAATAGGTTAGTGTGAGAAAACCCTACGAATTGGAAATCTGCCTTAGTCCTTTAATGACTGTCACTCATACAGTAGCTTCAATATATGCTAAATTTGCCAGAGCAAGGAATGACACTAGGGAAGAGACATCGCAAGTTCATGCTAAAAGTTTTCCAAGAGGTAACAATGCAAATCCTATTTTTGAAATTCCTATTATTGAGTTTGATAATGTATGCAAGTGGCTAGAAGAGCATACCCTGATAGGTTATTTCCTAGATCATTTCCCAAATGATACTCTAATCCGATATTGGATTCAATAGTATTGGAAGCCTTATGGAATTAAGATAGAAAATATCCAAATTTTTCAAAAGGGTTTTTTCTTTTTTGCTTTGCTGATGCTTAGCATGTGCAAGAAATTTTTTGTTGGGGTTCCTAGTATGTTCAAATCTCTTTGCTTGTATTTCAATAGTGGTCCAAATATTTCTCTATCAATGATGAGGCTTCTCTGGAAGTTCTTGTTTAGGTTGAGTTCCTTGGTATTTTGATGGTCTTTTGGCAATTCCTAAAAAATATTTCTTCCACCATTGGGAAGGCGGTATTCTTAGAACCAAATAAATTCTATAATGTCTGCCCTAACAGGCGTGTGTGTGTCAAATTCGATCTTTCCAAGGATCTTACTGAGTTTATTGACTTGAAGATTGGTGACAAGGCTTTTACCCAGTGTGTTGTGTACATTAATATTCCCAACACTTGCTACCATTGTCAATCAACATAGCACAACATTAAATATTGTTTGCTTATGGTTGATAAGTTCAAACAACACAATGCTATTTGATGAGGCCCAGAAATACCTCATTTTTGTCATATTTTGAACATCTAAATACTGCCTTAAAATCAAATATGATATTATTTTATGCCAATTATGTGATTAAATGCATTATTTGTTAAGTGTTTGCATGATTTAATGTATAGGAGCATTGTACCCTATTTTGACTATTTTTCAGCATCTTTTACTCTGTTTTTGCATGATTTGTTAGTGAAAAGTATATAATGAGTTTGGTAGCCAATAAAGTGTGCTGAGATTTGTGGTTGCATAAGATAATTTGAATGTTTTCCCACTCTAAATACAAATTGGTAAGATGATTTGGTGCCAGATCCACCATTCTGCTAAAAAATAGGACATTCCAGCTACAACAACAACCTCATACAAATTCCAACCACCTGTCATGATAAAGGGAGGCATGGAATTTGTCAAAAGTAGTAAATGGAAATGATGGGAAACTATTAAGGTAGACTTAGGAAGACTCTTGATCCACCTGGAAGCACTTCCACGTGGTCCAAATGTGAGCAACAAGACACAAAGGTGAAACTGCAGGAACAACTGGAAACAACATGTAAAAACCAGTTTTGTGCAACTATTAAGGAGGTCACATACCAGGTCAAGGGAGGCACATGTAAATGGTTGTAATATGTCTAAAAAGGTAATAAAATACCAGTTGCACATTTGAACACACTCCCACTCAATCGAAATTGGTGGCAATAGTACAATCCTATTGCTCTACCTTATATTTCGAAGCAGCTCCGAAATGAAGGGCAGAGTTGAACTGTTTCGACAGAAAAGGTAAAAATGCATCCATTTCGGAAGGAGAAAGGAAGAATAAGGAAAATACAGGTGTGAAAAATGATCCTAGGCTATTTTGACCCTTTTCTACCAGTTGGAGGATGCGGATCAAATATTGCAACAGATTTGTGTCTCAATATAGACTAGGTCTCCTGCAATAAAGTAGGCAAATCAGAGATAGCCAACAAGGAAGATTAATTTAGTGATTGCAAACATTCGTGTAGGAAAGTAGTATATATAGGATGCTCCCTCATTGGTTGAGCTAGGTCCATAGAGAGTCCAAGTAGAAATACAAGTCAGAAGTAGACAAAGTCTTTTGTAACCGTTATGTTTTGAATATTTGAATAAAAGTGCAGTTTTTCTTCATCTGTGTGAGATTGTGAGTTTATGAGTGATTAGTTCTTAGTATTGGAGTAGAAATTCTTCCCTCTAGACCAAGGAGCAAGGGCCCACTCTGAGGATCGGAAGGAAGGAGCAAAAAGTGCAGGTTTTTGACTAATTCTATTTTTGTAGCATTTCTGTCAAATTCTTGTTTTCATCTGTGCAATAATACTAACCTTTGTTTTAGCATAATTTATTTGATGTTGAAAGTGTGATATGTGTGTTAGAATATTTGAAACTGGTTGACCCCTATTTTGAACATGTTTTAAATACCCTATTTTCTGTAATTTCATTTCTACAACAATTTTTGACAAGTTTTCCAGCAACATTTGTTGACAAGTTTTTACAGCATTTTTGATAGTTTCCAGCATTGTGAATTTCAGCATGATGATTTCAATTTGAGAATTTTCCTTTCCAAGTTATTTCCATTAGCAAGAGTAAATAGGCTTTTCAATTCTACAAATGTTCAATTCTACAACTATAGTTTAGAATTGTCAATTTTCTGCAACTGTAGCATAAAAGTTCAATTTCTGCAATTTCAATTTTATAAAGTTAAAATAGTTTTATTTCTACAATTTAGGATTAAAGTGACCTTGAAAGACCCAAAAAACATATATTTCACCAAATAATCTTGTAACCTAACTGCCTGAACTATAATTTGCCAAAACTTGCTATCGTAGACAACCTTGGACACCGCCCTGGATTTGACAATCATAAAAATTAAATGATGATAATAACGACACTCATCATTTTTGGCACCATTTTCGAGGAACATAGGTGTTGTTAGTAGGTCACATAGTCAAACCAATTGTTATTGTGGAAGTTGTGAACTTTAAAGTGAAAATCTTGAAAATAACAACTTGCATGAGAATAGTTGCAAAAACTAAAAATTGCATTTCAGAACATTTAGAAAACAAGCATGAATGAATAGGTTAAGGGACGAGAAAGGAAGATTCATCAAGTCTAGCCCCTTACCTATCATAGGTAGGTGATACTCATGCCAAGGTGGTGAATTACCTGCATTTGAACTTCCTAAAGTAGTTGAAAGAAAACCACCAACTCCATCATCAAGAAGTATAGGATCCCCTGAACAAGAAATCTTAGAGGAACCATCTGCTAGTACTCCTCCACCTACTCTTGTATCCATACCATCAGGACAATTTAGAAAAATCTATACCAGGTGTTGGAATGATATCATGGTAGATATGCAAAACCAAGATAGGGATAATAATGTCCATAATCAAGCAGATAATCCTCCTCCTTCTAGGACTTTCGAATACCCCATTCGATTGAATCCTACACAGAATTCTCCTATGAAAACAATCTCACCTTCAATACTTCCAAACTTCAAGGGGGTTGTATCTGAAGATCCTGACCAATTCTTGTTTGAGTTTAAGGTTGTGTGTCAGACTTATGATTATGTAAATGACAACCAAAAGCTTAAAGTGTTTCCTTCTACACTCAAAGATGCAACTTTACACTGGTTTATGAGTCTAGAACCTGAATCAATCCAAACTTGGGAATAAATGGAGAGTGAATTCTTGGATAAATACCAAGAGTATTGTAGGGTAAGAAACAAAAAAGATGAATTATTCTAAATCAAACAAGAAGAGGATGAGAATTTAGAAGATTATCTTGATAGGTTTGCTTTTATACAAAAGAGATGTGGGCCTATAGAATCTGAAATGTGTAAGGCCATATTTTTAAGAGGATTACAAGATGATTCTAGGGAAGTATTGGATTTAATGGGCAAGGGAGATGTGAGCACCCTTGACATTGATGAGATTTTAGAATTATGTAGAAATTACTCCTACACAAGACAAAGAAGATGAAAGTAGAGTACTAATAGTAGTGAGATAAAAGAGCTAATGGAGGAAATGGCCAACATGAAAATTGATATTCTTGTGCAATTAAATGCCACATTAGGGGAGAGAAATGCAAAATCCAACTCCACACCACCCCTAGCTATTTACTGCCCAAGATGCAGAAATAAACATGCTCTACAAGACTGTCCCTTGAACAAAACCTCTATTTCAGCTATTTGTAGCATTTTTTCAAAGGAACATATCACTGATAAATATCATTTGCTTCCACAACTCAGAAATATCCTGGAAACACAGGCTGAGGAACTCAATTTTATTGGGCAAAAATAGGGGGAAATTTTTCACAATACCAACATACCCCACATTTTCCCACAAATTAGGGATAGAATCCTTGGAATATGCCATGGGGTTATTCAAAACCACCCCAACAATCTTGGAATCATCCTCCTTGGACATCTCCTCAAGATTGGTCACAATATGGATGGATGAATCCACCATGGAATCAGGCCAATCCACCTTGGATGCAAACCCAACCTCATGGACAAAGTTGGGGATAACAGTATCCATCATATCAAGGGCAACGAAGATATCAAGGACAAACACAAAATTTGTTGCCTGGTCCTACTCAAAAATTTTCTCAAGGGAGACAACAACAACAACAACCACAATAGGTAAAACAACCACCACTTTCGACCCAACCTATGGCCAATCCTAATAATACAAGGTAGGCAGCCCCTGTCTATGTAGCTGAATCTGATGAAAATATTGCAATAAATGTCATGGACTGTAGCAACATCCAACTGCACTCAGACAAGACATTACCTGAGCCTATTCCACCCACTATTGAAGAAATAAAAAATGAGAAACAAGAATCCTCTAGTCTAGAAACACAAAAATCAGCCCTAGATAAAGGAGAAGAAAAAACAAAAAATCTGCACATAGAAAATTCACCTTCTTTAGAGAAAATACCATATCCTGAAAGGTTTAAGAGTTTTGAAAATACTCCTAAATCAGACCTAGTAAAAGAACTCAAAAATTTGACTATTTCACTTCCTTTGTTGCAAGAAATCAAGGATGTGCCTCTAATCAATAAAACGTTTTAGGGGTCGACCTACTTTCTAGGAAGCTTGTCCCACCAAAGTATAGTGACCCAAGAAGTCCAATTGTCACCATAACTATTGGATCAATGCCTATTTCTAATGTCTTGGTTGATTTAGGAGTAACTATTAACGTAATGACCAAAGACACAATGCAAAAATTATAGTTAAACAATCTGCATCCTACATCTACTATCCTGGAAATGGTTGACAGATCTGTTGCCAAACCAGAAGGGATCATTGAGGATATTCCTATAATAGTTTCTTCATGGGAATACCCTATTGATTTTTTGGTATTACAGCCTCACAATTCTACAAATGGTTATCCCATTATCTTAGGTAGGCCTTGGCTTGCTACTACAGCTACTTTCATAGACTATAGATCAAGAGAAATGACTATTTCCAATGGCATTGATTTGAAAAATATTTCTTTGTATCCACCTGCCAAACCTTCAACAAAATTTTTAGGTCAATTATGGTATCTTGATTCTGATGAAGAACAGGAAGAAACTATTTCCACATTAGCCATAGTGGTAGTAAAAGAACATATTGAAGAGATAAACTCACATGAGAGAGAGATTTTTGAAAATGAAACTATCCTAGTGGATACACTGCATGAACAAGGACTTGAGGATGAACCAATCATTGTTCATCGCTTGTTGTGGAATGATGAAGGTCAAACATCTGAACACCTTTCATCCATTCCATTGCAGGAAAGTTCCTTCACACTGCCACATGGATGGCATCATCACCTTCTTTCCTCTTTCCATTGTCCTATGCAAGAGTTGATTCCATCAGGGATTACTATTGGTAGAGAGACAAGAGTCTTTCATTCTCTTCAACCACACCACTATCCATTAAACTCTTTAGTCAAAAAATATGAGGGAGTTAATTCTGTCCACCCAAGGATAAAGCAAATTGAAGTGCAACCAAGAAAATTTTTGAACATTAATAGTTGGTTGACTGATGAACAAGAAACAAAACTATTTGTTATTTTGAAACAACATGTTAAAGCCTTTGCTTGGGACTATAAAGATATGTCAGGAATTCATCCTGATGTATGCACTCATAGGATATATACTGAAGATGTCAAACCTATGAGACAACCCCAAAGATGATTGAATCCTACTCTAAGAGACATTGTTAAGGAAGAAATAGAAAAACTCTTGGAGGTTGGATTCATATATCCAATTTTAGATAGTCGATGGGTCTCTCCATTGGTTATTGTACCAAATAAAAATGGAAAATTGAGAGTATGTGTAGACTACCGAGAGCTAAACAAAGTCACACACAGAGACCATTTTCCATTACCATTCATAGATCAGGTGTTAGATACACTCGTAGGGAAGAAGCATTTATGCTTTCTTGATGGTTTCAACGAGTATAACCAGATACAGGTTGCACCCGAAGACCAAGAGAAAACCACATTTACTTGCCCATGGGGAACTTTTGCTTATAGGGTTTTACCCTTTGGACTATGTAATGCCCCAACAACTTTCCAATGAGTTGTTTTGGCCATTTTTTTGATTTGACCACTGAAAACGTAGAAATATATATGGATGATTTTACAGTGTGTGGAGAAACCTTTGAATTTACTTTGGAACATCTTGATAAGGTTTTAACTCACTATGAAACTTACCATATATCCTTGAATCCTGATAAATGCTTTATGATGATGGAGGAAGGGATTGTTCTTGGTCACCACATTTCTTCTAATGGGATCAAGGTTGATCCTAAGAAGGTTGAAATCATCAAGAACCTTCCTCCTCCCAAAACCCAAACCGATGTCAAGAGTTTCTTAGGACACATTGGCTTTTATCATAGATTCATTCCAAATTTTAGTACAATAGCAAATCCTATGTTTGCATTATTGACCAAAGATTCTGAATTTAACTGGACTAAAAAATGCCAAGAATATTTTGATGCTTTGAAAGAAAAGCTAACTACTCCACCTATGTTACGAGGTCCTAATTGGGGATTGCCATTTCATATCCAAACTGATACCTCCAATACTACAATTGGAGCAGCATTAGGGTAGATAGAAGATGGGGAACATTATGCCATCTACTACATAAGCAAAAACTTGACTGGAGCAGAAAAGAACTATACTACTATTAAAAAGGAATTTTTAGCAGTAGTGTATGCCATCAATAAATTTCATCACTATATCACTGGTTATCAAGTATTCATCCATACTGATCATTCAACCATCAAATACTTGATGAAAAAACCCATGGTTAGTGCAAGGATTATTCATTGGTTATTACTATTACAAGAATTTGATATTACAATAGTAAATAAACTAGGGAAAGCAAATGTAGTAGCAGATTTCCTATCAAGGCTGAATAACACAGGGGTAGAGGAGTTAGTTGAGGATACCTTTCTAGATGAAAAATTATTTGCTATATCAATACAATCACCTTGGTTTGCAGATACAACTAACTTTTTGGTAATAAGGAAAATTCCTTCTCATTTCACTGCCAAACAAAAGAAGCAATTGGTAAGACAAAGTTCATATTTCAAATGGATAAAAGGTCTACTTTTCAAGTGTGGTCTTGACCATGTTTTATGCAGATGCATTCGAAAGGATGAGGTGTATGATATCCTCCATGCTTGTCATGATGAACCATCAAGAGGACATTATTCGGTAAAAAGCATAGTTCAAAAAATTTTAGGTACAGGTTATTATTGGCCATCACTTCATAAAGATGTAAAAAGGTACATTCACTATTGTGATGCATGTCAGAGAATGGGGAAACCCACACACACAAATGAAATGCCTCTACAACCTCAAGTGGTTTTAGAACCATTTGAGAAATGGGGGTTAGATTTTGTGGGACCCATTGACCCACCATCTCAAGGAAAGGTGCATATCTTGGTATGCACTGATTATGTGACTAAGTGGGCTGAGGTGTGTGCCTTTAAGCATGCTCATGAAGAGAAGGTTGCTGATTTCCTTTATACTCAAATTTTTTAGAGATTTGGAGCTCCACGATCTATCACCACAGATCATGGGCCCCAATTTGCATCAAAGGTAATTGAAGATTTTACTGAACTCTATGAAATTAGGCATAGAAAATCATCACCCTATCACCCACAAGAAAATGGTCAGGTTGAGGTAACAAATAGGGAGTTAGAAATAATTTTGACCAAAATAGTAGACTCACATAGGAGAAATTGGTTTAATAAATTACCAGAAGCAGTTTGGGCATACAATACAACATGGAAATCCACCATGGGTTTCACACCTTACGAACTAGTTTTTGGTAAGAAACCTCTTCTTCCTATTGAATTTGAGTTACTAACACTTCGTACATCTTTGGAAGTTGGTATTGACTTGTCACAGGTACAGATGGATAGGATCCTACAACTGAATGCATTGGATGAACTTTGGTTGGATGCATTGCACCAAACAGAGGTGATCCAACAACAACGAAAGTTGTGGCATGATAGTCACATTCAACAAAGGAAGTTTGAGCAAGGAGATTGGGCATTGTTGTTCGATTCTCATTATGAGGATTTTCCTGGGAAGTTGTAGACAAGATGGCTTGGGCCATACCTGATTGAAGAAGTGTTCGATAATGGAGTAGTTCATCTTTCTCCCATCGATAATTCAATGAGAAAGTGGTTAATGGACATTGCCTTCGAGTATACCATAAGCCATTGACTAAATAAGACTTTTTAAAGCAGATCACATAGTTGGAAGTACATATATCAGAAGATACACTCTCTTTTGACAAAAATTCAACATAATTTTTGAAAAAATTGAAAATGAAAAAAAAACAAAAAACAAGAAAACAAAAACAAAAGGAAATAATCTTGATTGTGAAATTCCTTCATGGGCACAATTTCGAGGAAATTGTGAAATTCCTTCATGGGCACAACCAAGACAAAAAGAAAAAGAGAGATGAAAAAAAAAAGAAAAAAAAAAATAAAAAAAAATGAAAAAAAAGAAAAAATATGAAAAAAAATAATCCAATAGTGAAAACCTTTTCGAAGGTGCTATTGAATTAAGACTTACATGAAAACCGATTTTCGACATGTTTGTCTTTTTGATCTATCCATCATTGTTCCACCATTGTATAAATCTCACCAACTACACATATGCTTTATTTTTTATTCAGATGCTCAACTAACAATCATCACAAGCAACAATTTGAAAAGTGCATGATCAATTTTCAAGACAACCAGGTATGTGTTTCTTGCATTTTTTCATAGTAGGCATTTAGCATGTATTGTATGATAATCCATGTTTGGCATAAAAAATTCATAAACCTGGCAAGTACAAATGGATATTCTCTCCAAAATACTAAAAAGTACCCTATTCTGCTCTTGGTTGAATGAGAAATTTAGGGTTGGTTGCATAGAAAACACAGAGCTCCAGAATAAAACATAACTTTGGAATAAAAACACAGTTCTAGCTATATATATGCAGGAAAAACATAGATCTCCAGAATGAAAACAGAGCTTTGGAATGAAAACTGCATGTTATGGTTGAATGTATGAGGGAAATAAAAAATAGCTTTGGAATGAAAACAACTTCAGAACATAGTTTAAAATTTGAAATCACATGACAACACAAAAAATCAAAATTGGTTGGCATGCACGTACGAAATAGTTCAAATTGTAGGCGCGCTCTTGCGATGAAAAAAAATCCACATGACGCAAGCCATAAACCAACCCTCATGAATTTGGGCATGATTTTTCAAGCATACATGGTAGTGATCAAATAGGCCATCAATCAACGTGTTTTCCTACATCCAAATGTACCTGGTTTTCATCACCCGATCTAGACCCATGTGATCCAGGTACTTCGACATGCATAATCACATAAACCAAGGAAAGAGGGGCATCCACAATTTTTGAAAGAAGATCCAAGTGGTTAAAATCTGACCATCCACATCAACTAGTAGTTTATGCACATGAATCATAATCTAGAAATTTACCAGCCTACCATCCTTCACTCATGCATAAAATCAAATTTCAAACATCCAACGAAATAATGTTCACCACGTGTCCAATAGTTGCATGAAAATGTCAACGTATTCTACACCACCTTCTAGAGCCAAACCTTGTATTCCGAAGATACTCATTCCCAAGCTCCATAATCACCAACATTTGTAGGATACACTAGATCAAACCATGACAATATTCTAAAGAAAAAACATTGTGTCATAGAGTTAATTTCTTAGGTCAAAATCAGTTGAGCGTAGAAACTAGAGTCTAAGGAATCTACAGTAGAACTTGACATAGTTTGAAGATAACATGGGGTAAAAAACAAAGTAGAACTAGATAACCTAGAGGAGTTCAAAAATTATCCTAAAATGGTGAGAATTTTTCAACAAGTAGGTTTAATGATATTTTTGGAGAAATTCAATGGCCATTCGGAGGGGTTGGTAGCAGAGTTCACTCACACTCTCCAAAATAATAGGGCAACCATCAACGACATGAGAATAGAGGTAACCCCCTTGGTCTTAAGTCGAATTATTGAATTACCTTTGCAAGGACTAGAAATCACCAGAGCCAGTAGAAATACACTCTCAAAAATTGTTAAAACATTCTCCGAAGTAGGGGATATAAAACCTATTATGCAAATGAACAATAACATTTGTAAAGGGATAAAGAGAAACAGTATTCAAAAACCCTGGGATGAAGTTGCAGTCTAGGTAATTAAATTCTTAACCTATGAGGGATAATATGTTGTACTATCAGGGCACCATATGAAACTACTCAGCCATTTGAGGTATGGTAACCAATGCCCAGAAGTAAAAATCAATATCCCTCTATACCTGCATCAAGAATTGCATAATATGGCCAAGAGGTATCAATAGGGCAAGGGATCCCCTAGACACCATGGGCTCATAAAGCTTATTTGTAGATATCATTTTAGGGGAAATCCTCAGAGTTTCAATAGGTTCTTTTCCCCCTGGAATGAGCAGATTGTGGAAGAAGAAGGACCTAGGCAAGAAGAAGAGGAGGAAGAAGAACCCAGACAAGAAGCAGAGGAGGAAGATGCAGGAGAAGTAGAGTCCTCTAATGAAGAAGTAGATAGGGTAGAGACCCCTAAAAATAATGTAGATGAGAGGGTTACCCCTGAATCTGAAGGAACCCCCTCATCCCCTCCTGGTCCACCACTGCCAGGACCAGAGCATAGAGAAAAGAAAGGTTGAATCTGAACCTACAGAGTAGAGGAAAACAAAGAAAGTGACTTTCTATGAAGAAGTCATAGAAATTTCTACTCAAACATCTACACAGTTAGAGCCTAACACAATTGGGTCATTGGCTAAAGTGGAGGATTCCTTGGAGGATGATGAAATAGACTCTAAATTTTTAGTCAAGTCTATAGAAAAACATTTGAAAGGAATTGAGCAAGTTAAGGAACCAACATGTACACAACAATTGAGGAGGTCTTCCAAATTATAGGGACACTTTATTATAGAGGAGAAGGTTGAAGAAATAGAGGTTGAAATTCTAACTCAACCACCTTCACCCCCTCCTCTAAGAAGGAGTCTAAGATAGAGAAAATAGAGTACAACTACAACTGAGGAAATCACACCTACAACATCAACCAATCACAAGAAAAGGAGAAAATTGATACTCCAAGAGGATGAGGAAGAGGTGACTAAGGAAACTCCAACCCAAGAATAGGAAATTCTATTTCAAGAATCCTTTAATCAGGGATAGGAATCATTTACAAAGGTTGGAGAGGTTGGAGAGCCAAGTTCACCACCTGCTATGGACCTACCTACCTATTCTTCAAAAATTGAAGAGTATGAAGAATATGAGCCATATGACCATGTAAAAGCTGCCAGAGTGATTATCAAAACTTAGCAAACATGGATTGAAAAAGGTGAAGCAAAAATTAAGGAGAAATATGAATATATTGACCAATTATTGCATGAAATAGAAGAGTTGAGAAGAAGACTAGCACCATTTGAGGCATTACCTAAAAATTTAGATTTTAGCAAGGAGATGGTAGAAATTCTACTTGAATTAGTAGGGTAGATTCTAGAAGAAGAAATACAAGTTGATATCCCACAATTACCTCATAGACCTAAGGAGGATAATCTAGAAAATGCACCTGACAATTATATTTTTATTACTATTGCAATAGCACAACATATAGGACAAGAAACAACACCTGAACAAGGGGATGGAGAAGGGATTATTGATGTCATGGAAGGCTTACACACCCTAGAGATGGGCCCACAATAGAATTTATAGCAAAATTTTGCACAGGAGGCCATTTCGACACTTTTGGATGCAGCTCCAGAACATCTTGGGTTAGCTCCAAAACAACCTGTAGATACACAGTCTCATTCCAAAGCAACTTAGAACATCCAAAAAATATGCTAGAATACCCTAAAAATACTACAGAATAGTAGAAAGAGCAAGGCACATCAGAGAGTGAGGTCCCTAAAGCTCAGATCATCCTACCACAAGTAAGTACATCACCTCAAGTAGATCTAAATAAAAATGTTGATAGTTCTATTTTTAAGGTGCAAACAACAGAAATAGGAGTTCAAGTTGACTTGTTGCTTGAGCATAAAATTCCACCGGTAGTGCATCCACCTGAGATGATTCCATTAGAAAAATATAATGGGGATATTGCAAAGTGGATATCACGTTGCCAAACCCTAGAATCATGCATTGCAACTCTGAAACCCCTAGAAAAGAAGAATGAAACACAAGCTACAAAAAATGTTGATTTGAAGGAAAAGGTGCAAAACTTATGCCATATTGCAGAAGGTCTGATACAATGTAGAAGGCCTACTAGGATTTATAACTTGATCCTCAGAGAACACTTCTTCATATGGCAGGTAATGTGTATTTGCTCAGGGTTAACTTTTGATTTGAATACTACCCCTGATTTCTTAGAAGCATATTTACATAGCCTTGAAGAGCAGAAAAATCTATTGTGTGAGTTTTTCTTGCACAAGTATATCATGCCAGAGGATGTATAATTTTTACCTCATATTTACATAGGGGACATACAACTTCGATCATTTGTCTCCACTTTGAACAATCAATTGTATTGGGATCAGGAGAAAAGGAGGAATAAGGAAACAGAGTTGGAGCTTGGATTACTGTTAAGGCATATTCAACCCAATCACAAAGTATTGACAAGCTAGCATTTCAACATGATGGACAACCTAGAGATCAAAAGCACTTATTTACATAATCTGAAGGACAACATGGTTTGTTTTCAGTAGTTTTGCATAGGAAATTTTGTAAATGCCTTGTCATCTTTGTAATGACCCAAAAATGCACAAACAAAAAAATACAAAAATATAATTTTTTTTACTAAGGAGAGAGATCCATGAACCATTCATGAACCCCTAACCCAAACTAATATTTACCTAAATTTTAAATCCCCTAAGTTTCTTTGAAAGCTACATCTCACGAGGTACCCTAACACAAGTTCCATATGTGTAGGTGTATCATGTGTTACTACAAATAAGCCTATCTATCCCATCACTCTTGATGATATAGAATTATCACCCTTAGTCAATCAAAGGTATACACACATCACCATACCATGCACAAGCCATTATGTGTAGGTATACTACGAGTATTATGAGTTAAGCTATCCATATCGTCTACACAATGAGCTATCTTAACTCAGATGTAGTCTCTCCACAACTTAGTCCTTTATCTCCCTAAGGGGGTCTCAATTCTCTTAGGTCTCCTATGTTCACCCCAAGGGATTATTAATTTCCTTAGGTCACCTCTGAGTGAACTCTACTCTTGGATTTCATTATAAAGCACACAACAAGAATACATCTAGATACTAAAACAAATCGAACCTTATTGCTAAGCATACATAATATAAAGGAAAGAATAACACTAAAAGAGAATATCATCAACGAAAAGAGAATCAATTACATATTATAACCCAACACGGTAATAAAGTAAAAGCATCTTCTCTAAACCAATAAACAGTTATTGCATTAAATATTTGCATGGTAAATCCTTCCTACTTCAAAGAATATTACATTAACTGCATCAGGGATATCTCCCCACAATCCTAGTCTATTTGAGCATAAGTAAATCAACATAAAATATAATTACCTATACTTTGATTTCCATTGAAATCCTTGCTTCTCCTTGCTTCCCATTGGTTCTTTGAGGGTAGTAGGGGATCAGGGTACTCATGGTTCAGGATAGGCATACCTCTAAATGCATTTAATCATTTACTTTGCCAAATTGCAACTATACAAAATTCAATTAAGTTTCCAACCATCTAATGCATAGTGGATATTATAAAAGATCCTTTACTTTTATCTTCACCTCTCAGGTTCCCTTAGAGAGCCATCCCACATATACTACTTAGATCAAGGTCTAGCTTTAATCGAATCTAATCATGTTTTAAAGCATTAAAGTCCCATACCTTTAACCTCTAAAACAATCCTTCATTCATTCACTAAATCAAAGCCCCATAACTTCAATTCAAAGAATAAATTTAACATCCTTTTAATTCACAACTTCAATCAAATCTACACATGTTTTAAAGCATTAAATTCCCATACCTTTAACCTCTAAAACAATCCTTCATTCATTCACTAAATCAAAGCCCCATAACTTCAATTCAAAGAATAAATTTAACATCCTTTTAATTCATAACTTCAATCAAATCTACACATGTTTTAAAGCATTAAAGTCCCATACCTTTAACCTCTAAAACAATCCTTCATTCATTCACTAAATCAAAGCCCCATAACTTCAATTCAAAGAATAAATTTAACATCCTTTTAATTCACAACTTCAATCAAATCTACTCAAATATTCTCAACCTTAATTAAAGCATAACCCCTTCATGATCTTACTAATCAAAAGTCTCACTTTAATTAAAATCTCATAAATTAAATCATATTAATTAAAGATCTTACTTTAATTAAAATCCCTCAAGATATATCATATTAATCAAAGGTCTTACTTTAATTAAAATCCCTCAAAATATATCATATTAATCAAAGGTCTTACTTTAATTAAAATCCCTCAAAATATATCATATTAATCAAAGGTCTTACTTTAATTAAAATCCCTCAAAATATATCATATTAATCAAAGGTCTTACTTTAATTAAAATCCCTAAAAATATATCATATTAATAAAAGGTCTTACTTTAATTAAAATCCCTCAAAATATATCATATTAATCAAAGGTCTTACTTTAATTAAAATCCCTCAAAGTATATCATATTAATCAAAGGTCTTACTTTAATTAAAATCCCTCAAGATATATCATATTATAGTTACCAAGAACCTAGACTAATATGATTTTGTGCTTCGGTAGGGAGGTCAAACGACTGCTATCCTAGAGTCCAAAGGAGGTAAAACCAGGCGCTATCCACCCAAGCTACCTTAAGCGTTTAATGCCCTTGGCTACAATGTTAACAAGAGATGCTAGGTTTACTTCTCTACCGTCCTACCTATCCCAAGGAAACTGAGCTTGCATAGTAGTGAACTCCCACACCGTCATGCACCTTGGTTGCTTCCTAACCAAAGTGTAGGTGGTTTTAATCTACCCAACGCTTCCACTCTACCCAGGGGTTTCACTAACCACAGGCGCTTCCACTCTACATGGTGATCTCACTAAACCCGACACTTCCATTCTTACACCGTGGTTTCCTTTAGCACAATGCTTCCACTCCTACATAGTGGTTTAACTTAAACACAGAGCTTCCACTCTTACACAATGGTTTAACTTAAACACAAACTTCCACTCTTACATAGTGGTTTAACTTAAACACAGAGCTTCCACTCTTACACAGTGGTTTAACTTAAACATAGAGCTTCCACTCTTACACAGTGGTTTAACTTAAACACAGAGCTTCCACTCTTACACAGTGGTTTAACTTAAACATAGATCTTCCACTCTTACACAATGGTTCAACTTAAGCACAAAGCTTCCTCTCTTACATATTTTAACTTAAGCACATGGCTTCCTCTCTTACACAGTGGTTTAACTTAAACAAAGAGCTTCCATTATTACACAGTGGTTTAACTTAAACACAGAGCTTCCACTCTTACATAGTGGTTTAACTTAAACATAAAGCTTCCACTCTTACACAGTGGTTTAACTTAAACACAAAGCTTCCACTCTTACATAGTGGTTTAACTTAAACACAATGCGACGTCTCACAGAATGGGAGAACATAGTAGAGGCATTGATTTTTTTTTTTTTAAAACATAAGGAAGTTAAACGATGCCTCCCAAAGGCTTGAACAATGGTAAAGCCAAACTCCCATGTATTTAAAACAACAAAAGAATCTCACAGGATGCCCAAGCCCAAATTAGATTTTCGCCTACGTTTCAATTAAAAACATCAAGGTTTCAAATCCTTCGAAGGAGATTATCACGCTACAAGGGGGGTTTTTTAATCAGGTTACATACTCAATCTCACATCTTACCAAAAGCATGTAAACAGATAAAGCTTAGAAACCTCCAACCTTAGTACTCCTACACATTGGAATCCAGTGGCTTCTTTGTCACTTCTCCTCCTTTGCTTTCTACGCACTCCTCTGCATCTCCTTTCCTTCCTCATAGATGTCTCGTCCATTGCCCCCCTTTCTCAAAATTTGAGCCAACCTCGAGCCTCCTTCCCTTCAATGCTTTCATCCCTAATCATATCGTACCCTGGCGACAAGCATTCTTTAATCTCTAATTTCCTTCTTTGGAAATTAATAGCGCCCAAGGTCATTTACGTAGGTTGCACTATATAGGGGAAAAGGATATTTAGATTATTTTAAATGAAACAATAGTACCCTTTTCTAATAAAATATCTCTTACTTGATATTTTATCACCATTTAAAATATATTACTTTTTATTTAAAAACAAATTCCATAATTGCTTTTAAATATAAAATATTTTCTATTTATTCCTAAATGGATTTTTTTTATTAATTTCATTTAATTAAAGTTTATTAATGAATTTGCATTATCATTAAAATAAACTTCTTTAATTATTTTAAATGAATTTTCATTATTCATTAAAATAAATTTTATCAATGAGTTTAAATGAATTCATATCATCATTTAATCAGAACCTCATTAATTAATTTAAATGAATCTTCATTTATCATTTAAACTTAATTCACTTTTCTTCATAAAAATGATGCTCTATTATCACTTCAAAATAACAGTTTACCTTATACATCCACATATATTTTGCAGCTATTCTCCTATTGAATTCCAGCATTATGTTACCCAAACCATGATGCAGAAAAGAGCAATCAAGTTTACAAAACAACTAAGAGGGAGTCTTTCCATCAACCCAATCACCTGTCTCAGCCAAAGGATTTATGATAGCTACTAGGCTATCAACTAAGGCTCAAGGTGATCAGTCATTGATGATTATCCCTTTCGACGATGCATGCCTATATATGAAGGTATCTATCCATGTTACCTCCGAGTACCTTAATCATCATTTCCCCTGATCTTAAGTACCCTCATTTCTGGTGGATGTTTCTGCCTTCTCCACCTACAAGTTTACTTGATCCTGCACACTTGGCAATATGTTAGTTAACATGCCCTTCTAAATCAACTAAACATCATATAGTTGGTTTAATTTTTCAAACTAGGTATTACCACATCATAGGTTAATACATTGTTTCCTTATGCCAAATAGTATGCTAGGGAGGGTCATGACAATATTGCAAAGTCAAATGGGGAGAGTTGCCTATCTCCTTGCAGAAAAGAGAGCCAATGTCACCTACTAACTTGTTATGGTCACATAGGAGGGTAGAGGTAGTAATGCAGATAATCCTAACAGTTAAACATCAGTGGATAGGTTTGAGATTTAGGCCACCAACTATTATCATTCCTATGCCATATTACTTTGATTCTGATCCATAGCCTGATGAAGAGTTTTAGAAATGGTTAATAGAGCTGCAATAGTGCAGAGGATACTATACTGGTAAACTAAGATTTTGGGGAATCTAGTACCAGGAGTTGGACCTCAGTGCATATGTATCACACCAAAATACACAAGGGCATGCATCAGGTCAAGTTAGGGGGAATGATGAGGCCCAAAAATACCTTATTTTTATCATATTTTAAACATCTAAAAACTACCTTAAAATCATATATGATATTAATTTATGCCAATTATGTGATTAAATGCACTATTTGTAAAGTGTTTGCATGATTTAATGTATAGAAGCACTATACCCTATTTTGATTGTTTTCAACATCTTTCTATTATGTTTTTGCATGATTTATTAGTGAAAAGTATATAATTAATTTAGTAGCCAATAGAGTGTGCTAATATTTTTGGTTGCATAATATAATTTGAATGTTTTCCCACTCTAAATACAAACTAGTAAGATTATTTTGTGCCAGATCCATCATTCTGCTAAAAAACATGATATTCTAGCTATAATAGTAGCCTTATACAAATTCTAGCCACCTGTCATGATAAAGGGAGACATGGAATTTGTCAAAAGTAGCAAATGGAAATGATGGAAAACTATTAAGCTGACTCCTGATCGACTTGGTAGCACTTCCATGTGGTCCAAACATGAGCAACAATACACAAAGATGAAATTACAGGAACATCTGGAAACCATGTAAAAATCACTTTTATGCAACTATTAAGGAGGTCACATACTAGGTCAAGGGAGGCACATGTAAATGGTTGTAATATGTTTTAAAATGTAAGAAAAGACTAGTTGCACATTTGAACACGTTCCCACTCAATCAGAATTGGTGGCAACAGTACAATCCTATTGCTTTGCCTTATATTCTGGAGCAGCTTCGAAATGAAGGGTAAAGTTGAACTATTTCAACTAAAAAGACAAAAATACATCCATTTCAAAATGAGAAAGGAAGAATAAGGCAAAGAAATATGTGATAAATGATCCTAGGCTATTTTAACCCTTTCTTACTAGTTGTAGGATGCAAATCAAATATTGTAGTAGATTTGTGTCTCAATATAAACTAGGTCTTTTGCAATAAAGTAAGCAAATCAGAAATAACCAACAAGAAATATTAATTTAGTGATTGCAAACATTCATGTAGGAAAGTAGTATATATAGGATGATCCCTCATTGGTTGATCTAGGTCCATAGAAGTCCAAGTAGAAATACAAGTCAAAAGTAGACAAAGTCTTTTGTAACCGTTATTATTTGAATATTTGAATAAAAGTGCAGTTTTTTTTTATTTGTGTGATATTTTGAGTTTATGAGTGATTAGTTCTTAGTCCTGGAGTAGAAATTCTTCGCTATGGACCAAGGAGTAAGGGCCCACTCTGAGGACCAAAAGGAAGGAGTAAAAAAGTGCAGGTTTTTAACTAATTCTATTTTTGCAACATTTCTATCAAATTCCTGTTTTCATCTATGAAATAGTACAAACCTTTTTTTTAGTATAATGTATTTGATGTTGAAAGTGGGATATGTGTGTTAGAATATTTGCAACCAATTTACCCCTATTTTGAACATGTTTTGAATACCCTATTTTCTATAATTTCATTTCTGCAATAATTTTTGACACGTTTTCTAGCAACATTTGTTGACAAGTTTTGACAGTTTCTAGCATTGTGAATTTCAGCATGATAACTTCAAATTGAGCATTTTCCTTTCCAAGTCATTTCATAAACAAGAGTAAATGGTTTTTTCAATTCTGCAAATGTTCAATTCTACAATTGTAGTATAAAATTGCCAAATTTCTGCAACTATAGCATAAAAGTTCAAATTCTGCAATTTCAATTTTGTTAAGTCAAAATAGATTTATTTCTGCAATTTGGGATTAAAGTGACTTTAAAAGACCCAAAAAACATCTATTTCACCAAATAATCTTGTAACCTAACCGCCTGAATTGTAATTTGCCAAAACTTGCTATCGTAGATAGCCTTGGACACCGCCCTAGATTTGACAATCATAAAAATTAAATGATGAAAATAGTGACACTCATCATTTTTGTTCCCCTCTGCTATGGTAGCTCTAGCTCAAGGAGCCAAGAATAATCCAAATGAATGGATTACAATGATAAATAGGAAAAATCATCAACCTAAGCAGTCGATGTTGCAAGGAGGTTCTAGTTCCAACCCTCTGGTGCAATAACCTTCGATACAACCATCTCCCTCAACACCAGGAAGATCCTCTTTTGTACCTACTTTAGAAGGAGTTTCACCACCTCTAGTATCTTCTTCTCTTAATGATCTTGTTACTTCCATTATTAAGCAAGCGTTACCTCAGGATAGGTCATTCTCTAGGTCCCCCATTCATGAAGTCTAGCTTGTGATGGGTTACATCAAGAAAGGAGACGTCAAACCGAATTTCTTAGGGAAAATTATGAATGATTTCTCATAAATTCATTCAATTCCCTAGGAGAGTTTGGAGATACTGAAGATGTTCCCAAGGGAATGAACCTAGATCATCTTCAATAATTTTTTTTGTCCTGGAATGTAAGAGAGTTGATGGACCCAGTCCAAAAATATCAGGTTTGCAAAGAGATTCAAAATGTTACTCTCCTGCATGGCAGTGTGGATTTTTTGTGTTTGCTAGAAGTTAAAGTTCCTAACTTCTTTCTGGATAGTACATGTACCTTTTTATGGCTGAAAATTAAGTTTTTATATTCCTATAATACTCCTGGTAGAGGAGGAGCTGTCACTTTCATTTCTTCTTAGTGGCATTCTCATATTGTCACATGGGGGTGGATCCCTCAAATCAAGTAGTTTAGATTATTTTTAAAGTTGGTGGTATCCCTTTTGGTTTTATTAATTTGTATGCTTCTGATAGTGCACCGAAAAGGTGTGATTTATGGCGATGGATTACTCTTTCCTTTCCTAAAGCGATTTGGGTGGTGTGTGGTGACTTCAATATGGTGGAGAAATCGATTGACAAAATTGGTTTTCTCCCTATGCATTGGAATATTGGAGAGAGAGAAGCATGGTTTTTTCAAGAATAAGCTTGGGTTGAGTGACCCTAATTCCTGCTTTATACCCTTAGATTTTCCTGATTTGATGTGGTATAGCTGGTCCAAATTTAAAGTTGGTAATACTCATATTTTGAAGTATCTTGATAGAGATATGCTATTTGAACATTCTCATTTTCATTTACATCACTTATCAAATTCTATGCTCTTTGTTTCAACTAAAAATTGATACCACCCTTTCTGATCATGCTCCCATTATGTTTTCCATTTCTTGTTATCTGCCTCTACCTCATCATTTCAAGTCTCAGTTCTATCTGAATGTTTATTTTGAAACATCAAGCTATATCAACTCATATTCATAGGATTTGGAATTTGTTTCCCAAACCAATTGGGATTCACGGTATAATTTCTTGGTGGAATGAAGCTATCTCCAGAACAACTATTATTCTTAGGAATTTAGGAGTTGAAGTTGCCAAGTGGAGATGAATCTCTAATGCAACCCTTAAAGTTGAACTGGCTTGAGCTTATGTCAGACTAGAATTGATACTTCTAAGCTCTATTCTCCAAGCCCAAGTTGCAAGTCTTAGGCATGAGCTTAAAAAGATGAGCTTTATGAAGTAACGGGAGCTCAACATTGTGCTCGACTTCATTGGATAAAAATTGGTGATAGGGTTTCAAAATAATTTTTTTCAGAAAATAAAACCCTTGAGACAAGCCATTCAGTTCAATGCTATTCAGGATGTAGGGGTTCGTTAGACGTCACTTCTTGATATTATTAAAGTTTTTGTCTTATCAAAAAGTTTTTGCTTCTCAGGAGTTAACTCCTGAACGACATGTTGCAATTCAAGCTTACCATGTAGTTGTAACTAAGAAGCTTTCAACTCTTCAAAAGGATGCTTGTGAACGTCCTTTGTCATTGGATGATATTGTTGAAGCATTGTCCATGATGTCTAATGATAAAGCTCCAGGATTATATGTATTTCCTTATGAATTTTATAAGGAGTACTGAGACATGGTTGGCCCAAATTTATTGTATGTTTATCAGGAAGCAATGGCTTTTGGCTCTTTAGGCTCAAAACTTAATAAGAACAATATTAAATTCATTTCTAAGTAGGGAAATCCAAAAGTGATTATCAATTGGAGGTCTATTACTTTACTCAATGTGAGTTATAAAATTATTGCTAAGGCTTTGGCCTTATGCCTTATACCTTTGTTACCCCTTATTACCCACCTTGAGCAGACTGGGTTTGTGCTGAGTAAATATATTATGGATAATGTAATTATTGTTTGGGAAGGCATTGAATGGGCTAGATCCACTCAAAAAAATAATCTTTTCATAAATATTGATTTTGAGAAATCCTATGATAGTATTGAATGGAACTTCATCCTTACCATACTTCGAGCTCTTAGTTTTAGGCCACATTTTTTGAGCTCGATTAGTATACTTTTTGTTGATGATTAAATTGTGATTACTTTGAATAATTGTTAGTTTGAATCAATTGGATTGTTTAGATCTATCATATAGGGCTATCCTTTAGCTCTTTCTATTTTCATATTAGTAGCTAAAGCTTTTGGATACTATAGACACAGAAAATTGACCCACTAAGGTGAGTAATTTTCCTTAGATATTTTGTTTTCTCCTTAGAAAATTAGGGTCATATTTGAGACAATTTTTACCCTACCAAATATTATCCATTCCTCCTATATCCTATACCATTGTATTGGTCTTGAAAATAGCTTGCCAACGGTATATGATATGACCTGTTTTGACTCCATTTGGCCCTCCAAAATGCATTAAAACCGCATGGGGGTCATGACCTGTCTTTTATGGAGCGCGATTTTGCATTTTAGGGTTTTTGTCTTAAGAAAACCCTAATTTTTCAAAGTTGATCATTTTAGGGTTGGCTGTGCTTAGTTTTTCCCACCCATTTCTCTTTCAAATCCACTATATAGGGAGGTTTTGAAATTCTTTTCTCACCAAGTTTTCAATCAATCAAGTTAAAGCAAGTTCACGTTAACAATTCTTGATTAAAGCTCTATTTTACTAAGGTCTTTTTCTTCTTCCACAAGCAAGCTAACTTGCAAGTGTGAAGTGTGATCTATTGAAGCTTTTTTTTATGCTGCATTAGATTGTTGATTGTTATTGCTTGCTTTGGTGGATTTGTGTTGAAGCCCTAAGGAGAGATTGACTACCTGGGAGATCTCAAACCTTTCTACTTGCTTCCTCACTCTCTACTAGGTGATTTCACTCTTCTACATGTATGTTTTTGTTTTCTATATCACACATTAGTCATTTTACTTCAATATGAGGTGTTTTACCTCACTTTTGTGAAATTTCACCCGGTCTGCTATGAGGTGTGATTTCATTATCGCACTTGGTCTTATGTGGGGTGAAATTTTGCTGGAGCTCAATATGGTGGTAATATAATTTCCCTATTTTCTCCATTGCATCATAGACTACATCTAGAGCATAGTGGTATACTCTATTTTTGTAATTTCATAATTCTTCTTTGTCATATTGTATTATGTTTATTTTCCTCCAAAGGTTAATCTCCGCTTTTAATTATAAAAGGTCAGCTAAAAGGACCTAGGGGGCTTGAATGCTGCACCTCCAAGCATTGTTGTACATTGGCCTAAGTAGCCCCCCTAATGCTAATCATATTTTTCAAGTGTTTGTTAAGTTATCTTGCAGGATCAGGAATTATTGATAGCATTGGATAAAAGGATAAAAGCAAGGATCAACCACCGGATAATCTAAGTGTTCCAATTAGTATTTAGGCTATTTGTTGAGTGCTTTATATTTTTTGTTGTAAACCCTAGATCTGATTTTATAGAAATATATTTAATTAATTTCTAGATATTTAAAAGATAACAATATATAGTGTGCACTCAAGGTTAATTCTGTTTGTGCATTTCTTCTTGAGCCCTTGTTTAAATATTGTTTATTTAAAATCATAGGTTATAAAAAATTTAAAGGAAGAATCATTCTAAGGCTTAGCTATTGTATTCCTACATTATGTATTTCTACATCGTCCTTTATCTTCTTATAGCATAAACCTAGAAAGACCAAATTCAGGTGGTTGTTTTAAACTGAACACATCAAAAAATCCTAAAAACTAGAGGACGTGGAGCAAGTCCTTAAACTGTTCCTGGTGAACCCTTCCCCCCTTTAGAATTGTGTGTATAGAACAACAAACCCTCTTGGTTCACCCTAAAGGCTTCTCTCTTACAGATCCAACTTTTGGGAATTGTATACAGTAGGGCATTTTTCCCCCTCTATAGATACCTTATTGCTAACTAAGTGAGTCAAGGTAATATTAAGGGTATTTCTTTACCTAGAGAATATTCTCAAATCACAAATGGACAATTTACAGATGATTATTTTTTGAAAATTCATGAGGATGAATGCTCTATAAAATAAGTATTAGATTGCTTGGATATTTTTTTGCAAAGCATCAAAATTTAGGATTCAATGGAGGAAGACCTCATGCTATAGGTAATCCTCTTTGAACCTTCCAAGTTGGCTTGAAAGCTTCCAGTGGCATTGGATACAACCAAGGGAGATTAAATTCCTTGGCATCTTATTTGCATTCCAGAGTTCCCCTGTTGTCTTATGGAATTATGTTTTACAAAAAGTAGAGAAATAATTTTCCTTTTGGATCACCAAAAAACTTACTCTAGCTGGTAATTTTTAGGTGTGTTCCAAAATTATTGCTACTACACATGTGTATTATTCATCATGTTGGGTCCCTTATCAAGCCTGCTATAAAAAATTGGAAGATATTTTACAAAATTTTATTTGGGCAAACTCGTCATATAAACAAGAGTTTCATAGAGTTGCCTGGGATATTTGTTGTCTTCCCAAAAACTTAGGAGGTATGGGACTAAATTATTATCAAAGATAAGGTTTTGCTTTATCTGCTAAATGGATTCTTCGAGCCTTAAGTGGTTTTTAAGCTTGGAAAGTTCTAATTCGGCACTGCATTTCCACTGGTTTACCTCTTGGTAGGAAGGCTTGGAAAGGCATGAATTTTCAATCTCTCCTGGTTTCTCCTATCCCAGTTAAAGTTCAAGGCTCTTTCGTCATTTAGAGCATATGGAAGGATTGGGAGAAAATTAAACCTTGGTTGTGTTGGATAGGGGATGGGCATCGAAAAGGTGCTTCTATTTCCACTTATAATATTTGGTGGTGACCTCTTATTACTTTTTGAGGTTCCTCTCTTGCTTTTGTGCAATGGATTCATGCTCAACAGTTCTTCAGGAAAGGGATTTCAACAGTGGTGGATTTTTTTCAAGACATTACAAGGATTGGATCCAACGGGATGATTTTAGGAGATTGTTTGGTCTATGACCATATGATAAGAATACTTATAATACTATTTTGGATTGTATCCCTTTTTCCCTTTGGCCCATGATCTGTAGATATTCTCAAAAGCCTTGGTAGTCTAACTGGGGATTGTTTAAGAAAACCCCACTTCTTAATTACAAACCTAAGTTAGGGTATTCTTGGCTTACTCTCAATGTCACTATGGTTCCAATACTCAATGGGAAGTGGGATCTTCTTTTCACTCAAACTTGTTGGATTCTAAGATTTAAAATGTCTTGGGTAGGGTATATTGAACTCAAACAAACTTTCTTTGTCTAGAGCTTATTATCCTATGGTATTCCTCTTGGACAAAGATTAAAATACCTTGGAATAGAGAATCCTACCTACCATTTTTGTAGTGCTTTAGAGGACCCTCTTCATATTTTTTGGTAGTGCAAGGAAGCTCGAGTGACCTGAGATTGACTTGAGTTCTTATTTCAACCTTATATGGCTAGTTCATTCACCTGACATCATGCTTTGCTTGGTGACCCACCAAATTTTTCTTTGCCATTGTTGGAAGTGTGGAACATTATTCACATCCATGTGCTCTTTAATATTTGGAAAACTCATAACAAAATTATTTTTTCTCAGTAACATAGTTCAGTTGAATTTCCAATTGCTGATAAGTGCATGGTTTATTCTAATTTTTGGCTCCAAATTTTAATTCAAGTGGAGAAATTTCATATGGAGGTGGAGCATCTTCATGCTCTTATGTAGCACTGAGGTAATACCCCATGTATAGTCATTCGAGTGTCTTCTACAGAGCCTTATCAATCTTGTGAAGTTTCTAGATCACACTCTCACCATCGACTTCCCTCTTAGTCTATAGAAAGACATTGATCTCAATCATCTCTTGTTTGATGACCCCAAGATAACATTGGCATCAGTACATCTCATAATGGTAGTGGATGTGAGGTTTTCAAGGTGGAGCTAGACCTAGTTGTTGGTTGGGGAGATCCTTTTCTAACGTGCCCAGTCACTTCAGATAATGTGGTGGGCTAGGGTGTATTTGATAGCATTGATGGCTCTAAGACAGGTGATAATGTTCGCACGATTGGGGAGGATGGGTGGCCCATTTCCATATATTCTAATATAGGTTGGTAGCATATGGAGGGTGATGGAATTTCACCTCGTGAGCATACTTCCCATGATTGACATGATTTAATGCATGCTTTTTGGTGCTGTGGTTGGTGATGAGTTTAACCTTGTTTTTGTTGTTTTGAGTAACCACTTCCTAACTCAACTTGAGTTAGTGTGACTACCTATTGGGGTGTGCCTATCCACCCATTTTTTGGTTGTAAAGACTTGTATTTTTAAATTAATTAAAATTTAGGCCTTTACATTCAAATATGATCTATGAAATATATTATTGGATATATTACATTATTTGGTAGCATTAAAGTACCATGTGGTACATTTGTAAATATTATATTTTGTCTAATGTGTGAAAAGTGTCCATGTGTTATGTAATAAAGTGTGTAAGTGTGCAAAGAGTGAGGTGTGATTTGTAAGAGTGCAAAGTGTCAAGAAAGTAAGTCAAGAGTCATATGTGTTAGGTGTCAAGCGAGAGAGTGAAGAGTCACATGAGATGTGGCAAGATGTCAAGTGAAGAATCAAGAATTTTTTATCATATATAAGGAATGTGAAAGGATGCATATAAAAATGTTTCAATAGAGCAATAGTTAGAGTATTGAAGAGTCATGTAAGGTTATATAATGGAGATAAACATCCATGCATTGAAATGAAAACTATTGTAAACTTTTATTACTCTAACTTGATGATATATGAATATACTGTGATTTTTTCTATTGTATAATATTGTTGTTATTATGTGAATAATTTATTGTGATTAATATTTGATCCTTGATAATGAACCTATGAAATAATCTAGGTGAATTCCCAACAATGGTATCAGAGATACACTGGCCATATTGAGAGGATTGTGTGAGAGAGAAGTTATTGGAATTGAAAAAATTGTTGGAGGAAGTTTGAAGAAGAATATTGTTGGATGGATAAGAAATTGAAGGTAAAAGAAGTTGTTGGAATATGAATAATTAGTGATTGGAGAAGCTATGAATGAATGTGAAAAATTGAGAAGAAATACAACATGAAGGAGAGAAATAAATTTTAGTGTGAAGGATAGAAAGCAAATGTAGAGGAGAGAAATTTAGCTAGAAGAATGAAGAACACCTGCTATATAAGAATAAATGTTGTTTGGAGCACAAGCCAGAGTATTGTAAAAGAATTTGTGTGCCTATGAGCCAAACCCAAGAAATCATGGATAAATCAATGATAAAAGCTGAAGAAGAATGTGTGGTACATAAAGCAAACTATGAAGATGAGGAGCATGGATTGTAAGTTTTTACAGCCATGAGGAGTCACAAAATTATCAAGGTGAAGAGTGCTTATTATGAGATGAGATTTTAGAGCAGAGATTCTGTGGAAGTAAAGAGCCTAAAGTAGAAATCCTAAGAGATGAAAGCTTGTGTGTGAAGAGCCTAGAGTTGAGTGCCTATGAGTAGGGAGCTTGAGAAGTCAATAATGAAGAATCTATAGAATTCAAAGTGTTTGTGATCTTGTGACTAGAAATGAGCTAAATATGGAAGATTCACAACAATCAACATTGTAACTTATACTACCAAATTATAGAGCGTATAATGTTATCTCATGCATGACATGGTAGACATGGTAGAAGAATAATATAACGAGTTTAAGATTTTTAAATAAGAACATTTACTTATTTGTGGATATCTAATTTTATTCGAAGTTGTAAGGTTTAGAAAGCTTTCTATAATTTGATTTTAAAATTTGGTGATAAAAGGAAAAATCAAGGAATGAATTTATGAATGGGAGTTATAAGGGAACAAATTATTTAAAATTTGAATTGAAATTGAAATTTATTGGAGTGAGGGTGAAAATGATATTTAAAGGAGAAATTATGAAAAAGGATTAAAAATGGGAGATAAAAGGGAATATTGAATAAGTCATGACAATATTTAAAGAAAATTTAAATCATTGGTATATAGAATCAAGGGCAAGTAGATATATGAATGGAAATAAACAATGGTTTAATACTTTTCAAGAAAAATGTGAGAAACTAGTTTCTATAGTAGATAATAGAACATATGAGGTCAAAAGAGTAGGAGATATTTTAATAAATTTATCTAATGCAAAAGGTACAATTAACAATGTGTTATATGTATCAAGATTAACTGCTAATCTACTCTTAGTATCTCAAATGATGGATCAAGATTTAGTGGTTGAGTTAAAAATTATTGAAAACAAAAAGAAATGTCTTATTACTAAACAAGAAAAAATCATAGCCTCTGGTTCCTACACATATGGTCTATTTTCTCTTGATACATTTTAAAATATTATTCTATTAGTAAGAAAATTAGAAGCAAGAGAACTTTTCCATAAAAGTCTAGTACATATAAGTGCATATTCTTTGAATAAAATGAGTAGATATCAAATGGCGACAAAATTACCTAAATTAACATGGGAATCTACAATTTGTCCAGAATGACTTGCATGAAAACAACATAGAATACTTTTTGAGTTAAGTGTATACAGAGCTCAAGAGCCACTATAATTAGTATACATAGATTTATGTGGAAAAATAAATACTACTAGTCTTTGAAGACATATAATTTTAGCTATTTTTTATGACTATTCCATAAAAATATGGGTATACTTCTTAAAATTTAAATAAGAAGCTTTTAACTACTTTAAAAAATTTAAGTAGTTAGTAGAAACAGAGACAAGAAGACAAATCAAGAATATTTGCTCAGATAGAGGTGGTAAATTTCTATCAAAAGAATTTGAATCATTTTTAAGACTAAATGGTATAAAAGACAACTCACTATAACTTATTCACCACAATAAAATGGTATAGCGAAAGCAGGAAATGTTCCATTATGGAAATGGTACAATGCATGCTAAAAGAAACACATATTGATCAATAATACTGGGCAAAAGCTGATAAAACTACAATATACATACAAAATAGATCACCCACAAGTTTACTTAAGAATATTACTCTTGAAGAAGCATAGTCAAGAAAAAAACCTTTAGTAGAACATCTAAGAATTTTTGGATGTAAGGCATATGTGCATGTTGTAGACACCAAAACAGCACCATTCAATTAAGTGACTACAAACACTAATCACATGCACATACACAGCTTTTAGGGCAGCCTTTAGAGGTCAAATAGTGGTCTTAACCACTCACGCAGCAGTTCGGAGGGTCAGAAAAGAATCAAAGCAATGTTAGTCATCTTCAAAACAAAGCCTTAACAAGCCTTAACAAAAGGTGGTGCTCTTACCTTTTGATATGATTACATCCGTGTTATTACATGCATTAAACTAGTTATGTTTTTATTGCATCTCGGTGTTTTAATTCCGAAATCTCATGCTTTCAGTGGCGATCACGGTGGGACCCAGGTCCACAGTTTTTATTTTTGGATTAAGTTACTGATCTAAAAATTGCTTTTTACAGGTACGCTATTCGTCTCACCCAGGGACGATTACGAATCTGTGCATTTTTCAAAGAAAATCAGAGACATTCAGTTAGGCAGAAAAGAGGTAGGGGTTTTTATAGCTTCTGTCAAAATTTCTGTTTTTCGGTCTTCTAGTTTTTTTTTAGTTTGGACGGCTTAAAAATTGTTTTATACTTTATTTAAATAAGGGTAGAAGAATTTTATTTTTTCTTGCTTTATTTAAATAAGGGTAGAAGGATTTTAATTTTTCTTGCTTTATTTAAAGAAAGATAAGAAGAATTTTAAATTTTCTTGCTTTATTTAAAGAAAGATAAGAGGATTTTTTTTAAAAATTTTCTTGCTTTATTTAAAGAAGGGTAGAGGATTTTTTAATTTTTCTTGCTTTAGTCGTAAACTTTTAATTTTCTACTTGCTGTTTTCCAGTTTGTAGTATATGTCTGGCATAGGGAAAAATTTCTTTTTCGGTTGCTTGTTTCAAATTTGCAAAGTAAAATGAATCCCACACACCACGTGGTACTTTAAACCAAGGCGTTGGTAGTAAAACCCCAACCCTTGAGCAAGACCAAATGTGGATTCCATTATCACTTTGGCTTGAGATATTGCATCCATTACCTCGATCACGACTGTTGCTAGACGTAAATCCTGACGAAAGCTGACCGAGTGTTGCTGGGGTGATTCCCATGCACGCGAGGATAAGTATTCTATGGTAGGTGTCATAAACAGAGCGATTCCCCTTTTGTACCACCTATGTTCCACGTACCATCTGCTCTCACGTACCTATAGTCTCCCTCACGTAAGGGCGGGTATATAGAGAGGTTGGTATATCGGTCCGATAATGGTATATTGAAGGGGCGACCATTTATGGGAGTCATATGAGCCAAAATTATGCATTTAAACGTTCTTCCAAAATTGCAAACACAAAACAAAACATCAAAATGCACTAAACCAATTTAGGACACACTATCAATCCTTAAAAGAGATAATCACGATTTTGCGTATGTGTGTGTTCATTTTTGCTTGGTGTGCACAAAAAGACAAATCATCATAAACGAGATAAAATCTGCTTAGATAGTAGAGAAGCAACACAATGGTGTACACCCGTAGCCAAGCCCAATCAAGGGCGGACGCTGCAGAAGGTGCACAAAGAGAGGGCGCTAGTCGCCTCCCCTTTAACCCCAAGGATTTGGTCATACCACCTTGGCGGCCTGACACACAAGGCGGTCCCCTCCACACCTTAACAGATAAGGACTATGGGGGTACCCCTTCTGAGAGCACTCCTATTCAAAATAGCACTCAACACACATCCTACCATGAGGGGTACATCCATAGGAAAGCTACCTTAGATGCTCGTTATGAGCGGTCACCGTGCGATGAAGCGCTGAGTCAACCTAGGGTTCGATGAGAGGAACCACATGGTTACGCTATCCCTCCTTCAACCCCTCCAGTTGTCAGGACTATGATGACAAATTCAGAGCACAAGGCTCCTCAGGCAGGCCAAGCCAACTTCGTCCGCCAAATTGTGCTCACTTATGAAAGAGAGCATGAGGAAGATTCCTACCTTCCTCAAAAACAATACACATCACGGGAGCAATACGCCGTTGCACCTGCTAGATATCATGGTCACACTCTGAGGCCAGCACCTCAGATAAATGCTGCCACCCCCATCAGAGAGAGACGACCTCTAGAGATCTTGGATCACTACGACCAAGATAGATATGTCAGAGAGGTGTCTAACCCTTCTACACATGAGGCGACAAGACCAACTATCTTAGAGCCTGTCAAGCATTTCGCACGTCGGGTGCAACTCACGCAACGTGAGCGAGATCGACTATCGTTAGCGAAACTGTACCATATTAACGAAGAACGCCTTTAGCGCCAAAAGGATGAGTTGTTCCAACACACTATGCAGGAAAGGACTCCAACCCCTCACACACATAAGACAAAACATTATGAGAGGCACAAATCCGAACCTCTTGAGCAAAATAGGGTAGACCACATCGACCCGGCAGTCGCCAGAAAAGTCATCCACCAAGCTCAAATAACGCAGGTTGAACAAGGTCGCCAGGAGTTAGAAAACTTATACATGCAGCGCAAAGCGGATAAGTTGCGCTATAAACTACCTGAGAAGGCACCAACTCCTTGCATCCAAAGAGCACAACAGTATGAGGAGCACAACCCCCAGGTGCGAGACGAGTCTCTGCGACCTTATCAAGCATCACCCCCAATGCCTCTTAGACATGAGCATGAGGCTACTCCTATAAACAATGACGAGTGCCTTCCTCAGGAACCCACTCAGGTTTATGGGCCACCCTTAGAAAGTCACCAAGAAGCCTATGAGGAATCAGAGCAAAGAGAAGAGCTAGATGAACTGCCCTACCAAGACATGGGGGGTGCTATTCAGCCTACCCCTCCATAGGTCCCCAGTTTCTCAACATGAACCAATCAAAGCGGAGGAGCTCAAATCTCCTGATCTATGCAAAGAGCTAGAGCACTTAGAGTTGGTGGAGACCAAGATTTTGGAGCTCCCAAGGCCCAACTTACATGAGGCTCTTTTCGAAGAGAATCACCCTATAACTGTACTCACTGATGATGCAGTCCTCCATATCTCAGAATCTACAGATCCTGATGAGATATACACATTGTCTGAAGGTGAGGATGAAACAGATATAGCCCACAACAATCACATACGGCAGCATCGACACCCTGTAAATATCGATGAAGCATGTCAAACGATAAACATAATACTAGGGCATGAGTGGCGCATAGACCCAGCCTACCAGCATCACATGTCGATCCCACTCCTTGGGGAAGGTCACAAGCAACTTCCACCCAGAGATATCATAGCACCATCAGTGTCGAAGGCAGACCCTGTCTTCCTATCTGTGCATAAGGCCGATCCATTCGTGCTAATTCCTACAGAGCCAGATCCGGTGCACAATGATTGTCAAGCTAGGGGTACCTCTATTCCATGAAGAGCAAGTGGATTACACCAAATGCTCCAAAGGTGTTCATAAACCCTTTGGTCAAGCCCAAAAGCTCCAAGGATTATCGCAATCTCTTGGTCACCCCAAAAGCTCCAAGGATTATCGCAATCTCTTGGTCACCCCAAAATGCTCCAAGGATTATCGCAATCTCTTGGTCACCCCAAAAGCTCCAAGGATTATTGCAATCTCTTGGTCACCCCAAATGCTCCAAGGATTTCCACAATCGCTTGGTCAATCTCAAAAATCTCCAAGGATTATCGCAATCTCTTGGTCACCCAAAAAGCTCCAAGGATTATCGCAATCTCTTGGTCACCCAAAAAGCTCCAAGGATTATCGCAATCTCTTGGTCACCCCAAAATGCTCCAAGGATTATCACAATCTCTTGGTCACCCCAAATGCTCCAAGGATTATCGCAATCTCTTGGTCACCCCAAATGCTCCAAGGATTTCCACAATCGCTTGGTCAATCTCAAAAAGCTCCAAGGATTATCGCAATCTCTTGGTCACCCAAAAAGCTCCAAGGATTATCGCAATCTCTTGGTCACCCAAAAAGCTCCAAGGATTATCGCAATCTCTTGGTCACCCCAAAAGCTCCAAGGATTATCGCAATCTCTTGGTCACCCAAAAAGCTCCAAGGATTATCGCAATCTCTTGGTCACCCCAAAAGCTCCAAGGATTATCACAATCGCTTGGTCAAACCAAAATGCTCCAAGGATTATCACAATCGCTTGGTCAATCCCACAAAGGCTCCAAGGATTCTTGCAATCGCTTGGTCAAACCCAAATGCTCCAAGGATTATCAAAATCGCTTGGTCAATCCCCCAAAAGCTCCAAGGATTATCACAATCGCTTGGTCAACCCCAAAATGCTCCAAGGATTATCACAATCGCTTGGTCAATCCCACAAAGGCTCCAAGGATTCTTGCAATCGCTTGGTCAATCCCAAAGGCTCCAAGGATTCTTGCAATCGCTTGGTCAACCCCAAAATGCTCCAAGGATTATCACAATCGCTTGGTCAATCCCAAAGGCTCCAAGGATTCTTGCAATCGCTTGGTCAATCCCAAAAACGCTCCAAGGATTTCCACAATCACTTGGTCAAAAATCATGAAAATTCAAAAACAACAAAAATCATCAAAAACAACAAAAATTTGCATCTCATTTCTAGGCATACTCAAAATCATCAAATCAAGAATTCTTCTCGCAATTCATCTTCATATTCACCAAAATCAATCCATCAAAAATACAAAATATGTAGCTGCATTAAGCATTGCACCCATACATTGCATATTTGTGGTCGTATAGGTCAAAGGCACCATAGGCTGTCATGATTCTACTAGTCCATCTTGTTCCACACTGTTCCATCTTACAAAAACAGCAAAAACACCATTCATTTTACCACACTAGAGTCAGTGGTCTTTTAATGTATCAAGAGTTTTTCGTGATTTAGTCATCATTTTGCTCTTTAGCAATGAAGTGTATCAAGTCAAACAGATTTTACGAAGGTAGAGTTACACTTGCAATACACCTTGTTACGTAACATCCCAACACAAATTAAAACACATAAAAATTCCCGAGTTGTGTGAACGAAGGATGAAACCTGCACAGTAATCCAGGTTACCATAAGCGAAACGGTTATCTTGATCATCCCCCCCGTGCGAATGACCCCAAGAATGCCGAGAGTTGGCAAAAGGACAAGCATCCTCCCTACCCAATTCCCTAAGAATCCCAAAGTTGCAAAACGTCAAAAATTTGCAAAATGTCAAAACTTCAAAATTTGACACCCTACAACGCACATCTCAAAAAGCACAAAGAATAGTGATTATCGTCACTCCATATCCCTTGCTCAAGAGAAAAGAAAAACAAATCAAAATAAACAATGATTATTATCACTATAACGAGCAAGTATCCCAATACAATTGAAAAAAAGAAGGGAGTTGACCTTGAATCCCTGGAACTCTCAGCATTCTGACAGGTCATGAGGCAAGCCTCAGTACCGGTTTGGTTGATAGCCTATCGGTCACTGGCGGTAAAATTCTAGCATGACGATATATCCGTCACATTAACTTGTGTACAGATCAATGTTTTCATGTGGATGAGCTAGCTTATGGTATCCTGGAGAACACCGCAGATTAATCTAACTACATACAACAAATGAGTTAGTGGAGCTAATTAGGTGATCCTCAGTATAGGTTCGGTTAAAAGCCCATCTGGCACTGGAGGTATCCTGACAAATACCACATAAATGAACTCAATTGCACACACAGGGATGTGAAATAACTTGGTTAAAAACAAGTCCGATTCATACCTTGTTCAAAAGTCTTGTAAGATAAAGTACAATCATGGCTAGTAAGCTCAAAGTTGTCTAAGTCTCAGAAAACCTTTGCTACATTGCTAAACCAATTGCACTGCTTTTCATCCTTGCAATACCATCAACAAATACAAAAAAAGAAACACCACATTTGTACATAGCAAAGTAATGGAGTTCTAAACAGCCTATGGTGCCATAACCAAATATCACCAAGTCCATACATCCATTTCATTTCTGCATATCATATGCATTTGCATTCATCATGCATCCATAAAACTAAATCAACATACAACATTGGTAATTATCATACCATATGCATCCATCCATATCAAGTAGCATGCATCCATCAACATCAATCATTGTGCATAAAATCACGACATCTACGTAAAGAAAGAAAATCACAACAACAAAAACATCACAAAAATTCAACACAAAAAGAAGCAATAAGCATTGCCGGACACGAGTGCTCTTGCACTCAACCTCTTGGCATAGAAAATCTATGTCGGGGCTCAAATTCTCATCCTCCTACTTTCCTAAGAAGGCTATCATAGCTGGACCGCTCCACGGGAAGACGGGTTTTTGATGATTTCACCCCATTATGGCATCACCAAAAGGGTTAACACCCACCAAAAATAGGTCCAACTGTCGGGAAATTGTACGTGCTCAAATGGAAAAACATCTAAAGCCACCCTAACCTAAGTCATCTTGGGTCAAGCGACTCGTCACTTTTCTCACGAAGGTCATTCCCTCATCGATTCGTTGCTTGAGGGGGTAGTCACACTTAGTCACCAATCAACAACCACACACCCAATCAAGGCAATGAGCAAAGACAATCACGCTCCTGCTTGGGGTAGTAAACAAGCAATCATTAAACTGATCAAATACTTGGCATTCCCGAAGCATGAACACAAGGTTCCCCTGTGGATAAAAGGTTACGCCCTTTGCCTAATCATGACTGATCAATGTCCAAGCTCAAGTCACACCTCACCAAAATAGGTTAACACTTGAAATAAAATTCCTTAGCTCGTCAGAAGCAAGGATTCAAGAATGCATGCCCTTTCCATACTTGGGGCATTAAAATTTGGTTAGATTACCAAGAAACCCTAATCATTAGTGCTTTGGTCATATATTTTTGCTCAGCACTGCGTCACCCACAACGCTTCCCAAAAAGGGGCATCTGTAGACACCAAAACAGCACCATTCGATTAAGTGACTACAAACACTAATCACATGCACATACACAGCTTTTAGGGCAGCCTTTAGAGGTCAAATAGTGGTCTTAACCACTCACGCAGCAGTTCGAAGGGTCAGAAAAGAATCAAAACAATGTTAGTCATCTTCAAAACAAAGCCTTAACAAGCCTTAACAAAAGGCGGTGCTCTTACCTTTTGATATGATTACATCTGTGTTATTACATGCGTTAAACTAGTTATGTTTTTATTGCATCTCGATGTTTTAATTTCGAAATCTCATGCTTTCATTAAACACTTGGCATTCCCGAAGCATGAACACAAGGTTCCCTTGTGGATAAAAGGTTACGCCCTTTGCCTAATCATGACTGATCAATGTCCAAGCTCAAGTCACACCTCACCAAAACAGGTTAACACTTGAAATCAAATTCCTTAGCTCGTCAGAAGCAAGGATTCAAGAATGCATGCCCTTTCCATACTTGGGGCATTAAAAGTTGGTTAGGTTACCAAGAAACCCTAATCATTAGTGCTTTGGTCGTATATTTTTTCTCAGCACTGCGTCACCCGCAGCGCTTCCCAAAAAGGGGCATCTGTAGACACCAAAACAACACCATTCGATTAAGTGACTACAAACACTAATCACATGCACATACACAGCTTTTAGGGCAGCCTTTAGAGGTCAAATAGTGGTCTTAACCACTCACGCAGCAGTTTGGAGGGTCAGAAAAGAATCAAAGCAATGTTAGTCATCTTCAAAACAAAGCCTTAACAAGCCTTAACAAAAGGCGGTGCTCTTACCTTTTGATATGATTACATCCGTGTTATTACATGCATTAAACTAGTTCTGTTTTTTTTTATTGCATCTCGGTGTTTTATTTCCGAAATCTCATGCTTTCACATGTCTCAACGCAAAAAAGAAAAAAATTAGATGACAAAACCATATATGGGATATTTCTTTGCTATGATGATGCTTCAACAGGATATAGAATAATTGATCCAATCACAAAGAAGTTGTATATGAGCAGAGATGTGGTTTTTTTATGAATTCCTTTTAAACAATTTCTTTGGAGTAGAATACCTTATTTCTCCAAAACTTAAATAATCAATTTTCTATTTCAATCAAATTATTCAAATTTAAATTTTCAATCTAATAGATTCTTCAAAGAAATTTTTAATTCAATTCAAATTTTTTAGATGAAAAACTTCTCTTTCCAAATGTTAAACTTGATCAAATATTAATTTCATATTGTAAACTTAATTTGCAAATATTAAATTTAAAATTCAAAAATATTTTTGGGAGTAGGATTCCTTATGGATCCCTAATTAATGATAAACAATAGATTTCCTAAACCTTATCACTTTATCACAAATTAAATCACTTAGCATTTAACTTAGTACCCAATATAAATTATCAAATTATTTAAGGTAATGTTTCTTACCTTAATCTCTAGCCTGCCCACTTTTATTTCGTTGATTTTGAATGCCCACGTTGATTCCAAATATCACTCCTTTCTACAACTTGTTTTGAGCATATTCTTCAAAATGATGAGCTTCCAACTATCACATCCTCGACATTTGCCTAGGAAAATGAAATATTTCTATTGTGATTGCACTTCTTAGGTTAGACCAATATACTTCAATAGTTATGCTCTGGTCTTTGGTTCTCAATTCTAACGTTCTCCTAAAATGAATTTGCTCTCAGGTAGACGTAATTTTATTTTCTCTCAGATGCAATGTCTTTAGTAGCTGCACTCTTAGGCAAATACAATTTCATAGGTGATAATGTTTGTCATCACTCAACTCGAACGAACTTAATCTTCTTTAGGCAACTTTCTAATTATTTTGGATTGAATTTCTCTGGCGCTATCTTGGACAAAGTTGTCCAAATAATTATTCAGTGGGTTTTGACCACACTTCCTTATGTTTTCAATTATTTCAACAAAAATAATGAATGTTTCTTGAACATATTTCCTTCAACGTTGCTTCTATATTGGATACGTCTCTTAGACATCTCTCTTCAACACTACTTCCAAATTGAGTCCTTATCTTCACTTGAATTATATCCAAATGGGCAGCATATTTAGTAGTCCCCTTTTTGATTCAGGCGACTTATCCCTAGGATGATTGCAATAAATCCCACTTTTTATTTTATCTACTACTTCTTATCTAGTGGATTTTGCCAGTCTATCTTATCTTTCTTCTCCAGAAAGATATGTCTTCTTTGTCTAATTTGATGACAAAGGATATCAATGCATTCATTAGCTTTGGATGGTACAAAATTAATGGTTCTTGGTGGCTCCTAAAATGTTTGCTCTTAACTCAATCAAAGACTTTCTCTTAGTGTCTTCAACCTTGCTATTCTCTCTACTTTTATTTGAAAATAAAATATATTAATTTCTTCCAATATTAGTATTTAATCTCTATAATTTTAGGATGATATCAATCCCAAAAAATCAAGTAGCTTTTCTCCAAAATCAGTGATTTTGAGTTAAACTCAAAATATAATATGAGCCTCAATAGCTCTTCAATATTCAAGATTTTCTTTAAATATTTAAATTCAAATTCACACCAAAACTTCTTTCTAATTATAGCTTAAATATACCTCTTCAAAAAAATAGATAGGGTGGCTTTGATACCATTGTTGGATTTTTAGCCAAATTATCACATGTCATAATTTTTAGGATCAAATATAATAATCAAATATTTGAGCATTCAATATATCTGGCCAATATTAATAAATAAACATTCATATAAAATAATAATAATATGAAGTAAAATGACCAATATCATTCATGCAATAACATGAAAAAAACTTATAGTATAATTTCTCAAACTGTATACAAACTTCTTTATTTGATTCTTGAAATACATATATTCTTTGATACATTTCATGGAGCTTTATCTCCATAATATAACCTTAGAAATGTGACTCTTGGACTCTTTGACTATTACTCTCCTCACATATCTAGGAGATGCAACCTTTCCTATTCCATGCATAAGATAAACCTCTCATACCTCTTGGCTTCTCATATTGCCACTTGTATACATGAATATTGACTCTTTATTTACTCTTGCACACTTTATTCTACGATGCTTTAGACACTCCTACATCTATACACATGAACACTCTATTACATGACACTTGCACACATAATTACATGACACTTGTGCATATCCTGCACATACACACATACATAAATGGTAAATATAAATCACACTCCTAAACTATAGACTCACACCCTAATCTATTACATATTTAGATTTGTACCATCGAGGTACCATGGGGGTACATTAACATGTACCAAATAATGTAATATTCTATAACAACAATAAAGTTTACATATTCCCTTCCTTTGAGGGAGATGCTTATGGATGTGACCTAGGATATTGTGTAGAAGGGTGTTATTCAAACACTAGAACCACAAGTACTAGAAGTCAACAAATCAATTAAAGCTCTAGTGGAAATAGATGTAGAGATGAAAAAAAATTAAAAAACAACCACTCCATACAAATAAATAAAAAGGGTATGCAATTGAGAATGGGAAAGCTTCAAATGATGACCAAGTAGATGATGAAGAAGAAGAGGCTAATGGGGAGAGTGACCAATGAGCACATGTTGATTTATTCTTCCAACCTTAATAAACCACATATGATTGGTGAATTTATTGACAAGCAACTTCATAACATCTTCAATAGGATCACTAAAGTGATGGATACGATGCATAGGCAATTTTATGCCAATGTTATTGGTTAATAGGGGAATTAAACACTCAAGGTTGAGAGAGGTAGCCAAAATCACTAATTGGGCAAGGGATGAGTTGAGTATGAGATAATTGGTTCAAATTATTTAAAATTAGTCTTGAGAGCTAAGGGAAGGCAACACTTAGACCATGAATGGGGTAATAGATCTTTTGAAGTATACAAGGGTGTTGTACCATCATCCACGTCACATCTATATTTCAAAACATAAATTTCATATATATCCTATCCTACTAATGATAAAGGAGTTTAAATTGGTATAAGAGATAAAGCAGACATATGCAAAATTAAAATTTTAACATAGTTTATTTAGTGGGTGACTATAGGACTACAAACATTCCATAAAATGGTAAATAGGTCACAAGTGAACGTAGAGTGATAGGCAAAATGAGTGAAAAAAGTACAATATAAACTTTAGAAATTCAAGGTGGAGGTCAAAGAAGAACTAGCATGACAAACATAGGGGATGAAACAGTTGAAGAAGGGGTATAATGAGCAATTGCAACATTTAATTAGAATAGGATAAATCAACAAAATATGTGCATTTGGCTATCTACAAACACAAAGGTGCATTTAGCTATTAGTATTTAACATTCAATGGAGGAAGACCTCATGCTATAGGTAATCATCTTTGGACCTTCCAAGTTGGCTTGAAATATTCCAGTGGCATTAGATCCAACTAGGGGAGATTAAATTCCTTGGCATCCCATTTGCATTCCAGAGTTCTCCTGCTGTCTTATGGAATTATGTTTTGCAAAAATTAGAGATTTTTTTTTCCTTTTGGATCACAAAAAAAATTACTCTAGCTGGTAAGTTTTAGGTGTGTTCCAAAATTATTGCTACTATGCATGTGTATTATTCATCATGTTGGGTCCCTTCTCAAGCCTACTATAAAAAAATAGAAAATATTTTGAGGGATTTTCTTTGGGCAAACTCGTCACATAAATAATCGTTTCATAGAGTTACTTGGAATATTTGTTGTCTTCCCATATATTAGGAGGTATAGGTCTACATGATTATCAAATATAAAGTTTTTCTTTATCTGCTAAATGGATTCTAAGTGGTTTTGAAGCTTGGAAAGTTCTAATTTGGCACTGCATTTCCACTGGTTTACCTCTTGGTAGTAAGGCTTGGAAAGGCATAAATTTTTAATCCCTCCTGGTTTCTCCTATCCCAGTTAAAATTCAAGGCTCTTTCGTCATTCAGAGCATATGGTATGCTTGGGAGAAAATTAAGCACTGATTTTTTTGGCTAGGGGATGGGCATCAAAAAGGTACTTCTATTTCCACTTATAATGTTTGGTGGTCACATCTTATTACTTTTCAAGGTTTCCCTCTTGCTTTTGTGCAATGGATTCATGCTCAACAATTCTTCAGAAAAGGGATTTCAATAGTAGTAGATTTGTTTCAAGATATTCCAAGGATTGGATCCCATGGGATGATTTCAGGAGATTGTTTGGTCTATGACTAGATGATAAGAATACTTATGACACTATTTTGGATTGTATCCCTTTTTCCATTTGGCCCATGATCTATAGATATTCTCAAAAGCCTTAGTGGCCTGACTGGGGATGGTTTAAGAAAAACCCACTTCTTAATTACAAACTTAAGTTAGGGTATGCTTGGCTTACTCCCAATGACTATGGTTTAAAGACTCAATGAGTGGCGGGATCTTATTTCCACTCAAAATAATTGGAGTCTAATATTTTAAATGGTTTGGGTAGGGTATATTGAACCCAAATAAACTTTCTTTGTCTAGAGCTTATTATCCTATGGTCTTCCTCTTCGACAAAGATTAAAATACCTTGGAATAGAGAATCCTACCTACCATTTTTTAAGTGCTCCAAAGGATCCCCTTCATATTTTTTGGAAGTGCAAGAAAGATCGAATGGCCTAGGATTGACTTGAGTCCTTATTTCGGCATCATATGATCAGTTCATTCACCTGGAATCATGCTTTTCTTGGTGGCCAATCCAAATTTTCTTTGATCTTGTTGGAAGTGTGGAACATTCTTCGTATCAATGTGCTCTTTCATATTTGGAAAACTCATAACAAAATTATTTTTTCTTCGCAACATAGTTTAGGTGAATTTTCAATTGTTGATAAGTGCAATGTTTATTCTTATTTTTGGCTTCAGATTTCAGTTCAAGTGGAGAAAGTTCATATGGATGTGGAGCATCTTCTTGCTCTTATGTAGCACTGGAGTAATACCCCATGTACGGTTAGTCGAGTACCTTATATAGAGCCTTCTCGGTCTCGTGAAGTTTTTAGATTGTGCTCTCACTGATGAATTCCCTCCTAGTCTACAAAAAGATATTGGTCTTAGTTGTATCTTGTTTGATGACCCTAAGACAACATTGGCACCAATACATATCATCATGGCAGTGGATGAGAGATTTTCTAGGTGGAGCCAAACCTAGTTGTTGGTTGGGGAGATCTTTTTCCAACGTGCCCAGTCGCTTCAGATAATATGGTGGGATAAGGTGTATCTGATGGCATTGATGGCTCTAGTACATGTGATAATGATTGCACACTTGGGGAAGATGGGTGGCCCATTTCCATTTCTTCTAATATCAGTTGGTAGCATATGGAGGGTGATGGAATTTCACTTCGTGAGCATACCCCCCATGATTGACATAATTTAATGCATACTTTTTGGTGTTGTGGTTGGTGACGGGTTTAACCTTGTTTTTGTTGTTTTGAGTAATCGCTTCTTAACTCAACCTGAGTTAGTGTGAGTAACTTTTGGGGTGTGCCTATCCACCCATTTTTTGGTTGTAAAGATGTGTATTTTAAAATTAATTAAAAGTTAGGCGTTTAAATTCAAATATGATCTATGAAATACATTGTCGGAGATATTACTTTATTTGGTAGCATTAAAGTACCATGTGGTATATTTGTAAATATTATATTTTGTCTAATGTGTGAGAAGTTTCCATGTGTTATGTAATAAAGTGTGTAAGTATCAAGAAACTAAGTCAAGAGTCATAGGTGTTAGGTGTCAAGTGAGAGAGTGAAGAGTCACATGATATGTGGCAAGATGTAAAGTGAAGAATCACAAGAGTTTTGTCATATGTAAGGAATGTGAAAGGATGCATCTCCCAAATGTTTGAGGAGAGAAATAGTTAGAGTATTGAAGAGTCATAAAAGGTTATATAATGGAGATAGACCTCCATGCATTGAAATGAAAACTATTGTGAACTTTAATTACTCGAACTTGATGATTTACAAATATACTATGATTTTTTCTATTGTAAAATATTGTTGTTATTATGTGAATGATTTATTGTGATTAATATTTGATCCTTGATATTTAACCTATGAAATAATATAGGTGAATTATCAACAATGGTATCAGAGCTACACTATGGATATATTGAGAGGATTGTGTGAGAGAGAAGTTATTGGAATTGAAAAAATTGTTGGAGGAATTTTGAAGAAGAAGATTGTTGGATGGATAAGAAATTGAAGGTAAAAGAAGTTATTGGACTATGAAGAATTAGTGATTGTAGAAGCTATGAATGAATGAGAAAAATTAAGAAAGCAAACATGAAGGAGAGAAATCAATTCTAGCATGAACGATAGAAAGCAAATGTAGAGGAAAGAAATTTAGCTAGAATACTGAAGAACACCTACCAAATAAGAATAAATATTGTTTGGAGCACAAGCCAGAGTATTGTGAAAGAATTTATGTGCCTATGAACCAAACCCAAGAAAGCATGGAGGAATCAATGATAAAATCTAAAGAAGAATGTGTGGTACATAAAGCAAACAATGAAGGTGAAGAGCATGGATTGCGAGTTTTTCCAGCCATGAGGAGTCATAAAATTATTAAGGTGAAGAGGGCTTATTAAGATATGATATTTTAGAGCAAAGATCCTGTGGAAGTAAAGAGCCTAAAGTAGAAATCCTAAGAGATGAAAGCTTGTGTGCGAAGAGCTTGGAGTTGAGTGCCTATGAGCATGGAGCTTGAGAAGTCAATAATGAAGAATTCGTAGAATTCAAAGTGTTTGTGAGCTTGTGATAAAAAAGGAGCTAAACATGGAAGATTCACAACAATCAACATTGTAACATCTACTACCAAATTATAGAGCGTATAATGTTATCTGATGCATGACATGGTAGATATGGTAGAAGAATAAGGTAATGAGTTTAAGCTTTTTAAAGAAGCACATTTAATTATTTATGGGTGCCTAATTTTATTTGAAGTTGTAAGGTTTAGAAAGCTTTCTAGAATTTGATTTTAGACTTTGGTGATAAAAGGAAAAATCAAGGAATGAATTGATGAGTGAGAATTACAAGGGAACAAATTATTTAAAATTTGAATTGAAATTGGAATTTATTGGAGTGAGGGTGAAATTTATATTTAAAGGAGAAATTATGAAAAAGGATTAAATATGGGAGATAAAAGGGAATATTGAACAAGTCATGAAAATGTTTAAAGAAAATTTAAATCATTGGTATATAGAATCAAGGGAAAGTAGATATATGAATGGAAATAAACAATGGTTTAATTCTTTTCAAGAAAAATGTGAGAAATTAGTTGCTATAGTAGATAATAGAACATATAAGGTCAAAAGAGTAGGAGATATTTTAATAAATTTATCTAATGCAAAAGGTACAATTAACAATGTGTTATATGTGTCAAGATTAACTGCTAATATACTCTTAGTATCTCAAATGATGGATCAATATTTAGTGGTTGACTTAAAAATAATTGAAAACAAACATAAATGTCTTGTTACTAAACAAGGAAAAACCATAGCCTCTAGTTCATACACAAGTGGTCTATTTGCTCTTGATACATTATCAAATATTGTTCCATTAGTAAGAACATTAGAAGCAAGAGAACTTTTCCATAAAATTCTAGTACATATAAGTGCATCTTCTTTGAATAAAATGAGTAGATATCAAATGGCGACAAGATTACCTAAATTAACATGGGAATCTACAGTTTGTCCATAATGACTTGCATGAAAAAACATAGAATAATTTTTGAGCTAAGTGTATACAGAGCTCAAGAGCCACTGTAATTAGTATACATAGATTTATGCGGACCAATAAACACTACTAGTCTTGGAGGACATATACTTTTAGCTAATTTTGATGACTATTCCATAAAAATATGGGTATATTTCTTAAAATTTAAATAAGAAGCTTTTAGATGCTTTAAAAAATTTAAGTAGTTAGTAGAAACAGAGACAAGAAGATGAATTGAGAATCTTTGCTCAGATAGAGGTGGTAAATTTCTATCAAAATAATTTGAATCATTTTTAATACTAGATTGTATTAAAGAAAACTCACTATAAATTATTCACCACAATAAAATGGTATAGCAGAAAGAAGTAATTGTTCCATTATGGAAAAGGTACAATCCATGCTAAAAGAAACACATATTGATCAACAATATTGGGCAAAAGCTGATAAAACTACAATATACATACAAAATAGATCATCCACAAGAATACTTAAGAATATTACTCTTGAAGAAGTATAATCAAGACAAAAAACTTTAGTATAACATCTAAGAATTTTTGGATGTAAGGCATATTTGCATGTCCCAAAGCTAAAAAGAAAACAATTAGATGACAAAACCATATATGGGATATTTCTTCACTATGATGATGCTTCAATAGGATATAGAATAATTGATCCAATCACAAAGAAACTGTATGTGAGTAGAGATGTGGTTTTTGATGAATTCCTTTTAATCAATTCCTTTGGAGTAAATACCTTATTTCTCTAAAACTTAAATAATCAATTTTCTATTTCAATCAAATTATTCAATTTTCAATTTTTAATCTAATAGATTCTTCAAAGCAATTTTTAATTCAATTCAAATTCTTTAGATGAAAACCTTCTCTCTCCAAATTTTAAACTTAATCAAATATTAATTTCATATTGCAAACTTAATTTGCAAATATTAAATTTCAAATTCAAAATCTTTTTGGGAGTAGGATTCCTTATAGATTCTAATTAATAATAAAAATTAGATTCCCTAAGTCTTATCACTTTATCAAAACTTAAATGACTTAGGTATTTAATTTAGCACCCAATATAAAATATCAAATTATTTAAGGTAATGTTTCTTACCTTAATCTCTAGCATGTCAACTTTTATTTTGTTGATTTTGAATGCCCATGTTGCTTCCAAATATCACTCCTTTCTACACCTTGTTTTGAGCATATTTTTTAAAATTATGAGCTTCCAACTATCACATCCTCGATGTTTGATTAGGAATATGGAATGTTTCTATTATGGTTGCACTTTTAGGTTAAACCAATCTGCTTCGACAGTTATGCTCTGGTCTTTGTTTCTCAATTATAACATTCTCCTACAATAACTTTACTCTTAGGTAGATATAATTTTCTTTGCTCTCAGATGCAATGTCTTTAGTAGCTTTACTCTTAGGCAAATACAATTTCATAGGTGATAATTCTTGTCATCACTCAACTCGAATGAACTTAATCTTATTTAGGTGACTTTCTACTTCTTTTGGATTGAATTTCTATGGCGCTATCTTGGATAAAGTTGTCTAAATAATTATTCAATGTATTTTGACCACACTTCCTTATGTTTTCACTTATTTCAACAAAAATAATGAATATTTCTTGAACATCTTTCCTTCAACATTGCTTCTAGATTGGATACATCTCTTAGATGTCTCTCTTCAACACTACTTTCAAATTGAGTCCTTGTCTTCAATCGACTTGTATCCAAATGGGCAGACTCTTTAGTAGTCCCCTTTTTGATTCAGGTGACTTCTCCCTAGAATGCTTGCAATAATTCCCACTTTTTATTTTATCTACTGATTCTTATCTAGTGGATTTTACCACTCTATATTATCTTTCTTCTCCAGAAAGACATGTCTTATTTGTCTAATTTGATGACAAAGTCTATCAATGCATTCATTAGCTTTGGATGGCTCAAAATTAATGGTTCTTGGTGGCTCCTAAAATGTTTGCTCTTAAATCATAGTCAAAGACTTTATCTTGGTGTCTTCAACCTTGCTATTCTCTCTGCTTTTGTCTCAAAATAAAATATATTAATTCCTTCCAATGTTAGTCTTCAATCTCTATAATTTTAGGATGATATCAATCCCAAAAAATCAAGCAACTTTTCTCCAAAATCAATGATTTTGAGTCAAACTCAAAATATAATATGAGCCTCAACAACTCTTCAATATTCAATATTTTATTTAAATATTTAAATTCAAATTCACACCAAAAATTCTTTCTAATTATAGCTTTAAATATGCATCTTCAAAAAATAGATAGGGTGGCTCTGATACCATTGTTGGCTTTTTAGCCAAATTATCACATGTCCCAATGTTTAGGATCAAATATAATAATCAAATATTTGAGAATTCAATATATGTGGCCAATATTAATAAATAAACATTCATATAAAATAAAAATAATATTTAGCAAAATGGCCAATATCATTCATGCAATAACATGAAAAATGTATAGTATAATTGCTCAAATTGTATACAAACTTCTTTATTTGATTCCTAAAATACATATATTCTTTGATACATTTCTTGGAGCTTTATCTCCATAATATAATCTTAGACATGTGACTCTTGGACTCTTTGACTATTGCCCTCCTCACATATCTAGGATATACAACCTTTCCTATTGCATTCACAAGATAAACCTCTCATACCTCTTGGATTCTCATATTTCCACTTGTATACATGACTCTTGAATCTCTATTTACTCTTGCACACTTTATTCTATGACACTTTACACACTCCTACATCTATACACATGAACACTCTATTACATGACACTTGCACACATAATTACATGACACTTGTGCATATCCTGCACATACATACATAAAGGGTAAATATAAATCACACTCCTAAACTATAGAATCACTCCCTAATCTATTACATATTTATATTTGTACCATCGAGGTACCATGGGGGTACATTAACATGTACCATATAATTTAATATTCTCTAACAACAATAAAGTTTACATATTCCCCTCCTTTGGGGGAGTTGCTTATGGATGTGACCTAGGAGATTGTGTAGAAGGGTTCTATTCAAACACTAGAACCACAAGTACTAGAAGTCAACCAATCAATTAAAGCTCTAGTGGAAATAGATGTAGAGATGCAAAATATTAAAAAACAACCACTCCATACAAATAAATAAAAAGGGTGTGCAATTGAAAATGGAAAAGCTTCAAATTATGACCAAGTGGATAATTAAGAAGAAGAGGCTGATGGGGAGAGTGACCAATGAGCACATGTTGATTGATTCTTCCAACCTTAATAAACCACATATTATTGGTGAATTTATTGACAAGCAACTTCATAACATCTTCAATAGGATCACTAAAGTTATGGATAAGATGCATAGGCAATTTTATGCCAATTTTATTGGTTAATAGGGGAATTAGACACTTGAGGTTGAGAGAGGTAGCCAAAATCACTAATTGGGTAAGGGATGAGTTGAGTATGAGATAATTGGTCCAAATTATGTAAAATTAGTCTTGGGAGCTAAGGGAAGGTAACACTTAGACCATGAATGGGGTAATAGATCTTTTGAAGCATACAAGGGTGTTGTACCATCATCCACCTCACATCTATATTTCAAAACATAAATTTCATATATATCCTATCTCACTAATGGTAAAGTTGTTTAAATTGGCATAAGAGATAAAGTAGACATATGCTAAATTAAAATTTTAACATAGTTGATTTAGTGGGTGACTATAGGACTACAAAAATTTCATAAAATGGTAAATAGGTCACAAGTGAAGGCAGAGTGATAGGCAAAATGAGTGAAAAAAGTACAAGATAAACTTTAACAATTCAAGGTGGAGGTCAAAGAAGAACTAGCATGACAAATATAGGAGATGAAAGAGTTGAAGAAGGGGTATAATGAGCAATTGCAACATTTAATTAGAATAGGATAAATCAACAAACGATCAAAAAATTATAGCATTGCAAGCTCATTTGCTAGATGTATAAGGAAAGGTTGTTACACTGGAAGACAATAATCAGGAGTTAAGTAAGAAGGTGTATCATCATGGAGTGTAGTGGGAAAAATTTGCATATTATGCTATAAATTTGAAGGTAGAGATAAATGCACTTAATATGCAAATCTATGGGATGGGTGTAGAACTTGTACAAGTATAGCAACCATATTCTACCTAACAACCTAATCCTAAAGGGAAATAGATGCAATCAATAAGGATGTCTACCAATATAGAGGGGAGGGTAAATATAGTAGCCTATGCTAATATGACAATGTCTCAAATGCCATCTCATGTTTAGATGGATGCATATGAGTTTGAGTATATACATTTTAAATGTATAATTTTTTTGATGTATTATAAATAATTATGTATGTGCACATAGTGTATGTAGAAATTTGCCATGTAAGAAGCATACATCTCAAGTATTCAATGTTATGTGTGTACTTAAGTCATTTGTCATATATAGCCATTTCTCATGTAATGGGTAGTTGTTAGTTGACAAACATGTATAAGGTTAGTTGCGTAGTTATGCAACTAACTCCCATACTGATTTTCTTATTTAGGGGCCTCTTACATTAAAATAATATATATGATAATAGAGATAGTATGCACTATCTATTGAACATCATATATTGAATATATAAATGAAGTTGTTCAAAACCTACCGATAATTCTTTTTCTCTATGATTCTTTTATTTGTGCATGTGTTGATTATTGCTACTAATGTTTGTATTTGTCTAATAGTTTCTTGTTATTTTAAATTGAGAATAAAAATCCTATACCACAACTCTAATCCAAGTATAAAATTATGGGAAATGAGACTCTTTTGCATTATACAACCAAGGAAAATAACATTAGAACTTAGAAGAACATAATGAGGTATTTTCAAAATTTAAATTGCATACTAGAGGCATCAACTCTAAAGTTTTAAAGAAATATGGCTATGAATGTGAAGGGATTGGAAAGAATAAATAAGGAATGAAAGAACCCATTGGAGTTATTTCAAGCCCTCCATATGTGGGGCTTGGATACTTTGAACGAGAGAAATTTTCTAAGAAGGTATGTATTCCAAAGTAAAGGTGTTAGGACCCCATACTAAAACCATTTTTTAATTCTCTATTGATTATTGTAATGACCCACTTCCAATGTCGGGATCCCTTTATAATATTATTTTGTAATATTTTATAGTGGTATGTGGCAAGTAAGGCACCTAGACAAGTGGGGCCATTTCATGTAACCATTATCAAGAATGTAACCACTATTTGGTAGAAGATTCTAGCTCAAGTGGTATTTTGCATGTAAGCCAACTCTTGAGCTTGGGATTAGGGTTGCTTGAAGTGCATATTTAAAAGACATGAATCCATAAAAAAACGTATATTTTTGCAAATTAATGAAAGTATTGAAGGAGGTTGCACTCTCGAAGAGGCCTATGATTTTGTGTTGTTGTGAGATTGTTTAATTCTACATTTACTTTATGTATTGTGATATTTTGTTATTTCATAGATCTTTGTTTTATTTTCAGTATTTATGAGAGTGAATTTTAATAGTAGGTTTCTAACAAGTGGTATCGGAGTGCTTTCTAGGGCCAAGTTTCATTGTGACTATGATAGGCCTTGCCCATCCATTTTGTCTGCTAGGCATAATTTTTTTGTGTTTTCATTTTCTGTTTATCTTTTATCTAAAAAAAAAGAACAAAAACCAACAAAAACCAACAAAAAGCAGTAAAAATACAATTTTTTATTTTTTCTATAGTAGTTATGTAGGTCAAAAATATTGCATTGAGGGTTTTAAAATATCGTGGAGGATCTATCGTTATTGGGTAAGCTAGATAGCCCATAAATCATCTAGTAGAGTGAGGGACGATCAGGGTCCAATACCCAAGCCTTAGACAACACCCGCACACAGAATTGAGCTCCCATATATCTTCGGGTATTTAGGGAGACTACCTAGGATTTAATAAAACTTTAGCCCTAGGAATATTTTTTGGTCTTGTATTATCCATAGTACACTAGACACAACATCCAAAAATATTACCCTCCCATACTATCAGATAGGTAGGTAGTGTGCTCAAGGGTATGTGTGGAATCCTCCTTGAGTAGTGGCTTGAAATATTGCTCCGAGCATTATCATTCATCACTATGGTATAACAAGGCCTATAGGTACTACATACTTCTTGGATTAGAGTACCTGGTTCTATCCACCTACAATTTTGTTTTTGTCTATGTAAACCCTGCAATCACAAATTTCCTATAAAAATTGAACATATGGAGGAGACTTACCTATTACAAAATAATCTGCATGCACAAAGGAAAGAATTGGGGAACCAAACAAAAATAGTCAAGGCAGAGTTTGTAAGTATCTTAATTCAGTTACATACAAGTCAAGATTGTTAGTTGATAGTAATAATTATTTGTAACAATGAGTAATTATAGAGTTGTTAGTGACCAAACAAAAAATATAGTATCGATATAGTGAACCATCAAACAATGTCAATTTTTGTAGTATAGGTGATAGTACAGTTTCAAGAGTGGTCATTTGTTAGAATAGACAAAGCAGAGTTGGCCGACATAGAACCTAACTTTTGAATCTAACCTCTAGAGAAAAATTGACCACACTAGTAGAATCGTCAAAACAATAGTTGAAGGAGGTTGCCTCCTCGAAGAGGCCTATGATTTTGTGTTGTTGTGAGATTTTTTAATTCTATATTTACTTTTTGCATTATGATATTTTGTTATTTCATAGATATTTTCGTTATATACAGTATTTTGTGAGTGAGTTTATTTTTAATAGTAGGTTCCTAACAAGTGGTATCAAAGCGCTTTCCAGGGCCAAGTTTCATTGTGACTATGATAGTTGTTGCCCATCCATTATGACAGCTAGGCATAATTTTTTTGTGTTTTTAATTTTGTGTTTGTCTTTTATCTTAAAAAACCAACAAAAACCAACAAAAACCAATAAAAATATAGTCCTTTATTTTTTCTATAGTAGTTATGTAGGTTAGAAACCCTATACCAGGGGTTTTTAAATATCACAGAGGATCTATTATTATTGGGTAAACTAGATATCCCATAAAGCATATAGTGGAGTGAGGGGTGATCAGGATCTAATACCCAAGCCTCAAACAACACTTGCACACAGAATTGAGCTCACATATCTTTGGGTATTTAGGGAGACCACCTAGAATTTAAAAAATATTTAGCCCTATGAATATTTTTTGGCCTTGTATTATCCATAGCATAGCAGACATAACATCCGCAAAGATTACCCTCTTGTAATGTCAGAGAGGTAGGTAGTGTACTCAAGGGTATGTGTGGAATCTTCCTTGAGTAGTGGTTTGAAATATTGGTCCAAGCATTATCATTCATCACTATGGTATAAAAAAGGGCCTATAGTTATTACATACTCCTTGGATTAGAGTACCTAATTTTGTCCACTTACAAATAATTTTTTTTGTCTATGTAAACCTACAATCACAAATTTCCCATAAAAATTGAGCATATGGAGGAGACTTCCCTATCAATAAATAAATTGCATGCACAAAGGAAAGAATTGGGGAACCAAACAAAAATAGTCAAAGCAGAGTTTGTAAGTGTCTTAATTAAATAATAGACAGGTCATGATTGTTAGTTGACAGTAACAGTTATTTGTAACAGTCATTAATAATAGAGTTGTTAGTGACTAAACAAAACAAATAATATTAGTACATGGAACCATCAAACAATGTCAATTTTTGTAGTACAGGTGACAATACAGTGTCAAGAGTGGTCAGTCGTTAGAACAGACAAAGCAGAATTGGCCGACATAGAACCTAACTTTTGAACCTAACCTCTAGAAAAAAGTTGACTACACAAGTAGACTCATCAAAAAAATAGTAAAACGTTTTTGGGGTACCCAAAATAAGTGATGGGGTACATAGCTCATTGTGACCATATTTTCTAGCTGATCATTTTGATATATAGCACCCAAAGACTTTTTTTTGGGTTCCTTACTATAAATAGTAACTACTAAAATTACACTTTTATTTTTAGTAATTTAGTAGGGGTTGCACAAAACACACCAAAATGGCTTGGGATACTTGTGGACACCAAAAGGATATTAAACATGCCTAAACCCTAGAGCAAATAAACTCACAACTTAGCCAACTTCTCAATTTAATGCAAGGTGTACAGGATAAGGTACAATAATTGAGAGGTGACTATCTCTGCTCCAAATATAACTTTGAAGGCTGCTTCTTAGATCTTGAGGCAAAAATTAAGGATGGCCCAAAGGTATTTGAGCATTGTGACATTGAATATTCTAGTCATGGGAAAGGCATCCATAAGGACACAAAAGACCTTCAAAATTTCCTTGATAAAAATACCCCCTTTAAGATGCCCAAGTTAGACTTTCCTAAGTTCAACGACAAGGATGCAGGTGAGAAGTTATGTTGTCTAGCTTAGTTTTTTAAACTTCATAATATCCCTAAATATTTGTGGATCACTATGGCCTTTTTTATCTTTGAATATGAAGCATTATAGTGGCACCAATGGCTACAACACATAATTCTTGACCCCTCTTGGGAATTTGTTGAGTTCCAATTACTCACTCGCTTTGGGATTAGTGAGCATGATGACTTTCAAGGAGCACTGACCAAGTTGAGACAAATTTCTACAATTCAAGACTACCAGACCCAATTTGAAAAAATGGATAACTAAACCAAAGGCTTGAATGAAGGGTTTTTATGAGCTATTTCGTCAGTGGCTTGAAGGATGCTCTCTAGGTTGAGGTTAAGATGTTCAAACCATAAACAATGATACATGCCATAAGCTTGGATCCATTTGCCAAAGCAAGAATATTAGCTCAAATGAGGACATCTAAATTATATCAAACTAAACCCTCCTTTTCTCCCAAGTTCCCAACCAATAATGAAAATAAATTTGTTCCCCATAAACGCTTGAGTACAAAAGAAATGGATGCTTGATGAACTCAAGGTTTGTGCTAAAATTATGATGAAAAATAAGTTCGAGGACATAGGTGCACCCAAAATAAGTTGTTTCTAATAGATATAGAAGTCCCAATAAACAATGAACAAAGTGATGACAAAGCAAAACCAGTAGAAGAACCACCTCAAAATGAGGAAGAAATACATGAAGAACCACATGTAATTTTTTTTCCATGATCTTGTAGGGATTACTACTCCACAAACCATGAAAATTATGGGTTTTTCAAAGGCAAACATCTTACAATCCTTACTGATTCTAGAAGCACACAACTTTATTAATATCTGAATTTCCAAGCAGGCCAATTGTTACATACACACATGTAATTCCTTTTAGGTTATGGTGGTAAATGGAGGGAATTTATCTTGCAAAGGTAAATATCCAATGTTAAATTAAATCTCAAAATATATATGTTTGATCTACATTTAGGGGGATGTGATATTGTATTGGGAGCACAGTAGTTAGGTATATTGGAAACCATCTCATAGAATATTGTAGAGTTATGGATGTAGTTTTCATATAATGTAAGGTCTTACACTCTTCGGGGTTCACAAGCAGGGCCTAAGATTATCAACTCAAACTGTATGGAGAAGTTGTTGAAAAAATATTCTCATGGGGCCATCGCTCAGATATTTTTAATCCAACCATATACTTTAGAGGTGGACCAAATTCCAAAAGATATACAACTTATTTTGATAAAGCACAATGCAGTTTTTGCCAAACCATCATAATTACCACCATATTGCTTCCATGACCATGTGAGTCCATTGGTACCTGGTAGTGTACCACCTAAAATTAGGTGGTATCAATAACCTCATGTCCTTAAGTCTAAAATAGAGAATTTAGTACAAGAATTGTTAAAAGCTGGAGTCATTTAGCCTAGTGAAAAACCTTACTCTTCTCCTATCTTATTGGTGCGAAAGAATTATGGGTCCTGTCAATTATGTATCAATTTTTGTGAGCTCAATAAGCTCACCATTAAGGATAAGTTTCTTATCCCTATGGTGGATGAATTACTGGATGAGCTACATGGGGCTATGTTTTTCTCCAAATTATATCTTCACTCTAGGTACCATCAGATCAGGCTCAAGGATGAAGATATTCCCAAAATCATATTCCACACTCATGAGGGTCATTGTGAATTCTTGGTTATACCATTTGGCTTGACTAATGCACCTTATACATTTCAAAGCTTCTTGAACAACAATTCTCACCCATTTCTTTGTAAATTCATCTTAGTTTTATTTGATGATATCTTGGTTTATAGTCATTCTTGGGAAGAGCAACTCAACCATTTGGACCAAACTCTACAACTTTTGGCACAATATCATCTTTATGTTAAGAGATCCAAGTGTTCTTTTGGGTTGATTGAAGTAGAGTATTTGGACAATATTATCACTAAGGATAGAGTTAAAGTTCATCCTAAAAATATTCAAGCCATTCAAGAATGGCCAAAACCTCACACTCTCAAGGGTCTTCATGGATTTTTAGGCTTCACAGGGTATTACAACAAATTCATCTACAACTATTGAAAAATTGTTGCTCCTTTAACAAACATTAAAAAAGAATTCTTTTACTTGAATAGGTCTATCTGAGAAGGTTTTCCTTGATTTGAAGTATGCTATGACAACCACTCCCATATTAGCAATGCCTAATTTTTCCAAGTCCTTTGTAATTGAAAGTGATGCTTCCAACAATGACATTGGAGCTATGTTGATGTAGGAAGGGCATCCAATGGCCTTCACTAGTAAAGCACTTTCAAGAAAAAATCTAGGCAAATCAACTTATGCTAAGGAGATGCTTTAAATTTTGCATGTGGTTACTCACTGGAAACATTATCTCATTGGGTGCCATTTCTCCATTACAATAGATAACCAAAGTCTTAAATACTTCCTAAAGCAGCAGGTTGCTACCCCTGAATAACAAAAGTAGGTCTCTAAGCTCATGGGTTATGATTATGATATTACCTATAAAGAGATCAAAGATAACATTATGGTGGATGCTCTCTCACCAACTTAAGGCACAAAGTATGCTATATGCCATTTTTGTACCCATATTACAATGGATAAATCCTCTTCGAGATGAGGTTCTTAAGGATTTAAAATTGTAAACTTTGGTTGCATCACTTTGAACATAGCCTAAATTGTGTCTAGGGTACACTTGGGACAGATAGGCTTTGCACCATCTCTAGTGCCTTGTTGTTCCTCGCACATATCCAATTTGGTAACTCATTATGATGGAAATGCATGCTTCACCCATTGTGGGCCATTCAAGGTTCCTCAAGATATATCTTTTTTTGGAAGGGTATGAAGAAGGACATTAAAAATTTTATGGCCAAGTTTGACATTTGTCAATGGATGAAAGGAGAAATAATACATTTCCTGAGCACTCTTCAACCCTTGTCTATTCCATAATAGGCCTAGATAGATATTTCCATGGACTTTATTGAAGGTTTACCTAAATTGAGAGGTAAATCAATTATTTTTGTGGTAATGGATCATATCACAAAGTATGCTTATTTTTCCCCCTCTCCCATCCTTACACGACCTCCGTAGTCACCCAATTTTTTTTTGATTCAATTTTTCATCTTCATGGCATTCCAACCTCCATTGTATATGATCGTGACCCTACCTTCACTAGTAATTTTTGGCAAGAATTATCTAAGTTATAGGGAACTCAACTCAAAAAGAGTTCATATTATCATCCACAAACAGATGGTTAAAAAATGATTACCAATAAATGTTTGGAGACCTATCTTCATTGTTTTACCTTTGATCATCCTACATAGTGGGTGAAGTGGCTTCTCTTGATCGAGTGGTGGTATAACACTTCTTATCACACTACGACCAAGGTCACCCCTTTTGAAGAATTTTATGTTGGACCTCCATCAACACCCCATATTATATTCTAGGTAGCTCTAAAGTCCATGCTATTGAAACTACACTCCACCAACATGTCAAAGTCCTCCGTCAATTGAAGCTAAGTTTAGAATTGATACAAAATTGGATGCACCAATAAGTTGACCAACATCGTACAAAGCATAGTTTTGAAGTCAATGATATGGTATTCCTCTGCTTATAGCCGTATAAACAATCATCTCTCTAGTTGTGTAGGTGCCAAAATCTCGCTACCAAATATTATAATCCCTACCAGATCTTATAGAGGATTGGTGCCACTGCCTACAAATCGGCCCTATCGTCTGCATTTAAGATTCATCCTATCTTTCATATATCTTCTCTCAAGAAGGTACTGAGAAATCAAGTACATGTTCAATATGCTTTAACTGGATTGGATGAATATGGTTCTATCTTGCTCAAGCCAAACCAAATTTTGGACCGCAAGACGCGTACTCTATGCAACTATGTCATCACTGAGGTTCTTGTTTAGTGGCGACAATTACAGCCAAATATGCTACATGGGAATCCCTCCAGAACCTACAAAACTAGTTTCCTCATATTCAACTTTAAGGACAAATATTTTTTGGAGGAGAATGGCATGTTAGGACCCCATCCTAACACCACTTTGTAATTTTTAATTGATTATTGTAATGACCCACTTTCAATACGGGATCCCTTTATAATGTTATTTTATAATATTTTGTAGTCGTATGTGGCAAGTAAGGCGCCTAGACAAGTGGGGCCATTTCATGTAACCGTTATCAAGAATATAACCATTATTTGGTAGAAGATTCTAGCTCGAGTGGCATTTGCATGTAAGCCAACTCTTGAGCTTAGTGTTAGGGTAGCATGAAGTGTATCTTTAAAAGACATGGATCCATAAACGAATGTATCTTTTTATAAATTAATAAAAGTATTGAAGGAGGTTGCAACCTTTAAGAGGCATGTGATTTTGTGTTGTTGTGAGATTGTTTAATTCTACATTTACGTTCCGCATTGTGATTTTCTGTTATTTCATAGATCTATGTTTTATTTATAGTATTTGTATAAGTGAGTTTATGTTTAATAGTAGGTTCCTAACAAAAGGATAAGCTATCAATACATTAAGATATATAACACATGGTAGGTGGTAAAACTAAGGAAGAAGTCTAGCAAAAGTGTTATTCATATCCAATAAGAGAATAATTTTTTAAAGAAATAGAAAAAAAACTATCTTCATGTTGAACACTCCTAATGCATTTTTCTAAGGTTGTAAACAACAACATTTATGCAACCATAGAAAGAGGTATAAATTTCATCTTCTAAATTAATATATATTGTTTTTGTTGGGATCTCTTCAAATAGAAAGTCAAAATTAAAAAAGGTATCCATGATGTCACTACAAAGCCAATAATGATGGAACATAGTTGTCTCCCTTCTATATGAATTCTAATTCCTATACGTGTAAGGTTTTCTAATGCTATTAGATCATTTATTTTTAAGAATATGTAATGTAGTTCACATGATAGCACACAAGATAGAGTCCAAGAAATCAAATCAACAACTCATTTACATGATATAATGGACAATTTGAGAACATTGCATCTAATGTTTTTGGGTATAATATGCAAAAGCTTCCATGTTGGAGGAAGAGACAAATTCTACTCAACTAGATGCATGGAAAGATCCTTTAGTTATAAAAAAGATATACAATTTTCATCAATGCAAGTAAAAAAGATGATTTTGTTATTTAACAAGCAAGAAATAGAATCTCATGAAAAAAATAACCAAGTAGTTAACTTGAAAGAGAGAGAATGGAAAACAAGTGTATTTGTTGTAGAGCATCTATGAAGAGAGAGTGTCTTCCATTGTCGAGGAAAAGAAAATAAAGAAGCATGCTCACACTTTGCAAGACCTATGCAAGCTCTAGGAAGAGTATATAAGAGTACTTGAGTATTGGAAACCCCATATCCCACCAAGATCATATAAGCAAAAGCACCTATGAGGTGTGAGTAGTGGTGTCTTAATTTCTTCCATCAATTATTATTTATTTTTTTATCAATTGTCAATTGTCATGCATGTAGTGTATTTTTATGGTATCACTAGTAGTTGTTCACTTTGTCGAAGGAGTAATCATATAAAGGAAGAGGTGTAGAAATAATGATCATAAATTCATAATGATTCTCATATAATTTTATCGTTTGCATGCACGAAGAGATAAGTTTAAAAAATTAAATTACAACTATAATCCACATATAACGTAGAGAAGTTCACAGATTTATGCATTTCATCCAACAAAGTTGCAAAAAACTTCATCCAAAGAAACTGAAAGGATATTAAATATCATCAAGGTATGGGCATCATTCTAGTGAAATTAAACAAATACAAGATAAACCCCAAGAAAGGAGAAAACTTCTAGCCATGAGCAGCAAAATGTGAACACTTCTTCTTGCCTAAGGAAAAAGTATGAAAATAATTCTTTCCTTATTTGTTCTTAAGGTAAAGAAAAAGGTATAAAACAACTTAATTGTTGGGATGTTGATCTATGTAATTTAAACTTTTTGTTCTATGAGTAACCATATTATAGAAGAAACAAAAGTATTAAGTACTTTATGAAAAATAAAATTTGTTATCCCACTTTTCAATTCAAAATTAAAAAAACAATACAAATTCGTTCACACACTTTCATATTTTTTAATATAGAGAACATACATAATATTCCAGTTGAAAAAATAAATTTGCTGCCATTCAACATGATACAATATTCTTCGAATATATGATAGGTTTTAGATTGACGATCCATATAAATAAATAAAACAAGCTAATATATAAAATCATGACAATACTAATACTAATATTATTTTTTATTTTTAATTATTTAAAAATGTTTTTACAAGCATTTGTTTTGCTTTTCAATTGTCTTTTAACCTTAAAATTCCTTTCCTTTCTCTATTATCTTTTATAATTTTTAAAAAAATGTTTTTAAAAGCAATTTTTTGCTTTTCAATTGTCTTTCTAACCTTAAGATTCCTTTCCTTATTTCTCTATTTTCACATTAAACCTGTAAAACCCTTGGTGAAGGTAAGAAAAAAAATCAAATTATATTTAAAGAAAAAATTAGACTGAAACAACAACAGCAACAGCCAAAAACAGAAGACCGACATAAGTATCTGCAATTGAATTGCACAGGGCTGAAGGAGGGTCTGCATAGTTTACAAGACGCAGGCCATTACTTTTTATATTCCATAGTTGTTCCACTGTTACGAGAATTTATACATTCAGAGAAAATAAAAAATAAAGGTACTGCTTGAAGGAGATTCAGCTGTTGTCACGACGTTTAAATTAAAAAACGGTAATGAATAAGTGCTAATTAGAATTAAAGTTTCAGTGTCTGGGAAAGTTGGTTAAAAGTGTGACTAAATTTGGATGGTCATTTTGGATGATACAAAATTTCAAATTCCCTCGTTAAAGTTTCTTATATTATTTAGATAACACAGACCTTTATAGCTAGCAATAGCTTACATAAATTTGGTTTTAAACTTTAGTAGTATGAAGACAGCTAACTTGAAAGAGATAGAACATAATGTTTATTGGTAGATTGTCTTAATTCGATGGTTGTAATGTTTTGGATAGTGTTAGTTCCCATCATCTAGTTAAGGTTTATAGTGATAGCATCCAATGGTGTTATTGATGTAAAATAATAAAATATAAAGTTTATAATGAAAACACCCAATGGTGTTATTGTATTAAAAAAATAATAAAATAAAGATACATATGACCATGTTTGAAAATTTCAAGTTGCTACTTATGGGAAAAGTCATTATAAGTCTTTTGAATGGTCTTATTTATTTTTAATGGTGTTATTGATTTTTATTTATTAAAAAATAATAAAATATGTTAGAAAATTATACCAGATTTTACACCTCTCACAAACCCACTTATTGCACCATTCGTCAAATTCAGTTGCACTCGTATTAATTATTGGTACTTGAGACTGTCAGTCAGTTTTGCGATTGATGAAAACTCTATCTTGTGTTAACTGCATGTCAGAGCAGTTGGTGGAACTTTCCCACCTCATGCATGAATCCTTAGATATATATTTCTTTCGGGGTTCCATTTTGTTGGTTAGAGAGAAAAACAGAGTAGAGGGCTGGAGAAGAACATAGAAGCTGAGAAGAGCAGAGGAGAAGAAAATTAGGAGTTGAAGCCACAGTCTTCAACATTCCTGTATGTGTGTTCATCCTACAATATTATTTGCAAACGTATGTAAGCTTCCAGAGCAGAAACACACGGGTATAAGTATTTTATTTGACATTGTAATAAAGAGAGAAATGCTCGATGTCAAAGTTTTTAAGAAATATGGTTTAAAGGAGGGTCTTAGAAAATTAAACCAGATTTGACACCTCTGACAAATCCACTTACTGCACCATTCATCGGATCCAGTGGCACTCGTATTAATTACTGGTAGTTGAGATTGTCAGTCAGTTCGAGGATTGGATGGAAACCCTATCTTGTGTTAACTACATGTCAGAGCAGTTGGTGGAACTTTCCCGCCTCATGCATGAATCCCTAGATATATATTTCTTTCGGGGTTCTATTTTGTTGGTTAGAGAGAAAAACAGAGTAGAGGGCTGGAGAAGAATAGAGAAGCCGAGAAGAGCAGAGGAGAAGAAAATCAAGAGCTGAAGCCACAGTCTTCAACATTCTTGTATGTGTGTTCATCCTGCAATATTATTTGTAGAGGTATGTAAGCTTCCAAAGCAGAAGCACAAGGTTATAAGTCTTTTATTTGGCATTGTAATAAGGAAAGAAATTCTTGGTGTCAAATTTTTTATGAAATCTAGTTTAAAGGAGGGTGTTAGAAAATTAAACCAGATTTGACACCTCTAACAAATCCACCTACTACACCATTCATTGGATCCAGTTGCACTTGTATTAATTAATGGTAGTTGAGACTATCAGTCAGTTCGACGATTGGATGGAAACACTATCTTGTGTTAACTAAATGTTAGAGCAGTTGGTGGAACTTTCCCACCTCATGCATGAATCCCTAGATATATATTTCTTTCTGGGTTCTATTTTGTTGGTTAGAGAGAAAAACAGAGTAGAGGGCTGGAGAAGAACAGAGAAGTCGAGAAGAGCAGAGGAGAAGAAAATCAAGAGCTGAAGCCATAATCTTCAACATTATTGTATGTGTGTTCATCCTGCAATATTATTTGCAGAGGTATGTAAGCTTCCAGAGCAGAAGCACACGAGTATAAGTATTTTTTTTGGCATTGTAATAAGGAGAGAAATGCTTGGTGTCAAAGTTTTTAAGAAATTTGGTTTAAAGGAGGGTGTTAGAAAATTAAACCAGATTTGACACCTTTGACAAATCCACCTACTGCACCATTCACCGGATCCAGTTGCACTCGTATTAATTACTGGTAGTTGAGATTTTCAGTCAGTTTGACGATTGGATGGAAACCCTATCTTGTGTTAACTACATGTTAGAGCAGTTGGTGTAACTTTCTCACCTCATTCATGAATCCCTAGATATATATTTCTTTCAGGGTTCTATTTTTTTGTTTAGAGAGAAAAACAGAGTAGAGGGCTGGAAAAGAACAGAGAAGCCGAGAAGAGCAGAGGAGAAGAAAATTAGGAGCTGAAGCCACAGTCTTCAACATTCTTGTATGTGTGTTCATCCTGCAATATTATTTGCAGACGTATGTAAGCTTCCAGAGCAGAAGAACACGGGTATAAGTATTTTATTTGGAATTGTAATAAGGAGAGAAATGCTCGATGTCAAAGTTTTTATGAAATCTGGTTTAAATGAGGGTGTTAGAAAATTAAAGTAGATTTGACACCTCTAACAAATCCACCTACTGCACCATTCTTCGGATCTAGTTGCACTCATATTAATTACTGGTAGTTGAGACTGTCAGTCAGTTCGACGATTGGATGGAAACCCTATTTTGTGTTAACTACATGTCAGAGCAGTTGGTGGAACTTTCCCACCTCATGCATGAATCCCTAGATATATATTTCTTTCGGGGTTCTATTTTGTTGGTTAGAGAGAAAAAGAGAGTAGAGGGCTGGAGAAGTACAGAGAAGCCAAGAAGAGCAGAGGAGAAGAAAATTAGGAGCTGAAGCCGCAGTCTTCAACATTCCTATATGTGTGTTCATCCTGCAATATTATTTACAGACGTATGTAAGCTTCTAGAGCAGAAGCACACGAGTATAAGTCTTTTATTTGGCATTGTAATAAGAAGAGAAATGCTCGATGTCAAAGTTTTTGTGAAATATGGTTTGAAGGAGGGTGTTAGAAAATTAAACCAGATTTGACACCTCTAACAAATCCATCTACTGCACCATTCGTCGGATCCAGTTGCACTTGTATTAATTACTGGTAGTTGAGACTGTCAATCAGTTCAGTGATTGGATGGAAACCCTATCTTGTGTTAACTGAATGTCAGAGCAGTTGGTGGAACTTTCCCACCTCATGCATGAATCCCTAGATATATATTTCTTTCGGGGTTCTATTTTTTTGGTTAGAGATAAAAATAGAGTAGAGTGCTGGAGAAGAACAAAGAAGCCGAGAAGAGCAGAGGAGAAGAAAATCAGGAGCTAAAGCTATAGTATTCAACATTCCTGTATGTGTGTTCATCCTGCAATATTATTTGTAGACGTATGTAAGCTTCCAGAGCAGAAGCACATGGGTATGTCTTTTATTTGGCATTGTAATAAGGATAGAAATGCTCGGTGTCAAAGTATTTAAGAAATATGGTTTAAAGGAGGGTGTTACAAAATCAAACCAGATTTGACATGTTTGAAAAATCCACCTACTACACCATTCGTCGAATCTAGTTGCACTTGTATTAATTACTGGTAGTTGAGATTGTCAGCCAGTTCGACGATTGGATGGAAACCCTATCTTGTGTTAACTAAATGCCAAAGCAGTTGGTGGAACTTTCTCGCATCATGCATGAATCCCTAGATATATATTTCTTTCGGGATTCTATTTTGTTGGTTAGAGAGAAAAATAGAGTAGAGGGCTGGAGAAGAACAGAGAAGCCGAGAAGAGTAGAGGAGAAGAAAATCAGGAGCTGAAGCCGTAGTCTTTAATATTTCTTGTATGTGTGTTCATCCTGCAATATTATTTGTAGACGTATGTAAGCTTCCAGAGCAGAAGAACACGGGTATAAGTCTTTTATTTGGAATTGTAATAAGGAGAGAAATGCTCGGTGTCAAAGTTTTTATGAAATCTGAATTAAAGTAGATTTGACACCTCTGAAAAATCCACCTACTGCACCATTCTTCGGATCTAGTTGCACTCGTATTAATTACTGGTAGTTGAGACTGTCAGTCAGTTCGGTGATTGGATGGAAACCCTATCTTGTGTTAACTGAATGTCAGAGCAGTTGGTGGAACTTTCTCACCTCATGCATGAATCCCTAGATATATATTTCTTTCGGGGTTCTATTTTGTTGGTTACAGAGAAAAAGAGAGTAGAGGGCTGGAGAAGTACAGTGAAGCCGAGAAGAGTAGAGGAGAAGAAAATCAGGAGCTAAAGCCGCAGTCTTCAACATTCCTATATGTGTGTTCATCCTGCAATATTATTTGCAGATGTATGTAAGCTTCCAGAGTAGAAGCACATGGGTATAAGTCTTTTATTTGGCATTGTAATAAGAAGAGAAATGCTTGGTGTCAAAGTTTTTATGAAATCTGGTTTAAAGGAGGGTGTTAGAAAATTAAACCAGATTTGACACCTCCGACAAATCCACCTACTGCACCATTCGTCGGATCCAGTTGCACTTGTATTAATTACTAGTAGTTGAGACTGTCAATCAGTTCGTTGATTGGATGGAAACCCTATATTGTGTTAACTAAATGTATGAGCAGTTGGTGGAACTTTTATGCCTCATGCATGAATCCCTAGATATATATTTCTTTCGGGGTTCTATTTTGTTGGTTAGAGAGAAAAACAGAGAAAAGGGTTGGAGAAGAACACAGAAGCCGAGAAGAGCAGAGGAGAAGAAAATAAGGAGCTGAAGCCGCAATCTTCAACATTCCTGTATGTGTGTTCATACTGCAATATTATTTGCAAACGTATGTAAGATTCCAGAGTAGAAGCACATGGGTATAAGTCTTTTTTTGGTATTGTAATAAGGAGAGAAATGCTTGGTGTCAAAGTTTTTAAGAAATCTGGTTTAAAGGAGGGTGTTAGAAAATTAAACCAGATTTGACACCTCTGAAAAATCCACATACTGCACCATTCATCAGATCCAGTTGCACTCGTATTAATTACTGGTAGTTGAGACTGTCAGTCAGTTCAAAAATTGGATGGAAACCCTATCTTGTGTTAACTACATGAATCCCTAGATATATATTTCTTTTCAGGTTCTATTTTGTTGGTTAGAGAGAAAAACAGAGTAGAGGGCTAGAGAACAGAGAAGTCGAGAAGAGCAGAGGAGAAGAAAATTAGGAGCTGAAGCCGCAGTCTTCAACATTCTTATATGTGTGTTCATCATGAAATATTATTTGCAGACGTATGTAAGCTTCCAGAGCAGAAGCACGAGGGTATAAGTCTTTTATTTGGCATTGTAATAAGGAGAGAAATGCTTGGTGTCAAATTTTTTATGAAAACTAGTTTAAAGGAGGGTGTTAGAAACCAGATTTGACACCTCTGACAAATCCACCTACTGCACCATTCGTCGAATCTAGTTGCACTCGTATTAATTACTGGTAGTTGAGACTGTCAGTCAGTTTGACGATTGGATGGAAACCCTATCTTGTGTTAACTATATGTCAGAGCAGTTGGTGGAACTTTCCCACCCCATTCATGAATCCCTAGATATATATTTCTTTTGGGGTTCTATTTTTTTGGTTAGAGATAAAAAGAGAGTAGAGGGCTGGAGAAGTACAGAGAAGCTGAGAAGAGTAGAGGAGAAGAAAATCAAGAGCTGAAGCCGCGACCTTCAACATTCCTGTATGTGTGTTCATCCTGCAATATTATTTGCAGAAGTATGTAAGCTTCCAGAGCAAAAGCACACGAGTATGTCTTTTTTTTGGCATTGTAATAAGGAGAGAAATGCTCGGTGTCAAAGTTTTTAAGAAATCTGGTTTAAAGGAGGGTGTTAGAAAATTAAACCAGATTTGACACATTTGACAAATCCACCTACTACACCATTCGTCGGATCTAGTTGCACTCATATTAATTACTGGTAGTTGAGATTATGAGTCAGTTTGACGATTGGATGGAAACCCTATCTTGTGTTAACTACATGTCAGAGCAGTTGGTGGAACTTTTCTTCCTCATGCATGAATCCCTAGATATATATTTCTTTCGGGGTTCTATTTTGTTGGTTATAGAGAAAAAAAGAGTAAAGGGTTGGAGAAGAACAGAGAAGCTGAGAAGAGTAGAGGAGAAGAAAATCAGGAGCTGAAGCCGTAGTCTTCAACATTCCTGTATTTGTGTTCATCCTGCAATATTATTTGCAAACGTATGTAAGCTTCCAGAAGAGAAGCACACGGGTATAAGTCTTTTATTTGACATTATAATACTGCGATAGTAGTCAGGTTTATTTTAATCAATATATGAAACATATTCTGCATTTGAGAGCACTATGGGTGTTCTTGTTGATTAATGGAGCAAGGTTAAAATACAGTCTTAGTTTTTCAATTTATCATCTTTGTTTAATATATGTGTAGAGGCTCCCGTGTTTCACTGTTAAATGCATGGGTTTCCACATTGTAAAAGATACTTTTGTATTTATTCTCCTAAGTCTCTCTATTTCTTTGTTCCTCCAAAAGCTAAACATTGTATTTCATGCCCTTTTATTAAAATATTTGTTGACCTATCTTCGATCCTGAAATTGTAACATTTTTGGAAGTCCTGATTTCGAGACAGTTCTCCTTTCAAAGGGTGTTGATCCTGTTGACCATGCAAGATTGCAACATTTTTGTGTGACGAAGTTTTGCGTGAGTTTTCACACCTCCGTACATCCCTTCCCCGAGTGTAGCGATATCGTGACATCGTGAAACCGTTGACTCACGAAATTGATGTAAAATTGCTAGTCACGATTTCACGTCATTTTGAAACCTCTTTCATTTGCTCCTGGTTGGGTCACAATTTTGTTGCATTATCGTTGTTGTGTTTTTCGCTGTGTAAGAACTTCAAAATAAAGGTAGCTATGGCCATGTTTGAAAATTCCAGGTTGCTACCTATGGGAAAAGTCATTAAAAGTCTTTTGAATGAAGGTCTTCTTTATATTAATTGTATGGTCTTTATTGTACACTTTAAAACAGGTTAAATACACCCTAACACATACACTAGGGTTTATAGTAGGAGCATGGTGTTATGGATTCTTTAGTGTTACCGATTCTCCTATAGGTATAGGTAATGTCATGTTTGAAAATTCTAGGTTGCTACCCATGGGGACACCATTAAAAGTCTTTTGAATGGAGGTTTTCTTTATCTTTATTCCATATTCCATGATTGGAATTCCTTTCACCCTAATATCTATCTATTGTATGATCTTTATTGTACACTTTAAAATTATTTAAACACACAAACTTGCCTACACATACATTAGGGTTTATAGTGACATCATCCAATGATATTATTCTCTATGTATTTAAAAAAATAATAAAATGAAGGTAGGTAGCATCATGTATGAAAATTCTAGGTTGCTACCCATGAGAAACGTCATTAAAAGTATTTTGAACAAAGCTTCTTTGTACACTTTCAAATTGATTAAATGCACCAGCTCTCTTACAAATATTTAACAACAAAAAAAAATTGTTAAATATATAATCAACTTTATTTATAGGTTGATTTTTAAATAGTCATTAAAACTAATTAAAATATTAAAATTTCTAATTTTAATTAATTTAAATTATTATTTTTATATGTTTAAATTTAAATTTTATAATTTTTAAATTAAATAGACCAGAATTATTAGTTAAATTGTTTTATATAAAAATTTTAAATTTTTGTTAAAGAAAATACTAACCCAAAACTTAAAAAAAAATTACTAAAAAAAATAAAATATTACAATTATCTTTAATTTTGGAAATGTAGGTAACCTTGGAGTCGTTTTAATATTTGAAATGTAAATAACCTTCTTACAGAATTCAAGCCTCAAATTCCAAAATATTTAAAACTATAAGTCATCTTTTTATTATAATATAAAATTTAAAGGTATATATTTATTTACATTGTAATATATATATAGATATTGAAGTAAAGTTAAGTATAGCGAGTGGTATAATTAAAGGCCACACTTCCTAAAAGCACAATAGAAACCTTCCTTCCCATAATTTGAAATTATATATATATATATATATATATATATATATATATATATATATATATATATATATATATATATATATCAAATGTGTTTTTATAAATTTTTTCATCAAATATATATGTACTTAGTTTTTTTATTTTTTATTTTTGGATGAAAAAGTCATTATTTAATAAAATAATGTTTAATCATACAAAAAAATGGTAGGTGGGATTAGCACAACTTGTAAACCAACACACTAACCATCGTGGTTAGGAGTACACAAGAGTGTTAGAAACAGATCCATAAAAAGTCAAATAACAACCGCCAAAACAATGTCAAATATATGCCAGGTGGAAGGCATGGAGTTTTCCTCCATAAGATCATAAGTCCATCCAACTTTATCTATTTTTAAAATATATATTTATTTAAGTAGGTTGTGTTCTATGAAGTATATATTTTATTTATCTATGTTGTGTTGTCATGAAGTATATATTTATTTATATATGTAAATATTTTTGTTATTGTAATTTTATTATGGAAATTGGGTTGTAAATAGTTTTAAATATGTAATAATACATGGACGGTATTTTAATAATATAATTATATATTAGCTTTTATTAAGATTTTAATTGTGAATAAATTAATAATGGTTGTGCAAGCAATGAAAACGAATAAATAACATTAAAAAAACAAGCGTTTGCAATGAAATAACTTTGTATTGAATTTGTATTTGAAATACACAGGAGCATTGGTCTCCTTTTACAATGATTTTCCTTGAATGTGCTAGGGTTTGATTACAATGCGAGTGCTTGCTCTTTAAAAGTACAAAATAGTGAAAAGGGGGAAAATCCCCTTTTTGCGATTTTAAAGAATAATGATGCCAAATGTCTTCTTTGCTCCAATCTATTTATTGAGTGGGCTTGTGTATCCTTGGTAGACCACTCTTTGCCTCAACAACTTCCAATAACTTGTTACCTACACCTGCAAGAATACAAACAACACAAAAGGATCAGTAGCATATGAGGGGCCTCCACTGTGTGAGGTCCTATTTAATATGAATAGAAATCTATAAACCCTAATTTGAATGCTTGCAAATAATATAACAAGATGTAGAAAATGTAAAACAAACAAAACAAAAATTGCCTTGCTTATACCTGATTTCAATTTGTATTTTTTTAGGCTTAAAATGTTGTCGAGCGAGTGCGGTGTTGCGCTTGAGGACTGTCTAGGCACAATGCTATGCCTCACAGACATAGAGCCATGTCTAGAACTGATTATAGAATGGATGTGAATCAATTCAAAAATTTGATATTTTGACCTTCGAACTTTGATTAGGGTTACTCTCACAAATTTAGTAAGATATCTTTATGGATTTTTGATGCTTCTTTTTTTCTCTCCATTCACAAAAGTGAATGGTATTTTATAACCTTTTGAGAGGTTAGGTTTAAGGTTTTGATAGTGCAAGCTAACGTTACCAAGTGGTAAGCTAGGGTTAGGGTATGAAAAATATGATGAGTGACTAGGATTTATTTATATATATATATATATATAAAATAAAAATATTATTTATATATTTATATATAAATATATAAATACATATAAATAATGAATGGCTAGGATTTGGTGTTTATAGATGCCCCATTTTGTATTGCATTGTGTAAAACACAATGCGGTGCAAAAACAAGAGACACCTGATTTTATTGGATGGACTCTTTTCTCTAATGCGCAAGAAGAATGATTTTGAAAATTTTGATTTTAGCTTACCCCCTCAATTGGTGAATGGGTAAAGAATGAAACCCATGAGCCAATTGACCAAATGTAAATGATGAAAATGGGTGGATGTGATGGATGCAAATGTTTGAAAATCAAGATCAAGTTGATTACCCCAAGTTTGGGGTAAATCTGCATTGTCGAAACTTTTTTTTGTGGTAGAGTGATGAGCATTTGATGTGGTAGATAGATCAAGCAATGTGGTGTGCATGTGATGTTGTAATCATTCTAGGGTGATTTATACACCTTATTGCAATCAACACATTCATACTCAGACATTGGTATGGTGCATACTGATTTGAAAGATTTTCACCTTTTGTCCTCATAGAGAAGGTGAATGATTAGCTTTGTGCAAAGTTTCTTGAATGTTGTCATATTCCAAAATTGAGGGACCAAACTGATTTTATTTCAAGTGTGATGATATGGGATGATGTTTTTGATGCATTGATGTGCTAATTTGATAATTTTGTAAAATTTTGGATCGTTTTGAGATGTTTTTGAAGTTTTTTGGGCATTTTGTGACTTTTTAATGTATTCAAAAATTAAGTGCCCAAATCAATCCATGTTATCACAAAATTAGATATGATGATGCAATTAATTCTTGGATGAGCTTTTGTGATGAATTTATGGGGTTTTGGACTATTTTGTAGCCTTTTGAATCCTTCTTCAATATTTGGGAAGCAAACACAACATTGCATCTTTATTTTCTCAAACGCATAGGTGCGTTTGGCTATATTCAAACACAAAGGTGCATCTACATGTGCCCTCCAAATGCAAATATGTGTCTAGACACAACTTCCAAAAATAGAGGTGCATCTGCTAACAAAAATTCAACTATAAAAAGGGCTACAAGGTCATTTTCACTTCATTCTTGCATTCGTGAGTTGGCGCTTGAGAGAAGAAGTGAAGGAGCTTGATGATGGTGATGGAAGGATCTAGTGCGAAGGTTGGAGCTTGTGGGTAGGTGGCTAAGGTAAGTTCTTCTAACCTTCTTATTTATTTCCATAGTTGCTTTTATTTTTGTTTTGTTTGTTTTGTTTTTTTTATGACAAAATAGGGGAAGATGAAAAGTTTTTTTTTGAAATAAAATGGATAAAACATGTATGATATAATGATTCACATTTATTTTTATTTATGTTGCAGTTGAGGATTTTGGAAGCTCGACATAGATTTTCACCTATCTTGCCTGGGGTGAAGAAGGCATTAACGAAGGCTAATTGGGAGTGACTGGGGAATGTGGGATTGGATGGTTGTGCATGAATTGAGGTGGTTTAGGTAGATGAGAGGTACCTCTTTGCCTTAGTAGAGAGGTGGGATCTAGATAGAGGCACTTTATAGCTCCTAAAAAGGGATATGATAGTGATACTCGAGGATATCTACTACATCTTCCATGTATCTGTGGAGGGCTTACATATCTAGGTTGGACGAAGAAGGGGTATGAGCTCAGTTGCATTTATGGCAATGCTTGGAAGGATGTGGAGATTACGAGTGGAATTAAGTATCTAGTGATGTACTTGAGGAAGGATTTGGAGGTATTATCAACTTATATGATGTTCATGGTGGGCAATATGTTGTTGCCAAATAGCACAAGATGCAGGTTTATTTGGAACCTGATTAGGTTTGTGTATGACATGATTGATGAGCCGTAAGTGTATGCTTGGGCTCTTGCTTTACTAGCTTGGTTGTACATAGAGTTTTACATGGTAAAGAGACATGGGTAAAAAGGATTGGGGTGCAATTTGTTGCTTCAGATATAGGACTAGGAGTACTTTAGTATAGCTCATCCCATGGGCTTGTCATGCAATTGGGATAAGTCACATCCCTATACACTCAGGTGGTGGAAAGTTGAGAAGATATGATCGAGCCATCCCAGTCATAGCGATGAGGAGTACAGGTACTTATGGGTGAGGTTGACACTTGATCAAGTGTGTTGGTGGTCATGGTGAGGGTCTATATGGGGTATGGATGGTGAGAAGCTACGAAGGACCAAGTGAGCTAGATGGGTTTTTGGTCATCACAACAACAAGTTAGAGTTAATCCAATTATCACATGTCCTATGATAGTTAGGGATACTATAGGAGGTTCCTGATGACCCGATGATCTATAGACATCATGGTGATGAGCTAGGATTATCCTATGTTGATGATTGGATGGTGGAGTCAAAGGATGATGACCAGATGGATATCCTAGATGTAGATGATGTCGAGACTACAAATGACTATAGTACTTGGTTTATCTATTAGCCTCCATGGGCATCAAGTTAGGTGGTGGATGAGGTTAGTGGTAATAATAGGGAGACTGCTTCTTGGATAGAGGAGATAGAGGTATTATCATACCAGTGGTGGGGGTAGGCAATCCCGAGCTGAGGTGGATTAGCCTCTTGATATTAGAGGTGATGGTGAGGGTGGAGGTGATCATGGGGGTGATATTAGAGAGGTTATAAAGAGGCATCCAACATGGAGTGAGGAGGATTGGGCTATGATCCAGGCTGAGTAAGATAGTCTGGATGAGGAGAGTGATTGGCTTCTACAAGTTACTATGAATCTAGTTACAGAGTTAGCAGCTCAAGATGCTGAGATAGCTCCACTACAGAGTGAGGTGGAGGGGCTTCAGACTATCCTAGGTGCAGGTGGTGATGGAGTTCAGATTGCCACTCTCTATATTGAGCTTGTAGAGAGGGATGTTCATTAGAGATAGGACTTGACTCATCTACAAGCACATGATGGCTACATTCATTTACTTGAGGATCACCTTGTTCAACATCATATCTCATTGACTGTGTGACCCTCTTCATTTGTATCTGATGTTAGTAGATAGAGCGAGTCTAGGCACAATATTTATTTCTCTAGAGCTCCATGACATATTGATTTATCAGCATCACAGGGTTCTGGCCATGGACCTCCTTTTGTACCTCCTAGGAATCGTAGTGGCACTAGCTAGTAGCACTTATTACTTTTTTTTTGTAGTTTTTGTTTTATATATGAGCCTCAGTGCTCTATTGTATACAACCTTCAAGCATTATTTGTACATATGATTCATATATACATGGATTTTATTTTGCATATAATTTTGTGTTGTGCTTTTTTGTTTTATTTTTGTTTCTATTATTGTGGATGTATGTATGGACACACATGTATATGGTGGTATGAATGCATTATGAATGATGTTTGTAAATGAACTGATGGTATCTTTGCTCTAATGATCATTGAGAGACTTTAGAGTCTTGCTTGATCAATTTTATAATTTTTTCTTAATCAAGGACACTGACATCTAATTGTAAGACATGAAATGGATTATGAAACTTATGTAATGATGCAATGAAGTTATGGAATGTAATATTACCTATGATTTGGTTTGTGTTAGTGATAAATGATCTAGAGTTACTTTGCAGAGGCTCAAAAATCCTAGTGATATCAAACAAAATAGAAAAACGGGATCAAATTTTTCAAAGACCAATTGTGTGTGTAATGGATGTTTATTTACCAATCATGAGCATGGTAACGACTCAAGCCAATTAAGAACCACTATGTATGCAAATGTATTAATTTAACCATCTTGAGTAAGGTAATATTAAACCAGATATGAAGAAAACTAAGAAGCTAGCTTGTCCTTATGTGCATTCAAAGGTCTCTTCAAGAAATATGTGTTGCCACACATAAGCATAGTTCAATATTAGGATCTTCAAGTTTTGGAGAATCAAATTCTCAACCACTCAAATTGAGTCTTGATGAGAATTAAAACCTATCATTACTATTTGAAGGTTTATTATTATTAATTTGTATTTAAAAAGAGAGAGATTTGGGGAATCAAATTTTCAACCACTCAAATCAAGTCATGATGAGGATTTAACCCTATCCTTACTACTCATGTTATTGTGATAAGAATTAGAGATTTGGGGAATCAAATTCTCAACCACTCGAATTGAGTCCTAATGAGAATTTTGCCCTTATCCTTACTACTCTTTCTATTATTTTTCTAGATTTAGCGAAGATGTATATTTGAAAGTGATGAAAACCACTATTTTGATTGTTTTGTTTGTGGACTATGTGCATAATGGGACAAGTAGGAAGAACTTTTTACTTCAAGGTTCAATCTGATCATGGTTTCATCCCTCTCTAGCACAAGATGTTATTAATAAGTGTAATATATGTTTGGTTCAATAATGATAGAGTCAATTCCCAAAACTCAAGATTTTCTTAGTGAAAAATTATGCTTTGGTCTAAGATAAAACTTGACATTCAATAGAGGTTGCTTGAAACACTAGGAGTGGCTGAGTGATAAATTTTTTTTGATGTTCATGAGTTTTTGGATTATGAAATAGGACTAATGCTAGATTGAAAGTGCCCTTGATTAATGCGATAAGACTTGTTGGATTAAAAATTATATAAATTGAGAGAATGTCAAATATCATGGATGGATGCCAATGATATGAATGTGTGTATGCAATATAGGTGGAATGCATGAATGGATGCATGAAATAAAATGTATATGTTTGAGTGGTAGTAAAAATATTTGTTTGTTTATTTTTTTATGTACATGTAAAATTCATATTAGGTATAGAACGCTCTCAAGTGGATAATATTCAATGGCATGGGATATTATATTCCATAAATATTAGCAAGCCTATATGTTCTTGGACCCAATTTTTGTTTTACAATGTATGGACCTAACCAATTAGCCTCAAATTTATCACGAAGATATGATAATGCATTATTGTTTTCCTAATTCTCTTTAAGTATGAGATCCCCTACTTGGAATTCACATGGATGGAATTTTGTGTTATAAACATACTTAAGATAATATTGATATACTCGTAGATTCTCAAAGACATTGATTCACCTTTAATCAAGGAGCATGAGTTGATCTAGTCAGGATTGTCTAGTGGTGTTGTCATCCATGAATTCTTGTAATAAAATATGTAGTGAAGGGATCTTGAGTTCAAGAGGCATGATTGCTTCAACACCATAGACCAATGAGAATGGAGTTGCCCCTGTAGGCATACGAATGCTCATTTGATAATACCATAATGCCAAGGGGATTTGAGTATGCCAATATTGATGATTTTATTTAACCAGTTTCTTTAGAATGATTATTAATGTCTTATTGGTTGTCTCAACTTATCCATTTGCTTGTGCGTAGTAAGAAGTCCAAAAACTATATTGGATATTATATTTATCACACAGTGCTCGAAGATTCTTTTTTTTAAAGGACTTTCGATTGTCAAAAATGATTTTTGAGGGAATGCCAAAATGACAGATGATATGTTGGAGTATAAATTCCATAATTCAAGGTCCTATCGTACTAGTCATAGGAATTGCCTTGACCCACTTTGTGAAGTATTCTATGGAAGTAATGACAAATGTGTGTTGTCCCAAAGAGGGAGGTGGAATTTATTCAATCAAATCAAGATACCATTGTGAGAATATCCACAAAATTTGAATGGGTTATAATTCTTGTGATGGTACATGAGTTAAATTAACATGCTGTTGATATTTCTAACACTTCTTGACATAATTGCAATAGCCACTTTCCATGGTGGGCCAATAGTAATCTGTGCACAATATGTGCTTTGTGATGTGTATTCCACTAAAGTGACCACCACAAGTACCATAATGAGCCTCATATGTGTCTCATTGTGTGTTTGTAGGCTCGAGACAACGAAGTAGGACTCTATCATAACCACGTTTATACAATACATACCCCAAGAGAGTGAAACAAACTAACTTCTATTTGAAAGTTCACTTGGTAGTTTGTGATAGATATTATGGAAGCATACCAAACTTGAGAAAGTATTTTACTTGATTAAGCCAAGGCTCATATGGATCTTCTTGAAGAAAATAAACATCCTTCTCATATTTAGACTCAACTCGTGAGATTTCAGATTTAGAGATTGTCATGATAAGTAGTGGTTGGACCTCCCTTGTGTCATTCTTTGGAATCAATGATCCTAGGAAGGCCATTACATCTACAAATCTATTCATCAAATGAGGCAAGTTGCCAATTTTATACCAGTCCAATTTTACTAGCAATTTCTTTTCTACTTCATTGTAAAGTTTTAAGACTGGTTCTCTACATTGGTATGATTCCTTCATTTGATTAACAATAAGTTGGAAATTACCAAATATTATAATACACTTTATACCCATAACTATAGCTCTCTAAAGTCTTAATATTAGAACTTCATATTCTTCATTATTATTTGTACATAGAAATTCGAGTTTGAATGATAAACGTATGGGTATCCCTTGTGATGTAGGAAACATGAATCCTACACCTTGTCCTTTCTTGCACTTGGAATAGTTGAAGAATAAAGTGATATCAACATCATATTCAGGGGGAAAATCTTCCTCCTATGCAGTGATATTGAATACTAAATCATCTAGTAGCTCAATAAACAAAGGTTTATCATGAAGGGAGTGGAGCTTATGCAAGCTGATCGACTATCACCTAACATTTAATGGACTTTTGGCTAATATATTCAAGGTTGAACTCTGTTAAAAGCATTATCTATTTTGTAATATGGGTATTGTTTTATGCGAGAGTCATCATATAGCACAAAGGATTTTCTTGAGCTATGACATAGGTGGTGTGGCTTAGCATATAATTTCAAAGTTTCTTAGTGGTTAAGACCATTGCTAAATACAATTTTTCCACATATGCATATCTGATTTCATGACCTACTAATGTTCGACTAATATAATAAATTGCTTGCTCTCAATTGTTTTCATTTTTTTGTTCAAGGATTGTCCCTAATACAAAATCTATTGCTAAGATATAAATATGAAAAGGGATCCTCGAGCGAGGTGGCATTAGGACCAACAGAGAGATTAAATATCATTTGATGTCATCAAACGCCTCCTAACATTCCTTAGTCCATGAAAATGTGATCCCCTTTTGTAATAGGTGATTGAATGACCTACATTTATCTGAGAGTTGCACGATGAAGCAATGGATCAATTGGATATTTCCTTGTAAACTACACAAATACTTCAAGGTTGTTGGGGGAGGCATTTCCATAATGACCTTGACTTTGTTTAGATCCACTTTGATACCACACTTAGACATAATGAACTCTAGAAGTTTACCTGACGTAACTTCGAAAATACATGTCTTAGGATTCACATCTATAGTGTTTTCAATTTCCATGTGTGAATTTTATTCTAGTTGATGAGGCATCGGGCTTAAGTGAATGCCATCAGTGACATCATCGAATTCTGTTGACATAGTCTCTTCTATTTTAGTATGAAATATAGAAGAAGTAGTGGTTGAAGGTGAAGGTGAAGGCTGCAGAGAAATGTAAGTGATAGAAGATTGTAACAATTCCTATGAAAGGATAAATTCAAAAATGGATGAGGGTGATGTGATCCGATCCATGTCGATGAGGCTTTTATCAATAGGAATTAGTTTTTCCAAATAATATGGATTATAGAGGGGTGTCATCAAATCAACATAAATCATGTTGACTTGGTGAAAAAGGGCTAACTATGACATGGATAGGTCTTCTCATTCTTACTCTTGAGGGAGTCGATGAGTTAAAATTGGAGGATTATCATTATGTTCCTGATGTCGCCAAGGTGGATATGGTGGGTCAACAAGTGCGTTGGGTTGTTCGATTGGTGAATCGATTTGCTCGTACGAGAGAAATATATGAAATATGGGTTGATAGATAGGAAGCATGTAAAGGTAAAACTCATCATCATTGGTGAAGGATGCAATTGGAACTGACTCTTATTTAGAGCTATACGAGATAATAAATACTATGTCATATTCCTCATATGAGTCTTCTTCAAAATCATCATAAAAATGGCACTTATCATAGCAATGTATGGTCTTATTTTTGAAAATTCCTCATCATCTTATTCACTATCCTCTTCAAAATATAGTGAGTTGTTCAGATATCTGCTCGATGGGGAGAGTAGATGATAAAGGTTTGAAGACTAGGCTAGAGTGGTCATGTGGTTCATGATAACAGGGCTTAATAATTTCAAGACTACCCTGTTTGTGTCATCCTAAGACATATCCCTACCAGTTAACCCATCGAAAGTATCTCATTGCAAAATTTGAGTTGGAAAAATATTCTATGCTATCACAAACTTGTTGTCTAGGTTCATCAGGAGGAAGTGGATCAGATGAAGAATCAACTCCCCCATATACAAAGTTAATTCTATTTGAAGTTGAACCTATGTTATAAACTGCACCTATAGCTAAAGGTGGGTCACACGGATAACTGTAGTCTTTACTAGTCTCAATGCTAGGTGGGTTAATTTTGACATTATGAATTATGTACTCACCAATACTTGGATTGGTGAGATGGATTATGACTTGATTTGGTGCTAATATGGAAGATATAGATGCTGAGGTGGAGGTTTCAAGAGAAACTAGTGGAGGTGGAGGAAAATCTGGCTAAGTGATGTCAAGTTGAGGCTCAAAACAAGGTGAGGTGAAGATGAGTGTTGACTAACCTGGATTGGGTGGTTGAGTTTGTGATGTGGATGCTTGTCCCCCATGTGTGATAGTTATAGGGGTGAAAATTTGATTGGGTGGTTGATGTGATGAGGTTTGACTTGATTGAAATATGGGTTGATTTGTGGGATAATTTGGTGGGGTTGGAAAATGATATGAATTTGAAGTGGACACCTGATTTGGGTGAATAGTTTGAGATGTTGATGTTGATTGATGACCAACTATGGGAAGAGCCTCCTGGATTGGTGCTTTGGACTTTGTTTTTTGGTGTGGGGCTGATGGGATAGTGATGGGAGTGATGGATAAATGGGTGGATGGTATAGATGATGCATCTGGGATTGAAATAAAGTTGCAATAATTGAAAGGCTCTATGTCAGCTAGTATATAATGAATATATTCCACATGCACATATTTCAAACATTGATGCAACATTAAGGGAACATTTTTCATTTTATTAATCCAGGGGCACCCAAGAAGTATGTTATAAACCATGGCCCCCTCTAGAATATGGAACATAGTGTGTATTATTTTGACCCCCATTGTCATAGGTAGGACTATAGTTTCTACTATGGAACACAAAGCATCATTGAATGCTCATAATATGAAGGTATATTTTATGATATGGGATGATGATAAGTTGATGTGTTGTAGTGCTGAATTAGTGATAACATTGATAGAGGATCATGTATCAATTATCGCTCTTTTAAAAGGCTTTTTACCAATGTGAGCAATGATGTGTAATGGAGGATTCAATGACTCCAATGGCATAATATTTACTTCAAAACCATAAAACAAAATTGAAGGTTCCATGTATGTCTGGATATTCCCCACAAATTTGTTTAAGGTATTTGGGTCTTGAGTTTGAAGTTCAATGAATTATAAGATGTCCATAAATACCTCTCTATGTGGTGAGATTATTATATTAGCTTATAAATTGATAACTTGGATGAGGTCAACTTGAGGTTGTGTGTTAACTAGCTCTTCAATGTGATCGATGGTTTTGGTAACTGACTTGAAATTTGAAGTGAAAGTGGATTGGTTTAATTAGGTTGTAGAGGTACACTAGGGAATACCACTTGAGCTAGTTCACCTGATTGTTGTGTTCGATTTGTGTTTCTTTATCTATGGGTGACTACATGCATAAAACCTACAAAACCTTGGTACTATTGTGCATTGTAGAAGTTGAGGGTCTTGTTGCTTGTTTTTGAGTCTCATAATGAGGTAGCGGTGTTTGATAAATACCAAGGTTTTGATTCTATTGTGCTAAAGAGTTGTCAATTTTGAGAGTCTCCTTCTTGAGAAAGTCTTGTACAATATTCTTGAATGAATAACAATTATTTATATCATGACCTTTTGTCGATAATATATACAATAGTGGTACTTTTTTTTTTTAAATAAAGGGGTAAAAATTTATTGATAAAAATTCTGGATTACAAAGTACAAGCTGAGCTCCCACCCAGGACTCAAATAAGCAACAAGACAGGCTAAATCACCAGACAAGGTCAACTCCCAAAGAAAACCAAAAAAAAGCAAACCACATTAAGTCTGAACATCCTTATGGATCAACTCCCGTAGGTGTTGAGAATCCCCAGGCGGGAGACTCTCCCAGTTATCAATACTCTGAGTATCCAATAGCTCAGAAGCCCTTTTGGCTAGGTAATCAGAAACCCCATTCCATTCCCTTGGAATGTGCACAAAGGATATAAATTCGAACTCTTCACTCATTCTAAGAATCTGAATGGTCACAGAGGCCAACTGCCAATTAACATCCTCCACTCTTTTGCTGTTTAAAATATTAACCAAAATTTGAGAGTCAGACTCACAAAGAATCTTGTGCCAGCCAAGAGAAAACCCCCTTTGCAAGGCCTCAAGTATCGCCAGAGCTTCCATAATATTTTTGGAGTGAACACCTTTATAAATGGAAAAGAAAAAAATGACCACGCCAGCAGAATCTCTCCCAACACCACCAATTCTAGCATGTCCAGGATTGCCCCTTGACGACCCATCAGTATTAATTTTTAAAACTCCTCTAGGGTGCAGTCTCCATCTACCCTCTCTCCTAGCCTTCTTGCTAAGCTGAGGAATCCTACTAGGGCTAGAAGAATTCACACCAACCCCAAACAAACCAAGGGCCTGTCGAACCTTCTCCTCCCTAGAGTCCAAATGGGGGTTCACATCACATTTACTATGGATAGTTTCTTGAACCATACACAGGATCCTTTGCCAGATCTGTTGAACAACCAAATGACTTCCCTAGAAAATGCGACAGTTTCGTTCGAGCCAAATCTGCCAGATGATGCAGGAAGGGCCCAAATTCAATGCCACTTGGAGGAAGGGGGCCTTGGCTAGAGGTCTACCCAGACTACTCCAAAACTCCACTAGGGAGAGCACATGAAAACAAGGATGGTTCCAGGCACTCCACCAACAATGCCAAATGTCTCTGGCAAGGGAGCATTGGAAAAATAAATGAGAAGAGTCATCCTCATTCTTACCACAAAGGACACATAAAGAGGGACCCTGAAATCCCCTCTTCCTCAAGTTATCCCAAGTGAGGCATTTATTATGAGCTACCGACCGAGGAGAAAAAAGTTACATTTCGGCCAAGCAAATCTATTCCACACCTTTTTCCACCATGTGACAGGGAGACTCCCGAACTTTTGCTTATCAAGAACTTGATAACCATAGGCTACAGAGTAGGTTCCCTTGGGATTAGGGTTCCAAGCCAGAATGTCTTTATCCCTCAATGAAGAACAGTACCTCCCTGCAAGAATAATATCAAGCACCTCTCTATCCTCGGCCAATCCCCCTTGGGGCCATTCTTGCGGATCTTTCCATTTGTACATCTCCATATTTCCAAAATACTAGATTTTTTTAAAGTCCTCCACATGAGACCAGCCTGCTTCCAAGAAACAAATGCTTAGGGAATGTAACCTGGGATATTGATTCAAGATAGGAGGGTGGCCATCCCAAGAATCCTCGTAGAAAAGAACATCTGATCCTCGATTGCAAATCCAGAACAAACCCTACTTAATTAGATTAGCTCCTCTTTTCAAAGTGTCCCAGATAACAGAACCTTTCCCAACCAAACTGGCTCTAGGGATATCTGCCTTAGAAATACCTCTCAAGTATTTATAAGATAATATTTTATCCCAAATATGATCTTGAGAGGTACACCATCTCCAATAAAGTTTCGCAACCAAAGCCTGCCCAGAAAGAGTTGCCTGTCGCAACCCAAGGCCTCCCTCTTGAACTGGCCTACAAATGGAATCCCATCTAACCAAACTCCATTTAGATTGATCAAGTTTGCCAAACCACAAAAACTATCTTGACAGAGCATCCATGTCCTTGATGAAACGAGAAGGAGCTGTTTGCACAAAACATCTGTAAATGGGTAAAGCTTGAATAACAGATTTTAAAAGCAATACTCTACCTGCAGAGGATAGCCATCTGACAGTCCAGTGATTTACCTTCCTTCTAAACTTATCAAGTATAGAATGCCAAGAAGATCTAGGCAGAGGATGAGATGAAATCGGGATCCCAAGATAAATGAAGGGGGGAGTCCCGACCTGGAATCTTAGAATGCCAGCAATCTTGGCTTGAATAAGAGGGGGGGTATTGAAGAAGAAAATAAAGGACTTGTCCTCATTAATCACTTGTCCAGAAGCACCAAGATATATGTCAAGAGACTGTCTAATGTTTCCAGCTTCCTTGATAGTGGAAACTCCCAACAAAGCAATATCATCAACAAATTGAAGGTGGGAAAGAGGAGGCAAACTGTTATCCCACTTCCACCCCTGAATGAGACCATGTTTGACCTGAGACTTGAGTAATCTGCCCAAACCTTCTGCCATAATGATAAACAAATAAGGAGATAGAGGATCTCCTTGCCTCAATCCCCTTGAGGCCTCAAACAGCTCCGTAGTCTCGTTATTAACAAGAATAGAGAATGAGGAAGAAGAAATACGGCTCATCACCCATCTAATCCATTCCTCCTCAAAGCCAAAAGCAGCAAGAAATTTTTGAAGAAAGGACCATCTAACTTTGTCATAGGCTTTTGCCATGTCCAACTTAATGAACATAGTTTTCTTCTTAGAAGTTTCCATTGAGTGAATAGCTTCTGTAGCAATAACAACCCCATCCATGATTTGTCGGCCAACAACAAACCCACCTTGCTCCTCAGAGATGATTTTGCTCAACCATATCTTCAGCCTCTTAGCAATAATTTTTGTGATGATATTATATACAACATTACAGAGAGCAATAGGCCTAAACATATCCAAGGAATTCACTCCCTCTTTCTTGGGAATAAGCACCACAAAGGTAGCATTTAGGGCCCTTAGCATCTGTTTGTTCTTTTGGGACTCATGGACCACTTCCAAAAGGTCAAATTTGATTAACTCCCAAAACTCTTGATAAAACTCAATCGAGAATCCATCCGAACCCGGGGCTTTCCCATTTTTCATCTTGAATACAACACTTTTCAGCTCCTCAAGGGAAATTGGATCCATCAAGTGCTCATTCATCTCTCAATAGTGGTACTCTCTATATCTGTTGCCATGAGATTTTTTGGGATCCTCAGGCTTGATCTTAGGCATCATAATGTATTATCCCTCATAAAACCTTTGAAATATGTTGGATAATGGTTTGGGTAATGGGGTATAATTGTAAGTTATTCAAGTATACTATTCGTGTTGATGATTATCTATTGTTTGATCTTGAGTGTTCAACTATTGTGGGGGTGGTACCGCCTGATAGATATGTTGTTGTGGTGGTTGCTATTGTTGTAGGGGTTATTGAATTTGGACTTGAGGTTGTTGGATTGGCTATGTTGGTTGACTCAAGACCACTTGGATAACTTGATCAAATTTTTATTGGACTTGGTTATTTCCGCTTGCATTTTTGTGCCGCCATTCTTTATTTTTAGGTTTTATTTTACCTTATTGAATTTTTATTTCTTCAATGACACAAGATTGGGTAAGTGTCTCCTCGAATGTTCTATATTGTTGCAATTAAAACAACAAAGTGATGGGTTTTAAAAAAATTATTGTGAACATTCTCGTAAGATTTTCCATAGGAAGGGTGAATGGTAATTTAGTAATAATTGCCCTCCAATGGTTTCTAAAATCATACACCAACTCATATTCAAATTATCGTAAGTTGATTAAGTTAGTGAGTGTAGTTTTATTTCTGATATTTAGAGAGAAACACTCTAGGAATTGGTCTACCAATTGCTCAAAAGTATAGATGCTATGATGTGGCAAATGGTTATACTAGTCTAAAGCATACCTCCAAATATCTTAGGAAAATTTCAAAGCATTAAGGGATCATTTTATTGTATTCTGAAACATGCATGAATAAACCCAGTTATGTGCTCTCTAGGGTCCTCATCCCCTTTAAATTTATCAAACTTTGGTAACGCAAAATTTGTCAAATAAGGTAGTGATGGTACTAACGGATGAATTGGCTAATTGACCAACTACCATAGAGTGGATTTCTAATACAACATTCCATGTGTCTGCATGGCCAAGTTGTCAATTTTTTTCTACAAAAATTGAAGTTTAGGGTTTTCCAAGGGTATTTGGAATCCCTGATTTGCTTGTTGTGTGTAAGTTGGTTGAGTTTGATGTGTGATGGTTGGGATTTAATGTTGGTGGATGTTATGTTGGAATTGTTATTTTTGATGATGTGGAGATGGGGGGATGATGGTTTATTGAGCTGCTGAGGTGTCATAGGTATTATGGAGTGGACAAGTTGATATGATTAGGGTGGATGGTCTCGACACCTAGGATGAATCTTGGGTGAATAAATTATTTTTATTTGAAGTGGACTGATGATTGAAATCTACCACTTGTGATTGATGTTGTGTCGTCGGGTGAATCTACAACTATAAAAGCTTCTATAAGACAACCAAAATGGAAAACAACCATGGAATTAGAATATGTAACATTAATGAAGATTAAAACATGGGATCTGGTTTATCTACCACAAGGAAAGAAAGCAATAGGGTATAAATGGGTTTACAAGATAAAATACAAAGTAGATGGTTCTCTTGACAAATACAAGGTACAATTAGTTGCAAAGAGTTATACTCAAATAAAATGATTTTACTATGAATAAACCTTTACACCTACAACAAGAATGACTACTATTCCTACTATTTATACATTAGCAACAAAACTTGGGTGGAAACTACATCACATGGATGTTAAGAGCACATTCTTTACTGGTGATCTTAAAGAGGAGGTATTTATGATTAAGCTAAAAGGTTTTGTTATAAAAGTATAGGACCAAAATGTTTGCAAATTAAATAAATCATTATATGGATTAAAACAATCATTGAGAGCATGGTATATTAAGATTAATGATTTTTACTATGACAATTTCAAAAGGAGTTCATAAGATTCAAATATTTATACAAAAAAGGTTGGGTCAGAGAGAATAATTCTTATGGTATATGTTCATGATATAGTAATCAAAGGAAGCTCAAATACTCTGAAAGATAAGTTTAAAAAATATTTAAAAAAGAACTTTGAAATGAAAAATCTAGGATTCCTACACTATTGTCTTGGTTTAGAAATTTATCAAAGAGAATAGCATCACAATAACACAAAGTATGCAAAATTATTACACAAAAAATATAGAATAACTAAATGTAAACGTAAAGATAAACCTATGAAACAAGAGCCACAACTATCAAGATATGATAAGACACCACTAGTTTATGCTACCATGTATTGACAACTAATTGGAAGTCTTCTATATTTAATAAATATTGGACCTGATATTATTTTTGCTATAAATTACCTCTCTAGGTTTATGCAGGAGCCTAGGTAAATTTATTGAAAAGCTATAAAGAGAATACTACAATATATCAACAAAACTACAAAATATGACTTAAAATACAAAAGAAATGATAATTTTGACTTATAGGGATATTTAAATTCTAACTATGTTGGATCTATAGGTGATAAAAAATCAACATCAAGATACATATTAAACGTGGATCAAGACCTATTTCTTGGCATAGTAAGAAACATGTAATGGTCCTTTCATCAACAAAAGTAGAATATTGTGCAACAAGATATGTAGTATGTGAAACACTTTAGCTACAGTACATTGTATCATATATGAGAATCAAAAGGGCCCCTACAATACTAAATTATGATAACCAAGGAGTTCTCAAATTAATCAAAAATCCTGTGATTCATGAATGAACAAAACATATTGAAGCTCAATGTCATTTTATTATAGATCATGTTCTAGATCATCATATGTAGATAAAATATATCCCCACTAAGGAAACAATTATGGATGTTTTTATAAAAGTGCTTGGAAAAAACAAGTATAATATATTCTAGAGTCATCTTTGTACATCAAAATATCTTCACACCAAATAATTTAATAGGGGGGAGTGTTGAAGATATTACATTATTTGGTAGCATTAAAGTACCATGTGGTACATTTGTAAATGTTAGATTTAAGGAGGATTTTCATATTTTGTCTAATGTGTGAGTAGTGTCCACGTGTTATGTAATAATGTTTGCAAGAGTGCAAATATTGACGTGTGAGTTATGAGAGTGCAAAGTGTCAAGAAATCAAGTCAAGAGTCATAGGTGTTATGTGTCAAGTGAGAAAGTGAAGAGTCACATTATATGTGACAAGATGTAAAGTAAGAGTCATTAGAGTTTTGTCATATGTGAGGAATGTGAAAGGATGCATCCCTTGGATGTTTGAGGAGAGAAATAGTTAGAGTTTTGAAGAATCATGTAAGGTTATATAATGGAGAAAACCTCCTTGCATTGAAATGAGAACATTATGAAATTTTGTAACTCAAACTTGGTGATTTATGAATATATTGTGAGATTTTCTATTGTGAAATATTGTTGTTATTATGTGAATGATTTATTGTGATTAATATTTGATCCTTGGTGGTGGACTTGTGAAATAATCTAGGAACATACATATGACATTATACTATTTTAACCATTTATATGCAACTTTTAATTTAGTCAATAAAACCAAACTAATAGTGTTTTATCCAATAAAATTATTCAGTCATCACATATTTTTATGATAAAATTTTGATATATCGTCTTAAGAACCATATTTATCTTTTATGAATTAACAATTCAAATAATTGGAGAAGCTTGAAAGGAAGATATTTAAATAGGGTAAAAAACCCAAAAAATGATATAAAAAACCAATATTTAATAAGGGAGACTAGACATTCCTTTATTGGGTTTCATAAGAATGCTCTTTTTGAGTTGGGGAACTGAAATACCCTGATTGAACCAAAGATAAACTAATACAAAGAAAAAATAAACTAGGTACCTCTAGTATTGAAGCCATCTAGAAAAAGAATAGATAAATGAGCACCCCTAATTTACAAAGCCCATTATTTGGGAGGGTGGCCGTAACAAGTAAGATCACCTTTGTCCAATGCCCAATTAGTTAAATCATAAAAAAACATATTCTATTATATGACCACATGATTGTATTCAACTTTCAAAAATCCCATCTATATTAATTGAATCTTCTAAACAATTATTTTTATTCTTCAATATGCCTTATGATTCTTAGAAGTCTTCAATAGATTAATCATGACTTGAGAGTTGGATTCAACCAACATCTTTTGCCATCCAATATTAGTAGCCTCTAGAAGGCCTCTAAGGATACCATACCCCTCAACAAGGTTATTGGAAATAATACCCAAATTATTAACAAAAGTGAAAACCAAGGAACCATCTAAAAGTCTACCATTTCCACTCACATTGGCTTTTATAGGGTTCCCCTAAGAGGCTCCATATGTGTTGACTTTTCCAAAATCCTTAGGAGAAGGTTACCAATTCCTTGTTCTATCCATATTTTGATTACTCATATTACTTCTAAGCTAGTTACCCATAGTAGAGTGAATATTCAATATTTGCATTACTTGATTCCATCATTAGTGAGAGTCCTATAGGTGATTAAGGAGCTGTTGTACTGATTCAACTAAGTTGGTAATGGTGTTTTGCCAAATATAGTGAATATCCTTCCTTTATTATTTGAAAATTTGGTTTTTTATTTATTTCTAGATATTCCAAGGTAGGATGGTTGTTCCCATCCAAACTAACTGCCTAACAAAATGATTAACGACCTCCTGTTTAGGCCAATCCCTCCATAGTTGTTCAAGATTAGAAAAATAGGACCACTATAAATCGAGTAAGATATCAATTCTTATCCATATATTAGAGGCTAAGGGATACACAATAAAAATATGTCTAGGAGTTTCCACATTCTTCCCACACATTTCACATATAAACGGGTCATGAAAGCCATATTTCATAAGTTTCTCACTAGTGAGCACCCTTAGATGAAATAAAATCCAAATAAAAAACATCACCTTAGGCTAGAGATTCTAAGCCCACAATCATGTAAAATTGTCATAGGACTGGTTGGGATTATTGTAGCATAAGGTCAAATAACCTTGAGCAAAAATATACTCAACCTTAGTAGTGTTGTTCCATCCAAAACAGTCCTTATCATGGGACCAAGAGAGATATTTCATATGAAGGGTGTGATATTTCCTTTGCCTTTCTAAAATTTGAATAGGCCAGTCTTCAACACCATTCCAATATCTACCAACATCTAAATTACTAGTTTAGTACCAACAGTAGTTAACTACCTTTATTTAATTAGCTTGGTGTAGCTTCTCCATCCAAGGCCTCCAATAATGGAATTGAGTTATCAAAGGTTAGTGACTGTCCCAAGAATCTATCCAAATTTTTTCCAGTTGACCATTATGAATGATACAAAATAACTTATATTTTATCAAATCATAACCAGTCCTAAGAACTACAAAAATAGGAGAATATTTGGTAGGCAGTTGATAGAAAACAAGGTCTTTAGGACTTTTATTTTCAACATATTTAGCATGAATAATATTGACCCATATGAAATTGGAGTTATTCAAAATCCTCCAATACAACTTTGTAGCTAAAGCCTTATTATTTTTTATAGCAATTCAAAATCCTGACCCCACTTCATGGTTGGGAAGGCATAAAGTATCCCATTTCACCAAGGCACATTTTTATTTCTCCTTAGTACTACTCTAGAGGAACGGATGATTGATTTGATCAAGTTTAGAAAGAATTATCTTTGGGATGTTCAACATAGCATAAACATAAATAGGTGTATCTTGAAGGATTGATTTTACCAATGTATTTTTATTCCCAAATGAAATCCACCTATTAGTCCACTTTCCAATTTTATCGTTTACTTTGTCCAACAAACAATTTTAGTATTTTCTTTTATATGTTTGGATGTTGATAGAAATGCCTAAATAAGTGATCAAAAGGGAGGCCTTCTTATATCTTAATTTATCTAGAATTATGGATTCATAAATGGGAAAGTAGTGAAAGAAAATGACTTTCAATTTATCTTCAATGATCAATTTCCCCATATCATTAGAGAACAAACAAATGATTTGATTAATTATAGAGGCTTCCTTAACCATAGCTTTACATAAAAAATTAGAATCATAAAAAAACTAAATATGAGAGATAAGCTTGGATCCATGAGCAAAGGTAACTCCCTCAAGGGTTCTATTTTCTTTATTTTTGGTCATAGTCCTACCTAAGCATTCAACAAGAATGGTGAATAAATAAGGGGAGAGGGGTTGCCCTACCTAATCCCTTTGGAAGTTGGGAATAACTATGAAGGATAAAAATTGATAAGAATTAAGTAGGAAATTGAAGAGATACATCCCATAATCTAGTCCATCCAATCTTGAGAGAAGTCAAATTGCCTCATTACTTTGATGAGTAAGTGCCAATACACTTTTTCATAAGCTTTGGATAAGTCTAAATAGATGAACATTGGAGATTGCTGTGCTTCCATGGAATGGATGGATTCCTAAGCAAGAACTATCTCATCCACAATCTGTCACCCTTCCATATAACCTCCTTGATTAGGGGAAATAATCTTATGCAAAAGTGGTTTTAGCCTCTCTACCATGATATTGATAATAATTTTGAGAAGAACATTACATAAATCTATTGATCTAAAGCTGAGATATGTTTTATTGATTACCTTTAAAATATCTTTGGCCTTTATGGCTTCTTCCACCACCTCTAATAAATCAACATGAAAAATATTCTAAAATTATTGGTAAAATTCGATGGGAAATCTATCAGGCCTCAGGGTCTTCCCTTTGTGTATTATAAAAACAACTTATTGAAGCTCATTGATAGTAACTGAAGTAGTCAAAATAGGGTTCTCCTCAAAATTGATAAGAGTACGAATTGATTGAAGGGTATTCTATTGAGAAGCCAAGTAAGATAAGCAGTAATAGACAGTTTAGAAAAGTAGTTGATCACGATAGAATTCATACCATCCCAAGTGTGGACAAAGTCTCCAAAGTTTGATTTTAGAAAAAAATAAAGTTGTGTGATCTATGGGCTAGAAGAGATTTATGGAAGAATTTTGTGTTTTGATCTCCTTATTTGAGCCATTGGATCCTAGATTTTTGCTTCCATAAGAGCTCTTCTCTTTTTTCCATTCCTCCAAGTACGTTGTGAGTCTAATTTCATCTATACTTATACTCTCAATGAGGTATTCTAAAAAAAATTGTTCTTTCAAATATTCAATCTGAGCAATCACTTTTTATTTCTTCTCCTTGACGTCTTCAAACTCCTAATTCCAAATCTTGATTTTGGATTTGATTTATTACAACTTTTCGGAAAAACAAAACATCTTAGTTCCATACCTTGGCTTACCTTTCTACCACCATTTCTGCATGCTACACTCAATGTTTGAAGGAACTATCTCTGATCCACATTAACTGAAATCAAAAGGGTAAGAAACTAACCTTGGTTTTCTACATTTCAACCATGACTGGACAATTATCTGAACCAACATTGTTAAGAGTTTTCACCTTAGGAATGTATCCATAGATTAAGAAATTGTGAGAGAATAATAACCTATCCATTTTTTTTGTGATACAAGCTAATCCTTACCTTTTGTTAGACTAAGTCATGAAACCATTATTTGGATGGATGTCCACAAGGTGAAGATTTACAATATATTCACTCGTGATGTTTGAGCTCTCATCCAGATTCCTATTCCCCCCCTCTTCTCATCCAAATTTAGGATGGTATTGAAGACTCCCTTTGATTCTTATAATATTCCAAGTGATGATATTCATTAATAACAGGACTAAAGATGTTGGTAAGGGTATTAATATTACCTTCGTCTACAAGGTTTTCACCTTATTTTACCATATGATGCTAATTAGTCTTATGCCTTGCATTTTTGTCAGTGTCCATATTCATTTTGTTTCCTATTTCTTGTCTTACCCCAATTGAATATGAGATAGCTTCCAACCCTGAAGTATGCTTATACAAAACCAAAGTGTTATTGGAAGATTCAACAAAGTCTATCTAGGGGTTTAAATTATTTAAATTTTTAACATTTAAAATATTGTTCTTCTTGTCTATGTTTTCTCTCTTATTTTTCCATTGAAAACCTTTGATTTCCTAGTTTGTTTCTGAGTCCTTCCATGCATCTTTAAACTAGTTTCTAAGATTTCTATCTCCATTATGTCCTTTTCCTCACCCAAAATGTTATTTATGAAAAGAATTCTAAACACATTAGTTGACAACATAGCTTGATCTTTCATAACTATTTTTTTAAAAGAAAACATGAAGTTAATTAAAATTTAAAAATTTGATAAAACTGAATTAAAAAAATAACTCTTTAAAAACTTCATAAAGAATGTAATACAAATTTTTTATGTAAAATTTTAATTTAAAAAAACTACAATTTAGAAGTAATCTCATGGTCGCCTATATAAAATACAATTACCTAAAAAAAATCTGCATGCAAAAAAGAAAAGATAATCATCCAGTTTGATGTAAGCCTATTGAAAGAAGAGAAGAAATACAGTAGTGCCCTCTCTAAAAATAACCAAGAAAAACCATTCTTACATTGTGATGACATAAAATTTTTATATAATTTATTAAAATTCTATTCTAAAACTATAATTGTATTAATATTTAAAAATATTAATAAATAGTTCCATGGGAACAACACAATGTTTTGGGATTTGGCTCTTCTTTAGAAGGCCCAAGGTTCAAACCACAGTGTGGGTGAGTGTGTGATGGTTGTGTTAAATTCTCTATTGATAAGTGTAGCTCTCAACTTTAAGAGGGGTCATGGTTGGGAGGATATTTCTCAGCTCTATGCTTAGGTAGTAGGGATTTATCACACTACCCCACAAAAAATATAAAATAACTATAATTAAATATTTTATAATTTAAAATGAATGACATCAAGTGGCATGAGATTGTGATTACACTCCTTATATTTTGCGAAGGAGACCCAAATTCGAATCTCACCAAGTAGTACTAGATAATTGTCAAGCTAGTGTAATACCACTTTGTGGTCATGATATAATATAGATAACGCACATTTCAATCTCATATAACTAATTAAAAAACAATTTAAAATAAATGATAAGTAGATTTTACCATATATTGATAAATTTATTGAAAAATTAGGTTTCTCAAAAGATAATACTGGTGGATGTGGGAATTAAAGTAATTATTATTAATTTTGTTATAGCCTCCTTTCTATTTACTAAATATTCAACCTGTCTTATAACAAAAAGTAAAAATATAATAATAACATATCCTATATAACCAATTAAAATAACATTTAAAATCTATGATAAATAGACTTTAACATATAATAATAGTTTGATGAAAAAATGGTTTTATTGAGGTGACATGTGAATGTGACTCAAAATATTTATTATAATTATAAATTTTACTATACAATACCTTAATCACTTATAATTACCTTAATAAAACCATGAAAGTTGGAGGCCATATATTGAAAAAGTTGAAGTGGTTATTGATATCCATTGTGGTGTAGAAACTATCATCATTTGGTTTTTAAAATTTTCTTGGAACACATCAAAACATGGTGTACAACCTTACTTGTCCTCAAAATTCCTTAGATCTTTGCTTGTACATCCACCCATAATCACCTTAAGAAAATAAAAAAGTTAGAAAATTGAAGGCTATATTGAAAAAGTGGTTTTTAACATCCACCCAAATACCTTTTGATGCACAACCCATCATAATTTATTTTGAATTTTATAAATGCACATCAAAACATCGTGTACAACCTTACCCTATGTAGGATTCAAACCTTACATCTTTGCCTATGCATCCACCTATAACTAGGAAAGCTAGAGCTGAGACTATATTGGAAAATTAGAAAGTTGATGACCTATAACCACATTAATTACCATGAAATTGGAGGTCATATATTGAAAAAGTGGAAGTGGTTCTTAACATCTATACCTTGTGGTGCAGAACCTATCATCATTAATTTTTGAATTTTTTTGGAGCACATTGAAACATGGTGTATAACCTTATTGTACTCAAGATTTAAACCTTGCATCTCTACTTGTACATCCACCTATAATCACCTTAAGAAAACCAAGAAAGTTAGAAAATTGCAGGCTATATTAGAAAAGTGGTTTTTAACATCCACTTAGATACCTTTTGGTGTAGAACCCCATCATCATTTGTTTTGAATTTTTGTAAATGCAGATTAGGACATTGTGCACAACCTTACTCTCTTTAGGATTCAAACCTTAGATCTTTGCTTTTGCATCCAACTATAACCAAGAAAGTTGGAGGTGAGATTATATTAAAAAAATAGAGAAATATTTTTTTAGCATCCATTATTATTTATTTTAAATTTTTATTAGAGCACATCAAAAAATGGTGTACAACCTTAACCTCCATAGAATTTGAACTTTAAACCTCTTATTTGATGTTTCAAAGTATTTACCATTATTCCCACTCTAATTCCTCATAAAGGATGTGGTTTTTGACATCCATCAATGACACATGTTGGTGCAAAACTTGTCATCATTCATTTTTTATTTTTGTTGGAATACATTTAAACATGGTGTACAATCTTACCGTTGTTAAGATTCAAACCTTAGAACTCATGTTTGATATTTTGAAGTTTTTACCATTAAACCTGTTATGGTTTGTCATGGAAGATGTTTATTGAATAAGACTCCACTCACTTTAAGTATCAATCACTAAAATATGGTGAACAATCTTACCCTTTCAAACTTGAACCTTGGTCTTGCCATTTGAAATTTTAAAATCCTTACTATTGAACATAATTATAATAATATATTTTTATTATACAATATATTGTTATTGTATCGCTCCAAATTTTTTGCATCCTTACCTTCAGGCTATAGGATCCGTGCCCGGAAGGAGGATGGGAAAAGGATGGCGCGGTACCTCGGACTGAGAGGCCTTGCGAAGGTCCCGCCTCTCGGGGGAGGTGTATTATGGTGATTTTTTGACGGATGGTGGGTTCACCAGGAAACGTTTGAATGGCAGTTTCCACGCCTAGGTTGGGAATGTGTTTTATGTGTTCAATTTTATCTTTAAACATTCGAGTCCTAGGTTTGGCCAAATGAATCTAAGTTATACTATTATGAAAATGCAGACTAGATGAAATACAACAGACAAATATGAACAGAAACAGAGAGAAAGAGCTAAATTACAGAACCATACCTGATCCGGATGTCTGATGGAGATTCTGATTCTTGAAGCAGTCAGGATCGCCTCTGATTTGATAGGATCGTCTGCTATCAGACAAGATCGTCTGAGATTTGACGAATTACGTCAGAGACCTACAATCAGAGAAGTAGACACAAAATGCAGAAAATGCAACTATTCTAATAGAGGGCAATGATGTAGAATAACAACAATAACATTAAAATGATGATAATAAGCAAAATACGAGTGCACTACAATGATTTGATGACAATTGGTGACTTAATTATGCATTTAAAGCTACATGGGTGAACTCCAAGATGCGAATAGTAATAAGGAATAAACTAGAATTAGCTAAATGCAAAACAATGTATAAAATAAAAGGATGAAGAAATGCAAACTCTAGGCACTGATTGCCCCCAATGATGATTGCAGTCGAAATCATCTCTGATTTGACAGGATCATCTCCGATCTGAACAGGATCGTCTACGACGATGTAAGCTTGCTCCGGCTGAAAAATGACAAGGTTCCTGCAAGAAAATTGGATGCAACAAATGTAGATGGTAATACAGATTATTCTAATGCGTGTGAAGGTCGATTTACAGGAAAATTCAGCCAGGGGAAGGTTAAGGGGAGGGCCTAAGTTTAAATAGGCTTAGGAGGGAGGTTAGGAGGTTGGAGATCATCCCAATTTGGGAGATCTCCAATGGGGAGGGTCTCTAACGGCGCAGACACGCTTCTGCCCGGATTAGAGACGTCGTTGGAACAGAGGCTAATTGAGAAAAATCAGTTTTGGGACAAGATCGTCTGGACGTCCTAGTCCAGACGAAATCGTCCGATCTGAGGCGATATCGTCTGATCGGCGATGATATCGTCAAACGGTCAAAACAAACTCTAAAAATGGCACGGGAAAGGAGGAAACGGGTTAAACGGCGGTTTGGGAGCGGTTTTGGGGGTTGAAATTTGAATTTGAATATTTACTTAGAGTAATTGTAATTATTAAGGTTTTACTGCGCCAATTTTAGGGTGCTACATTTTGCCCCCTCTTTAGCGAATTTTTCGAAGAAAATGCGTTAAAGATGAGTTCTTCTCGATCTACGAGAAAGCAAAAAATTATTCCCATTTTTAGGCGACGATTCTAGGTCGAATCGTACGACAGCTTACTATGGTGCCCCCTCCGTGTTTTTACCCAAATCGAACGTTTGAGGTAAAAACGCGAAAAAGCAAAATTTTTAAATGTTTTTAATTGTTTTTTTGAATAAAATTAAGAAAAATAGGGTAAAACCCTAATTCATTGTTACTGTTCATTTTTTAGTTTTCTGGTTTCTAGAGCTCTGGAGACAAAATGGTCGAGACAGCACACAGATCGACAGAGGTCCGGTGCGGGCTACGGGTAAGGGTCTAAACTTAGTTTAGAATGCTTTACTTTAGAATTTAATGCTTTTTAGACTAGATTTGCTTGATTTTTGAGCATCGCGGCCATTTTTGGGCCGTCGACGTCGTCGAGACGAAATCGTCTCGATTTCGTCGAAATCGTCTCGATATCGCCGATTTCGTCCAAGGGCGAAATCGACGATAGGGGGACGATTTCATCAAAAAGGGGACGATTTCGGCTGGCGAAATCGGAGACGAATTTGCTCAAATTTGGGACGATATCGTCCAATTGTGGACGATATCATCATTTATGAAATTGAACTTATTTTAACTTGCATTTTTAATTAATGATTTAGTAATGATTTTTATTGTTGATTTTGTTTATGTTGCAGAGAGGATTACTAAAGAGCAGAGAATGGAAATATGGCGGGTTGAGGGATGACTTGGCCGCCCTATCGCAAGTAGAGCGAGATCAGTTGGCACAGGTCGGCTTGCAGCATGTGGCAGAGATGCCACAGGTTTCTACTGATATGGGGCTATTGACAACCCTAGCAGAGAGGTGGTATCCGGGTTCTTCCTATTTCTGGTTACCGATAGGGGAGATGACTCCCACACTAGAGGATGTATGGAGGATTTTGAGGATCCCCATACAAGGACGGTTGATCACTCCCATGGCCAACCAGGGCCATGCGATGATGCGGTTGTGTGGCGATCCGAGCTTCGCCCTGGAGAAGGGCGGAGTGAACATCGAGTCGCTATGCCAGATGCCTGGGGCATCTAGACTCACACGGGTTTTGGCCGGAGTGGTAGGTGGACTTCTGCTGTGCCACCAGAGTGGGTGCAGGGTACCATGGGTACTGGCAGATGTGGTCTATGACATGAGAGACCACGGATACAGGTTTTCTTGGGGGAGCTTTGTGCTCTATCGATTGTACAGGATCCTGCATGGGGTCGTGTACAAGGGCGATCGATGTCTGGTTATGACATCGCTACTATAGGTTTGGTGCTGGGAGCACATCACGGTGCGGAGGCCGGTAGGGCTTCCACTGATAGGGATTGATGGGGAGAGGCCCCGAGTTTTCTATTGGTGGCTCCGAAGAGGGGCACAGCGACAGATAGATCTACCAGTGTCCCGGAGACTACTAGATGACCTCGTCTCCGACCAGATCACCTGGAGGCCTTGGAGAGATCATCCAGGGTGGGCCGAGGATGGACAGGAGCTGGCTCGCATCAGGCGAGTCTGTTGGCTGAGGATGGAGAGGGGAGAGGTGGAGCTCCACCGGTATGACCGAGTTTTGAGGCAGTTCGGTCTACAGCAGGGGATTCCATCTCTGAGAGACTACGAGTTTTCTCGGACTATCCGGGATAACACTATAGTTAGCGGGGCTCCAGATATGCAACGATTCTGGAGTCAGGACGCAGATGATGCCCCCATTCAGCTAGTGGATGGGGATGACGCTGGGGTAGCCGACGGCTATGATGCCTGGTACATAGGCATCTGCCCTCCTCGGATGACGAGGGCTCAGGGCCCAATCCACGCAGTTGTGCGTCGGATGGGGAGGCGGTGCCGAGCGGCCATTGAGGCGACACAGGGTCACGACGGGAGAGAGCAGAGGAGACCACAGGCACAGTAGAGGCCATGACAGTGGGAGAGGAGGGAGGAGAGACCCCCTTCTCCACAGAGAGAGAGGCCACCATCGCCCGATAAGGGCAAGGGTGTTGACACTGGGGAGAGCAGCGAGACAGCGACTCTTCGAGCGGAGACAGTCCATCTCCAAGCACAGGTGCAGACATTGCAGGATGAGGCTACACGCCACCGAGCTGAGGTTACACAGCTCAGAGATGAGATTGCATGCCTCAGAGCACGGGGCGGAGGAGCGAGCACGCAGGAGCTGGCATGGTCGATTGCTCAGACCGCGTTCTACCAGGGCATCTACTTCCAGATGGTGCCAAAGGGTCAGAGGGTACAGCTGCCAGCCGGCATTGTTGACCCGATCAGGATTGGGTCATCGAGGACTTCCTCTCGATCGACAACTAGGACTCGTAGTACCACACATACTACGATGGGGCCACCTCGTCCACCTCAGGGCGGGGGAGGAGATGAGGCTGAGAGCTCGAGGGGTTCTCGAGGCTAGGCTACTGCACTGTATAGATTGATTGTATGATTTGAGAGGATTGAGTATGCCAAGATGTAGATTGTGGCATACCAATCTATTTTTGAGATGATGTACATATATTTGATATATATATAGATGAGATATTTTTTTGATCATATGACTTGTCTTATGCGTTTGTATGATGCTTTTAATGTTTTGGTGTGATTGATTTAATGATTCATGTAATTATGTCGTTGGAAATATGTATGGTTTTTAATAAATGCTTTAAAATTTAAATGAAATAATCTGATAGAACAAATTGGTTGTTTGTGATGTGGTGATTTGATAAAAAATAAAAAGACTTTTAACAATAATTTCAAAGGACATTGTCGCTATTATAGACCATTTCATGGAGTCGCCGCTCACTCGGTCGTCAAGCTAATCCCAGTATAGAAATATTGTTAAAAGTAAAAGAGTGCTTAAGAGACTGTCTTAAGACTTTGGTGTGATGATGCAAATGATGATGATGATGATTTTGTTTTCAGACTTTTCATGAAAATATTATGCATGAAATATTTTAAAATGGCTTTTGCTAGGCATAAATTCCTAAGTGTGATAAAATGTTGAATAATTCCTTAGAAATTATACCATGGTTGCAAATTTGCATTTTGACATGATGACATGAAATAGAATAGGTGTTTGTTTGTTTTTAAAGCATAATTGTGTAACATAATGATTTAAGTCATATGGTTTTTTTATGATTTTTAAATAAATGGAGAATAAAAATTGGTATAATGGTTTGCGCTAGGCATAGAATATTTAGGTATAGACTTATACCATCATCGCGAAATCCAAAAAGAGATAGTTTTATTGCATGGTTGATTTTTAATAAATAGAAAATATGAAGATGAGGACTTGCGCTAGGCATAAAATTCCAATTTTGGTTTTGGAACTATACCATCGTCGTGAAAGTCGACAATATATATATATGTATTTTTATTGTATGGTTTGAAAGAAATTTTGATTTTTTGATTATGCATGTAGTTGTCTTTATACTAAACAACTGTACTTTAAAGAAGAAAATGAATTTATTCCAAACAATTTTGCAGAAATATTTCAAAGTATCTTAAAGACAAAAGTTAGATTTATAAGGAATCCCATGTGCATATGTGAGTTCATTTCCAATCTTGATTTATCATAATGATACACAAAATCTCTCAAATACAAAATGTGTGTGCAATTGCATTGTTCATTTACCAGTTTGAGCAAGATACTATGATACAAGTGATTTGAATGAACCAAATAAGTGTTCATTAACCATGATTTAGATGCATATAACCATACCAGACTACTATGTAAGTCGGATTATCAAGAGCTAGCTAATCCATAAGCAGACATAGGTCTGTACAAAAGAAGGTCGCTAATGTGACGGACATATCGCCACGCTAGGAGTTACCCAAGGCCAAGCAGGTTGGGCACAAACCACCTGTTATGGGGCTTACCTCACAGTTTTCGAATAATTGAGAATTCCAGGGATTCAAGCTCATCAACCCTTCTTTTCTTTTCAAAGGGTAGGGAGAGGGATTTTATTGCTTTTGCTTTCTTTTGCTTTTCTTTTGCTTTTCTTTTGTATTTTTGCTTGATAATGCTTGGAACATTGCTGTAATGATATAAAATAACATTTTTCTTTTTCTCTTTTTCTTGAACTTTGCTTTTCTTCCTATGCTAGGGATACTTGCTCGGATTAGCTGTAGAGCAAGGGATTTTTATTCCGGGTAGGGGTGAGCTTGTCCTTTTGCCAATTCTCAAATATTCTAGACCATGTGCATGATAGGATAGCAGGGGAAACTTTTCGCTCAAGAAACCACTTCTACTATGTAGCATAGCATGGACATTACAAATATAATCATTTTATTGTGAAAGGATGTGCTTGGTTTAAGTAAATAACAAGATCAATTCTCTGTGCTCAAACTTTATTTAATTGAATTTTGTGGACTTTGATATAAGAGAGATTAGTAATCATGCCAGATAAAAATCAAGATATTTATTTTTGTGTTTGTGAAAGTGAGGGATTCCAAATAAATGCTAATTTATCCAAAATAATTTGAAATATATAACTGCAACATTTGTAAGAAGAAATATATACAAATACTTTTTTGAGAAGTTTGAGAATGTTGACTCTCTCTTTCTTCTTTATTTTGTTTTGGTTTCGAAAGAGTCAAGAATATTGCTGTTTTTATTTTTATTATTTTTGTTTGTTTTTGTTTTTATGTAAACAATTTGATATATTTTTTAAAATAAGACAACATGCAAAATATGTACAAATGATGAAATGACTAATTTTTGTTACGCATAGTAACGTTTAAGATGCAAAATGTTCATGGGTTCTTTAAGTTCTTTACCATCTAAGGTAGATAATTTGTATGCTCCCGATTCAAATTTAGCAGTGATAATATATGGTCCAAGCCAGTTGGGCTCAAATTTACCTTTAAGGTCTTTAGTTGCATTAGTATTTTTTTTGAAGATTTTGAGGATTTTGATTTTTTTGTATTTTGATTTTAATTTATGAATTGAAATTGGTGGTATATACAAGATGATCTATATATACTATACAAGGTTATTTGAGTATAGCATGTCTAAGGTTGCTTCAAAATCAAAGGAGGTTTTGAAGGATAATTTGGTTGAGGTGAAGGTAAGAACAAAAGGTGATGAATAAAAGGTAGTGATAACCAAAGCTTTGTTATAATGTAAAATAATATAGCAAAAGATTTGACTTTTATATGTGTAAAATTGATCATGTTACAAAATAAAATGTAAGAAGGATAAGAAGGTTCTTCATTCTTATCACTATATTCCAAATCTTGATAAGATGGAGGGAGCATATGTGAAAGATATGCATGGATGTTATTTGATAAACAAGGATGATCATATATGGATGAAGAAAAGTGATGGATAGAAGATAATTGTGATAATAGAGAATGTATAGAACTTGATGTTTCAACCATTAAATATTCTTCAAATGGTTTTGGGTCACCATGTATGGTAACAATTTTATTTGCAAGTTCAAACTTCAAACATTGGTGAAGAGTGGAAGGGAAAACCCTCATCGTATGAATCCAAGGACTTTGGAGAAGTAGGTTGTAAGGTGAAGGGCAATATGCTACATAAAACAAAGTATCCAGGATCTTGGATCCAATATTGAGGGGAAAAATTATAGTACCTTGAGCTTCTTGAATTTCATTGTTAAAATATTTTATAAGAACATTTGATTCATTAAGATCTTCTTCCTTTAATTCGAGTTTTTGGAATAATTGATAAGTGCATAAATTAAGAGAGGAGCCATTATCTACCATGATAGTTCTAACAAGTGTTTCTTTACTAGATCCGATAATGTAAAGATAGGAGTCTTCTTGTGGAGTAGAGGAAGGAATATCCTCATCATAGAATGAAATATGGTTAACCTCAAGAGGGTTTACACCATTAATTATGTTCTTAGAGAAAATATGATGAGGAACAAATTGTTGGCTAGGTATTTTGAACAAAATTTCCTTGTGATAAATTTGTAATACTTCTAAAAGGGATATCTTTGCTTGAGGATTAATCACTTGTTGTTGGCTATCAAAGTGGATTTCAGATTGAGATTTTGATTCTAAATATGAGCTTTCTATGCTTACATTCCATTTTGTATCATTCTCTAGAGCCAAAGATAGTTTTGAAGGTTGGTCAAATGAGGAATCCATATCTTGAATATCAGATTGAGTTGATTGAACTTGAGGTTGCTCATTTGTAGTTTTTGTTACAATATTAATAATATCATCATGATGGGACACATTAACATGCAATATTTGATTGGTTTCTTGTTGTTGATAATTGAATAGGGGTTCTTGGGAGATCCCCATGTCTTGATTGATTATTGGTATTTGTTGTGTAGGAGTTTGATTGTTTATTGGAGATTTATCATCAGTTGTAGATTGTAATTCCTTTATATTAAAAAGACCCTCATCAATCAAATCTTGAATTGAACATCTTAAATCTTTACATTTTTGTGTCATATGTCCATCCACTCTATGATATTCACAATGTAGCTCAGGTTTAAACCAATCTACTGTGGTATCAGGTTGTCTTATGGAAGGGAGTTCAATCCTATTTGTGTCAAGTAAATGCTTGAGAATTATATCCATTGGTTGATTGAGCTTAGTAAATTTACGTGATGAAGGTTTTTGAGAGGTTTTTGATACATGCCTTAGGAATTTCATCATAAAAGGACCTAATGGTTTCTCACCTCTACTTTCTTTATTATGGGTAGAATGATGACAGGAAGATTGCGAAGTAGGAGGTGAGTGCATGGTAGAATTGGAAGAATAAGTATTTTCTTGTTGAAATGGATGTGTTGTATTGAAAGAAGAATATTGAAATGGTGGAGGAGGATTGTATGTGGATCGATAGACATAATATGGATATATGGGAGAATAGATAATATCATTATGAAGAGGATTGGCAAAGGGATTGTCCTGTTGGGGTAAGGATGAAAAATGAGAAAAGTGTGATGGAGGTGGTGTTGAATAGGGATGAGGTTGGTCATAATCAACAAATGTATTTAGCTGAATTCTTCCAACATTACTGATGGGCTCATATTGATTTGAGTAAAAACTCATGGTTTCTTTAGTACTTCTAAAAGTAATATTTAGTATCTACTATTTAGAATTGAATCTAAAACATACAAACTTGAAATGATGATTTTTTTTTTTTTTTGTATACATATATATATATTATATATATATATATATATATATATATATATTTGTTTTTTTATATTTTTGAATCAGAAATATGCCTATGTTATTCACGTCGGGTTCACCAAAATGTATCGCTCCAAATTTTTTGCATCCTTACCTTCAGGCTATAGGATCCGTGCCCGGAAGGAGGATGGGAAAAGGATGGCGCGGTACCTCGGACTGAGAGGCCTTGCGAAGGTCCCGCCTCTCAGGGGAGGTGTATTATGGTGATTTTTTGACGGATGGTGGGTTCACCAAGAAACGTTTGAATGGCAGTTTCCACGCCTAGGTTGGGAATGTGTTTAATGTGTTCAATTTTATCTTTAAACATTCGAGTCCTAGGTTTGGCCAAATGAATCTAAGTTATACTATTATGAAAATGCAGACTAGATGAAATACAACAGACAAATATGAACAAAAATAGAGAGAAAGAGCTAAATTATAGAGCCATACCTGATCCGGATGTCTGATGGAGATTCTGATTCTTGAAGCAGTCAGGATCGCCTCTGATTTGACAGGATCATCTGCTATCAGACAAGATCGTCTGAGATTTGACGAATTCGTCAGAGACCTGCAATCAGAGAAGTAGACACAAAATGCAAAAAATGCAACTATTCTAACAGAGGGCAATGATGTAGAATAACAACAATAACATTAAAATGATGATAATAAGAAAAATACGAGTGCACTACAATGATTTGATGACAATTGGTGACTTAATTATGCATTTAAAGCTACATGGGTGAACTCCAAAATGCAGAATAGCAAAAAGAAATAAACTTAGAACTAGCTAAATGCAAAACAATGTATAAAATAAAAGGATGAAGAAATGCAAACTCTGGGCACTGATTGCCCCCAATGATGATTGCAGTCGAAATCATCTCTGATTTGACAGGATCGTCTCCGATCTGAACAGGATCATCTACGACGATGTAAGCTTGCTTCCGACTAAAAAATGACAAGGTTCCTGCAAGAAAATTGGATGCAACAAATGTAGATGGTAATACAGATTATTCTAATGCGTGTGAAGGTCGATTTACAGGAAAATTCAGCCAGGGGAAGGTTAAGGGGAGGGCCTAAGTTTAAATAGGCTTAGGAGGGAGGTTAGGAGGTTGGAGATCATCCCAATTTGGGAGATCTCCAACGGGGAGGGTCTCTAACGATGCAGACACGCTTCTGCCTGGATTAGAGACGCCGTTGGAACAGAGGCTAATTGAGAAAAATTAGTTTTGGGACAAGATCGTCTGGACGTCCTAGTCTAGACGAAATCGTCCGATCTGAGGCGATATCGTTTGATCGGCGACGATATCGTCAAACGGTCAAAACAAACTCTAAAAATGGCACGAGAAAGGAGGAAACGGGTTAAACGATGGTTTGGGAGCGGTTTTGGGGGTTGAAATTTGAATTTGAATATTTACTTAGAGTAATTGTAATTATTAAGGTTTTACTGCGCCAATTTTAGGGTGCTACAGTTATTCATAATAAAATGTTTTGAAACTTTGACTTTAACTTTTTCATGTTCTATAAACACATTTAGAGTGTGAAAGAGAATTTAGATTAATATAATTCCATTAACATTTTTGCAATTTTCTATGCATCCACAACAATTAAAAGTTTTTAAATAATGGTCTTGACCTTACGCTTAACTTTGTGAATGGCATTTGGCAATCAAAGTAGACATTTAAGTTATTTTACTGCAGAATAAACATTCCAACTTAAATCTAAGTCACAGTTTAATGGATAAAGTTAAAAGAAACATTACTTACATTACTTTATGTTGGTTTCAACTGGTAATTTTAGTTCTAATAGACCTTTTTAGAGGTAAATACAACCCTATAGCTTTTGTAAACATGGATACCTTCAATGAAAATCCATAGATGAAAAAAGAAAAATTCATTGATATAAAAGCCAATATGGACGGTAATAATAATTATAATAATTAACCATTTAAAAAACATTTCTCTCTTGTATTCATTTAGAAGCTAATTCAACATTTCTCTTGGATGCATGGGCAAAGATTCAACACAAAAATATTTATTCCATGCAGGGTAATTATTCTTGACTGTAAGGAGAGTACACTTTTTTTGCATTAAGTATTTGACATTTCAACTTATTATACTGTCAAATTACAACATGTGTGACTTATTCTTTCTTACTAGCTTGGATTGTTAGCTCTCATTATACCTTATATTCTGTATAACTTTTTTATCTCATAGTTGTTCATTTTAACTTGACTTAACTTACCTTTTATGATGGATCTCTCCTTTATTTATATCCATCTCTTTTATTTATAGGCTTATGGGAGTTAGATATTACATGTATAGAGAAATCTAGATGGATACATGTCAACATTTTTTAGAGATCTCTTTTTTGGACACTTTTCATAATAGTAAGATATTTGAGATATCTTTCTTGGCCTTTTTTTTTAATGATTTTTTAATTATATGAGATAGTCCAAATATTTCATGTTTCTAGAGATTTTATTTTTGGAGTTTTCCTATAATTACATAATACTTCCAAAGTTACTTTTAACTATCTTATATTTCCAGAGATTTTATTTTTTACAATTCTCCTTAGGACAAAGACAATTTACCATCACCATGGTCATGACACTTTGACTTTTACCATTCACTATTACTATTCACTTTTTTCTATTCACCGTGACCTATCCCTATTAAAATATATTTTTTATATGCCTTCAATATGAATGTCCCATTGTTTAATGGTCATTGTAACCTAATCAATGAAGCTACGCCACCACAAGTGTCCTAAACAAGCTACCAAGTCATAATCATCTCTAACAAGCCATCCCACTATATAGTCTACATGCAACTGCACATGTAAATAACCTGGAAGTCTTTGGTGTTGACAACTATCCCCCTCCTAATTTGTACTATGTATTGGAGTAGGCCCCATATCTCCTGGATGATTAAATAGATTGAGTTTATCATGGTTCACCTATTTCTTGATAGGTCTTCCATCCAACTTTGTAGGTCTATTGCATGCATGACTACTATTCGATAGGGACCCATATAAGTTGGTAGAATTATTTTTGCTTCCTCTTTTTATATATGGCATTGTACATTATCACCAAGTCATTGACCTTGAATGAGGACCACTTTAGCTTTTTTTCCCAATAGTCTTTTTATTTCATCTTATTCTTTACAATGTGGTCCTATGCCCCATATTATTTCATCCAACTAGTATTGTTGTATCACCCAGTTCTTCATAGATTCCATTTCATTCCTACAAAAGAGCCAAAAGTAATCATATTTTTCATGCTCTTCTATTGCATCCTTGAATTGTAACTTTTATAGTTGGTTTTCCACCTATTTCTTAGAAAACTAATATGGGTGATCTGTTGGAGCATCAAGAGGGATGTTAACCATTAAGACATCTACATTGCTTTCTTCATATTTAGTATCCATATTGCTCATAATAGCATAATATGAGGTCGTCCATTTACTTTCTTCATTTGTTTCTATTATCCTCAATGTATGAGATTGAGGTATCACATTTATGTTCATTCACTTGGGACCCTGACCAATGGTCACATACCCTTCATGTTAATAATTATGAGCATGGGATTTTATTATCCATGGCCTTCCTAACAACATTGGACAAAATACTAAAATATATTTCATGACTTGAAAATATATCATATAGGTGATTCCTATGATTTAGACTACTACATTAGAGACTACTCCTATCAGCTTTATCTTTCCTTTATTCAAAGATCTCAAATTTAAGTTAGATGGATGATATATATCTACTATTAATGTATTCAAAGTATATTCTATAATTATATTATTAATGGCTCCACCATCTACCATGCCACTAGAAATAGAAATACCATTGCACTAGACTTTAGCTTGTGGAGCATATGGATAAACCTCTATGTAAAACACAGTGACCTTGACCTTACTACTTTGTGTGGAACTAAGTCTGCAATGCACCTTCCTTTGACTTTTTGATGATAATTCTAGTAGCTACCCATCTATGATATTGATATTTTGCTTTGATAATTATTCCATGATTGAGTACAGTGCTTGGCCTACTAAGATTGGGAAATCTTGAACTCATAGTTTTCTTCTCCTATTTTTGAGATATTGTTTCTTCTTCTTGACCTTATTTTCTTCATTGGGTCCCACTATGAGCTCCCTTCATGGGCATAACATCAACAATATTAAGTGTATATTTACCCTTCTCATTACTCTGTGTCCTTGTAATAGATGTCTTACTAGGGTAATTGTATTGTAATATTTTTTCTTTGCACTCATAAAAAATTGCCTTAGAAAATTATTCATAACACCTCTATATATGGATTGGGTTCACTGAGTTCCTCTATACTTTCCTTAAAACAAATTGATTATAACTTTTTCGATATTTTTTATTATATCTTCTATTTCAACTATGAAAGTAGTGGAAGATGAACATACTATTGCTATTGTTGCTACTATTTGTTGAACCTGAAAAAAAACAATCAAAGCAACTGGTGTTAGTGGAACTTGATCTTCCTTTAGAATCTCCTTTTGCTACTTCACAACTTCATATTTATGTTTGGTAGAAGCAAGTTTCCCATACTTGATCCTTGACCTAATTGTTACCTTGAGATCTAAATAAAAAACTTACAAAGCATGCTATCCATACCCTCTATGAGGCCATTAGACAAGTACTTATTTCATTATTAGACCTTCACTTTATTTCAAAGCTTCTACACTTGTGCATACTAGTCATAAAGTTTTTATTCATGTTCTTAAAATAGCTTTGTTATCTTGATCATCAAGTCAAAATACTTCTGGCATGGGTTGTACTCAATCATACTTTCACTTATCTTGTTCCATGAATTCTTGAATTGCTCCTCTTATGTCATGCACCATATAAAAGTAGCACCATCTAGAAATATCAGAAGAAACATTTTCCATTGCTCTCTCTATGTTAATCCATTACAAATGCATGCTCTCTTATATCCTTGAATAAAGGTCTTGGCATATTTATAAGATTGGGATGAACAAACATGATTTTTTTCCATCTTTACTATGGCATTGATATCTCAAGTTTAACTTTTCTTGGTGAAAGAGCCAAGGGCTAATGAACTAGAAGCAAAATATACCACATAGGATGAGAAAAACCACCACCAAAGAGGAGTGTCTTGGAAATACACAACACTTCTCTAAGATCTCCTCTTACTATGATCATTGCACTTGACACATAGCCTCTACTTGGTGGTGGCATGCTAGCATACAACTCTTATGCACAATAATATGTTAGCACCATATGAAAATTTATAATTGGTGATAACACAATATATGCCACATTGAAAGTAGAAAGAACTCTTTTTTGGAAAATAAAATACAAAAACACATGAGAGGCTGACCCAATTGCTTTATGAGTGAATGTGTCCCTCCTATTAATCCTCTATATTTTATGGAATTGCCCAATGACCATGCTTTACACCTTCACTTTGACAATATTGGACACATCTTGGACAAGGAGACACTCTTTCTTAGCTAGATCGGATTGATGGCTCTCATTCACATTGTAGACTCTCTATTACTTTCTTGATCTCACACTTGCTCATCTCAACTTAAATTACCTCCCATGATAGGTCTCTCCCCTATTTATAGGCTCATGGGAGCTAGATATTACATACATGGAGAAATATAGATGGACACATGTAAACACTTTCTAGAGATATTATTTTTACTCTTTCAGTAATAGCAAGATATTTGAGATATATTTCTTGGCCTTATCTTCTGATCTTTTTTAATTACATGAGATAGTCTAAATATTACATGTTTCTAGAGATTTATATTTTGGATTTTTTCTATAATTACATAATACTTTCAAAAATATTTTTGACTATCTTGGATATCTAGATTTTATTATTCTCAACATGCATCCTTGGAAAAAATACACTTGACAAAGATGATTTACCATGACCATGATATTTTCAGTTTTTACTATTCATTGTGACATGTTCCTATCACAATATTCTTTTTATACTTCTATACAATTGGTTTTTTATTTAATGATCATTGTAACCTTATCAATGAAGCTACTCTAACACAACATCCAAACAAGCTACCAAGTTGTAATCTTCTCTAACAAGCCATCCCACTATATATTCTACTTGCTAGTACACATGCAAATAACCTAAATAAATTCGGTGTCAAAAATACCACAACACCAACTCATGAGAATCAACCAACATAGCATAGCACTAACATATTTGTTCATTTTACTTAATATTTAATTCTAAATTGTAAAAAAATGTTGGGTAAGGAAGGAAAAAAATCAAATCATTTTCTTTCAAGAGGAGGCAAATAAAATCAAAAAACAAACTAGACAACTAACATAAATACTTGCAATGGAATAACACATGCCTAAATGAAAGGTTGTTATAGATTATAAATATAGGATATTACTTTATATATATTCCATTTCTATAAAATGTGAAGTCATAATTCTTCCATAGATTTTCTTTGCCATAGACAAGTCTCCATTTTGGATTCTTCCATGTTTTGAAAATTTGAACATTCAAAGAAAACAAATAATTTAGAGATAATGCTTGAATAATAATGATCACGATACTTCATTTTTTGTCTCATTATTATAGAAATATTAATGAATAAATGCTAAAGAGAATCAAAGTTTTTACTATCTAATGGGAAAGGTGGTCAAAACTCCCTTTGTGGACCTAAATTCTTGCAACATTATCCATTTTATTGTTGTAGAGAACCACTCGACACTTAACCTAGGGATTGTATTTAATGATTATAATATAGCCATATTAGCTATATTTATTTTAATTATCTCAAGACCTAAGTTTATATAGTTGGACCTTGAGCATTAGCGTAGGGGTTAATGTTAATTTAGTCTATAAATTGGAATAGTTATGTTATAGTCGGAATCATATTTCATATTCAAATTTTAGTTTCCACCTATTACACATGTAAGACTTCACCATATCTAAGTGACTAAGGATTTGTATTGATTTGAATGTAGAATTTTTGATTACTTAAATATTTATTTTTTAGAATTGGATATGAATTTATTATTATTAGTGAATATTTTTTATTGCACATTACTGAATTGCTACTACTATTTTTGTATTTCTTGATGTTGTTTCATTACAAGTGATATCAAAGCATTAATCTTGGCTCCCTATGATGGTGTAAAATTGAAATAGAAGGATGAACGAACCATTATAGAACCTTGATCGAACACCACTACTTACTATTTCTTGGTAATTTTTTGTCAAATTTTTGGCTCATCCTTCAGTGTATTTTTCTTCTAGAATATTGTGAGTTTACTATACTTGATTAAAAAGGTATAATGGGTGTTTCCAGGTCCTTTTAGGAGACCTATCCCATTGTAATTATCTATCCAAGATAATTTAAAGGGGATATAACAACGTTTTTCAAGAATTATGTGTTCCTAGACCCTTATAGGAGACATCTCTTTATGATTGTCTCTTCAAGTTGATCAGATTAAGGGGTATTTCTCAAAACACTTTTCAGTAGTGCTCCAAGGATTTTTTTGAATTTTTTATTTTCCCTTAGCGTATAAAAAAACCTACCACTCCTATTTGTTGGATATGAATCAACAATTTATTATAATACATTGGTAATTCAGAGGATGTGTATGATAAAAAAGAAGTGCCAACCCAAAAATCCTAATAAGCATCACAACACTCGTCCAAATATCAATAGTTTTGACCAATGTATTTTTTTCCTTAATACTTCCCTCCTTCCAACACCTCTCCTCCCAATAACCCTTTCCCTATCAGTCCTCTTGTTACCCCTCCAATTGGTAATCCTATTATTAATACTATTAATCCTGGTTTATATACCTATCTTGAGAATCAAGAAAGGGTGGTTAATTTCATTATGAAGACCTTAGCTAACATCCACAACTTTATAAAAAATTCATCTATTTTACATAACCTTATCTATCGGTCATAACAAGTTGCTAATAAATAGCCTATCAACATTCACTAGGCACCAAATATAAGGGACACAAGCATTCTTCAACATCCTCTATTCAGTCATAGTCCTCTACTTTCCTATCTCAATTACTTAGCTCCTTATGCTATAAGAGATACTCTTCTAGGTATGGATGATTACACATCAATATTTTCTTATGATATAAATTCTTCTATAAGAGGTTCTTCTAATTCCCTTCATTGTCCTTGTGATGTTACTATTCCATGTATCGACATCCCCACATTGAGGGTGTTGTTCCTTGTGGATGGTTGGACAAGATGGATAATATTATCTATCTACACCATGTTACTAAAGAAGGTTGTACCAAATTAGATTCTACTAAGTTGGGAACCCATGCTCATCAATGGTTGTTATGGGATATTTACCACCCAGTGGCTCCTCTTTTATGGATTGATTTTAAAGCATGATTCCTCTAAATGTTTGGTTAAGTATCTTCCACGTCATATGTGGTTGACGCAAACAAATCAAATGATAATAGTTGAGGATTATTGTACAAATTTCACAAGTTTTCTTGCCTACACTTACCAATTGGATTCAACAAAAGTGGTCTCAACTTTTTCCATGTTCTTAAGGATAAAAAATTATAGGAAGTTGATATGTTTGACCCTTATACTCTCAATGTATAGTTTTGGTGGGAAAAAAGAGCTGTAAGAGTCCATTCCCCAACATAGACATGATTTCAACACTCATTGTCCTTACTTCAATAACTATAATAATAAACATTCCTATGGATTTTTATATTTCAAATACAGTTCTCATCATCCTTGAGATCAAGTCTATGAAAAATATCATAACTTTTAAATGGAATATGAAGGCACACAATAATATGAGAAGATGAAGATTCATTGCAACACAAGAAACCAATAGAAGTAGATGAGGAAACAAATGAGGATGATACCATGGCTCTCTCTTCTCATGACCTTATGGAACTTCAATCTCAACATACTATCAAGGTCTAAGGATTCATCAAATGATAATGTGTCAATGTATTGACTGATTCAGGTGGTATATGACTTTATACTTAGTAAGACAACAAAATCTTTGGGATTGTATACCAATCCTTAAAAATAGAATAAATTTTAACTATTAATTTGAAATGGGGGTACCACTTAGTGTGTAGGTTGAATAACTAAGGTTACTTGGTTAGGAAATTTTTTTATCATGAATTTAGGTAGTGCAAAAGTCATCTTGGGATTACAATGACTACCCATCTTAGTGATGTTACTATTAATTTGCAAATATTATATGTCAAGTGGATGAAGAATATAAGGATCATTTGCATCCAAGGAATCTAACCCCCTCCCTTAAAGGTGGTTAGTTCTCATAGCATGGAAAATATATTGAGTAAATATGGTTGTGGATTCTTCTCTCAAGTTAATTGCATGGAGGTTTAATCTTTGGAGTTGATTCTTCTAGCTCTACCCTTGGATTTATAGAACATTATATATTATTATGAGGTCTTTGGTAATCCCATTAGTATTCTTCCTAAGTGTACATGTGATCATGCCATCCACCTTGATCTAGGAATTCAACCACCTTGATCTAGGAATTCAACCTCCTAATGTGCATCCTTACAACTATTCCTAGCCCCAAAAATCTAAAGTTAAGAAGTTGGTTTGGTTATGGTACAATGCAAGGAAAATTATTAATGCATTTCCTAATATTTGATCTCTCAACAAGATCACCATCAAATATAAATTTTATATCCCTATTATAGATGATTTATTGGATGAATTGCATGGTGCTTGATACTTCACAAAATTAGACTTACCTTCTAGGTGCCATCAAATTAGGGTTGGAGAAGAGGATACCCGTAATACTACTTTTTATATACATGAAGGTCATTATGAGTTCCTAGCCATGAATTTTGGTCTCACTAATGATACTTATACCTTCCAAAGTCTCATGAATTTTGTATTTTGTCCTTTTCTTCACATTTTTGTTCTATTTTTTTTTTATGATGTCTTAATTTATAGAAAATATTGGTAAGATCATCTAGTTAATATGGATAAAGTTCTTCACCTAATACAAAAGAAAACAATCTTTGTCAAAAGTTCCAAATATTCCTTTAGGGTCCATGAGAATACTTGGTACACAGTATCTTAGGAAGGAGTCAAGGTAGATCCTAAAAAAATCAAAGCTATGAAAGACCAACCCTTTCCTAAATATCTCAAACAATTCCATGGCTTTTTAGTTGACATAGATTAGTAAAAGAAGTTTATTCACAACTGTGGGAAGATTGTCACTCCTATCACTACTATCACTAAGAAGGATGCCTTTGCTTGGCCTCATGCTACTTCCCAAACATTCCAAGCCCTAAAAGAGACTATGTACCACTCCTATTTTAGCCATCCCTAATTTTAACAAATCCTTTGTCATTGAGTGTGATGCTTTCAACATATATATTAGAACTATTTTGATGTTGTATGGACATCCATAGAACTTTGAATGTAAGCAACTCTCTAGCAATAATCTAGGAAAATCCACTTATGAGAAGGAAATTTTAGCTATTTTGCATGTCTTAGAGAAATGATGGACTTATTTGTTGAGGTGTCACTTCATCATCAAGACTGACCATATCAATCTTAATAATTTCTTAGAATAGTGTCTTGCTTGTTTAGAATAAAATAATGGTTGACCATGCTCTTGGGATATGATTTTATCATTGAATACAATAGAGGAAAGGAGAAAATGGTGGCTAATACTTTATATTTCCAACATGAGGAATGTTATTGCTATTAGTGTCATATCTAGTCCTTTTCCATAATGACTTTATTTTCTTAGGGAGTACTAGCTTTCTAGCCTAGAGACTGCTTGGATCATCACTGACTTCTTGTTTCTTATATCTTCCTTAATCCTCAACTATTAAAATGAGTGTCCTCCAAGAATTGCATGAATATCCTTTGGTAGCATATTTTGTATTCTTTAAAATATGTTAGTAGATGAAGTAATATTTTTATTGGAAAGTATTAAAAGTAGATACCAATAACTTTATGGTCAAATATGAGGTGTGTCAATATAACATGGGAAAAACAATTAAATCTCTTAGATTGTTGCAACCCTTGCCTATCCATGATGGCCAATGGGAGCATATATCCATAGATTTCATTGAGGGCTTCTCAAATATAAGGGGAAAATAATGATATTTATGGTAGTAGATAACCTTTCAAAGTATACTTATTTTTGTGCATTGTAGCATCTCTATTTAGAAAGTAATGTGGCCAAGGTATTCCTTGATTCTATTTTTAAATTGCACGGTATACCCAAGTACATTGTCAGTGATTGTGACCTTATATTCACCAATAATTTTTGAAAGGAATTCTTTCATCTTAGTGGTACTAACTTGAGTATGTCCTCTTATTATCACCCTCAATCAAATGGCTACATAGAGATTGTAAATAAATGTTTGGGTAGTTACCTTCATTATTTTCCTTAAGAAAAGTAGTATCACTAGATTTATTGGATCTTGTTAGCTGAAGGGTGTTACAATAATTCTTAAAATTATTCCATAAATATTTATCTATTTGAGGTGTATCATCAAAAACCTCCATTAGTGGTAGATGATGTTCTAGGATCCTCCAAGGTGGCCTAGGTAGATGATTTATTGCAACAACAACTTGTGATTCAACTTCTTAAAGATAATTGACCTAGGTCCAAAACCATATGAAGTAGCAATAGTATTCACACTATTTTGAATGATAGTTTTACATGGAAGATATGGTATTTTTGCACCTATATCCCTATAAGGAATTGTCCTTGAATACCAAGTCTAGCTAGAAGTTGATTTAATTTTATAAGTCCTACAAGGTCATTTGATGTATTGGTGAAGTGGCATATCAGTTGGAGCTTCCACTATATTCCCACATCCGTCTTGTCTTTCATGTTTCTTATCTCAAGTATGATGTTTACTAGAAGGTGTAGTCCTAGATAGAGCTTTTGGTACTAAATAACAAAGGATAAATTACTCTATAGCCCAAAGTAGTGTTGCAGTATAGAGTTTATCTTTTGTGTTCTTACCATATTCTATTAGTACCCCATCCTAAAATTAATTTTATAATTCTCATATTCTTATATAATGACCCAATTCCAACGTGGAGACCCCGTTTATAATGTTATTTTTGTAATACTTTGTAATGGTATGTGATAATGCACCTAGATAAGTGGGGTCATTTCATGTAACCGTTATCAAGAATTTAATTGATGTTTGGTAGAAGATTCTAGCTCGAATGACATTTTATATGTAAGCCACCTCTTTAGCTTTAGGTTAGAGTTGCATGAAGTGTTCCTTTAAAATACATGAAGCCATGTAGGAATGTATATTTTTGCAAATTAATGAAATATTGAAGGAGGTTGCCCCCTCGAAGAGGCCTATGATTCTGTGCTTATTGTGAAAGTGTTTAATTATGCATTTACTTTTTGCATTGTGATATTGTGTTATTGCATGAATCTCAAATCATTTTTTATTATTTTGTGTGAGAGATAATTTTTAATAGTAGATTCCTAACAAGTGGTATCAAAGAACTTTCTAGGGCCAAGTTCTTCTATGAACGTGACAATTCTTGTCCATTCATTTTGATTTTTAGGTATAATTTTCTTGTGTTTTTCATTTTTTTGTTCTTTATTTGAAAAAACCAACAAAAAGTAGCCAAAAATACAACCTTTCCTCTTTTCTACAGTAGCTATTTAGGTAAGAAACCCCATGCTCAAGGTTTTAAAATATCATAGAGGAGCTATCATTATTTGTTAAGATAGATTGAGGGGTGATCAGGATCCAATATCCAAGCCTCAGAAAACACCCACACATGGAATCAAGCTTCCATATCTTCAAGTATTTAGGGATACAATCTAGGATTAAACAAACCCTTAGTCCTAGGAAGTATTTTTAGCCTTGTATTTTCCATAGTATATTGGACACAACATCCCACAATATTACCCTCATACTATCAAAGAGGTAGGTAGTGTGGTCAAGGGTATGTGTGGAATACTCCTTGAGTAGTGGCTTGAAATATTGGTTTGAGCACTGTTCTTCATCATTGCGGTATAACAGAGGACCTATGAATATTACATACACATTTTCCTAGAATACCTTAGTTATGTCAAAATTTTCACAAATCATCCCACAAAAAGTGAACATCCCACAAAAACCAATACCTTCTTATTTTGCTAAATGTGTAACTTACAACCAAAAAATCATCCCACAAAAAGTGAACATATAGAGGAGACTTCCCTATCATAAAAAAAATTGCATGTAGAAATAGTCAAGGCAGAGTTTGTAAGTGTCCATAAAAATCAAGAATTCATTCAGTAACAATTAGTAAATTATAGTATTGTCAGTAGCATAGGCAATCCTAGAGTCACAAATTGCATAGTCAATATTATCAGTGGCAAAAACAATCATCTATAACAATAAATAATTATAGGGTTATCAGTGATAGAAATAGAACAAATAATGTCAATAAATACACAACATAGGGAATTATAGATTTAGAAATTGAATAGTGTCAATGTCATAATGTAGGTGTTAGTACAGTATCTAAAGTGGTCAATATTCAAAAATAGAGAAGAGTAGATTTGGTTGACATAGTACCCAACTTTTGAACCCAACCTCCAAAGCAAAAATCAACCATGCAAATAGACTTGTTAAAATAGCAATATAAGAAAAAATGTTTGGGCTGTCCAAAATTAGTGTTGAGATATATAGATCATGTGACCATCTCTTCAAGTTGATAATTTTGGTATATAACACCTAAGTACTTTTTTAGACTCCTTTTTAAAAATAGTAACTCATGCAATCACACTTCTATTTTTAGTAATTTAGTGAAAGAGGTTCAAAACTTCCCAAAATGGTTGGTGGCACTCATGGACATCAAAAAGAGGTCAATCAAGCTACTTAAATGTTTGAAAAAATACAAAGAACCCTTGATAGCCTTCTCCATGAAAATAAAACCATAAGAGAAGATATTCAACACTTTAGAGGTGAATACCTTAGCTCCAAAACCATCTTGGAAGAACAACTTGTTGAGGTTGAGTCCAAACTTCATGGTGTCCCAAAAGGGTTTGATTACCATACTGAAAAATCAGGTCGAGGAAAAGGAAATAAAGGGGTAGAATCTCAACCATTTTTTGATTGTGATACTACCTTTAATATGCCCAAATTAGACTTTTCTAAGTTCAATGGGAAGGACACGAATGTGTTCTTATGTCGTGTTGATCAATTTTTTAAACTACATAATATCCCTAGATATTTTTGGGCCTATATGGATTCCTTCAATTTGGAATCTAAATATTTATAGTGGTACCAATGGTTGCAACACACCATTCTCCATCCTTGGGAATATTTTGAGTCCCAATTACTCATTCGATTTGGTCCTAGTGAATATGACGACTTTCAGGAGCATTGACAAAGTTGAGACAAACCTTTATAGTTTGGGATTACCAAATAAAATTTTAGAAATTGGCTGACAAAACTAAGGGGTTGAATGAAGGGTTTTTTATGAGTTGTTTCATCAGTGGCTTGAAGGATGATCTCTAGGACAAGGTCAAGATATTCAAACTGTAAATAATGATGCAGATTAAAATCTTGGCACAATTGGTTGAATTAAAATTCTCAATACAAAATAGGACATCTAAATTTCCACAAACTTAACCCTAATTTCCTCCCAAGTTCCCAAATCATAATGAAAATAATAATATTTTCCACAAACACTTGACTATAGAAGAAATGGATGGTTTATGTGCTCAATGTTTGTGCTACAATTGTGATGAAAAAATGTTAAAGGGAATAGATGTATCCAAAATAATTATTTCTCATATATATCAAAGATCCAATCAATAGTGACCAAAGTGATGATAAAAAAAAACAGTAAAAGAACCACCCCAAAATGAGGAAGACACATGAAGAACCATAGGAAAAAGTTCTTGTCCATGCTCTTGCTGGGATTACTACTTCATAAACCATGAAAGTTATGGGTTTTTTATAGGCCAATATCTTACAGTCCTTATCGATTTTGGAAGCACACACAACTTTATTGACCCCTAAATTGCAAAGTAGGCCAATTGTTACATACACACATGTAATTTCTGAGGTTATGGTGACCAATAGGACTTTACCTTGCAAAGGAAAATGTCACAATGTTAAATTGAAAATAGGGGATTATGAGCTCAAAATCAATATGTGCTCTACAATTAGAGGGATGTTAAATTGTGTTGGGAGCTCAGTGGTTAGAGACATTGGGAACAATCTCATGGAATTTTGTAGAGCTATGAAGGAAGTTTTCATAGAATGGAAGGTCTTACACTCTTTGGGATTCACAAGCAAGGACTCCTCAGATTATTAGCTCAAGCCATATGGAGAATTTAAAAAAATATTCTCATAGGATCATCACTTAGATATGTGCAATACAACCATCTACTTTAGAATTGGACCAAATTATTGAATATTTACAACTTGTTCTAACAAAACACAACGTAATATTTTTCAAACCATTCGACTTGCTACCACATTTCTACCCATGACCATGTCATTCTATTGGTACCTTGTAGTGTACTACCTAACATCAGGTTGTACCGATATCCTCATACCCTTAAGTAAGAGATAGAGAAGTTTGTACAGCAGAAGTTGGAGTCATTTAGCCTAGTAACAGTCCTTACTCTTCTCTTGTCTTATTGGTGTGAAATAAATATGGGTCTTGGTGATTATGTATCAATTTTTATGAGCTCAATAAGCTCACCATTAAGGATAATTTTCCTATCCCTATGGTGGATGAATTACTAGATGAGTTGCATGGGGCTATTTTCTTATCCAAATTAGATCTTCACTTTGGGTACTATCAGATCAAGCTCAAGGATGGAGATATTACCAAACCCACATTTTGTACTCATGAGGCTCATTATGAATTCTTGGTGATGTCATTTGGCTTGACCAATGCACCTTCCACATTTCAAAGCCTCATGAACAATATTTTTCATCCATTCATTCTTAAATTCAATCTAGTTTTATTTGAAGATATTTTCATTTATAGTCACTCTTGGGAAGAGCACCTATCCCATGTGGATCAAACTTTGCACCTTTTGGCACAACATCAACTTTATGCTAAGCTATCCAAGTGTTATTTTGGGTTGACAAAAGTGGAGTAGTTGGGACACATTGTCACCAAATATGGAGTTAAATTTGATCCTAGGAAGATTCAGGTAGCTCAAGAGTGTCCGAAACCTCACACTCTAAAATATCTTCATAAAATTTTGGGGCTTATAGGATATTACGATAAATGTATCCATAACTATGATAAAATTGATGCTCCCTTAGCATCCATGTAGAAAAAAATCTTTTACTTGGACTGATCTAGATGAACATGCTTTCCTTGAATTGAAGCATGCTATAACAACCACTATGGTCTTAGCCATACTTGATTTTTACAAGCCTTTTGTAATTGAAAATGATTCTTTGGGTAATGGTATTGGAGCAGTGTTTATGCAGGAAGGGTGCCGCTTGGCTTTCACTAGTAAAGTGCTCTCTAGTCGTAATATTAAAAAATCAACTCATGCTAAGGAAATGCTTGCTATTTTGTATGTGGTCACTAATTGGTGATATTATCTCATTGGGCATCATTTATCCATTAAGATAGATCATCAAAGTCTAAAATATTTCCTGGAGCAATAGGTTACCACCCTCAAATAATAAAAGTGGATCTCTAAGCTCATGGGCTATGATTGATATTACTTATAAAAAATGCAAGGAGAACTTTGTGGTGGATGCCCTCTCTCACCAATTTGAGGCTCACAATATGCTATGTGCTATTTCTTCACCCATTTCAAGGTGGATAAATTCTCTTCATGAGAAGGTGCTTAAGGATTTAGGCTTACAAATTTTGGTTGTCTCCATTCAAATAGAGACTACCTCAAGTCTCAGATACACTTGGTACAAACAAGCTTTATGCTTATACCAACATCTTGTTGTTATTTATATGTCTCCACTCCAAGAACTCCTTTGGAAGGAAATGCATGCTTCACCCACTATAGGATATTTGGGGTTCCTCAAAATATATGAAAGGATTAAGCATATTTTTTCTAAAAAGGTATGAAGGACATTCATAATTTTATGGTAGCATGTGACATCTGTCAATGGATGAAAGGAAAAATAGTGTATTGTTCAATAACTCTACAACCCTTGTCTATTGTTGAACAAGTTTGGACAAATATTTCTATGGACTTTATTGAAGGGTTACCTAAGTCCAGAGGCAAAGTAGTCATTTTGTGGTAATGGATCATCTTTCAAAGTATGTTCATTTTTGTTCCCTCTCCCATCCTTACACAACTTATATAGTTATCTAAATTTTCCTTAATTCTATCTTCTACCTTCATGGCATACCCACATCCATTGTGTCCGATCATGACCGTACCTTCACTAGTAATTTTTGAAAATAATTATTTATGTTATAAGGAACTCAAATCAAAATGATTTCAACTTATTATCCACTAACAAATGGCTATACTGATATTATCAACAAATTTTTGGAGATCTACCTTCATTGCTTTGCCTTTGATCCTACACAATGGGCGAAGTGGTTTTCCTTGGTCGTGTGGTGGTATAACACTTCCTATCACACAAAAACCAAGGTTAACTCTTCTGAAGTAGTTTATTGATGACCTCCATTCACACCCTCTTCCTACATTCCAAATAACTCCAAGTTCCATGCATTCAACACTACACTCAACCAACATGTCAATGTCCATCAACTGAAGATGAATTTGAAAGTGGCCTAGAACAATATGCACCAATAATTTGATCAACACTATTCTAAGTGTAGCTTTGATGTTGATGATATGGTCTTACTTTGTTTGTAGACATACAAATAGTCATCCCTCCAGCTTTGTAGGTGCTAAAAACTCACTACCAAATACTATGGCCCTTACCAAGTTTTACAGTGGATTGGTGCCACAACCTACAAATTGGCCCTACCATCTACATCCAAGCTCCACCATATTTTTCATGTATCATATATTAAGAAGGTTGTGGGCAATTAGGTACAGGTTCAATCTGCCCTCTCAAAATTATATGAAGAAGGTTCTATCTTGCTCGAGCCAAAATAATTGTTGGATCATAGGATGTAAACTCTTTACAACCGAGTCATTACTGAGGTCCTTATTCAATGGTGTGGTCTAAAATTGAAAGATGTTATATGGGACTCTCTCCAACAGTTCCAATGCTAGTTTCCTCATCTAAAAATTTGAGGACAAAGCTTTTTGAACAGAAAGTACATGTTAGTACCCCATCCTAACATTATTTTTATAATTCTCATATGCTTATGTAATAAACCACTTCCAATGTGGGGATCCCATTTATAATATTATTTATGTAGTACTTTATAATGGTGTGTGGCACATAAGGTGCCTAGATAAGCGAGGCCATTTCATGTAACTATTATCAAGAATGTAATTGATCTTTGGTAGAAGATTCTAGCTCAAGTGGCATTTTGCATGTAAGCCAACTCTTGAACTTTAGGTTAGGGTTGCATGAAGTGTTTTTTTTTTAAATACATGGAGCTATGTATGAATGTATATTTTTGCAAATTAATAAAATATTGAAGGAGGTTGCCCCCTTGAGGAGGCCTATGATTCTGTGCTTATTGTGAGAGGATTTAATTCTGCATTTATTTTCTACATTGTGATATTGTGTTATTACATGAATAGCTATTTATTTTTAGTATTTTGTGTGAGTGAGATTATTTTTAATAGTTTTCCCTAACAAATTCAGTAGTTCCTCATCAAGTGGTAGGATCTTCTAGATGAAGTTGCTACATGGGAACCTAAGAACATTTTCAAGTTTTTTCTAGCTTTGAGGACAAAGCTTTCTTATGGGGAATCTATGTAACAACTCCAATATAGTCATGTCAACTAAATTTACTTTTATTAGCTTGGGCCCTAGGTTTAGATAGTCAATCATTGAGAATTAGGATTAGGGTTAATGTTAATTTTCTCCATAAATAGAAAAATTTATGATGTAGCTAGAATAATCTTTTATATTAGAAACTTAGTTGTATCTATTGCACATATGATAGTTCACCCTCTCCAAGTGGATGAGACTTTGCCCTCTTTAAGTGGATAAGTATTTGTATTTTATTGAATCTAAGAACTTTGAAAACTTGTATAATTAATTTTATAGCATTGGATTTGATTCTATTTATCTTAATGGATGTTATTTATTGCACATTATTATATTTCTTGAAGTTATGTCTTTACAATTTAGTCCTCAAAGATCATACCAATCTAGGAGGAATTTTACTACATTTAATAAACCCCTATAAGTCATCTTAGATTAACTCTTAAGAACTAAAATTATAGAACTACCAACCAATAAGCTAGTTGATCCAAGAAGAGAAAAAAATTCCTAGTTCAAATCCAATGAATATTGTGTCTTAAAAAAGATGAGTGGTCATCAGAACAATAAGTGCACAGGACTAAAGAATGTGTTCTAAAGGCTAATTGACAATGGTCAAATTTTTGTCAATTTGGATCTACATTTAATCTTTATCCTTTGCTATTCAATATTTAGGCATTTCAGAAGCCCCTTAAAAGACTATAAGGATAAGGGATAAAGATAACAAGGTATTGTTAATAGTCAATGCTTCAAAGATTTAAATTATGAAATGATGGATATTTAAATACATTGATGACTAATTTTGGCTTAACAAACTTCTAACTAAATGTATACCTATGCTTGTTATTTAGTATATGCATAGTCTTTGTGGTGGTTTGTTATACCACACTCATTGTCACATAGGCTATGATGTGATAATACCTAATATACCCCCTCTTATTACATCATAGGCTTAGATCTGGTCTATTTTATTTCTCTTGGATTTGGCTTTGGCTCATGGCTCTGGCTTAGACTCTTGGATTTAGCTTTAGCTCTTAGCTTTATACTTGAAGAATATTTTTTGTAGGGTGGTGTTGGAATATCTAAATTTTGAACATAGAGATTTCTCCCCCCCTCAATATAGACTACACACTATGTTACTTAGGAGTGTCAGGTGCTACTGATAATGCACTCCAAAAAACTTATTATAAATACTTATTCAATATCTAATACGTATAGATTCAATTCAAAAATCATGTGCCTCCTTTAAAGTTTTCATAGTGAGGATGTTTATCATGTGCCATCGTGCATGTTGTGTCTACTATTGAATTGATTGGTTACCAATATTTGTCTTGTGATATGATATTTTATGCATTGACCTATCTCCATTTTATATTTTCACCATCACCTGATAGAGTGAGGTCAATAATTTTTTATTTCTTCCTCTTTGTCCATGCTTTGTTCATATGTCTAAGCTTTTGTTTGTGATATGTGATGCATTCACACTTCTTTTTATTTGTGGCACGATGTGTTAATAATGAATGTAATTGAACATTGAGTGCACTTGATGAATATGATGTATTAATTATTGGTCTTCCTCATTGGTTTCTTCTTATGATTATTTTACATATGAGGAGGAATTGCATTCAAAATGTATCTCTACAACTTTGAGTTGCTTCATCTTAGGTTCTAGAATATATTACAAAATTTGATCATTGTTTTTATTCGCTTGTTGGTATTTTAACGACTTATAATAATTAAATAGGCTTTTAAATTCATTGAATGTGGTATTTCATGGAGAGATTCTTCTTGACATTGGTATAACTGGAAAAATTTGGATGAAACAAATTTTATTAATAGTTCACATGTTTGGTTGCTTTTGCAACATACCAAACTTGATCTGGCTAACTTAGTTGTACTTGTGCAACAAATAAATGCTCCTCTTCTGTAGAGAGATCATTTTCTTCTTCTTTAGTTTGATTCTCTTATGTAGTATTATTTTGTTGTACCTATCTCCATATAGGATTTCACTTATCTGATGATGACCTGTTATGCTACTGATGCATATCTTGTGAAGAAGATATATTTATAATTGTGTTATGTCAATATTCCTTCATTGTGTGACTATTTTTACCATAAAATTCATATATATATTGTGTGTGAAATTTATTTCTTTATTGTTTATTTCATTGAGAATTATTTCCCTGTTTCTAGAAGTATTGTTGAGGTCTTGTACCTCTTCTGAATGACTGCTTCCATTTTTTATTTATAAGAATAACTTGTTATTCTTCTTGTGTTGTATGTTAGGCCTCTAATTTTTGAAGTTGGTTCACCAATTTTTTAAAGTTAGTGTTTTCTTAGTGATATTAAATGTTGTAACAAATACATTATATTGATATTTGATCTTAAAATGATGGGAATAAGTGTTTCATCATATGCATTTTCTCACAAATCTTTAAGTGATGCTCATAACTCTACAATTCTCCTCAAGAAGAATTTAAGATTTTCTCCATTTTGTATTTTCAATCAATGAAGTTGATTTTGAAGAAATATAATTTGATTCTAGTTCCTTGCCTTAAATACTATTTGAAGTTTCTCCTATGTATATTTAGCTATGGTAGAATCTCAAATTTATGGATGTACTTCATCAGCTACTACAAAAATTATGATCAATCATTTTTTTGTATCTACCTTGTTGATTTTTTTTCTCTTCATATTTTTCTTTAGGATAGATAATGAACCCATCTACTGCTTCCTATAATTCTTCAAACTTGAGTTGTGTTCTAGGTTTTATATTTTAGGAAGCATAATTATTCCCCTCAATAGTTAGGAAAAGGAACTTTGGTGCACCACTAGCCATATCAAATTTACATAAAACTTGACAATTTTTCTTCCATTGAATTGACCTTAAAACTACTTTCCAATGACTATATATAAGGTTATACTCATGGATTTATTGATGCCTTGAATTATGAGAAAATAATGTTTCATCAGGAAAAAATAATAACTACAGGGAATACTCTTCCTCTAAGGAATATTATTTGAAATATTTTGATTCTTTAAATTTTTATATGCTTGTCATTTTTACTTGCATTAACCAAAAGGAGTAAGCTTGATTTTATTGGCTATAACAAGCCCATCCACAAATCATGTGGGATAATTGAATAGGCCTTTTTTTAGTTAAATCTTTTGTGCTTCTTACTTTATATTCTCAATGTCTCGTTCCTTGAACCATGTATCAAATTTAGGTAGGAATGAATTGATATTGTCACCTTATCACATAATCTAAGTTGTTAGATTGCTTATAGATGACACATATTTCAAAATATTTTTGAAACTTAATTATGCATGCCATGTTATTAATTAAAATGCCACTAATTCATGCTAAAATTTAAGATTAATTCTACATGAAAGTATTTATTCTATGAATTTGATAATTTTAAATTAATTACTTGATGCAAATTCTTGAGGAGATATTTTATTGTATCTATATCAAGCAATTTAATTTTGATGAATTGCTCTCACTACATAGCCTTATATTGGTTAATTTAGATGGTATTTGATATAATCCCTTGGCTTAGATCTAAGTGATCTTGAGGTACCTTGATGAAACTTTTATTAAATCATGTCTTTCTTAATTTTGGTACACATATTTCTTCATTGCTTTAGCATTTGATGTAATACTCAAAATATCTTTGACATCCAATTGGTCAGTACATCTTGTTATGGGGATATTAATATCCAATGTTTTACTTCTCTTTTCTTTGTCTGGTTGGTCTAGATATATTGAAGTTCTCTAAGTGCTTGTTGTATGGTGATCACTAGATATGAGTATTATAAATTAAAACTTCCATGAATATTTCTACTCATGCCTTGCTTAATACACAAAATATTAATGCTTTTCCCTTTTTAGGTTATTCAAAACTTCTTTGGTAATCCTCATGAGTACCTTTCCTGAATGAAATTGGTGTTTGGATTAGCACATTACTTATTTGGATTGATTGAGGAAACTTATGAATTCCAAATTTGGAGTTTGAATTTTCTTTATCTATATCACAAATATTTGATAAAATTACTTGCTCAACTAGACACTAACATTTTGGGTGTGTAATTGAATTGAATGTTCTCTCTCATAGATGCTTGATTTATCACCATATTGATACAGTAAAAAGATGTTTTAAATATGATAATTCTTTGTTGAATGGCATGAGCTCTTTGAATTGAACACATATGTTAGTCAAAATGAAGATGTATTCCTTCTTTATTACAATGTTCGATAGGATGCTTATATGACCCATGATGGGAATCCAAGATTCTTTGCTCTATCTTGTGGTCACTTTGTGTCCAAGATACTATTTATATTAAGCTTAGTTTACAAGCATCTCTTTTGACCTATTAAGGAGTTATTTCTACAATCTCTAAAATAATACGAGCCCATATCTACTTGGTCTTTTGTAGGATTTCTATCTTGAGATCTTTGCTTAGAAAATTTACCTCACTGGTATTTGGTAGGGTTATTTTCCCCTAAGACCAATTTTGATAAAATACTAGTCCTTGGTAGGGGTTTTTACCATAGGATATTTTATTTAATAGAGAGCTCTTTTGAGGCTTGTCTATGTTGAAGCTTGAGAAGGATAAGAATGAAATATGAAAATTTCTTGTACCTAATATGACACCACATGTTAATTCTCAATGCTTCGTTGATTTTAATTATTAGAAGGTAGATATTTAAATACATTGGATGCCTAATTTTGGCATAACAAACCTTCTAAACCTATAACTACCCTTGTCATTTAGTACATGCATAGTCCTTGTAATGGGTGGTTATACCACACTCATTGTCACATGGGCTATGATGTAATAATTCCTAACAAGTATGTATAAATAAAAGTAGTTATAACAATGCTCCTCATACTCTCATAGAACGATTGGTTTTGTTGATCATATTTGTGTCTTAACTAGGTAGTAGAAATTTTAAGAGATATAATTGATCAAAATATATATGATCCAACAATTAGACCTATTATTGTCATTTAATATAAATCCAAAAATAAACCCAAAAATACCTATATTTTGGTTGATCTACTTGGGTGAACAATAATAAAAATCTCAATTATGGATCTTCTATAATCATATTCAACCTATAAAAATATTTTGATCAAGGTTTTGAGTGAATGAACCATTTCTCAAGAAGTTGATTTGAATGGATTTGATTCCACTATTGTAACAATAAGGGTAATTCATACAAACATAAATCAATAAACCCTAATAGAATATCCTCATATTTATATTATTATCCAAATTGGTGATAAAAATTTTCAAGATGGTCTTGGTCGATAATCGATTAGGAATCAATATATGTAATCTCAAATTCCTTAGTAATTTTTTTATAACTAAAGATGACCTTAAGAAATTTGATCTAACCATTTGGGTATTTGATACATGAGGCTAGTGCTACAATAGTCTTACCTCTCAAAGTTAGCCTTAGAACCCTCAATATTGTTTTCTATGTCATGCCTTGCAAGTTATCATATATCCTTTCGAGGAGACTTTCAATTCATGAGATATGGGCTATTTCATATACCCTATGCCAATGTATAAAGTACAAATATGAGGGTTATAATATCTCAACTGACCATGAACCTTTTAAATATTATAAACTATTTGAAGTTAAAAAAACCTAATATATTTCTACACTTAACACGAATGCAATTCACAATCCTCATCGTTAAAATGGAGATCCCAAATGACATAAAAGACATCTTTCATTTCGGTGAATCCAATCATTCCAAAGTGATACTTATTTAAAAAGACATCAATTCACTTAGTATTTTTAGCCTAACCTTAGAGTGTAACCCTAGAAAAGTCCTAGTTTCTAATCCTAAGCGTGATCTAAAGGTATTTGACTTAGCAAAGTTGTCATCTTCCCCTAAAATCCTAGGTAGATTAACAAACATTAAAATTTGACATGAAATTAAAATATTATCTACAACACAAAATTCGAGAGTCACTTCTAATTACTCATTTGGAGGAAAAATAAATATTTAAATATGTTAATGAATTAAAAATTAAAACCATGATATGAGAATGCATGGTAACAAGCTTTGCAAGAGGCTATCAAATGACATTAACTCAATCAATTAAATTCTTCAACTTTCAAGAAGAAGACCTAGTTTCAAACCTTGCCAAGTTATATATGCATAATTACCAAGCTATTATCATACCACTGTGGTTATGATGAAATATAAGAGAGACCCATTTCAATCCCATTTAACACCTCTCTCTCTCTCTCTCTCTATATATATATATATATATATATATATATATATATATATATATATATATATATATATATATATATATATATAATGTTTTATCTTATAGTTCTCTTGATTATGTTGGCATATAAGGGAAATAACAACCCATACAAATGAATTGGTGCTTGGGTTTCCATCACAATATTACCTAAGACTAGCAGTGTTGTGGTGGTGGGTGTGTTCATTATGAAAAAAATTATTGTATTTAGATAAATTTATTCAATCACATTTAAATTTTGGTGAATTTTAAATACAAAGGTAAAACATATCAAATATCTTAACATAGAGTTGATTAATGTTAATGCAAGTAAAATACCATTAAATATCTAAATATTTGTTAAGAAGGTACATGATTTATAGGGTATCAAATTCACACAAGACATAGAAAATTTGTTGAGCTGGATTAGGTTGATCTATCTATAGTGAGTGACTAGGATTAGGGAAGGGAAGAAAGGCCTAAGAAGAAGATGGATGAAAAGAGGTAAAGGGAGCAAGGTGGAAAAATAACAAGATTGGATTGTATCATATGAGAGTGATAAAGAAAAGGGTTAATGTGCTATATAAGTAAGTGAAATGATGTTATCATTAGATTGTTGCTAAAAAAAAGTATTTTATTACAAAAATATAATATTGGCTTACTTTTCACTTTAATTTTATAAAATGATGATGCTGATTCACCTCTCACTTGTTTTGTAAACCAATAATATCATGGATGGTTAAAAGATTCAATATAAATAATTTATTTTTCTATGCTTTCCTTTTCATTTTTAGTGGTGTTATCTTCAAAAAATTAGGAAGAATTTATAAACAACAACTCACATAGACTTTAATATTTTTTTTTCAATTGGTTATATGGGATTGAAATGGGCTCCACCCACATTACATCATCACCACATAGTGGTATTACAACAAAAATTGAATATTATCTATATATTATTTGGTAAATTTTAAATCTTGGTCCCCTCTTTAATATTAAGGAATCTAACCAGTTGAGCTAATACCACTTGATTAAAATTTAAGTTTACATGGGTTTTTATGAGGGGTCCCAATCCCCTCTTACCAAGGTTTGAACTTGAATATCTTGAATGAAAACCCAAGGACTTACCACTATGGTATCCCTCACGGATAAGAAATTTTTAGTGATTTTACGCATGTTTTATGAGGGGTCATGGTCCCCTCATACCGAGTGGAGTTTGAACCTTGGACCTCAAAGAGAGGCCAAAGCCCTTACCATTGCAGTAAGCTTGCAACTATTTAATTCTTTACACAAGTTCTTATAAGAGGTACTAGTCTCCTCATATTGAGTGAGGTTTGAACCTTGGACCTCTCAAAGAGAGGCCAAAGCCCTTACCATTGCAGTAATCTTACAACTTGACCTTAATAAATTTATTAAACAATAAGATGAAATTGGTTTTTCATATAAATATAATATTTTATTAAAGTTTATAAATATTTGATATACTCTTTTATTAAGTAGTAACTATGGGAACTATGATGACCAACAACACCCCCTTTCCCATGTAGGAAAATGAGCCAATCAAATTAATTAAATAATAAAAATAATTAGAAGTATATTGAATCTTGTGTGCTAAACATGATCATTAGTTGTTGTTTGTCCATATTAAATTACACAAAAAATATCATTTAATTACAAGAAGTAAACAACATTAAAAGCCACACATATTCAATGAACTATCAAAAGAAAATAATTCTATTTTTTTCGGAAGCTTATTATAGATAGTTTTGCTCCAAGTTCCAAGACCTTTCTATAAGTTAAAAATAGAAATTGAGTTTCATGGATACAAAAGATCCTTGAATTGGTAGGTAGGAATACAAGAGAATATTGAACTTTTAGAATTTTTGTAGACCCCAAAAATAATATTAAATTTAATTTTATATTTGTGAAGATGATGACTAAGATGATGGATGGCATTAGAAGGATGTTCATACCATACTAGTAACATAGAATCTCAGATATTATTCCCAACATCAGTAGAACAAATAATATTATTTTCTACATTCATTATCATGGACCTCCTTGGCAGGACTTATCATTAATACTTACTATGTATTAATGTGTGGATTTTCAATTCTTAATCTTATTTAATTTATCAAGATAAGTGGTTAATTGTATTTTATGTTTGGCTTATATTATGCTAGAATATGGTACCACTGAATATCTGTATGGTTGCAAGACTAGGTACTCTCGTGGGAGGATTTCTATGGGACAACCACCGAAATTAAAAGATCAAAAAAAGAAATGATGGTTGATGATATGTTAATCTACAACTATAGTATAATGAAGTACCCTCATGTAGTTGCATTTCATAAACATGTGCTCATTTATAAATACACCATCGACTAGGAGTTTGATAGAGAAAAGGAGTAGTTCTTGATAGTCAAGTGATGATGTGGTAGTCATCATAAAACCTGCTACTCAGGAACAAAATATGGTATAATGCAATTATTTGTCTAATATGTATTAATGCCTTATATACTTATAGAGATGCATGAAATATATTTGGTTTATGTCTCCTTCAACAAAAAAGTAATGAATATTTATAGAGAAAATATTATTACTTAATATCGGTGTTAGTGGTTAATACTAACACTCAATATTAACTAAGTTGAAAAGGTAAATGATTTATTTAATTTTATATGCATAATGATGGTTGCACAATACTTTAGGAAATAACCCTTATTAAACTCATGATGAATTGTGTTAAATAAAAATGTGTTTTCTAAGGAAGACAATTTTTTAATCTTTAGAAGATCTCATTCTCTGGATTATACCAAAAAAACACATTGTAAGGGAGGGGGGACATTCAAGAATTCGGTAAAAAACTAAATATGGTTGGGCACCATTTAGAATAGACTAGTAGAGAGTAAAAAAAATAAGAAAAGGAGTGGAAGATACGAGACAGGGGGTAGAGAAGATATTTTGGTCAGTAGAGAGACATCGTGGAAAGAAAAGAAGAAGCCTATAATTGTGTTGAAAATCAATTGTGAGGCAACAATTTTTCAATATGCATTAACCAATAATCAAAATTTTGTTTTCACTAGTGTATACATGATATAATTTTTTTTTTGATTTCCACTTGTTGGCTTACGTTCATTACTGTGAATAGGTCACCCTTAAGTTTGTAAAAATAATATCTAGGTTTTAAGATAGACATGGGTGCGATACTCGGTTGAGTCATGCACAGGAATTTTAAAAATCAAAACATGAACCTCTATGATTGTTTACTTTCTTCAAAGGAGTATTTTTTTTTTTTTGAGGGCTTTGAGTTTACTTTGGAGAGCCAATGGTGTTTGAGTATCCAATTCGTAGAAGGCCATGAAATGACCTATATAACAGTGTATATTTTCTAGTATTTGTGTTATTGCAGTTGACTTCCAGTGTACCCTCTAGAAGGACCAAGCAATATGTGTTTATATATTTTTGCTATCTCGAGAAAAAATGCAGTGGGTAGATTAAACTATGCTTTCATCACCTTTGGATTAAAGCTATTTTACTTAGGTCTTTTCATTTTCATAACTTGTGTTTTTCTTAGAAGATGAACTTTTGGATTTGGCACTAGTAAGTGGACATTCAGATTTGGTTCTACATGCCTTGTACCAAGTTGGAACCGAGTTAAAATTTCTGAACTGGTTTACCATACCTGAATGTTTGAGTTGCATTTAAGTAGAGGTTAATTGAGCCTTTTATCTATTAATGTATTCTTTTGAAAAATTCTAGCTTGTATGCATGGCTATTGAGGTTACACTTTACTTTGAATAAGTTCTATTCGACGCCTGTGTTAGTAGTAGATAAATGGGTATTTGTATGGTTGGCATTCTATTTTATGTTAGTGTGTATAGTTATAAGTTTTCAATGCTTTCGTAAGATAATGGACCATTTTATTTTATACATTGATGGGTGTGTTTACCATATATTAAAATAAGGTTATTAAATCAAAGGAAAGAAGAAATCAATGAAAATTACCCAATTAATTTAGGTAAGGCAGAAAAGAATTTTAGGGCTTTATAACCCTTTGTTGTATGATAGTGTTGTTTTCTTTTAGAAAGTGGATTTCCCTTTTTAAAACTTTATAATAGGAGTTGTTTTTTACTTACTTTTAAAAGAGTATGGATAGATTATTATATAAGTGGTAAATAGTTCTTTTATTTGGTTAAACAAGGAACTATACGAATTATTTTATATTATAGGAATGCTAATTAATATTGATGAGAAAGTATATTAGTTCTTTTCCAAGGCTTATGTAGATAAGGAGAAAACTAAAATAGAGAAATATGGAGTTCTTTCATAAGATGTAATGAGTTAAAAAGATAGAAGAAAATAAAAAATTATGTATATATTCCTTTTTCAAAGACTTATGTAGATAGGGAAAAGTAATACAGAGAGGAAAGTGGGATTCTCTCATGTGTGAATTAATTTTATTTTTTGTATGGTGCATTTACATATTTGGAAAGGGCATATATAAATGCATACATAAATACGAGTTGTCCTGATCCAAGGAAGAATAAAATAGTATTGATGTTATTTGTAATATTAAGAGTTTGTACATGTGTATATTTGTAATATAAAGATCTCTTGTATAGAAAATTTCTATTTCAAGTGATTATCTATTGTGAAATATACAAATAATAAAGATATATAGTTATTGATGGTTATTGATGAACTTATGTATATTATGAGAGTTTAATTACTTGGATGTGACATGCCATAGTATATGTGAATTTGATCTACAATTGTTTCCTTTTGTATATACCATAAATTTGTGCTATGAAGGAAATGAAATTGAATGCTTAAAGAATAAAATGAGAACAATTTGAATTATTATTTTATGATACTTAGATCTAGTATAAAATGGAGGTATTTTAATTGTTAAATATTTAGTAATATGTGCTAAGATGTTTAAATATAGTGTAGATTTTCTTATGAGAGAGTTATGGCTAGTTTAAATGTTATAATTATGGATTGGAAGAGGTTTATTGGGAGGGCAAAAAATTAGTAGCCTTGTTAGAACCCTTAAATAAGATGAGATCCAAAGTCCTGAGAAAATTTGTAGGAAGGCAGAACTCAGGTTACTACGAATGACACCATGAGTAGTGAGGCTTAGGTGTACCCAAAATTGGGAAAGTTTTGGGGAGTCCTAAGTAGGTAGTCTTGGAACATGATTCCTACTATGGAGGTAATGAATCCATTCACAAGATAAAACAATGATGGCACCTTGAATGAGAAGGATTGGGTGACCATACGTATTATCACGGGGAGTGGTAATACCCTTAATTATCCCACCATGGAGGTGAGGTAATTAAGCACTAAAATACTAGTTATTCCATTATGTAAATGTGATAACTAGGCTTCAAGGCATTACACCAGGGAATTCCTACATAGATGAGATTATGTAGGAATAGGAAAATGGCATCCCATTTTTGATGGACTTAAAAAGGATAATATCTACTCTATGGTTAAATTATCTTAAAATCAGGGAAAGTGTAAGAAATATGGGGGTACCATTAAAAGCATCCTTTCTACCATGTAGGTATACAAATGTGAACCTCATAATTTAGAGGATGTTGGCCTATCCTATCCACTTGAAAGTCATATGTAGTGACAACATTTAAAATGTGGTTATACCTTTTTAAAATTGAAAAGAATATGGGAACATATTTTGTGAACCTTACCTATGAAAAAATACTCTTTGGGTTTGGTTGAATATGTTTGTTGAAGTTGGTATCAAATATCTAGATTGTAGGACTAGAAGCTTTGATGAAGTGAACCTAGGATTAGCCTTGACTTGATACGTAACTTTGGGGAGACTTATTACTCTAGGGATATTAACATGATCTGGGATACAAAGGGGTATTTCATGCCATTGGGGCTAGTTAGACCAAGGAGTAAAAATCCTAGAGAATATAGTCTCTTACTGGGAATGACACCTTACGAGGAGCAAGAATGATCATGAACATTATCAAGTGAATGATAATGCTTCATGTTAGTTCATGGATATGATGAATTAACTAAAATTTAGAAGTATAATTTGGAGGAAATTGTAACCTAACTCAACTCCCTTTTATTTCCAGGAAGAATGACACCTATGTTGTGGAGATGATAGGGAGGATCTTCTCAGAATCTAAGGCAAGTTAGGCAAGATGAAGTTGAAGCTAGACCCCATGGAGAAAGTTCTAGGAATTTCAATGGAGAGGTGGAAAACCTTACAACCGTAGTTTCATTACTACATGAATATATGGACTTTCTGGTTCATGCTCCACCAAAGAAAAAATGTTCTCTTTTAAAAAAAAAATTATATCGGGCATTAATTTCCTTGATAAGAACTTTGGCCTGATACTCCCACTCTATTATTTCAGTAATATATTGAATCATCATTTATTTAACGGTTGCTTCACAATTATATAACAATAAAATATCTTATAGAAAAATTAAATGCTCATCCTCAGTTAGAGAAAGATGGTCATTAGTGGGGAGGGGATGAGGTCTCAATAATGGTAGCTAACTCTAGTTCGTTGTGTTTCATTATGCTGTTGTGGATGTTGAAGCACATCAATCACTTTGAAGAACTTAAGAATGCTACCCTAACATAGAAAATCCTCAAGTGGAGTATTTTCCAATTCTAAAATTTCATGTAGACTTGAGATATTTCTAAGAGAAATATTTAAAAAATTGACAATCTTGCTTTGTGCTACTCCCAAACCCCTTGTAGAAAAGAATTGCTTACCAGGTCCCAAACCCCTTGTAGAAAAGAATTTCTTACCATGCATATGTTGACCTCTCATCAATTTTGGTCATGGTAGAGTTGATGACAAAATCATATTTTGTCTTCTATGAGATAATTTCCCCGATGCCCATATAAAATATTACTATAAAATTTTATTAAAAAATGATGTAATCAAATTTAATTTGCTAAATGGGTATTAATTTAGTTTAATTGCACTTACAGGATGAAGATGTGACCTATTGGGGTGTTTCACTCTATAAATATGATTTCATCTGGTGTTGCTCTAAAAACATATAAAAAAATTCAATAAAACTAACTATAATTCTAACTAAATTAATTACATTATTTTTAATCGAAGTTTGAAATAATAAGCTAATCTATCATATGCGTGCGCTGGTTCACTTCGTCAATATCAATTCACACATGACGTACAACTATTGAATGTGCACACGAAATGGGAGAAGTTGAAGACCTCAAATATTTTTCAAATATTCTAAGTAATGGTGTCAATTATGCTATGTGTTTAAATATTCGGTGGCTTTTTGCGTATTACCCCTTATTTTAGCCTCCATTTTACAAAAATAAGAGGATGCTCTTCTCTAAATTCAAGTATAAATTAAAAATTAAAAAATATTTTAATATAAGAATAATTACTTTATTTCAACTAAACCCCGTAAGGGGGGTGAAGGTCCAAGGTTCAAATATTGGGCCTTGCTAGAGTATACGCTTGTCCCTTTCCTAGTGATTTCAATGGTGTAAAAAGTTTAAAATGATTGTGGCATGGTGGTTATAGGGACGGATTACGCAAAGATCTATGTGTTGGCTTCGGGGTGGACAACACAAAATATTATGGCAGCCATAAAAACTGGACAACCTACCTAGATTTGTGGTGGCTAACGATTCCACCATGTAAATTAAAAAAAAAAAGAATAATTACTTTATTAAAAAATTTAATTTTACCTACACCTATCTGTTAAGCCAATTATCCTTAGGTATGGGTGTAGTGAGGTTGGTACTAAGGTCTTATGCACGTTATAATAAGCTTCGTAAAAAAATAAATTATAAAATTGATTGTGGATACAAAGGCAGAAGTGTTTGTTTGGGTGTTGTAGAGATCCCCTCTAATGCAGCTCAAAACATAAGCACTTCAATCGAATTTGGTGTGGGCAATACACTGAATAAAATAGGCCAATTCCCAACATGGAATGTTCATCGTTCTTCCTTGCAAAACAAGTCATGCTTGGAAGAATTCAATGCAAGCTCTAAGAAATTTATTTGTAACAATTACAATATTCAAGCCCCTTATGGACTTAGTAGAGTGAGTTGCAAAAAAATTTATAAGTTAAAATTACTACTTATTTGAGAAACTTATTCAATGCCAAGAATTTTAATTTTAGACTATATTTGAAATATGGAGAGTTATATTTATCAAAAAATATGATGAGACACCAAATATGCTCTCCAAGTATACTTTATCATCATTAGTTAAAATATATTTGGAGTGATGGGATCAACACCCTTGTGTGGCAACTCTGTCAATCTTTGGTTGTTTGAGGATTTTATAGTGAAAGAGAGAATCTTGTTATCAATTATGATCTTGACAATCGACCCATCATAATCATACAAGCTAATAATACTTTGCAATAAATTGTTATCTATGTTTTACTGGGGCATTAAAACCAATCCCTAAAGACCAGAGTCCTTGACCCATGTAGTGTCATATCTCGATGTTGTCAAAAATTAAAAAATGAGTGGGAAAACAAGGTTTCTAAAAAGATTTTTTGAAGGAATAGGGGATGAAGGGCTCACAATTTTTGTAAGTGTTAGAAATTTTTGTAAGGTTTAAGGGATCAAGGATTAGGTGTTAGTGCTAAGGGTTTTTTGGTTCACCAAATCACATAATAACTACAACAGTAATGTATTAGGGCAAGGTAAAAGGTTGGAAGGCTTTGGGTGTTGTTTTCTTTGCTTTGATGTGCCCTATGTTGGAAAAATATCAAAAAACAAATGTGCATGTCTTTTTATAGCTGTTTGCATGTATGAATTAAATATGGGTTTGACACATGGTTGTATTTAATTGTAAATATTGTAGGTAATGCTACTGATCACCAATTTTTGGTTATATTGCTACCAATCACCAGTTGTTGGTTATGTTATTATTGATCATTAATTGTTCATTATGTTGGTATTAGTTGTGACTTGTTAATTATGTTGCTACCAATCATCCAAAGTGTTACATTAATAGTCAAGTGTCTATTATCCATAGTTTTGCTATCAGTTTTCAAGAATCTATCGTACATAATATTGTGTTGATAGTCAAGTGTATATCATCCATAGTGTTGTTATCGATAGTCAAGAGTCTATCATCCATAATGTTGCATCGACAATCAAGTGTCTATCCTCCATAGTATTTTTGGTAACGAAGAGTCTATCATCCATAGTTTTGCATCTATAGTCAAGAGTCTATCATCCATAGTGTTATTGTGAGTAGTCAAGAGTTTATTGTCCATAGTATTGCATTGATAGTGAATATTCTATTATCCATAATATTGTTGTCATTAGTCAAGAGTCTATAATATATTGTGTTACTATCAATAGTCAAGAGTCTATCATCCATAGTGTTGTGTCAATCATCTATCTTAATTAAAGTACAATATTTCAATGCTACCATGGCCTTTCAAGTTTTTTGAAAAGTATGATAAATTCACCACTTTTTATAAATTTTGGTGGAAAAAAAGTTAATTCACCATGTCTCCTACATGATTTTGGATACGATTCACCTCGATTTTAAAATTGATTTACCCCATTTTTATAAATACATTTTGGATTTGACCCCTTATGAATAACCGTTTGTGTTATTCATAATTGTGATAATTATGAGGTTGTTATTATTTATTTTTATCTCAGGTGTATACATAGAGGGTTGAGGCTTAGATAGAGGTCATAGTCCATAACATGCCCATCCTAGATTTGAGGGATGATGGTCACTCCCATGCATTACAGAGTTTTTGTTCTAGGTTCCCCTCAAGACAAACACAGATTTGATTGTCCCATCAAATGGACATTAGATTATATTAGATATTTTTTTTTGGATGAAAAAGCCATTATATTAATAAAATAATGTTTAATCATACAAAAAAGGGTGGGTGGTATTAGCACACCCCGTAAACTAATATATTAACCATTGTGGTTAAGAGTATACAAGAGTGTCAGAAACAACCCACAAACTGCCAAAACAATATTAAATATGCATTCGAAAAGAAAGAAGCCAAGAAATTACTGCCACATGGAAGGGGAAGGAAGATGCACATGACTCATAATGTAGGGTGCATTCCCCCAATGATCTATGAGGGTACGCAAGTACTGCAGCTCCACCTGTACTTTTTTAACCTATACTTGAATTTGTAACCAGCAATCAAAGAATATATCATATTTATCAGCAACAGAGAAGACATGTCCAACATCTTGCTGAGAAAAAATAGCTCTATTCTAGGACTTCCACAGATAAAACAAGGTACCAATTCTAAAAATATTCCAAACAACATCCAAGTTGAAGGAAAAAGTAATAGGGTCACCCAAAATAGCATGCACCCAAGTAAAATCCTCCTACATAAAAGGTCTGAAAAATTCAAGAAGCCACTCCCAAGCTGACTGAGCCCGATCACAAGACCAAAAAACATGCAGTAAATCTTTCGCTTGTCCACAAACCGGGCAAATGAGATTATGAACACCCAGATGCTTGAGCCTACTGCCAACATGTAACCCTTGATGTAAGAGACTCCAAGCAAAAAAACTCTGTTTAGGTTCAATATAAGTAGACCAAGCAATATGAAACCTATTATTCCATTGGGAGGGAAGAGAGACTAAATTCTATCTCAGAGTGAGCTTATCAACCATTGGAACTTGTGGGGTGAGCCATTTGTAACCAATATGAGCTTTATATTGCAAAACAGGAAGCTCCCCAAGCCAACACCAATCTGACCACCAGGGTTTTTGAAAATTCTTATGTAGTTTGCTTCAAATAGAAAATGGAATACTATCAATAACCACCTCATAAGTGTCTCTATCACCAGGATTTAAATTGTGAGTTTGACAAAAAATTTCCCAGGGTATCCAACACCTGGCATGTCGAGAGAAGAAATAAAAAATGGAAGCAATACCACGCTTATAGAACCTCTGCGCTCTAACCCACTACACCAGAGCTAAGGGAGAACCTTGCCAAGTGATAACAGGAGACCACCAAATATTCATGGAATACAAAGAGGCACCTACTTTGCGAAAACTCCCTTTCCAACTAAGCCAGGGTTTGAAGGCCTCCCAGGCTTTCCAAATACTCTGAATGACAAAATAACCTTTCACTTTAATAGGGACAGGGGTAGTAAGAATGGATTGCAATCCCACCACTTTCCAAATTTTCTTCCCCTAAAGCAAACCAGAAGAAATGCAATTCCTGACCAGCACTTTCCAAGATTCATCCCCAATTAAAGATCGGGTGATCCATTAAGCACAAAGGGCAAGACCTTGTCGATGACAATCAAACAAACCCATGCCTCCACAATCCTTGGGCAAACAACAAATTTCCCAGGCTACCCAATGAAAACCTTGCTTGACAGAGTCTTTGGCCCACAAGAAGTCTCTCAGAAGCTTATCTAGTTTTTTATAACAAGATTTGGATGGAACCCAACAAGATGAATAATAGACATGGGTAGTGGCTAAAACCTTAGAACAAATCTAAAATTTTCCTGCCAGAGAAAGTTTCTTACTAGTCCAGTAAGAAAGCTTCTTTTCCACTTTATAAATAACATACTGCCACAATTGAGCAGAGGAACCATTAAATGCAAAAGGAATTCCAAGAAATTTAAACACCTCACCTGGATGAATCCAAGTCCATTGGAATTGATGTAACCAGTGTGGCAGTTGAGATTGAGATTGCCGAAAACAAGATGTTTTTTTCCATTGTATAGAAGAACCAGAGGCTAAATAGAACACCTCTAAGAAACTAATAGTCGAGGAAAGGGATTGCTCATCTTCTTCAAGTGTTAAGAAGGAATCATCTGCAAAATGACCATTGACCAACTTACAGTCAGAATTAAGGAGAGCAATACCCTTGATTAATCCTTGATTCATCTTATGGGCCAACAAATAGCCAAAATCCTCTGTAGTAAGAATGAAAAGAGATGGAGCAAGAGGGCACCCCTGTCTCACAGAGTGACCAAGAGAAATTGACTGAGATTGACTATTATTCAAGGTAAGAACAACTGAAGCATCTTGAAATAACATAAGAATGGTGCTCACAAATACTGGCCCAAAACCTAGAGCCTGAAGCATGGCAGTAATGAAGTACCACTCCATCTTATCATAGGCTTTCTCAAAGTCTATCTTAATGAATAAAGCATCTTGTTCAAAATTTATTGCCCACTCCATACCTTCCCAAATAGCAAGAACATTATCAAGAATGTATCTTCCCTTAACAAAGCCAGTTTTTTTAGGTCTGACAATCAAAGGCAGAATAGATTTAAGCTTAAGTGCAAGGGCTTTAGAGATAATCTTGTAGCTCACATTAAGCAGGGTGATCGGCCTCCAATTGGTGATGAGCTCAGGATCTCCAAACTTAGGAATAAATTTAACATTGCCTTTGTTAATAATGGAACCCAGTGAACCACATTGCAGGGCTTCAAGATAAACTTTGTGGAGATCAGAACCAAGCATATCCAAAAATTATTTATAGAATTCACATGGGAAGCCATCAAGCCCAGGTGCCTTATCATTGGCCATAAGTGACAAGGTAGTTTTTAGATCTTCCAGAGAAAGAGGAGTGTCACAAAATAACATTTTCTCAGGAGAAAGCTTGTTGGGGACAATAGCGATATAATCAGCAAGAGCTTGCCTTCTAGCATCATCAAGGGGTTGAGAAGCAAAAACACCTTGATAATGTGAAACAAATACTTTGATAATGTTTGAAAGATATATAAATATCTGTCCATCAACTTGAATGGCTTGAAACTGAGAATGTTGAGCAGGAGGTCTGAGGCACTGAAAAAATTCTTTGGTCACTCTGTCCCCCACTTTGAGCCAATGCATTCGAGCACGTAATTGAGCCCCATTGGTTTCATACAAAGCAACCCTTTTTAGCTCATGACGAATGGAAGAAACTTGAGATTGAGCAACAGAGTTGAAAGGAGAGGCTTCAAGTCTGAGACAGGCTTTGGATAGCTCACTTTGCAAGGCAGACTTAGCCTGTTTTTGTCGTTTTGCAACTTCAACACCCAGAGTTTGCAACACCTTAGTGGTTCATTGAATGGCAACATTCCACCATTCAATCCTTCCAAAAATACCATTAGGTCTAGGAATCAAATTCCAAATGTGGCATATATGAGCTTTCATGCTAAAGCTATGCAAAAAAGAAACATTTAGGTAAAACTGTGAAGAATGCACTCTAGGTTGAAAGTTTAACATTGCCATCAAGAATAAAATAGGTGAATGATCAGACTGTGTAGTACTAGGTAAAGTCAACACATATGGTGAAGAAGGCAAAATACGGGAGAACTGAAAGTTTTCACACTCAAAAATCATGGCTCTGTCCAATATTACCAAAACCCTAGAAGAAGCAGCCTAAAAATTGGACCAGGTGTACCAAAGAGCCTGCGGGAAGTCAGAAGGCGAGAAGCAGGAATTAGGGTCATAAAAGCAAACATTGTTTTTCATAAAAAACCAAGCTTCTCTTTCACCTAAACACCACCCCATCGGGACATGACTGACCTTATCAGAAGATTTCTCCACCATATTAAAATCTCCACAGAGCACCCAAGTGGCAAATGGCAGATTCATGGTAAGCCATCTCCACAACTCGTATCTGTTAGAAGCGACATTTGAGGCATACACATTAACCACCCCAAGTGGTTTTCCACAGATCTCGAGCAAAATCTAGACAAATTGATTGGATGGGTCAACACCCCAAGTCACAACATTCTTCTGTAATCGAGGCCCAAGGATAGTGATGGCTCCTCCTTTTCCCGGGGAATGCTTTGTGGCAAAATAGGTACTTCGTGGCCACAAAAAATCACATGTACATTGCAGATTGAAATCAGAAATCTTAACTTCTTGTAGACATAAAATATCGAGGCTTCCATGCATTCGAGAAACATTTGACATCTCATTTTGGACCAAATATTTTCTGACTGGGTCTATCAGTCCTCGAACATTCCATGATAAAAAAATCATTGGGATTTTTCAGGATGCATGATATCCATGACATCCTTTGCATCACCCAAACCTATAAGTGAGCCAAAAATAGTTGGAGGTCGCATGGAAAGCATCACTGTTTAGTTGTCGACGTTTATCATTCCGAATAGGGCCACGAGAGCGACAGACCTTCAAGGCCCGACCCTCCTCCACTGAATAATTATCTGGAGCTACCATCACTGAGGCCGAAGAAGGGCCCGACCAAAGAAGTTGAGACACTGGTGGAACTAGGGGTTGCACATCAACAATCGGAGGGGCCGTATCAATAGGATTCTGAACAACTTTAGCAGAAGCTTGCATGTCTTGAGAAGGATAAGGGGCAGGTTGTGCAGTAGAAATTGAAGCTTCTTGTTTCTTAGTACCACGAGATTTCTTGCGAGAGACAGTAGTCCATTCTTCAGTGTTTCCCTGTGAGCCATTAGCAGGAGCCACAAGAGTGGGCGAGGGATTTGCCTTATATTTCCATTCCATAAAAGGGCACTCCCAAATTTTGTGAGCTATAGATTGAAACCGATAATAGGTATTGGGTAAATTGATATAGGTAACTCTTTGCCTTATGGATTGGTCCCCAATTTTAATATCAATAAACTCTCCTTAGTAAGGTCAAATTTGATACAAACCCTTCTAGTGGGTCGAGAGGAGAAATTTTTTTTTGGCTCAAGGCAAACAAACTTACCTAAGGGGGCAACTAAAGTCTGCAAAAAACCCCAAAGAGGAATAAGAAGACCAGGGAATTCAACCCACATCGGGACTTCTAGTGCAACTTGATCAATGACTTGGAAATTTCGAGAGTAGGGTTGCAAAATCAACAGAGAATTATGAAAATTCGATGGACCCCTAGATAGAACCTTCTGTTCTTGATCTGGATCTGAAAAGCAAAAAAGGAAATACCCTTTTGTAAGGTTTTGTACATTCTTCACTTTGACTCCATATGGGCCCCAAACTTGCTGGACCCATGAACGAATAAAGGTATCATATGGGATACAACCCAGAAAATAACCCACCAGGGTATGACTCTCAAACCACTCACAAGCTGTATGGAATTCATGCAAAGGAATAACAACTTCAGGGACAGGGCCTTTACCTCGTGATACATTGTCAGAATGAACTTGCACGTACATTTCCCCGGTACCATTGAGATCTCCAACAGACTCAGAATAAATGGAGCTGACTGCATCAGCGACAACCATTAAAAAGGGTGAATTAACACCGCCTCAAGGTGGTGTTAATGCAGCAGACAGGATTTTCCCACTGAAACCCTTACAAAAAATGCACAGCCAGTCTTGCATCAAACCCTAGCAGAGCAAATTTTTTCAACCAAACTCTAAATTTAATTTTTCTATTAGATATTTAGATATAATAAGTTGGAGAGAATATTCTTGAGTATTGAGGATGTACATGGATGATTTGCTATATGATTTATATAATTATGATAAAATATTAAATCCATGAACTTATGTATGATATTGATATGCATATGATGGATGATATTTTCTCATAAGGGAAGAGGTGATCAACCCTAGATACACTTGAATCTATTAACTAATTTGCATGAAGATGGTGGATAGGCAACTGATGTAGATAAATGGGAAGGTACATGATAATTAGGCAGTTGGTCATGTCCACCAAAGTATTTGAGTGCTCTATTTGATTGGATTTCTATTTTTTGGTTCAATTGCTAAAGAGATATCCATTGTTGTTGGTTTATTAAAAATTGTTGAATTTAATTTCATGGTCTTACATGTTGGATTAATTCTAAGGAGAGAACCATAACATCCACATTAATTCCAATAAAATTAATGACTTTTAAGATATTATCTGTTAGAGAAGAAAATGACATCTATATGTGATATATATTTTATGTTTAGTTGTCTATTTATTTAAATATTTATTATGAATTTTATAAGCCAATAAAGGTAAAAAAATGAAACATGATGCAATATTCAGTACTTATAGAATATTTTGGATCATTGGGCTAATGTGCCCTACTCTCTCATTCAGGTACCTCCAGATTCGATATCGCAGCGACGTACAGTCTCTCGATCTCGGGTGCATCAGGGACGTAGGGCTCCACCACTAGATGAGAGGCACTGGTCTCAAACTCCACCTGTGACTAAACATGGATATTCTGATGGTGTGGGTATTTCATGATAGTCAAGTGGTTGGGACATCCATCCAAAACATTCACACCAGTTTGTGGGTTGGGGAGATGTGCCTGTGGCAGTACCAGTAAATGCTCTTGGCTGGCATGATGATGACCAAATCACTGCTAATATGGGTGGTTCCAATGCTGTTGTAAATGACCTGCATGCTCCTATTGCTGACACCCCCTAGAATTCTAATGATAATGTGGATAATGATGTCCTCCCTACTATCTCGAAATGATTGGTTACAATTTGCCTTCTTTAGAGGATGATATTAATGCCCTCTTTTTTTGTTAATGTTTGCTAGACTCTTTCTCGTACTATTTCCTAACCATATATGGTTAGAGTGATATTGGGGACCGGGTTGTGTGTATCCACCCACTTTTGTATTATGAAGTTGTATTTATAATTTAATATAGCTTATTTCATTCAAAAAAATTATAACAATAAAATTTTAGGCATATGACTATGTATAGAATAATACTATACAAGTATTTTATCCATTATACATTTTTATATTTATTAAAAAATAATTATAGATATATAAATATGCATGTATGTAACTTGAAATATATTAAAAATAATGATGGAAGATTTTTAAAACTTCCAAAGCCTAATCTCTTTTTTTTTTTGTGTCTAAAAATACAGTTTTTTTTAGTAAGATTAGGTTTTCCAAGTCTATTTTAGGGAGTAAAATGTCTGTCATTTTAAAAGAAGAATCTTGTGCATATTATAAAGTGTCTATACCTTACTATAACACATGCATGCATTTCATTTTATGGTGAATTGGAGTCATCATTACCGTAACATATGCACTTTTTTAAACATAAATGCATTCTATCATGAATGCACTTTTTATTTTAATAACGGATATACATAGCAACTAATCATAGTTAATTAACGAATATTTTTATTTCTGAATTTGGAATTGGCTAATATTGAGGACCCTTGACTGGGTTCATTAGCCAATATTGTCAATTTTTGTTTTCCTCATTTTTATAAATACATTTTAAGACCAACCCCTTAAGCATAACCTTAATTTTAACAATAACTTGGATTAAACAATATAGCATGATGTTAGCAAATACATTTTTGTCTAAAATTTAAGCTTTAACCTCTATGGTGGGTGACATGGAGTGATTGAATATAGAAATTGATGTTACATAAATTTTCAATTTAATTTTAAAATAATAAAAAAAAATATGAAAATTTTATAAAATTATTTTATAAAATAATTTTATAAAATTATTTTATAAAATAATTTTATAAAGTACAATTTTTTTTAAAGGCACAACTAACCCGATAATTATTTTATCTATATAGTCCCATCTTGTCTAACCATGTCTATAGCCTTGATAATTGATAATAACCTAATTGTTTATGATAATTTGAGTGGAATCTAGAATAAATGTGTAATATAATCAAGATCCAATTATTCCATGACCTATAAGTACATCATAAGGTTACATGAACAATAAATGAGTACCATTAAAACTATTATTTAGGGAATTATTAAAAAAATATTAATTTATCATAACTGATAATCATAATAATTACATTTTTAATTGATTTTTTTTGTTTCTTATAGGTGGTAGTGATGGACAATCCCATTATTTAAATTGCTTTCAACCATCCCTTATTTACAACTAGTAATAATAGAGAATCTCATTCTTCAAAAGATTGTTATTGTTCCTCCTGTAAGAGCAAATTTTTGACATTCATGTTGAATTTGTTATCATTATCAACATAGACATAGATGTAGAATTATTTTTATAGAATAGACATAGGTGTAAAATTATTTTTATAGAATTTATAAGCAAATTGTAGAAACCATAATATTTGGTGTGTTATATTTATAAGTGACATGTTTAAATTTATTGTATTTTGTATATTTGTGGATAGGTATGATTGTGCGGTATACATTCTTCATAAGGAGGTCTAAATATTTGCATATTAAGAGAATGAGAAGGGTAAAAGGGGTTTATGGTTCTAAAATTAAGATGAAGCTTTTAAATGGATCATAGAGAAAAGTATCATGGGATAATGGCAATGCCAATGTTGAGAATGGATGGAAATATGAATTAGACAATAATGCCATGTTGGAAATGGGTATGAAAAATAAATGGAAAAATTCTAATTATAATGATGGACAAGCAAAGGAATTAGGAGAAACACCAATTCTAGTAGTATATGAGGGATAAATAGTTGTAATGTCGATACTAGTAATAGATTAGGAAAGGAATAAGGGATAATGTCAAAAATAATAAAGGACGAGGAGAGTAATTGTAAGATTTTATGGTAATGTTAATGCATTGGAAAATGGTAGGATTTCAATGATTCCTCCTCAATAGCAACTTGATAGCATTCATCCTAATGTAATTTTATTTATGATAAAATTTATAAAATAAATAAAAAGGAAAAAAATTGTCTATTATCAATACTAAGCTATTCAATATCCTCTTTTGATATAGACTTACTAGTATATTCATTATATATATATATATATATATATATATATATATATATATATATATATATATATATATATATATATATATATTCCTTAGATCCTTCATAAGATAAACAATTATATTCTCCTTATTTGAGGATACACCTAAAAAATATGTCCAATCCTTATGAATGGATTGAATTTATAAATATAATGTGATTATTTTTAAAGTCATTCTATTAAGTAATCAAGGTTGATCACTTATGGTATTATCATAGTATGCATAAGTATATTAAAAAAGGATTTGACATTTTTAGTGGCAAGTCCTATCACTTGCCCCTTACCTCTCTTTTTTACATCATCACTAATCATATCCATATTATTGAATACTCTCCACTTGAAAAGTATGATGTATTTTCTTAATTAACAAAACCCTATTTGGTTCATGAAAGCATTGTTATGTGTCTTTTATACCTAACAATAATCTATAATGTATTACTCCTATGTTCAAGCAAGGTGATATAATTTATGTAAGGCATGGTGCCTATAATATAGGATATAATTTTTATTGGATTTTTTTGACTAGATATAAAAAGTAGTGTGTATTACAAGTAACATATTACAAAAGGAAATATGAGTGCTAATTGTTAAATCAAAGGAAAATTCATGATTTGGTATCATAATTATGTAGGTTTTAAATATGGGTAGGTAATCCTTGCTCATGATAACTGAGTAGTAATATTTTCCAATTGATGCAACTTTTTTTTGTCTATCCATCTCCTTATGCATTGAGAAAAATAGTGATATGCATACATTTATAAAATTTCTATATGGTTTATAAAATATGGGTGTTTACAGAATGGCATTTGGTGTAATGGCAGTTGCCTAGTTATTATCATCCATGTGGTTGTGAGGTCGATTCCTCTTGTGTTTGCTCGAACGAGCCCTAATATTTGTAAATATTTGTAAACGATGTTCAATATAAAAAAATATGGGTGTTCTATAAATTTAAGCATATCAGGAAAAAAGTGTAAGATGGATATATTTATAAAACATCTATACTTATCATATGGTATAAGACCAATTGGTTAAAAGCAAAGAGTTTAAAGATCCAAGTTCAAATTTTACCAAATGATATGTGCATAATTTTCAAATGTTATTATAAGATACAACTATTGTTAGCATATATGTCATTGTAATTACATTATTGCAAAATGGTAGCACTCATAGGCGCTCTCTAGGTTGGTTTATTAACCACCAAGTTGGTTAGATAAACCAACTCATAATCGCATTGTAACCTTTATATTGATATCAATTAGAATGTTCAAAGTGCTTCGTCAATTTCTTTATGGCATCAAAGCTATGGACGCAGACAAGACTACTAGCCAACGAGACTGGAGGACCCTGACAAACGCGATACTAACGAATTTAGATAGAGGACAGACTACGAACCCTGACGAATGTGAGACTGACGAATGCAAAGAGAGGATGGACTACCCCCACCAACAAGACTAAGACACATGAGGCACACAAAGGCACATAGACAAAGGACACGTGAGGCACACAGAGGCATGTAGACAGAGGACACATGAGGTATGTAGATAGAGGACACATGAGGCACGCAGACAGAGGAAATCCTGATAGGGTAGATCGGGTACGTGGGTCGACGGTGGATGGTTGCAGAGGTAAAAGGATGGGGTGGTTGACCGAAGGCAACCGAAAGCTATAGTAGCTTTTTGCAATTTTAAAGATCCCCACAGTGGCAGCATAGGCCATGTGGGATTAAAATTTTTTTCCCCCTTCTTCGACCCCGATGCTGCTAACACTTGCCTAGTCCATTAGTGTTCACATCGGGCCCTCTGGCTCCTATGGTAAGCACGATGATTGTTCGACAGTAGATCGCGGTTTCCAGTCCCTCTGCATGCGCTGTGACGGTGGGTGGTATTTTTTTTATGCCCTACGCATGTTTTTGACGGTGGGTCGCATGTTTTGATGGCGAGTCACATGATTTGATGGCAGGTTGTATGATTGATGCTCTGCAGTGCATTGTTGACACCCGAACTGCACAATTGATGCCCAAACATGGTCATTTGATGCCTGTGCAGTCCAATGACACCTTGACGGCTCCAATTTTTTTTTTGGGTGTTCAGGTACCATTTTTTTCACCTCCTTTTCTATTTTGCAAATCGACGGGGGAGAGATCTCAAGTCTTCACATGATTCATTTGCAAAATTGTAAGATAAAGGGGGGAAATCAAACCATTTGGCAGAATAATTGCTATATTTGTAATAGGTGCTTAAATTTGTGGGCATTTTGTGATTGTTTCTTTTGCATTTAAATATCTTTTTTTTCTTTCATTAACAATCATAAATTCAAAAAATATAAGACCCCAAATTTATACCCTATTTGTGCAATTTATTGCACAACAGCATTCGGTATTTCAGATACCTCTGGTCCACACTTACAGGTAATGTTGTCGTGCTTTGGACTACTGTATTTGCCACCTAATATAGCTGCAACAACAACTTATGAGCTTGTTCTCTATTAATCATCGGGGAGAAATAAGGCAAACCAGTTTTTTTTCCCATTTCATACCCACATCATGATTGTTGTTAGGCGTAAATCCTGACAAAAGTTTTTTCCAAAGTGTTTAGGGGAAGTTACGCCCCACACATAAGGAATAAAACTTTCTATGGTAGGTGTCATTAACAACATGATGCCCTTTCAGTATTGCCTATGTTCAATATATTGTGCTTCTCATATGTACTTACAGTCTCCCTCACGTAAGGGCAGGTACATATTGAGTAGTATACTGTTCCTATATACCTATAGTCTCCCTCACGTAAGGGCGGTATATATTGAATGGTTACGATATAAATATATGGCAGGTATAAAGAAAGGGAGACCAATTGGTGATATAAGGAACCTTCATAATGACCACAATTCATAAGTATCTCTCAGATTCACAATTGTTTAAAGGTCCTAATTTTGTTCCATGGAAGACAAAGATGAAAGCTATTCTTCAGTTGGAAGATCTATGGGATGTAGTGACTGGCACTGCAAAATGCCCTCAGACAACAAGAACAGATCAAGATGCTTGGGATAAGAAGGATAAAAAAAGTCTTGTGTTTATATTGCTTGCTACTACAAGATGAGGTGCAACTTCATATTTGTGATGCAAAAACTAGTAAGATAGCTTGGGATGCCTTGATCACAGTATATGAAGGAAAGAATCAATCTACTATTCTACATCTTCAAACTCAACTACATAATCTCAATATGAATTCTGGGGAAATAGTTGATATATTCCTTTACAGAGTGGCTGACATGAAAGCCAAATTGAATGCCATGGGAAAACCAGTGGATGATGATATCTTGAACTCTGTCATCTTGATACCATTGCCAAATTCCTACAAGATGTTGATCACTTCTCTCAATGTTTCTGGTAGACAAGTATCATTTGTGGAGCTAGTAAATTTGCTTCATACTGAGGAGGCAACTGAGGTCCAAAAAGATGATGTGCCAGATAATGCTCTTTCCACACAACAAAGTGATAAAAAACAAGGACAGTTTCAAAAAGGGGGTCCTTCTTCCAAAGGCAAAGGGAAGCAAAATCAACATAAGGATACAAAATATTGCAAGATTTGTGATATGAATAACCATGACACCAACAGGTGTTGGTTAAAAAAAAAGCAACAAAATGATAGAGGTCCTCAGAAGAAGGGCAAAAACAAACAGAAACACAACAAACATAAAGGCCATGTTGCTTATGCTAACTTCAATTCAGACTCAGATTCTCCTGGGTCCGATTCAAATTTTGACTTTGAAAGAGCACACAAGGTGCTCATGACCCATACTTCGTCTTCCCATATAGATGTTGTATGGTATATTGATTCAGGAGCTAGCAAACACATGACTGGGGACAAATCATGGTTTGATACTTTTGTGGAGAAAGAGGGTAAGCTAGTCACAATTGTTGACAATCAAGTCTATCAAGTACAGGGAGAAGGGGATATTTTTGTGTCTCTTCCTAATGGTAATTGTCAAATTGAGAAAGTTCTTTATGTTCCAGGTTTAGCCAATAATCTACTCTCAGTCACACAAATTTTGGATAGAAATATGGATGTCGTGTTTCGAGTTGTCAAATGCAAGAAGAGATGTTTTATCACCCACAATGGTAAACATGTTGCAACTGGATCCTACAAACATGGCTTGTTCATTCTAGATGCCCTTTCAACTCCTCATGTTGCTCTGGCTGCAACTACAAAGGAGGCCACCTCTCTCTGGCATAGAAGTTATGGGCACCTTAGTTCTAGATATTTTCTTGAATTATACAAATATGGGATGGTGACAGGTCTACCCCCACTCTCGTCTATCTTACCAGTTTGCTCGGATTGCTTAGCAGGGAAGCAACATAGAGTACCTTTTGAAGCTAGATCCTCTCGAGCTTCAAAACCTTTAGAGCTAGTACATACCGATTTGTGTGGTCCTATGCCATCCAGCTATGGTGGGAAGAAGTATTTTCAACTATTTTTTGATGATTACTCATGGAAGATGTGGGTTTTATTTCTTCAGTTGAAATCAAAAGCATTTCTCTACTTTCAACAGTTCAAGAAACTTGTCAAGAAGGAGTCAGGTTATTTGATAAAATCCTTCCGCTCAGATCGAGGGGGGGAATACACCTCTAAAGAGTTTTAAGAGTTTCTTAAGAAACATGGGATCAAAAGAAAACTGACTACAACCTATACACCTTATCAGAATGGAGTTGCAGAGAGGAGAAATCGTTCCATTATGGAAATGGTTCGATGTATGCTAAAGGGAGCACATCTTGAGGATCAATATTGGGTAGAAGTAGTAAACACAACATTATACCTCCTAAATAGAGCACCCACTATATCTCTACAAGGAAAAACACCACAAGGAGCTTGGAGTGGTAAGAAACCTTCCATTTCTCATCTAAGGGTGTTTGGATGTAAAGCATTCATGCACATTCCAAAATAGAAAAGGAGGAAGTTGGATGAGAAAACCTCAGAGTGTATCTTTCTTGGCTATGATGAGTATTCAAAAGGTTATCTATTTATTGATACTAAGACCAAGAAGACACACGTAAGTAGAGATGTTATATTTGATGAAGCTTTCACATAAAAAGACACATCCACAACTGTATATCTAGATGAAGAACCTAAGAAGGAGGTTCAACTTCCACAACAACAACAAAAAGTTCCAAAATGGTACACTAGCACTTTGAGAGATGCTAAGTTGAATTCCATTCCAGATATATCTCTAGATAGGCCATGTACTCACAGTATGACTCAGCAAATGAGAGCAGAGGAATCTACTTCAGAGGTTGACGAACTTTGTCAACACTTTGATGATTTGTCAGTGGGTACAAAAAATGATAGAGAAGAATATGAGGATGAAGAAAAGATTTATATGTCTATATTGAATGCAAATGAACCCACAACGATTCAATATGCACTTGATAAACCGCAATGGAAAAAGGCCATGGATGTAGAACATAAGTCTCTCATAAAAAATAATACTTGGAAGTTAGTCGATCTGCCAACAGGAAAGAAACCCATAGGCTGCAAATGGGTGTTCAAAGTGAAGTATAAGGCAGATGGATCTATTGATAAGCATAAAGCCCAACTTTTTGCTTATCAATATGCTCAGAAATAAGGTATAGACTATGAAGATACTTTTTCCCCTACTACAAAAATGACTACCATTCGAGTACTTTGTGCCATGGGAGCTCAGTTTGGGTGGAAGTTGCATTATATGGATGTTAAAAGTGTCTTCATGAATGGTGACTTACAGGAAGAAGTATACATGACTCAACCAGAAGGATTCATGGTTGAGGGGCAAGAACAAAAAGTATGCAAGTTGATCAAATCCTTGTATGGGCTAAAACAAGCTCCTCGAGCTTGGTATATCAAGATAGATAGTCACCTTGTGCAGCATGGATTCAAAAGAAGTCCTTCAGATGCAAATCTCTATATTAAGAAAAATGGTTCTGATATAGTGATCCTTGTACTTTATGTAGATGATCTGATCATAACGAGAAGCTCGAAAAGAATGATTGACTTAGTGAAAAATGATTTGAAGCAATCATTTGAAATGACATATCTAGGACTTCTACACTATTGTCTTGGTTTAGAAGTTACTCAGCAAAGATTTCATGTCAGAGTAACACAAAAGAAATATGCCAAGACTTTAGTAGAAAAATATCGGATGACTAACTGTAAGTAAAAAGCAACTCCAATGGAGCAAGGACTTAAGTTATCCTGATATGATGAATCACCTCAGGTAGATGGTACTCTCTATCACCAGTTGATTGGGAGTCTCCTATATCTGACAAATACCAGGCCAAATATCAATTTTGCTGTGGGATATCTTTTAAGGTTCATGCAAGAGCCTAAGATGAGTCACTAGAAATCAGCAAAAAGAGTTATTCATTATGTTCATGGTAGTACAAATTATGGTCTGGAATACAAAAAGAATAATAAGTTTTCTTACTAGGATACATGGACTCGGATTATGCTGGATCCATTGATGATCGTAAATCTACTTCTGGATATGTTTTTCATCTAGGATCTGGACCTGTCTCATGGCACAGTAAGAAGCATCATGTGGTTGCTTTGTCTTCTACAAAAGCAGAATATCGCGCAGCCAGTGAAGCAGTCTACGAGATAATGTGGTTAAGTCGCATTCTTACAAACATGGGTCTTCCAAAGAATATTCCTCTTCATTTGTTTTGCGATAATCAAGGTGTTTTGAATCTTGTCAAAAATCCAAATTTTCATGAACGTACCAAACATGTTGATACCAGATGTCATTTCATTCGAGATGAAGTTCCCAAGCACCATATACAACTTCAATACATTCCTACTGATGCACAAGTTGCATATATTTTTACCAAAACACTTGGGTGTATCAAATATGAAAAGTTTTGAGATACTATTGGAATTTGCCAATAATGTAATAAGGGGGGATGTCAGCATATATGTCATTGCAATTAGATTATTGCAAAATGGTAGCACTCGTAGGTGTTCTCTAGGTTGGTTTATTAACCACCAAGTTGGTTAGATAAACCAACTCATAACCGCATTGTAACCTTTATATTGATATCAATCAGAATGTTCAAAGTGCTTTGTCAATTTCTTTAACAATGTGGTTTTATTGAAATACATGGTCATGACATAATATGGGTGGGGCTTGTTTCAAACCCATATAATCAACTAAAAAATAATACATATTTGTTAAAAAATGCACATACATTTAGAGTATGCACATTAACATAATATACACATATCTTTTACTTTAAAAAATAATGCATGCATGTTTTGGTTTTCATCAAATAGGATTGGGTCAAAAGGCCTAAATTTTTAAGGCTACAAATATAAGATAAATAAATTTTGTATATTTTCATCTTTCATCAATTTTATATACATTTTCAAAATATGAAAAGCTGAAAAATAATCAGGTTGATTGTCTAGTCTTCAAAAATAATAAAGCTTGCTTAAATATAATTACATTTTCAATTTTTTTTTTTTTTTTAAATAGCATGCTTAAATATAATTACATTTTCAATTTTTTTTTTTTTTTTTTAAAATAGCATGCTTAAATATAATTACATTTTCAATTTTTTAAATTTCAATAGCGTACCTCTCAATTCCATAAAATTAATAACTTAAAAATATTTAGTGGGTCAATAAAAAAGGTAAGACATCATTCTACACAATGTTATTTTTATATTAAAGTTATTTTATATGCTTAAATAAAATTACATTTTCCATTTTTTTATTTTATTTCAAGTAGCATGCCTCACAATACCATAAAATTAGTAACTTTAAAATATAGGTAAGACATCACATCATTCTACACAATGTTATTTTTATATTAATGTTATTTTTATATTCTTAAATATAATTACATTTTCCACCTCACAATTCCATAAAATTAATAACTTTAAAATATGGGTAAGACATTACATCATTCTAAAAAATGTTATTTTTATATTACCAATAAAAATTGTAAGACATCATTCTACACAATGTTATTTTTATATGCTTAAATATAATTACATTTTCCATATTTTAAAATTTAAAATAGCATGCATCTTAATTTCATAAAACTAATAACTTTAAAATATAGGTAATACATCACATCATTCTACACAATGTTATTTTTATGTTAATGTCCAAATTTGTGAAATTCATCTTGAATCCTCAAGGCGGGAGGAAGATTTTAAAACCTCTGGGCATTCAAATGATCAGTTTCAAGTGGTTGTTGACAAGGCAGGGCTTTCAAGGGTGAGAATGTTCCTTTTTATCCCAAGATTTCATTTGCAAAGGTCTTGGGCGGGCCTTCTTCCTCTTCCTTCTCTCCTCCTCTGTTTGAGGTTTTTGGAAACAGGGTCAAGATTTCTGCTGATATCGCAAAAAAATTCATTGCTGAAGAATCCTTTTCCTTGGTAAGGAAAGTGGTTGGAGGTAATCCAAATATTGACATCATCAGGTTATGGGCCTTTTCACGAAACCTTGCAAATTGTTGGTCTGTCCAGGGGTTTTTTGGGGTCCACCTCAATACCCAAGAAGACACTGGCCACATTTTGTTTGGAGGACCTTGGTTCCTTGGGTCCAAGAGTGTTTTTCTGATGAAATGGAATCTCGACTTCAACCCAGAAATGCAAAGCATTAACTTTGCACCTATCTGGGTCAGATTTCAAAATTTACCTTGGCACCTATGGTGGGAATCTGTTTTCAAATCCATGGCTTCGACTATTGGAGATCTGATTCTCATTGACATAGTGACACTTTCTAGATCAAGAATACATGCTGCTTGCCTTTGTATTATGGCCAATTTAGATTCTGCTCTTCCTACCTTCATGGAATTAGAACTTGGTTCATCAATCTTCAAACAAGCCATTGAGTATGAAAATAAACCTCCTTGCTGCATTGAATGCCGATCTCAGGGCCATATTCATGTTCATTGTCATTCTCTATCTAAGAATGAGGCCTCCTCTGAGTGATAGAATGATCCTATTTCTACGGCTAAGGAGAATGCCTTTCAAGTCTTGTCAAAGAAGGATAAAAGGAAATTTCTTCCGTCTAGAGAAATAAGATTCAAGCCTACCAAAGAATACAAAATCAAAGAAGGACATAACTCTGCCCCTTTCATCAATTCCCCTGATGAGAAAGGGAATGATATTTCTTTGGAAAATGCTTCCAATGAGGTTAGTATTTTTTCTCACCCATTTCAATTTCAAATTCTTGCGGATTTAAATTTTGAGAATTTTTCCAATCCCAATCCTCCTTTGGATCCGAAGAATCTCATTCAAGAACCATCCTGTGAGACAACTACTAAGAACATTGAACCTTTGACTGCGTAACTCTCTCTACAATATGACCAACCTTTGATAGAAGATGTTTATATTCCTGCTTCCTTCTTCGAACCTGTCAGTCTTGTGATCCAGCGAATTCCCTCTTCCACCTTTAGTCCCAAAATTGTTTGGAGCCAAAAGAGGTCTCCTATAGATTATGAAATGGAAAAAAATAGGGGAAGACCTTCTCATTCTGATCAAAGGAATCAAGATGCACATGAAGATATTGCTAATGGGGTTCAAAAAATCTGTTTTCTACTGGAATCAATATCTCCAAGGAAGAAACAAAGTGCACCAAACCTCCCCAACCACATGGAAAGGGAGGCAAAAAATTGTCCAAATCCTCCAAATGAATATCCTCTCATGGAATGTGAGATGCCTTAATGGTATAGCCAAGCAGTGGCTAGTTAAATCATTAAGGAAAGAAATCAGATCGATTATTTTTGTGATTCAAGAATCTAAAATTAGTGAACCTCTTGATAAAAATATTTGTAATATTATTTGGAAAAATAGTTATTTCTATGCTTGCAATGCTAGGGGTGGTTTTGGAGGCCTCCTCTGCTTATGGAACCCTTCTCTTGTGAAAGGAAATATCATCCATTCCAATGATGAGATTTTGAGAATTCATTTATGTGATCAAGAAAATAACTGTTCTTGTGTCCTAACCAATATATATGCTCCTAATTCCATTTATGGGAGATCCAATATGTGGAAAAATTTATATTATATCAAGAATGCTTTCTCTAATCTGCCTTGGATCTTTATTGGTGACTTCAACACCCCTTTATTTCCTTCTGATAAAAGGGGAGGAGTTGGATCCTTTTCTAAAAGTATGGAGGATTTCCAAGACTTCATTAATGGACAAAATTTGATTGATGTCAAATTGAAAGGTAATCAGTTCACTTGGTCAAACAGAAGGACTGGATCTCAGCTAATCCAAGTTAAATTAGATAAGGTATTGTTCTCTCAGGAAGCCTTTGACAACTGGGGAGATGCCACTCTTTAATCACTCCTTAAAATTGGTTCTAATCACAGTCCCATTCTTATGGACAAAAATAATCCAAAAATTTACAAAACCCCTTTCAAGTTCGAAGTAATGTGGATGCAACATCCTGATTTTAAAGAAAGAATCAACCAATGGTGGTAAACTAACATTCAAGGAAAACCTTCCTACATTCTGGCTCAGAAACTCAAGATCATTAAAGAGAATATTAAAGTATGGAACAAAGACATATTTGGTAACCTTTTCCATAATAAGCAGGATGTCATGTTGAGGCTCTCCCTAATAAAAAAAAACAAATAGGAGAATGATTTCACTACTGAAATCAAAAAATAAGAGAAGGAACTGTTAGCCAGATATCATAATATTATTCAATGTGAAGAAATTTTTTGGAGATAAAAATCCTGTGACTTATGGCTCAAAAAAGGGGATTCTAATACCAAATTTTTCCACACTTCTACTATGAGACACCACAACAATAACATAATTAAGAAAATCCATACCTAGGAAGGATAAATTATCAATGATATCAAATAAATAAGGAAGGAAGGCATCTCCCATTTCACGCATCTTCTTTAGGCTGAGCATAGACCAAACTCACAAATGGTAAAATATTTTTTTCTTCAGTTCATTCCTAATCCCATTTCTGACAGTATTAATAATAGACTCACAACTACTCTTTCTGATGAGGAAATTAAATATTCTCTATTCTCCATGGATCCTGACAAAGCTCCTGGTCCAGATGGTTTTTCCCCAAGGTTTTATCAAGCATTTTGGGATCTTGTCAACAAGGATGTTTGCCAAGCCATAAGAGAAATACAACACTCTAAAATCATTTCAAGAGGCTTCAATTCCACATTCATTGCATTAATTCCTAAAAATCCTAATGCTTGTAATCTCAATGATTCCAGGCCAATAAGTCTTTGTAATGTCATTTATAAGATTTTAACAAAAGCCATCACCATCCGCATGAGGGAAGTCATGCCTTTGATTATTAATCAGATCCAAGGTAGTTCTGTCAAAGGTAGATCCATCCTAGATGGCATTATTTCAGTTCATGAAGCAATTCATTCAGTTTTAATCAACAAAAAAGTAGCCTTTCTTCTCAAACTAGACATGAATAAGGCCTATGATAGACTAAATTGGGTTTTTTTTTTTGCTATTCTCAACAAGTTTGGTTTCCATCATGAATGGATTGATCTAATTAAAGAGAGCATCTCCTCTGCTTGGTTTTTAGTCCTTATTAATGGCTCTCTTGCAAGATATTTTCAAAGCAGTCAAGGTTTAAGGCAATGAGATCCTTTATCTCCTCTCTTATTTATAATTGCTGTTGAGGCTCTGGGAAGAGCAATTATTGAAGAAAAAAATGTTGGTATCCTCTTTGGAATTCAGGCAACTTCCCAATGCGATCCTATCACACATAAAAGATTTGTTGATGATACTCTACTGTTTACAATTGCCTCTATCAATGAAGCTAATATTATCAAGAGGATACTCTTCCTTTATTTGCTTGCTACAGGTCAAAGGATTAATTTTCAAAAGAGTAAACTATACTTCCTCAATACTCCTCCAAGAAGATAGAACATCATTGATGACATCCTTAATTTTTCCATAGTTTCTTTTCCTTCTACCTATCTGGGTTTACCTCTCTTCACTGGGAATGTCAAAGACAGCTTATGGGACAATTCCATTGAGAGGTTACAAAAAAACTCACTACTTGGAGAAGAAATATTTTATCTCAAGCGGGGAAAATTACTCTCACCATGGCTTACCTCCAGAGTATTCCTATTTACTTCCTTTCTTTGTTCAAATCTCCAGTCAGTATTTATGAAAAATGAAAAAAATTCAAAAATATTTCCTCTGGACATGATCTGAAAATAAGCACAGATTTCATTTGGTAGCTTGGGATAACGTGTGCAAACCTAAAGAATGTGGAGGATTAGGTCTGAGAAGAATTTATCCTCTCAATGTTTTCCTTCTTTCTAAGTAAGCCTGGCAGTTGATTTCTAATGAGAATGTTTTTTGGGTCAATATCATAAAAAGAAAATATCTTCAGGGATCACATTTCCCTCATGGGGAGGCACCTTCATCCGATTCAGCTTTTTGGAAGCCTATTTGCGAAACTCGATCCCTTTTGATCAAAATACTAAGGTGGCAATTTGGTAATGACTCTTCTATTTCTTTCTAGGATGATAAATGGATAGGAGATCATTCTCTCAATAAAAATCCTATGTTTCAAAGGTTGAGGAATAATACAAATCAATTGGCTGGACCTTTAGTGGTAGATTTCATCTCTTCTACAAATGGTCATAAACAATGGAGAAGGATTAACATTCCTAATTTTGAAAATGAATTAGCCTGTTTGTACAATGTTCTTTCTACTATCAGAATTCCTTTACATAACTAGACTGATTGTCCTATTTGGGAACCTACTGATTCTAGATATTTCATGGTCAAATGAGCTTACTTGCTCTCTCTTGATAGTATTGATACTCCTATCCCTTTCAAGCTTGTATAGACTAGGTATTTGATTCCGAATATTGCTTCCTTTTCCTGGTTATGTATTCAAGATCACATCCTTACCACTAAAAATCTTATAAAAAGAGGTATTATTTTGCCTAATAGATGCCATCTTTGTCATTCTGATTGGGAATGCACTACTCATCTCTTCTTATTTTATTCCTATTCAAGAATGGTGCTTAAAAACTTTTCTATACTTTCAAGATTTCTTGGGCCTGTCCTCGTTCAATTGTTGATCTATTCCAATAGTGGCCAATTCCTTTCAAAAATCCCATACTCAGAGGACTTTGGAAGTTCTATTTGCATCATTTCCTCTAGTAGATATGGTTAGAATGCAATAAAAGAATCTTTGACTTGAAGGCTTTGGATGCCAACATTATTATAAAAAAAATCATCCTTCATGCTAAGGAAAATGCCCTTGCTGCTCCTTTTTATCCTTATCCTTGTTAATCCTTTGAGAAGGGCATATTAAAGTCTTGTGATATTTGCATTAATGTCCCAAGGCTTGTTACTCAGCATTCGTCTAGAACCAACATCAAATGGCAACCTCCTCCCTTTGGGTGGGTCAAGCTTAATTTTGACGATGCTACAAAAGGCAGTCCTTGCATTGCGGGGGTTGGAGGAATCCTCCATGATCATAGTGGCAATTCCATATTTACCTTTTCCGAACCATTAGGAATCCAATCAAATCATTCTACTGAAGCTAAAGTTGTGTGGAGAGGCCTTCAATTTCTAAAGGAAACTCAAGGAAAAGTCATTGTTGAAGGAGATTCTATTAATATCATAAATTTCCTAAAAAATTCCAAGCCCAGCAACTGGAGGATCAGGAATCTCATCGAAGAAAGTAAGCAAATTTTTAGTCAGCAAGTCAATGTTGTGGTTCAACATATTTTCAGGGAGGGCAATTTTGTCGCTAACAAATTAGCCAACATTGGAGTCAATGCACAAGGTTTGATGACTTGGACGGATGTCCTCCCCAATGACGTTGCTAAGTTGGCAAATCATGATCAAAATACCATCTGTCGTGATGAATCTCGAAATCCTTAATTTTTCCATTACCAAAAATCTTCCCTTTTTCGTGATTCATAGGGCCCATATCCAAAGTTCCATAAAATTCCAAAATAGACATTTTTTTCATCATTCTTATTATTCTCCTTTGAAAAGGGGTTCCATGTTGATAATTTCCAATTCTTCGCCGCCTCTTTTTTATGCCCCTTTGTTGTTGATAATTGTTTCCATGAGGAATTTCGATGCCATGTCCACCCTAATTTTAAATCATTTCAATCTCATGTGGAATGATGCTTGTAATTTTACCTTTTCGAGAACCTTATCTAAACGCTTTACCTTTCACATTCTCCCAAGGCTTTCTCGAATGTACATTCCAATCCCTTCTGGGTTTTGTATCTATTTTTGCCATTGACCTTATCATGTAAGTATCACCAAAATATCCATCTTCATTGGGACGGTGTTTTACTTTTTTATTCCCACCTGTTTTCATCATTTTTTTTTGCACTATGCCCAATGCTCTAACCATCATTATCCTTTTTTCCAAGGGTTTCTTTTTTGGCCTAGCATTACTTTCTATTTAGTCCTCCTGTGGTCTTCCCAACAAATATACCATTCCATCTCTATTTCTTTCGATCTGTGTCTTTATTCACCCAATAATTGTCCTTCCTTATTTTCCTTTGTCACCATGAAGGAAGGAAAATTTGTTTTCATCGAGTCTGAAACTGTTGATTTAGATTATGTTTCTACTGATATGTTTAAGGATAAGCATGGGATCATCAATTTTTAAATCTGTTTAGCGGGGTGGACGACAAGATTACTAAGGCATTCATGACAACCTGGGATAATGGGTTGGTTTCCATCCACAACGTCCAGTTCCAAATTTCCTTTGAGCTCCTAGCGAACCTGATAGGACAAGACTTGGAAGGAAAAATCATCATAAGAAATAAGCACAACTCGGAGGTAGAGTTGACACTCTTCAAGAAAAATTCACCCATCCAAAAGAAGGTAAAGAAAGTTTTATTTCGCCATGGCTTGTCAACTCCCTAGAAATAAATCCTTAAGTCAATAATGCAATATTTTACCTGTGACAATCCTGAGTCTCAATTATATTGTTTTCATCTTGCATTTGCTAATCATTTCTAGGACTAAAAAATGATGAACATTCCCGCCGCTCTTTTTTGGTCCATGGAATATACCATCACCACCAACCTTTCCAAGAAGGATGAGGCCAATCCTTGCCACCAGGGTCTTTTCAAGGTCCTTTACAAGTAACTCCTTTTGCAATTCCCTTCAGGTAATCTCCCTGCCCCTAATTATGACGAGGAGAATTCATCCTCAACCTTGAGCCCTAAAACCTCCAAATCCAAAATAAAAGAGAAATGGGGCAAATATATTTTTGAGTTCTCCGCTAGAAAGAAAGCCAAACTTGAAAAGACCTTTATCCACAGTTCCCAGAGGCTAAAACATAAAGAAGCTGTCAAAAGTCCTCCGTCCACCTTTGTAAAAATTCCAAAGGACAAGTCTAATTCTCTTGACCTTGTTGAAAGGTATCTTCACAAGTTGGTTGTGCATGCTACTTCTGCCATAATTGACCATCTTGAAACTACTCACTTGGCCATTGGAAAGGCAATTTCAACCCTCAAATAACAACACCATGCACTTAGCCTCTTGTTATTTTGTGATAATTTTGAAAATGTTTCTGCCCTAGCTGGTGTTGAGGTGTCCTTCGACACCAAAATTGATGTCAAAGATATTGTAAATGATGAAGATGTAATGGAGATTGCTAAGGAGGCTTGCATCACTGTTCCCAAAGATAACAAGGAGATTTATGCAAAAGATACTAGTCCGAAAGGGGCTGCTTCATCCCTCATGCAGTTGGATACTCCTCTTGATGACTAATGGTTCTTCCTCTAGTTTTCTAGGTCCTCTATGATGATGGATCGTATATTTGGTTTCTTTTTGGTCGTGGACTATTCCTTTTTGAGCTCTAATGTTTCTCTTAGTTCCTATTTGTTCAAGGCTGTTGAATCATTTTAGTTTGAGGTGTAATTTTGAGATTGTATTTTGTTTTATCTAGCATTTTTTAGTGTCTTTACCCTGTTCCTTTTTTATCCTTTTTGATCCTCTAATGATCCTCTGTTGTACAAGACGTTAGGGCACCTTTCAAATGCCATGGTTTCAATAAATTTATTAATCTACCAAAAAAAAATTGACTCTCTCTCTAAGTTTTAGAATCCACTTAAGTGTCACTTTTAAGATCCAAAGTCTTACACCTATCCATATAGTGAAGGTCGAACAACAATACACATTTTATTTTTAATGAGTTCAACCTCATACTTCTAGCAAGAAATAATGTATAGGTTATAAAGCCAATAAGAATAATTTTATCCTCACTAATAAATTTATTTTGATTGTAATTATATTCATGTATTCCATTAAAAAGCAATTTAGGTATATAAGACATATGCAAGCTCAAAAATCCACAAATATTGATTTGGTTTTATGTTGTGATCTATATGAAGCTCAAACCATACAAGATGATTTTTTAGGATCCCATAATGAACAAATAATTTGATCTAGTATAGTTTTTGGAAATATATCATGAAATTTTATGATTTATAGAGCATAATGTACAAACAAATAAACAAAAAACAATAATATTTTGGATAAAATCTATATAAATTTCTAATTTTTTAAATATTTAAAATGTTTCTTATTGTTAGTAACCACTAGCGATTTCACTCTTTAAATCACTTTTAATTGTAAACCAAACATGCATACTAGGCATGCTTGTTTTGTACTTTTGGGAGTCATATTCCTTTCCTCATATCAATAGAAAACCAATGAACTAGGAGTTTTCTTAACAATTACACTCAACTCTAAGCATGACCTAAATCTATTTGATTTAGGATGTAATTTCTAGAGATTATTGCAACCCTCAACAAAAAAATATAAATACAAATATAAATAATAAAATATATCTATTTAAGGTACATAGGATTTATTGAAAATATTCTTTCAAGCACATAATGCATATAGATTTTTCCTTATATTGATAACTATAGCATTCACTTGTAATGTCATTATCACTAATCAACTACAAATTCAATGTAAATAGAAATGAAACCATATAAATTCTAAGAAAGAATATCTTATGATGTTGCATTGAGATATGTAAACAAATAAATTATGGAGGGTAAAGAATAATTAACCAAATTTCTCTAGATAATATGAACATACAATGGGAGAAACAATGAAATTCAACCTTAAAACTATATAAACAATGAACATGGATTCTATAATATTGTATATTGTGTAAATGGTTCTTTTGCTTTTATAGCAATCTTCTTGCCCAATGACACATTTAATCATATACACACATGCAAATGCTTCTACATGATTGTTTTACCCCTGTGGGCTATCAAAAACAATGGAGTGGAGCATGTTGTGTAGGCAAAAAATGGAATCCTAGAATATTTGGGAAATGGTAGAGGCCTTGTAGGGATGGGTTAGGGAACATAAATGAGCATACTTTTAAATTTAACTTTTTTCACTTGAAATTAATTATAACCTTATCCTTGATATTTTTCAATATATCTAACCCACATATTAACCCCTCTACTCAAACCACTAAATAAAATCCCTAACACTAACCCCTATAATCTTAAACCCTAAACCTAGAATAGCCCCATGTAACTTGTATTCTATCTCTCCCTTCTAATAGATCCCCTCTTATTTTTTAACCGTATCACCCCTCTCTAACATGTATTACCCTTTTAACATGTAAATCCTTGTAGCTTGTTAATGATTTTAATACACATATAATCTATAACTAACCATATTCTAAATGACATGTAACTTAGGACCACCTTCTAATGTACTCTTTGCCTAATATATAAAAATAATTCAAATATTTTTAAATTTTTAATATTATTGGTGCTAGGTTGGTCCTAAAATAAGGCTAAGCCAACACTAGAAAAACTTAAGATAGTTTCATGTCAATAATAACTTGATACTAGCTTCATGTTGTGATGAAACTTCCTAGCATCACTTTAAAATCTAACTCAAAATTTATTTATTTTCACTTGTTAAAGATTAGAGTCTAGTTATAGGCTATACTTCAAACCTAATATGATAATTTCAAAATAGAGAGACATAAAAGGACAAATATGTAAATATTTATTACATATATCATGGAAGAAAAATACAAAATATAAGAGGGAAGTAAACAAAATATAAATCAAAGAGATAATAGATGACAACCATGGAAAATATAGATAAACTTAAGCTAGGTTAAACAATATGACTCTTAAATATACTATTTAAAATTTATAGGGTACCAAAGGGTGTTGATTTTGATTTTCATATAAAGAAACTTTTAAATAGTTTTATTTCTTTGATAAAAGTTGCATATAATTTATTTGTTTTTTTTTTTTGGTATATAGAAGCAATGGTTACAATCACGATTTTTAGTAACTACCAGCACAGCTAGTAGGGTTCAAATATTTTTAAAAATCTAATTATATTTCTTATGTACAAATTATAAATTTTATTTCAAATTGAACTCAAAAACTTAGGGTTTGATTTGATTTAGAAAATCAAACTATTTTTAATTTATAGGTAATACTTGCAAGGATTTTCTAGGTTTAAATAAAAACCCTAGAGTTTGAGTTGTTTTTGTAGAAAATACTATAAACTATTCTTAAATTTTATTTAAAATTTGAAAAAGTACTGTAAAATAAGCCCAACCATTATGTTATGGCTTATAACATCATTTGTGACTTGCATTTTCATAGAATATATTTATAAAATTGATTGTTATAAATTTCAAACTTTATGGAAGAAAATCTATAAATGAAAAATAAATAAAATTGAGTCATTAGAGTTGAAGATAAATATCCTTGAATGTTGTTAATGTCTAAGGTTTTTTTCGTCCTGTCAATTCAAAGTATTTATCATATGATATGAGTGAGGAGCCATTTGAGACCAGATCCTATTTCCAAAGCTCCTTATCAATCTTATTCATCCCATACACATAGGTATTATTTCTCTAGTCACTAATATCTATAGTTGTCATATTGACATATGCCCATATCATCCCTTTCTCATCATTGATGTAAATCTACTTACTCTACACCATTTAATATTGTAGATTTTTAGTCTACAAAAAATTAGTTATATTGCATTTTACATTTAGATTAGAAGCAAATATTCACATTATATAGGTATACATGATTTTCACTATTTTTTAAACTTATTTAATAATTAGATGAGATCCATTACCCTATCTCTTCTCTCCACAAGATGAAGATAGGGAAAGTTTGTCTTATTATGTAAATTTATTATGAGGAGTTTTTGTAGAAAAATGTAAGTATTATGGATATTATGAGGTATTAATATTTTCATTATTAATTTTTTGTTATTTTGAGCTTTTAAATTATTTATTGCTTACATTTTCATATAAATTTGGATGATAAAATTAGCCTAAGGTCAAAATTTTGTGCAAAAACTAAATTATGTGAATTCCATAAAGACTATTGGAACAATAAATTTGGTTAATTTGAGAGACAATATGATCTTAGGTTGATTGATGCACTTTTTGTGAATATCTTCTAGTTGACCAAAAATAATCTTCAATTATATATTAAGTAAAATTTATTGTAGTTGAGTTAATTTATTTGTTTCATATGATCTAAGTTATATTATATTTTTATTTATATTTATGAATTGATTTCTTTTTATTATAGACCTAGGATATGGAAAGTTTTGTTATTGTTAATTGCTTTGAATTGAATTTGTGATCAATGAAAACAAGCCAAAAAACAAGTTATATACAAAGTAGCTAATAGAAGAGTTATATTGAAGACTCTAAGAAGGGTCAAGAGTATCTCTTCAATTGGGGAGAATGAACATGATCACAACTACTATAAGGTATGTAAGTATTAAAAATTTCACTTTTTTGAATTTTTTAGATTTATAAAAAGTAAATTTGGTATGTATATGTATTAATTAATTATAATATTTTTTCCCATGAGGTTTTATGGGGTTTTAGGAAATTGGTTGGATGTAACAAATGTCACACCATAAAACCATGTTTCAAATCCTATGAGTAAACCTTAATATTTATCACTTTGCATGAGTTCAATCGGTTAAAATTTTCAACTTCCAAGTAAGAGACTTAGGTTTGAATCTTGTGAAGTAATACATGCATAATGGTTAAGCTATTATAGTACCACTATGTGATCATGATGTAATATGGGTAGAAGCCATTTAAATCCCATATAACCAATTCAAAAAATCATAACATTTTTATTGTTATATATAAGAGATCAAACTTTATGAAAAAATTATCTCTAAGCAACAAAAACATGATTAGAAATTATAGCTACAAAAATTTCTTAATTTTTCTTAGAAAAGGATTTCTAACCAAAGGAATTCATTTGAAAATTGAACTGATTTTAATTTTTCTAATCATTATACTATGGTTAGAAAAAGGTTTTATATCTAGGTTGCTATTTCATAAGGACATTAATCTATTGGATGAAAGAATGTTGAGGACTATATTAACTAGCGAGATGAGGAAGTTAGGGATATATCAAATGAGGTGTGCAAGGAGAGTGATAAGGTAGGTCAATAAAAGATATAAAAAGAGCGCTAAGGTTATGATATCTAGGGACATGACAAGAAGGGGATGATGAGGATGATGTTAGTTAGTGTATCCCTAATGAGAGTGAGAGTAGCAATGAGGATAAGGGTGATGATAGTGACGAGGATGAGGATGTTGGTGATGAAGATGGTGAATGATGATGACTTGATTAATTATTACAACACTTGCTATGACTAGAATGATAATCTTCACCATCTTAGATCAACATTGTTAAGTTCTCCCTCTCACTAACACACACAACACATCTTCATACATGTGTTTTCATTTATTTGTTTTCAATATTAGTTATGTTTATTATATATACCGTATGTCTTACTAATATAAACCTTATGAATTAATTTCTAATTCATTATATGGGATTTAAATAAGTACCACTTATATTACATCATCAACATGCTATCATGATATTTCAATGAATAACAATGGTATTATATTATATTATATGGTATTTTTGAAAAAAGTAAATGATTAATAAAAATATGAATATTTGAATAATAATCAAATTTATTAATACTCATAAATTTAAATTACTATTAATTAATTTAACTAACAATAATAATACCAGCTGTGCTGGTAGTTACTAAAATGTACCATTGCTTCTTTAAAAAAAAAAAAAAATAATAATACTTATTTATTTTATTTAATTTTTTTTTATTATCATCACTATACTCCCAATAATATAAATATCCTGTTATGTTGACATTTAAAGATCTCATTTTAATATTTGATATTAGAACATGGCATTAATTACATTAATGGTGCTATACTAATGTTATATTTAATATATATAAATTAAATAATCAATTGTAATATAACTAAAACCACATCTTTGAAATATAATCATTTTGATAAATAAAAGTACAACATTAACATTATCATGTAACTAACAATTCTTGTATTATAAATTTAAATTATCTTCTCCAATTATTTAAAATATAATCATATTAACATATTAAAATCATATTATAAAAAAAATACAATATTATTTGTTGAAATATTTTAATAGTATATTTTAAACTATTATCTAAATTACTAAATTCAAATTATAAAAAAGAAACAGAATAATATAACCTAATTATATCATCCTTATACTGACCTACTTCAACCAAAAACAGACATCCAAACTCTACAAAGAGCTAGTTTGAATCACACCAGAGATTAAAAACACGCCTATCCCTTATTTGAATTTTTACCTAAAATATCAAGTCTCATTCCATTAGATATAAATCACACGAAAGACTTACACGTTTAAACCTATAACTCTAATAAAATATGCTACTGATATTTTATCCTCGTACATATTTTATTATATCATATATTCCTCGTACGTGAATACTTTTCTCCCCACGCTACTCCCACGGTTCGTCTAAAGAACAGTGCTCGTCATCGAACTTCGCAGGCCAGCAACTACCTCTTTACTGCGGAAGCTTATTAATCTTGCGATGTTTGAACTCCGCGTATGTTTTGGCATTGAAGCGCGGAGGATTCTCTTCATTCACCACTCCTTTCATGGGACCGATGACAGTATCTGCAGGGGGAGTGCAGAATACCGGCCATGACATTCTCACTTTGTCCTTGCTCACCAAACTCCTGTGGAGAACGCTCTTGTACTTGCCGTTACTCAATATCTGCATTTAACCATCTCCACTTACTTAGATCTCACGATTCTTAGCTCTCTAAAAACAAAAAGGAGGAGAAATGTTGTAGAAAAACCTCAAGCTGGTCTCCGATGTGGACGATGATGGCGTTTGGAACGTAATCGACAGAAACCCAGCAACCATCCTTGAAAACTTGGAGTCCTGGCACTTCGTTGGGTACCAGAAGAGTCAAAGCGCTCATGTCGGTGTGGGCTTCCACCCCGAGAGCGAGCTCTGGCTGTGGACATGGCGGGTAGTAATTGACTTTCATCTCCATTTCCAGATCTTCGCCGCCGCCGAGTGCTTCCTTCATCGCCGACTCCTCCAACCCCAGATTTATGGAAAGAGCCGACAGAAGCATATTCACTACCCCCACAAGTGCTCGTGCATATTCATCGTTCACTTCTCTGCAATATCCAGATTAAAAAAAAAAAAAAACGCCCACCAAATTTTATTATAACTATGATGATTACTAGGTACAGGAGACATGGGTAGGAAGAGAAGGAATGTAGTCATAAGTACATGTAAGAGGCAGGGCGTTTGGGCCAGGTGTTGCAATCTCTGCGGGAAGGAGGCCATAGCATATGGAAATAGTAATCAATCCACTCTAGCTTTCCGTCAATCTGGTGAGCCAACTTGGTGCCATATCCCTCCAAAACCCCCGCTGCCGCGTCGTTGGCGAAGGCCTCCTTTTCCTCTTGTGGAAGTTCGAAAAACTCTCTCCCCACGGCCTGCAGGCGTTGGATGAGATATGCGGAGATTCCGTGATTAAGAATTTGGAAAATCCCCCATTCCTGGGCTGCCGTTGCCAATTCCGCCAGCGTTTGTTGACGGAGGTGGACGGGTACATCTCCGCCCAGATTGGACAAATCGATGAGCGGAACCTGAGCCGAAGGGCCATCGATGGCCCTCATGGGCCTCTCCTGTTGTGGCCTGATAAACTGGGGAGGTAGGGTCTTTAACCCGCTTCCGGCAATGGATTGGACTCGGACCCCTGCCATTTCCAGTGTTTCGTCCCTAATATTCTATGCTTGGAAGATCGCGAGGGTTTATTTCCAGTTTCTGTAACAATGGCTTATTTATATTAGCAGAGAAATGGAGGGTTTGGTGAAAAAACGAGGGTGGTGAGAGACTGGCCGTTTTGATGGTCAGGTTGAGATATGACGCTGGGATAGCACGCTGCTAGTGCCGATGGCTAGGATTAGAAATTTGTAAGTAGTACTATAGTGGTATACGTTACCTTGGCACCCAATGCAGTGGGCAAAAACCAGGCAAGTCCAGGCTTAGAGTTGAGCAGGTCCAGGTGAGAAATCCTACGATAGAAATACCTCCATCAACCATGTGACTTTTAAATCAATTGAAAAGGTCTTGCTGTAGTCGGTTGTCAGTCGCCGTCGTGAATTCTGTGGGTAGAGGTTGTAAGTAATTGCTACCATGTACTCAAAGTTGAAATCGATTCCTGCAACGTCATGGAACGGGTTTCGTAAAATTTTCGGTCTTGCCAAAATTTCTTTGGGAGTTTTGGTGTACTTAATGTGTGTGGTAGGTCTGAGACTCTGAGGGTAGATAATGTTGGTAGACTCTTGTAGCAGTTCCTTCTACTTTTTTTTGCTATAAGTAAATAAAAAATAAATTTAATATTATGTTTTATTGTTTTCTCAATTGAAACTGATTAGATAGAATTGAAACTGATTCGGTATATAATTATTGCGAGTGTGTCCATATCTATAATGTTAGTTGATATTGCAAGAAAAACAATAATTATAATATACATGTGTTTCAATTAATTATATATATTTTTTATTAGATGAATATAGGAGTTTTGAAATGATCTCCAAACCTTGTACAAAAAAGACTAAGCCGTGCTTAAAAAGAGGGAGCTAAAATTGCGCTTAAAAAGAGGGAGCTAAAATTACTCACATCTAATAATAATCGAAGAATGACCAATCAGAGGAGTTACCCCTTCCAAAGCCAAACCAGTACATAGGTAAGACCATACATAATTTAAAACTTAAAACAAATTGAAACTAAATCAGGATATGAGAGACAACCAACAGAACACAAATCAGTAGCAGGACTTGAACCATGAATTGAGCCATGAAATAGTCTCATTCTCCCCCATGAGGTTGTTGCTTTCCCAGGGCTACAAGCCCATCAGGGAAAGAATTTATTTTGCACTGGAGATTGTGTCTTGTAGGGACGAAACAATAGCTTGGAGATATGAATTGATGTGGAAAACCAAAATCAACAAGCACCTACAAGTTTTGCAGCTAAGTCATCAACAACAACTCAACCAGAGCAGACAACAACTAATTGTGTATGAGGTCATTATCAATAGAATCAAATATTCATTGAGAACTTATCCCACCACACCACTAAACTATTCTGAATAACTCCTTTGCTAGCCAATATATCGGTCACTGTATTACCTTCCTTGAATGTATGCTTAAATTGAACCTCTTCCAGATTTTGGATGTATCTCCAAACTTTAAGAAGAAGGTTCGAATAGTCTAGGTAGGAGATTGAGTCCCTCTTTCCATATTTATAATATTAAGGGAGTCCCCTTCAATGATTAGTTTCCTGCAACTTATAGAATCCAATAGAGAAACTCCTTGGAACAGGGCCCTGGCTTTGTTAAAGTGACTGGTTTTATGGCCTATATTATCAGTAAAGGCTAAAATTATCAAACCGTCATGGTTCCTTACAATCCCTCCAATACCTACAGGATCCAGATTTCTTTTATATGCACCATCAAAATTTAATTTAAACCAATCAATTGGAGGTGGCTCCCACTTAACCTTGGCTTTATCCAGAGGTCCATCAGGTTTGACTAGTTGAGGATTGGCATTAAATCCAAGAGATATCTCCACTGATCATTCTTGCTCTCTAGTCACAACATCCAAATTTAGGGTTCTAATATTCTCTACGAAAAAATAAATTATCTGCAAAGCCATAGCTTTAGCCAAATGATCAACATTCTTAAACACCCATGAGTTTCTTTCCTTCCAAATCCACCACTAGATATGAGGAAGGCTGAATTTCCAAAACCAATGAAGACAAAGAGACAGGAAGGGAGAAACCTATTGGATCAACACATCCTCTAGGCTATTCAAAAACCCATTAGATGTTAATATATTTGAAAAAGTAGTTGAAAATATTCTACGAGAAATTTTCATAGATACTAGAAAAGTTTTTTTGAGATTAAAAAATGGATCAAGTGGAAGTGCAAATTGAATTCAAATTACTCCATGAATTATCCTTCAAAAGATATTTTTTCACTATATTCTCCAATTGAAAATTAAGGGATAAAAGAATAGATAATGATCTTTAATTAAGGAAATATGTATTATATTTAAGACTATGGAGTGAGAATTTTATTTGGAGATAGAGCCTATTATAAGGCTTATGGTGTAGATTAGCCTTTTTGGACTTCTTTATCAACTTATTAATAAGGATATTTTAAAGAATATTGACAATACTCTAGGGGAGTTCATCTAGGAGGGACCAACTACCAAGGAAAAATAAAATTTCTATGCTCTTGAATATGTGTTGCCATGGATATTTCACAACTTTATTATAGTCCATTACGATTAAATTTAAGTTAAGAAAATGGGATCAACAAGTGGATTATGAGTATATTGTATTTTGATGTTGTAAATTTCATGAGATTGCACATATGGAAAGAGATTACAAAGTGAAAATTATAGATAAAGAGATGGAAAATTTTGTGCATTACACAAACTTCAATATCAAATAAGGATATTTTATGCAATCTTGGACATGGAAACCATTTAGGATTGCCTCTATATGTAGCCTAATTTTCTCACATGCTCTATGGAATCTCTTAACTTGCAAATAATCTTGACAAGGATAACAAATACAAGTCATAATAAAAAAATAGAATTGCACTCTTGTGCGTAGCTTGATTTTTTGAATATCTACAATTATAATTTTACATAAAAAAATAGCCATAACAATATTATCGCCTTGACCATTTTACCTACACACTCAATCACCCCCTGCATTGCTCTATTCTACCCACTCTATCATATTAATGAACTAAATTTCTACAACTATATTTGGGTTGCTTTATACAATTATCTATATATCTAAAAAGCTATCAGAAAGAAAGAAAAATTTCACCTCTATGTAACTAGCTTACTTGCCATTTTAATTGTAACAATTTTATTTTTGGCAATGCGTGATAGCTCATTCACCTGGATGCTCCTACATTAGATATCCTAGGTAACAAGAAATATTTCTTAAGTTTAAAAACTCAAGAATCATTTCATGAGGTCCCAATGGATATCCCATATTTGGCAACTTCAGACTATGACATCCAAAGCACCTCTTCTATTGGTTTGTCTAGCCACTTGAGTAGATATTGTTTATACTCATAGCGCTTTATCTTCTTGACAATCCACTCATTAATTATCCCTTTTACTTTCTTCCTCTCTTTCTTTAGCAACTATTATACCCATTGTTCAAATTCTAAATCTAAATTGACCTCTCTCTTTGCTTCTATTGTATTTCAATTGAAATCATACAAATCTACAATGTTAAGTATTGGTGATGTATGTACCCCTCTAGTAAAATCTAACTCATGCATTTCCCAAATCAAATTTCCTCACAACCTGATAAGATCTAATTTTTTTCACTTCAAGTTGTTATAGGTTCCTTTGGATAATCTCTTCTTACTCAAATTTATGAAAACTAAATCTCCTACTTAGAATTCTCTTACTTTTATACTAACATATGCAACATTTTTATACTTTAGTACACTTTGCTACATGTCTACCTTCATCTATTTATGTAACTCATCCATATAATCCATGAAGACTTCTACTACACCACTTCATCTCTTCAAATATATTGTGCTATATAGCCAATTCACTCCTCATGGGATGAATCCATAAATGATACTAAATGGAATCTTACTTATGGTTCTACTCACTGAATTATTGTATATAAATTTAGCTTATTCCAAGACTGAATCCTATTGCATTGATTTATTTCCACCAAACATCTTAAGATATTTTCCAAACTCTTGTTTACTACCTATTTTTACCCATATATCTATGGGTGAAATGCATAACTAAAATTGAAATTCGTTCCCATATTCTTTTGTAATGTCTACTAGAAATATCCAACAAACTTTTTCTCCCTATTAGAGAAAATACTCTTTACAAATCCATATAGTATCATCACCTCATTAAAAAACAAGGTCACTACATGTGTTGAATCACTAGTCTTCCTACATGGAATGAAATGTGTCATCTTTAAAAATCTATCTAGAAGAATATATATGGAATTGAATCCTCTCTACATCCTAGGAAATCTGAGCATAAAATCCATACTCACATGTTCCCATGGTCTCTCTGGTATTGATGACTTATACAACCTTGTGTTTTGACTAGGTCCTTTGACATGTTGACATACTCTACAATGTTGCACATACTTGTACATATCTATGTGCATTATCAATCAGTAATAAATTTCACTCAATTAACCTAATATCTTATCCATACTAAAATGTATTTCTAATCATCTGCTTTGTTTATTATGAATGTGATTCTCTCATGGATCTCTTAGGAATGCATAATTACTTTCCTTTTAACAATAGACCCTCTTGGATAAAGTAATCCAACCATTGATTTCTATCATACTATTGAGCTCTTGTGTACTGCCCATGCTTAGTTGAAATCTACATCTACAACATAAAGATACTACAAGTCCTCAAAACCTATAACCCTCACTCTTAATTTAGTCAATAAAAAAACCTTCTAGTCAATGCATCCATAACTCTACTCAATAATTTGCTTTAATTTTCCAACACAAATGTGTAATTATATAAGTATTCCATATTTTTGGGGTGCCTCTGGTTTAATTTCTCTAATTTTTTATAAATTATAGTTCCTTATGATTGGTATACTAAATGAACTTCTTGGGTAGTAAATAATGTCTCCACATCTTCAATGCCTTTAGGATGACATAGAACTCCTAGTTATATGTTGAATATCTCGTCTTTGCATCACTCAAATTCTTGTTCAACTAGGAAATAAACCTTACTTGATGGCTTAACACTATACCTATAGTCATTCCACTTACATCACAATCCACCTAAAACAATTTAACAAAAAAATGTTAATGCCAACACTAGTTGATCTATGACTCTCTATTTCAAAAGCTAAAACAGCTTCTTAGTTGTAGTTGTCTACTTGAAATCCCCTTGAAATACCTTCATCATGTCTATTATTGGTGCACAAATACCACTAAATATATTGACTTCTTGTAAGAACTCATAAATTTATAAAAAAATCTTGCCTCAAACATCATCTTGAGTGGTGGCCACTCCACATTGGGTCTAACATTCTTTGGATATATATTTAACCCATCCCTTAAGATTAAAAATGCCAAGTACCCTAACTATTCTTGCATGAATATGCACTTCTTCAACTTTACCAACAACTTCTTCTCTTATAGTCTCTTTAGCAATAATCTCAAATGAGATAGATGCTTTGCTCTACTCCTACTAAAAATTAAAATGTTTCAATACCTCATTAATTAACCTCATGAAGGTACTAGGAGTGTTTTTCAATCCAAAATACATTACTATCCATTGGTAAATAACATCCTTAATTTGGAATGTTGTATTTCATTCATCTCCTTCTCTGATATTAATTTTTTGATAGCCACTCTTGAGGTCTAACTTTGATAAATTATTTGCTCCGCTCAAGTAGTCCATAAGACCATCCATCATAGCAATAGAAACTAGTACTTTATAGTGATCTTGTTTATTACACTTGAATCTATGCACATCCTCCACCTTCTCTTATTTAATGCTAGCACTACAAGTACTATGCATGTGCTTAGACTCTCCTTGATCAACCCCTTATCTAGAAACTCTCAGACCTACTTATTCAACTCTTCATTTTCAATAGGTGTCATTCAATGCACTCCTATTTTCAACAAACTTAATCCCAAAATCAAATCTATATGATGGTTGATGTTCCTCATTGACAAAAATATGTTTGCTTAATTCTAGTCAAGATGTCCTCAAATTCAAAAGGCACTTCTTTCACTTCTCATAGTAACTCATGTTATCTCTTCTTCATTGCAAGTGCTACAAATGTAGTAGTTTTTTCTACATAGGTGAAATATGCTCTCTTTATTGTCTCCTTTAGAAACTCCTTGCCACCAAGGATGCATACCCTATGGATAAAATATACCTCTTCCTTCTCCTCCTTTAATGGGATGAGCACGTACACTTAACCATATTTTATGATGTTGACTATGTTATTTTTGTCATCATGTATTACCTTACAATCATACTACTAAGTCCCCCCAAGCAATAAGTGACATGCATCCATCAACATGATATGACATAACACAAAGTTCTTGTATGTGTCAATCTAAAAGTCAAGCATGCATTATTTTCTTACCAACACATTATTTTCCTTTTGCAACCATAATACTTTGTGTGGGGTTGGATACTCCTGACACTGCAAATCCAATTTAGCTACCATATCATTAGAAACTAAGTTGTGTATGCTCCCACTATCTATTATAATTTTTTACACTTTCCTCTAGGTTTACATATAGTGTCAAATATGTTCCTTCTTTGAGTTGGATCCCCTATTTCTTTCGTAGGCTTCTAGAAAAACTATATTAATCGTGAGCAATTCTCCAAGGTTGAATTCTCCTATTCTCCTTGGAAAATTAATGCTCTTCTTATCTGCACATGCAACATTATTTTGGGTGCTATTTCCTAACCCACTATTCTATTGTGTTTATAGATCTTCAAATTCCTTGTGCTCTTCTTCTTAGAACTTGTAACATTTATCTTTGAAACCATAACCTAATTCATATTTTATGTCCTCTTACTCTTGAGGATTCACCTTTCTCATAGGTACTTTGGCTAAAGTTACTCATTTGAGAATAACCCACCTTGTTTTGGGTTTGTTATCCTCTTCCTTCTACTCATCCTCTTCCTTTCTAGTATATTCCTCTACCTCTTTTATTATTCCACTATTTATGAGCTAATATTCTACCCATACAGTATATTCATATGCTCCTTTTGTAGTCTTGATTCTAAACAAGTTCAACCCATCCTCAATGGATAATATCAATCCATCGAGTTATCTTGTCACCTTATATTCATTGTCCTCTTTGTATCCTACTCCAATATTTAAACTATAAAACTATTTTATATAATATTTAACCCCTAACTCCTTTTGTTTGAGCTTTTATGGATTCCTAAACAAGTCAATCTAGTAATTTGTAAGTAGAAACATAACCTTCAACTTCCACACAAACCTATACTAATTCTAGATATTTTACTTACCCTTTCTTCTCTTCTCTATCTAGACATGATCCCACCATAATGAGGTATGTTCATTCATCCTTGCATAAATAAAATTTACCCACTTTGGATTTGCAATCAAATCATAGTCAAAAAACTCTCCATGTATGTGATCTAGTCTATCAACTCTTTTAGGTTTAGAATTCCACTAAAATTTGGAGTCTTGATCTTGGGTTTACTTATCAATCTAGATATTACACAAATTAATCAAATTTTAGTTCCTCGTCTCCTTATTCTACAAGCACTATATGATCTTCTTCTTCACTATCACTTATATCTTCCATGGGTACTCCCCATCATTGCATTATTTCCATAGCCTTTAATCTATTCATTATTATTCTCATCATCTTGGCTATATATCTCTACTTGCTAGGGCATAAGACCATATGGTCTTTCTCTTCCCAGTTGTTCCATCTCTTCCATGCTTTGATACCATAGTCTTAGATATAGAAGCTACTAAAGGTCGCACCTCTAGATAGCCTACCTTACTCACATACTCTATAAGATATTTCAACTTGTGAACACAGTCACTATAAATTTCTATATGCACTATAGGTTTGATATGGATAGCAAACACAAGCGATAAGAAAAAATATAATTGTTATCTTGTGCATAGTTTTATTTTCTTATATTAAAAATATAGCCATCATAATCTTATTTCCTCAACCACTTTATTTACACACTTAATAACCCCTGCACTACTCTATTCTACCTACTCTATCACACTAATGAATTTATTTTCTACAAATATCATTGGGATGCTTTATACAATATTTTCATAAGGAAATAAAGTTACCAAAAATAAATAAAGAAACAAAGAAAGAAAGTTTCTACCTCTGTACAACTGACTTACTCATTATTCTAACTACAACATATTTTCATTTTGTGATGCAAGATAACCTATTCAATCGGATCCTCCTACATAAATGTGATATCATAGTAGAAGCTGGTTCAAATCAAGCATTTCCATTCTTAAGAAAGTGGCAAGAAAAAACCCTCTTCATTTGTAAATGGTAAAGGCCATTATAGTTCATTCAGATCAACCATTACAAGAAAATTTGACATAAGGGATGGAGAAATACAATGTGTAAGTTCAAATATAGAAGGATATAAATATGTAAACAAAGATGGAGAGGAAAATTTTAAAGTGATTGAGGTGAAGAAGGTCAATGTTAATTCAAGTAAATCATCTTAAGTTTCCTCAAGTAACATAAAACATTCTCTTTGCAATAAAAATGAAAGTAGCACAAAGAGTATTTATTGCATTTTAGGGTTTCAAGAGTAGCATAATAAAGAAATGCATATGGAAGATGTACATAGAAATTTAGGAATTCTAGGGAAACATAAAAAAGTAATTATTATGGAGGATCATCCTTACACTTTAGGGTTTCTATAGAAACACAAAAAAATATTGTTAATGAGGTTATTCCTTGTATTTCAAAATTTTTAGGCCAACATAAAACTTTAGAAGATAAGTCTTATTTATTAACAATATGGAAAATAGAAGAGATTGATGAAGAAAAAAGTGTTTTTGGGAATGGAAAAAGGAGAGGAAGGTCATCAAAGTATGAAGAAAGAGAAAAATAAACTCAAAGAGATATCAATTTGGGAAGCAAAATAAAAATATCATAGGTGTTAACAAGAAGCGGAGTTAACCCCACTAATGAAAATAAAGAGTGATGATAAAAATAATATAATTATTAGCAATATGCATAAGACCCCTAAAAAAAATTTAATAAGGAATTAATAGGTTGTTATAGTCCTCAATTGATTTAATACTAGAAACAAAATTAAGTAGAAGTAACCAGGAATGTAAGGATGTTTTTTTTAAAAGTTGGAATATGGGCGATTGTTTAGCAGTTTCCTCCATATGAACTCTAGGAGGTATTGTAACAATATCATACTAATGAAAATGTGATTGACAATTATTAGAAGCAAAAAGTAATTGGTTTGATATATTATTTTATAGAAAAGAGAAAAACATCAAAGTTGGGATTGTGAATGTATATTCTCTACCTATAGTTAATCCTAGTAAAAGATATTAGAAGGACCTTTACATATTTTTGTCATAATAATGATTCATAATTGTCATATATGAATGCTTGGGGGTAAATTCAATATAGTTCTATCTCCTTTGGAAAATAATATCGATACTCTAGGATGGTCTAAATCAATGCAATGTTTTTCTTCATTTATTAATTTAGATGACCTTTAGGATTTTATTCCTTTAAATTTTCAACATACATGGTATAATATACACATTGGAAAAAACTCATATAGTATATATATTGGATAGATTGTTCTTATATGATACATGGACGCAAACAAACTATACAATATCTTTAGATATTTTACTGCAAGAAGTATCATATAACAAACCCATTATTTTGACTTATGATTTATGTAATAATGGTCATATAAATCCATTTTTCTTGTAGTCTATGTGGCTTCAAGACTCTTATTTCTTCTACATGATTAACTTATCATGGGATGAAGTAAAATTTTAAGGATCATATATGTACAAGTTTGCTACTCCAATTGGAATGATTATTAGGGAAGAAGAAAATATGAGGAAGGAAGCAATCAATTATATTGGGTAATATGAGGTACAAGATAAGATTTTACAACATATTCCATAAATTATCACATAGGAAAAAAATGAAAGCTTGATGAAGAACATATATATGGAGAAGCTACATGAAGCAATTTTCTATTTCCATCCTAACAACGCACCTAGCTTGAATGGATTTCCTACAATTTTCTTTTAAAAACTTTAGAATTTATTGAATAGTGATATATTGGTTGCAGTTGAAGAAGCCAAAAAAAAAGAGGCTACAATAAGTGAGATCAATACATATTTTATTAAATTGGTTCCCCACAAAGGTAAGATAAATTATTTGATAATTTTTGTCCAATAAGCCTTTCTAATATGATCTATAATATAATTTCAATAATTATAAAAAACATCTTGAAAGACATTCTAGATTGTGTTATCTGATAGGAAAAGGGTGGTTTTATTTATGGTAATCAAATTCTTGATGGTGTAACCATTTCACAATAGGCCATACATTCTCTTCATTCAATGAAAAAAACTAGGTAAAAATTAGATATGAACAAAACATATGATAGGGTTTTCTTAGAGTTTTCTATATGATATGGTCAAAATTTTTGGTTTTGGTTACAATTGGTGTGAATGGATTAAATATTGTCATAGCATTGCAAAATATTCTATTTTGATCAATGGTTCTCCTTTTGTTACGTTAAGTCATCTTGTAGACTCTATTAGGGTGATCCACTATCTTCTTATTCATTATTCCTATAGAGGCATTAGGGAGAGATTTTTCAAATGTAAAAATGGAAGGATTAATCAAAGGTATTTAGGTTACAAAAATTTATCTCTTCAAATCTCATCTCTAATTAGGTGTTGATACTTTTCTTTTGGACCATCCCTTAGTTAGCAAGGCCATGGAGTTTAAATCAATATTATCATACTATGAGAAGGATTTTGGATAGTTGGTTAATTATTTTAAATCCAAATAATAATATCTTATATTTACAACAAATTATTTTGTATGTTTTATATTTTAAAATTAAAAAATTTCCATCAACCTACTTGGGTAATCCTTTGTCTTGTAAAGAAAAAAAAAAAGAAGGATCTTTCGGTCTCTTATTTGGATAGAGTGAAAGCTTGTCTGGCAAGTTGAAAAGGTAAGTTCTTATCCATGGAAGAAATTTTATAACTCATAAATACTACATTTCAATCCTTCCCTATTTATATGATGTCACTTTCAAGATTGTCAATAGGTATAACATCATAAATTCATAAAATTTAAAGGGACTTTTTTTGGAAAGGATATGAGGAAACAAATAGGTTTCCTCTTTGTAATTTGGATAGGGTTTACAAAAGAAATATATTAGAGGATTAGGCTTATGGAATTATAGACTTATGAATTTGGACTTAGGGTCAAAACTTGGGTGGAGATTATTTAGATCAAGGAAAGAATTGGGTAAAAATATTACTTCAAAAATACATAGGTTTTATTGATGTAATAAATATATTTATAAAACAAAACCCTATCCAAAGGATCATAAAAATAGAATTTCATATCAAATAGTTTACAATTGATAAAGAAACATATTATATGGTTAGTCAATGAGGGAAATTATGCAAACTTTTGGTCTAGTTATATTCCTTATTCAAAATGGTATCCATTGCCTTGGGTGTACCTAGCTTGTAAAGTTCCTAAGGTTAAATATTATATTAATGTGAGAAACAACTCCAAACCATGGATTTCTATTAGTAACTTGGTTCAAGGAGAGGAACACAAACAAGTTGTAGATGAACTTCAAGAGTTTTATTTATCAATTTTTACATGAAAGGGTCAATTGGTTTGAAATCTATAAAAAATGGTGGATACTTGATTAAGTTGGGTTATCAAGATTTAGAGAAATCAAAATTATTAAGGTGAGCAACAACTCTAGATAATTTATTTCTATTAGTAACCTGGTTGAAGGAGAGGAACGCAAATAAATTGTAGATGAACTTCAAAATATGCTTCAAGAGTAATAAAAAAAAATTTCCTATTCGTAAATATTTTCCTTGGAAAAAATGATTAGTCACTAGAGGATCTCCCTAAGGCCTCAATATCCTTTTAGTTAACATTTCAAAGTAATATTCTTATAAGAGAGGTTATTTAAAGAAGATGATATCATGGACCTTTTAGATGTGCCTTGCATGAATTTTTTTTGGAAACATTAGACTATTTACTCCTTTACTGTCCCTTTGCTCATACCATTCAAAATTACATTTTATAAAATATAAAAAACATATTGGGTAGCTCTATAATGTTGAAAGAATTATGAAATATTGAATTAATTATTTCAAAGCTAAAGCATTATCTATTTGGTGGAGGATTTATCCTAACATTATTTGTTAGAATTTATGGATTGAATGTAATATATATATTTTAAATATATCTCAAAATCATGCCCAAGTATAGAGTCATAATGTTGCATCTCTTATAGAATGTTTGCATATATGGTGTTCATCATTGGAAGCCTCAAGTATGGAAAAATATGTGATAATAACTTGGTCATAGGATTTAACATACACGAAAGAATCATCTATGATAATGGTATTAAAACAAAGGATCCACTATAATCTAGAGTAAAATAGAAATGCCTAAAAATTGGATTTATTAAAAATAATATTTATAATAATTCTAAAGTAAATATAAAATAAGTTAGTGGAGGTGGTGTCTTTTCAAAATAATAAAGGAAAAATTCTCATCACTTACTCAAAATCATAGGAAAATTTAGCTAACAACTATGTAGAGGCTAGGGAACTTCTTATAGGGATTAAAATTGTAATTGAAAAAAGATGAAAATATATTTCAACTAGGGGGGATTCACAAATTATCATTAATGCTATAAAAAAATGGAACTGGATAAAAAATAGTATTATTGCTTTTATTGGAGAAAATCTCTTGGAAATGTAAGCACGAGGTTGGGTAGGAGATACAAATACCAATAATGGTATCGATGTTCTTATTAGTGACATTTTAATTTTAGAAGGCAAGTATCCAAGTGAGATTTTAACTCTTAATAAAAATTATGTCAAGGAGCTAATTGAGGAAATGTAGCCTTATATTTATATTTATACGTAATATAAGTATATAAATAGAAAATATATAACAAATATTAATTTAATTAAAATTTAGAAGTTATAATTAAGTAAAAGCTTAAAATTTATAGGAAAAAATGGATAAATGATGATACTTAAAAGGATTAAATCTTTAACTGATATTTCATATATGAAGGACAAACAAAAATACCATATTAAATATTTATTCATACAAATAATTTAATAAAATAATGTAATAAACAATGAATAAATTTCACCATTCATTCAAAAATTTTATGTAAAATGATGTAGGTTTCTAGCTATAGCAATTCAATTGATATGAGAATTGAATCTAGTTGTCCTTACCCTCCCTCCTTCTCTCCATGGGATGAAGATAGGGATAATTTATATTATTATGTAAATTTATTTAAAATTAATATATATATATATATATATATATATATATATATATATATATATATATATATATATATATATATATATATATAATTGGTTAAACGAGGTAATAGCTAACCTTAAAGTAGTAATAGTATTATGTTTCAATGAAAATTACAAGAAAAACATTATAATTGTATTATAGTGGTATTTTAATAAAGGTTGACAAATCTTTTAAGTAATAATTATAACAAGTGTAATAAAATAATTAATGGTTAGTTGGGATATATATATATATATATATATATATATATATATATATATATATATATATATATATATATACATGTAGATACATATACATACATGTATATATATATACATACATATACATGTATACATACATGTATATATATATATATACATGTATATACATATATGTATATGTATACATATACATACATGTATGTACATATATATACATGTATATATATGATATATATATATATATATATATATATATATATATATATATATATATATATATATATATACATGTATGTATATGTATATACACGTGTATGTATATATACGTATATATACATGTATGTATATGTATATGCATGTATGTATATGTATATTCACAGTAGTATTAGTATTATGTTTCAATGAAAATTACAAGAAAAATATTATAATTGTATTATAGTGGATGAAATTATTGAACATGATATAATGGTTCTTAAAACCATAGGGTTAATATGTAAGTTTCATGGATAATAGAAAAGTTTTTATGAGATTAAAAAATGGATCAAGTGGAAGTGAGAATTGAATTCAAATTACTCCATGAATTTTCCTTCAAAAGATTTGTTTTTCATAATCTTATCCAATTCAAAAATAAGGGATAAAATAATAGATAATAACCCTTGGTTAAGGAAATATGTTTTATATTTAAGACTATGCATTGAGAATTTTGTTTGGAGATAAAGACTATAAAAAGGCTTATGGTGTAGATTAACCTTTTTGGACTTCTTTATCAACTTACTAATAAGGATATTTTAAAGAATATTGACAATACTCTAGGGGATTTCATCTAGGAGGGACCAACTACCATGGAGAAAGGAATGTTGTATGCTCTTGAATATGTGTTGCCATGGATATTTCACAACTTTATTATAGTCCATCAAGATTAAATTTAAATTAAGATAATGAGATAAATAAGTGGATTATGAGACTATTGTATTTTGATGTTGTAAATGTCATGAGATTGCATATATGTAAAGAGATTACAAAGTGAAAATGATAGAGAAAGAGATGGAATTTTTTTTTCATGAGATAAACTTCAATATCAAATAAGGACATTTTATGTAATATTGGACATGGAAACTAGTTAGGTTTGCATATCTACGTAGCCTAATTTTCTCACATGCTCTATGGAAGCTCTCAACTTGCAAACAAAGTTGTTATAATTTACTACACGTGTTACAATATTGATAGGGATAACAAATACAAGTCATAAGAAAAAAATACAATTGCACTCTTGTCCGTAGCTTGATTTTTTGAATATCTACAACAACAATTTTACATAAAAAAATAGCCATCACAATCTTGTCACCTTGACTATTTAAAATCTTGTCTCTTAGATATTCTTTCCTTTGCAAACCCTATCCCACATAGAAAGAAAAAACTCATTTTTTCATATCCACTTAATAACCCCTTGCATTGCTCTATTCTACCCACACTATAACATTAATTAACTTAAATTCTAGAACTATATTTGGGTTTCTTTATACAATTGTCTATATATCTAAAAAGCTATCAAAAAGAAAGAAAATTTTTACCTCTATACAGCTAGCTTACTTGCCATTTCAATTGCAACAATTTTGTTTTTGGTAATACGTGATAGCTCATTCACCTAGATGCTCCTACATTAGATACCCTTGGTAACAAGAAATGTTTCTTAAGTTTAAAAAACTCAAAAATCATTTATGAGATCCCAATGGAGATCCCATGTTTGGAAAATTCATACTATGACATCCAAAGCACCTCTTCTATTGGTTTGTCTAGCCACTTGATTAGATATTCTTTATACTCATAGCCATTTATCTTCTTGACAATCCACTCATCAATTATTCCTTTTACTTTCTTTCTCTCTTTCTCTAGCAACTGTTGCACTCATTGTTCAAATTCTAAATCTAAATTAACCTCTCTCTTTACTTCTATTGTATTTGCATGGAAATAATACAAATATGTAATGTTAAGTATTGGTGAGATATCTACCCCTTTAGGAAACTCTAACTCATGCATTTCTCAAATCAAATTTACTCACAAACTGATAAGGTCTAATTTTTTCCACTTCAACTTGTTGAAGGTTCCTTTGATAATCTCTTCTTACGCAAATTTATTAGAACTAAATATCCCACTTGGAATTCTCTTACTCTTCTACTATCATATGCAACACTCTTGTACTTTACTACACTTTGCTATAGGTCTACTTTCACCTATTTATGTAACATATGCATATACTCCATGAAGTCTTCTGCTACACCACTTCATCTCTCTAAATATGTTTTTCTATATAGCCAATCCACTCCTCATGGGATGAATCCATAAATGATACTAAATGGAATCTTATTTATGCTCCTACTCATTGAATTATTGGATATAAATTTATCTTATGCCAAGACTGAATTCTATTGCATTGATTTCTTTCCAACCAAACATATTAAGAGATTTTCAAAACTCTTGTTTACTACCTATGTTTACCCATCTATCTATGGGTGATATGCATAACTGAAATTAAAATTCATTCCCATATTCTACCATAATATCTACTAGAAATAACCAATAAATATTGTCTCTCTATCAGACATAATACTCTTCACAAATCCATGTAGTCTCATCACCTCATTAGAAAAAATGGTTGCTACATGTGTTGAGTCACTAGTCTTCCTACATGAAATGAAATGTGTCATATTTAAGAATCTATCTAGAAGAACATATATGGAATTGAATCCTCTCTACATCCTAGGAAATTTAAGCACAAAATCTATACTCACATGTTCCCATGGTTTCTCTAGTATTGATGACTGATACAACCTTGTGTTTTGACTAGGTCCTTTGGCATGTAGACATACTCTACAATGTTGCACATACTTGTACATATCTATGTGCATTATCAATCAGTAATAGCTTTCACTCAATTAGACTAATATCTTATCCATACTAAAATATATTGCTAAACATATGCTATGTTTCTCCCAAATAATATTCTCTTATGGAGCTCTTATAAATGCATAATTACTTCCCTTTGAACAATATATCTTCATGGATAAAGTAATCCAATCATTGAGTTCTATCAAAATGTTGAACTCTTGTGCACTGCCTATGCTTAGTTGAAATCTACATCTACAACATACAAATACTACAAGTCCTCAAAATCCATAACCCTCACTCTCAACTCAGTCAACGACAAATACCTTCTAGTCAATGTATCCATAACTCTACTCAATGCTCTGCTTTCATTTTCCAACACAAACATATAATTCTACAAGTATTCCATATATGGGTTGCCTCTGGTTTAATTTTCTCTAATTGCTGATAAATTATAGTGCCTTATGATCTATATACAAAATCAACTTCTTGGGTAGTAAATAATGTGTCCAATTCTTCATTGCCTATAGGATGACATAGAACTCCTGGTCATATGTTGAATATCCCATATTTGCATCACTCAAATTATTTTTCAAGTAGGCAATCAACCTTCCTTCATGGCTTAACAATCTACCTATAGTTGTTCCATTTACATCACAGTCCACATAAAACAATTTAAAAATATGGTAATGCCAACACTAGATGCTCTATGACTCTCTATTTCAAAATCTAAAAACTCTTCTTAGTCATTTTCATCCACTTGAAATCTTCTTGAAATCCCTTCATCATATCTATTATGGGTGCACAAATACCACTAAATTTCTTGATGAAATTCTTGTACAAACTCACAAATTTATGAAAACTTCTTGCCTCAAACATCGTCTTGAGTGGTGGCCACTCCAAAATGGCTCTAACATTCTTCGGGTCTATACTTAACCCCTCTCTTAAAATTAAAAATCCTATGTACACTAAATATTCTTGCATGAACATGCACTTATTCAAATGAAAATAAATGCACTCTAAGAAAATATATATTATGATGTTGCATTGAGATGTGTAAACAAATATATTATGGAGGGTAAAAAATAAAATTAATAAAGAATACTTAACCAAATTTCTCTAGATAATATGAACCTACAACGGGAGAAACAATGAACTTGAACCCTAAAACAAGACAAGAAATGAACATCAACTCTATAGTCTTGTACAAATAGATATTTTCTAAATTTGTAAATTTCATTTTTTCACTTGAAAATAATTATAACCTTATCCTTGATATTGTTCAATATATTTGAACTATATGTTAATCCCTATACTCTAACCACTAAATAAAATCCCTAATACTAACCCCTAGAATATTAAACCCTAAACCTAGCATAGACCCTTGTAACATGTATTCTATCTCTCTCTTCTTATAGATGCCCTCATGTTTTTTAACCCTATCACCCTCTCTAACATATCCTCTTCATTTTTGAACATCTATTACCCTTTTAACATGTAAATCCTTGTATCTTATTAATGATTTTAATACACATATAATCTATAACTAATCATATTCTATATGACATGTAACTTAGGACTACCTTCTAAGTACTCTTGGTCTAATATATAATATAAACTTCAAATACTTTTAATTTTTTGATATTTTTGGTGCTAGGTTGTTCCTAAAATAATGCTAAGCAAGTACTAGAAAAACTTAAGATAGTGTCATGTCAATAATAACTTATACTAGGTCCGAGGTGTAAACCAATTGGTTCCACCAAACCCCATAAGGGGGACAAAGGTCCAAGGTTCAAATCTCAGGCCTCATCGAACTAAATGCTTATATCTTTCCTAATGCTTCCATTGGCGTAAAATGTTTAAAATAAATTTGGCATGGTGGTTATAGGGGCGAACAACGAAAGAACTATGTGGTGGCTTTCGGGACGGATGACACATAATATTGTGGCGGTCATAAAAGTCAAACAACCTAACCAAATCCTTAACACTACCGATTTCACCATGTATATTAAAAAATAATAATAATAAGAACTTGATACTAGTGTGATGTTGTGATAAAACTTTCTATCATCACCTTAAAATCTAAGTCAATATAAAATATGAGGGACCCACATCCCATCCCCATTTTATTTTATCACTTATTAAAAGCTAGAGTCTAGTTATAGGCTATACTTTAAACCTATTATAATAATTGCAAAATGAAGAGAGACATAAAAAGACAAATGAGTAAATATTTATTACATATGTTATGGAAGAGAAATACAAAATATAAAAAGGTAAGTATGTAAAAATATATATTTTTTGACAAGTATGTAAATATTTATTACATATGTCATGGAAGAGAAATACAAAATATAAAAGGGACTTAACAAAAAAAAATACAAATCAAAGAAGGAATCAGTAGATAATAGATGATAACCATGGAAAATCTAGATAAAATTAAGCTAGGTTACACAATGTGACTATTACACTATTTAAAATTTATAGGGTATATAAAAAATAAACTTAAACCATAGGGTGTTGATTTTTCTTTTCATAAAAATAAATTTTAAATAGTTTAATTTCTTTGATAAAAATTGCATAGTTTTTATTGATCCAAGTTTATTTTGAAAAAGTATTAGAAAAAAAAAACTAGTTTTATTTCTTAGGTACAAATTCTAAAGTTTAATTCAAAATAAACTCAAAAAATTAGGGTTTGATTTGATTTAGAAAATCAAACTATTTTTAATTTTTAGATAATACTTGTAAGGATTTTCTAGGCTTAAATAAAAACCCAAAATTTTGAGTTGATTTTGTAGAAAATTCTATAAACTGTTTTTAAATTTTATTTAAATTTTGAAAAAAGTACTATAAAATAAGCCCAACCATTATGTTATGGCTTCTGCCACATTTTTTTCGAAGTATATCTTGTTTAAAATTGATAGTTATAAATTTTAAACTTTATGGAAGCAAATCTATAAATGAAAAAGAAACAAAATCGAGTCATTGAAGTTCAAGATAAATCTCCTTCAATGTTTTTAATTTTTAGGAATTTTTTTCGTTATGCCTATTCAAATTATTTATCATATGATATGAATGAGGAGTCATTGGAACCCAATCCTATTTCTAAAGCTCCTTGTCAATATTATTCATCCCATGCACATAGGTATTATTCCTCTAGTCACTAATATCCATAGTTATCATAATCACATATGCCCATATTACCCCTTTCTCATCATTGATGCAAATCTACTTAATCTACACCATTTAATCTTGTATATTTTTAGTCTACAAAAAATTATTTATATTGCATATTACATCTAGGTTAGATGCAAAAATTAACATTATATAGGTATACTTGATTTTTACTTTTTTTTTTTTTACTTATTTTATAATTAGATGGGATCTATTACCCCTATCCTTCTCTCTACATGATGAAGATAGGAAAATTTTGTCTTATTATGTAAATTTATTATGAGGATTTTTCATAGAAAAATGAGAAGTATTATGGATATTTTTAGGTATTAATATTTTAATTCTTAATTTATTGTTATTTTGAGCTTTTAAAGTATTCATTAATTATATTTTTCACTTTGACAAATTTGGATGCCAAAATTAGCCTAAGGTCAAAATTTTGTGCAAAAACTAAATTGTCTGAATTCCATAAAGACTATTGGAAAAATGAATTTGGCTAAATGAGAAGATCCAAGAGAAATTTGAGAGACAATATGATCTTAGGTTCATTGATGCACGTTTTGGGAATATCTTTTAGCTAACCAAAAATAATCTTCAATTATATTTTAAGTAAAATTTATTTTAGTTCAGTTAATTTATTTGTTTCATATGATCTAAGTTATATTATGGATTTATTTATAATTATGAATTTATTTCTTTTTATTATAGACTTAGGATATGAAAAGGTTTATTATTGTTAATTGCTTTGAATTGAATTTGTGACCAATGAAAATAAGCTAAAAAATAAATAAGTTATATAGAGAGTAGTTAATAGAAGAGTTATAATGCAATACTCTAAGAAGAGTCAAGAGTATCTCTTCAATTGGGGAGAATGAACATGGCCACAACTACTATAAGATATGTAAGTATTAAAAATTTTGCTTTGTTTTTTTTTTTTTAAATAAAGGGGTAAAAATTTATTGATAAAAATTTTGGATTACAAAGTACAACTAAGCCCTCACCCAAGACTCAAATAAGCAACAAGATAGGCTAAATCACCAGACAAGGTCAACTCCCAAAGAAAACCAAAAAAAAAACAAACCACATTAAGTCTGAACATCCTTATGGATCAACTCCCGTAGGTGTTGAGAATCCCCAGACGAGAGACTCTCCCAGTTATCAATACTCGTCTTGAATAAAAACCACATCCGGAGAATGAACATGAATCAAATCATGAACAACTTTTTGTCCTGGGATGCTGTTCAACCCCCTTACATTCCATGAAAGTATAATCATTTTTGGGGTTATAAAAATGGGAGTCCAATGTTCTCACCAAAACTGACTCTACCAAAGTCTCCCCCATTAACTTAATTTTATCCTGGTCTTTCTTTCGACCCACCTTCATATTCTTATCTGAAGCATTTTTTTTAATTATTTTATGTTGCAATCCCAACATCGTAGGAGTTTTACAGTCCATGGATGACTGCATCAGTGCCTGGGTAGGAGAGGGCACATCTAAATCTGTGCCATTTTCTAAGATAACTTCACTTCCAGGGCTAGGGCCAACCATATCACCTATACTCGGAACCAAAGCCCTTTGTTCTTCATTTAAACCCCCTGTATCTAGTTTCCTTGGTTCCACATCATGAAGAGACAACTGATTTGGTCCTGTTATATCTATAACAGGTAGCGATGTTTCAGGTATCTCCACGTAGTGATCAAGATTCTCTAGAATTTCAAAACAATTGAGCTAAGCATCTGTCTGGTTATCCTTAATGTCTCTTTTTGCCTTTCTTCCTTTGTTTCGAGGTTTTACCGTAACAAAGCCTTCCTTATCCTGATCCCCCTCCTTTATCGGGGCTTTTTCTTTATCCATATTTTGTACAGCTTGAGAGGGCCTAGGATTTGAAGCCACAGGTAGTACAAACTTAGGGCATTTTCTTTGTAAGTGGCCATATTCATGGCAAATATAGCAATGAAATGGAAGAGCTTCATAGTCAAGTTTTTGAACCCAAGTGATTGATCCGAACTGTATTTCAATAAAATCTAGAATAGGATTGTTTAAATCAATTTCAACACAGATACGAGAAACAGAGATTACCTTTTTATCCAGTGTCTGTCCTGACAGCCCAATCGGCTTGCCAAGTAGAAGGGCAATCATATGCAAGATGTCATTTCTCCAAAATTCCAAGGGAAGCCACGAAAGCCGAACCCACATCAAAACCCGTGATGGCTGCTCCTCTGATGGGTTGAAACCCACATGTCAGGGTTTAAGAAAGAGTCCCGCTTGGTTATAGAAATAGGGACCTCCTTCAAATGCTTTGTTACGATCCGCAATGCAAGAAAAAACCACCATAAAATAGTTGTTTGCACTCAACATCACCTCCACATCACCTTCAGGGTTCCAAGTCTTCCTAACCCAAGCATCCACAAAGGGAAGAGAAATTTGGATGCCCATAAATTTACCAATAAGCGCATGTTTGGTTAAATACTCCACATATTCTACCACCGAGTCTGGTTGAACCACTAGAACCGGCCTGGCTTCACATCATTCCAAACATCCATTATTCTTTAACAAGCGATTCCTGGCATGCAATGGGAAATCCTGTTCCTTCCAATCATTTTTAAAATAAATACCAGCCCTAGCATACATGCTTTGTGACAGACCTGATGCCATCACTACATTCCTCCAGTTGTTCATACCTCCTCCAAAAACTACTGCCATCCCCGTAGAGCCCACCAGATAGGTCTCAAAAAAATTCCAGCAAAGCAGCTTTCCTCATCAAACCCTCAATTTTTTTTTTTGCTTTGTTGATTTAGTTAGATTTATTTAAATAAATTTGGTATGTATATATGTATTATTTAATTATAATATTTTCTAAGCAACAAAACATGATTAGAAATTATAGTTACAAAACTTTCATAATGTTGCTTGAAAAATGATTTCAAGCCAAAGGAATAATTTAAAAATTGAATTTTTTAGTATTTTTCATTTTCATAATACTAGTAAGTATTCTACTATGATTGGAAAAAGGTTTTAGATCTAGGTTGCTATTTCATAAGGACATTAATCTAATGGATGAAATAACTTTGAGGATTATATCAACTACCAAGTTGAGGAATATAGGGATATATCAAATGAGGTGTGTAAGCAGAGTGATAAGGTAGGTCAATAAAAGAGATAAAAAGAGGTCTAAGGTTATGATATCTAGGGTCATGATAAGAAGGGGATAATGAGGATGATTTTAGTTAGTGTATCCCTAATGAGGGTGAGAGTAGTAGGGAGGATGAGGGTGATAATAGTGATGAGGATGAGGGTGATAATAGTGATGAGGATGAGGATGTTGGTGATGAAGATGATGAATGATGACGAATTGATTAGTTATTGCAACACTTTTTATCACTAGAATGACAATATTCATCACTCATACAACACATACAACACATCTTCATACATGTGTCTTCATTTATTTGCTTTCAATATTAGTTATGTTTATTATATATACAATATATTGTACTAATATAAACCTTATGATATAATTTTTAATTCATTGTATGGGATAGAAAAAAGCACCACCTATATTACATCATCAACATGTTATCATGATATTTTAATGAATCACAATGGTATTATATTTCCTAGAAGCCATATTTTTATCCACTTGAACTAATATCAATTGATTAATATTATGGTTCACCCATAGGATTAGAACCTTGATTAATATTAATGGTCACTATGCATGAATGGTTGAACATAGTTAATATGAGAAATTTTGAGGTTATTTTTTTTGAAAAAGGATCAATAATTAGTAAAAATATGAGTATCTAAAAAATGATCAAGTTTATTAATTCTTGTAAGTTTAAATATCTATTAATTAATTTAATTAACAATTATAATAATACTTATTTCTTTTATTTTTTTAAAATATATTACCATCACTATAATCCTAATAATATAAATATTAAACATGGTGTTATGTTGACATGTAAAGATCTCATTTTGAAATCATATTATTTTGATATTAAAACATGGCATTACATTAATATTAATGATGTTATCCCAATATTATAAAATCATTTTCTAAATATTTTAATTATATATATAATCGTTTTTATGGGATAACCAAAAACTACATCTTTAAAATATAATTATTTTAATAAATAAAAGTACAATATTAATATTAAGATGTAACTAGCCATTTTTGTACTATAAATTCGAATTATCTTAAAATATGATCATATTAACATGTTAAAATCATATTATAAATAAAAATACAACATTACCAAGTTTTAAAACTACATCTTTGAAATATAATCATTTTGATAAATAAAAGTCTCAACATTAATATTAACATGTAACTAGCCATTTTTTGCATTATAAGTTCGAATTATCGCAATTACTTTAAAATATGATCAAATTAACAAGTTAAAATCATATTATAAATACAAATACAACATTACCAAGTTCCAAAACTACATTTTTGAAATAAAAATTATTTTGATAAATAAAAATACAACATTAATATTAACATGTAACTCACAATTTTTGCATTATAAGTTCGAAATAACATATTAACATCATAGTTTTTGAATTATTATCCAATCTATAAAAAGGACACAACCCAATTGTGCCACGGCTATACTGTCTTACTAAAAGTAAGACATTACCATTATGTGGCGAGGTTCATTAAAGCGTTTATCTCAGATATAATCATGAGGATAGAGGAGGTTACGAATAATGTAGCTCCTAATTATCTCTAGTTCGATGTGCTTGGTCGCCTTGCCATAGCATAATGTAGCTCCTAGTTATCTCTAGTTCGGTGTGCTTGGTCCCCTGTCACAGCTCCACAACAACCTGTAAGGGAGCCATTCAAGTGCGTACCCACTGTACTTACCGTAATATTAAAATAAGCCTAAATTGCCAGTAGATTACAAGCTTATTTTAATATTATGGTGATGTGAGGATGTGTATAAGAAAGCATAAATTGGTTAAACCTCAATGTGAATAACAAAAGTTTATAATGAATTGTTATACCTTCTCATATAACCAATTCCTGTGAACATATTGAAAACGATTTAAAACCGTAAAAATATGTGGATGCGGTTAAAATGCCAAAATATTCTTCCCGAGATCCCATGTGAATGTTTGTTTCGTACATTACACTTACATAATACGGAAGATTGGATCAGGAACGGCGAAATCCAAGTTCTAAATCTCCACAGTTAAACAAATTTTGTTTTCCAATGGCAGCGTCCAACCGCCACGCGGTCATTTTAGTTATCTTGTGATTGCCTAACTAATTTGAAAACGAAAGTGAATTAATTAAACATTGAAAAGATAAGTGACGCAGGTAAGAAACACTGCATATTTTTTATTTCCTTTTGTCCCATTCATCTGGTTTTTTAATATATTTTTATCCGAGACTTTTGGGAAAACATTCAAACTATACACAGACCGAGTTTGATTCACACCAGACATTTTTAAGAATTAAAAACACGCCTATCCCTTATTTGAATTTTTGCCTAAAATATCAAGAGTCTCATTCCATTAGATATAAATCAGAAGAAAGACTTACACCTTATGACTTTAATAAAATAGGCTACTCATATTTTATTATATCATATATTTGTCATATATATTTTATTATATCATCCACCTTCTTACTGCGGAAGCTTATTAATCTTGCGATGTTTGAACTCGGCGTATGTTTTGGCATTGAAGCGCGGAGGATTCTCTTCATTCACCACTCCTTTCATGGGACCGATGACAGTATCTGCAGGGGGAGTGCAGAATACCGGCCATGACATTCTCACTTTGTCCTTGCTCACCAAACTCCGGTGTAGAACGCTCTTGTACTTGCCGTTACTCAATATCTGCATTTAACCATCTCAACTTACTTAGATCTCACTATTATTAGCTCTCTAAAAACAAAAAGAAGGAGAAATGTTGTAGAAAAACCTCAAGCTGGTCTCCGATGTGGACGATGATGGCGTTTGGAACGTAATCGACAGAAAGCCAGCAACCATCCTTGAAAACTTGGAGTCCTGGCACTTCGTTGGCTACCAGAAGAGTTAAAGCGCTCATGTCGGTGTGGGCTTCCACCCCGAGAGCGAGCTCTGGCTGTGGACACGGCGGGTAGTAATTGACTTTCATCTCCATTTCCAGATCTTCGCCGCCGCCAAGTGTTTCCTTCATCGCCAACTCCTGCAACCCCAGATTTAAGGAAAGAGCAGACAGAAGCATATTCACTACCCCCACAAGTGCTCGTGCATATTCGTCCTTCACTTCTCTGCAATATACAGATTAAAATAAATAAAAAAAACGCCGCACCAAACTTTATTACAATTATGATGATTACTAGGTACAGGAGACATGGGTAGGAAGAGAAGGAATGTAGTCATACGTACATGTAAGATGCAATATACAGATTAAAATAAATAAAAAAAACGCCGCACCAAACTTTATTACAATTATGATGATTACTAGGTACAGGAGACATGGGTAGGAAGAGAAGGAATGTAGTCATACGTACATGTAAGAGGCAGGGCGTTTGGGCCAGGTGTTGAAATCTCTGCGGGAAGGAGGCCATAGCATATGGAAATAGTAATCAATCCACTTTAGCTTTCCGTCAATCTGGTGAGCCAACTTGGTGCCATATCCCTGTTAGAAAAATTAACCCAGAGCCCGCGCTTCGAACCTTGGGCGAAACCGGATTGCGCTCCAGACATGGGCGAAGTTGGACTGCGCTGCCGCAGTCCGGGATCCTGGCAAAGGGCTGACATGACGCCGCACCTACCCTCTGACAGATGTGACGCTAGTGCGGCGATTGGTCAGAAACCCTAGTTGAGGGCCTGTCAGAACCTGTCAGAGGACAAACCCTAATCCTCCTCTTCTGCGGCTATATAAGGCGTCTTGGGTATTTCAGAAGCAGTGGAGGAAGAGCAGTGCAAGAGGAGCAGAGGCAAAGAAGAGTATCTCAGTGAGCAGTTTGACTCAGCTGATTAATGTCTGAGCAGCCGACTCGACATTTTGTCTGTTTTAGTTTATCCTGCAGCGCAGCCTGCAGATGTTGTAATTTCCTCGGTTGAGGAACTCTGTAACCCCCGTTTAATATAAATAAAGTTTGCTGTTTGTTTTAGGCATCTTTAGGGTTTGCAGTTTGTTGCTCTCTGTTCCGGCGTCTCTCTCTTCTCATTCGGGTGTTGCCAAGCCAGGCAAACCCAATCGACGACCGCGGAAGACGAAGAAGTTGAAGGCCGAAAAGTCTGAAGTCGGCCGCTGTCCGCACTTCACCCGAGCCGCAAGTCCGTCGGCTGACCGAGTGCAAACTTCGCCCGCTTGGGCGAAGTCGATAGCGATCGCGAAGAGCGAACTTCGCCTAGTTTCGGGCGAAGTCCGGCTGCAGCCGCGAAGAGCGAACTTCGCCCAGTTTCGGGCGAAGTCCGGCTGCGCAGCTCGAGTGCGCACTTCGCCCATTCTCGGGCGAAGTCCGTCGGTGCGGCCGACGTTCGCACTTCGCCCAACTTCGGGCGAAGTCCGTCGGCGCGGCCGAAGTTCGAACTTCGCCCAACTTCGGGCGAAGTCCGTCGACGCGGCCGACGTTCGCACTTCGCCCTAGTCTTGGGCGAAGTCCGTCGGAGCCCCCGACTCGCGCTGCACTTCCTGGCCGTGCGCCCTGCGCAGTCGATCTGTGCAGACTTCGACGACGGTTGAAAAAAAAATTTAAATTCTTCAAATTGGTATCAGAGCTGATAGTGCCGTGACACGGAGATAGAAGCATGGCTTTCGAGAGAAACTCGTTGCAGTTGCAGATCCCACGATTTAACGATAAGAACTACGATTACTGGAGCATCTAGATGAAGATCCTATTTGGATCTCAGGAGCTGTGGGAGTTAGTCGAGAACGGCTACCCAGAACCGGCAGATGCAGCAGCACTAGCCGCCCTCTCTCAAGCGTGACAAGGATCTCGTTGAAAGAGCACAAGAAGAAGGACCGAAGGCCATCTTCTACATCATGCAAGCAGTTGAAGATACCATCTTCCCGTGGATTGCATTAGCCACCAAGGCCAAGCGTGCCCGGGAAACCCCGGCAAGTTCGTATCGTGGCACCGACAAAGTGAAGTTGGTGAAACTGTAGATGCTCGGGAGAGAGTTTGAGAACTTGCAGATGAGCGAGTCCGAGTCGATGAGCGACTTCTTCACCCGGACGACTGACATTATCAACCAGATGTGGTTGAACGGAGAAAATGTCCAGAGCCAGAGAATCGTGGAGAAGATTCTCAGAAGTCTTCCTGCGAAGTTCGACTCGATTGTGATAGCAATCGAAGAGTCGAGGGATTTGACAACCCTCTCGACAGACGAACTCATGGGTTCCCTGCAGACCCATGAACAGAGGTCGAGCCGTTCATCTCAGACCTCTCTGGAGCAAGCATTTCAAGGTGCAAGTCTTAGTCCGAGACAGCAGTAGACAAGACTCCCACCACAGTGCTTCTAGTTCTCAAGGAGGAAGAGGCAGAAGTAGACGTGGGAGAAGGAACAAGCAAGGAGGGAGATCAAACCCTCATGATGCTGAGCCAAGTTGCAACTTTCATCAGCAAGGAGGAAGAGGCACTAGCAAAAATTAGCAAGGAAGCTCTCAATAGAAGAAGGACATGTCAAAGGTCCAATGCTACTACTGCAGCAAGTTCGGCCATTATGCCTCACAGTGCAAGAAGAAGATGGCGAACGAGAATCAGCAACAAGCCCATTATACGAAGGAACCCAAAAATGCGACAGGAGGAAATGTATTGCTGACTTGCAGTATTGAAGAGGAGAGCAAGAAAAACATCTGGTATCTTGACAATGGTTGCAGCAACCACATGACTGGGAACAGAGAGATGTTCTCACAACTGGATGAAACAGTCCAGTCCGAAGTCAAGATGGGGAACAACAACAAAGTTCCTGTGATGGGGAAAGGAAAGATCCTCATCCGCACCCGGCACGGTGAAAGAAAAACAATTCAAGATGTTTTTTATGTGCCTGGGTTGAAGCACAATCTGCTAAGTGTTGGACAACTTGTGCAAAAGGGGCACACTGTACTGTTCAAAGATGGTGCCTGTTCCATCAAAGACAAAGTCCATGGACAAATCGCAACTATGTCCATGACAAAAAACAAGATGTTTCCACTGCAGATTCAGAATGAATCTTTGATGTCTTTGAGTGCAGTTGAGAAGGATGCTACCTGGCTGTGGCATCTCAGATTCGGTCACCTGAGCTTCAGTGGCCTGAATCAACTGCACAAGATGCGAATGGTGAAGGGTCTACCCCTGATAGAGCAACCGAACCAAGTGTGTGAAGGTTGCCTAGTCGGCAAGCAGCACAGGGATGCATTCCCTGTAGGACAGTCTTGGAGAGCATCACGGCCATTGGAGCTGGTGCACTCAGACATTTGTGGTCCGATGCAGACCACCACATTTGTCGGCAACAAATACTTCTTGACGTTTATAGATGACTTCAGCCGAAAGACTTGGATTTATGCCATCAAGCTGAAGTCAGAGGCATTTGCCAGATTCAAGGATTTCAAGGCTCTGGTGGAGAAACAAAGCGGTTATTATGTGAAGACTCTCAGAACTGATGGAGGTGGAGAGTACATCTCCAATGAATTCCATAACTATTGCAAGCAGCACGGAATTTGAAGGCAGTTCACTGCCAGATACACGCCATAGCAGAATGGCGTAGCTGAGAGGAAGAACCGAACCATCATGGAAATGGCGCGAAGCATGATGAAGGCGAAGGGATTATCGCATGAATTCTGGGCAGAGGTTGTAACATGTGCAGTCTACTTGCTGAACAGATGTCCCACCAAAAGCGTGAAGGACAAAATCCCTCAGGAGGCCTGGAGCGGAGTGAAGCCAAGTGTGGCTCACTTGCATGTGTTCGGGTGCATTGCATATGCACATGTTCCAGAAGAGAAGCGTCAGAAGTTGGATGATCGAGCTGAGAAATGCATTTTCACAGGGTACAGTGAGCAGGTGAAGGCATATAGGCTATACAACCCTGTGACAAAGAAGCTCATCATCAGCCGTGATGTGAAATTTCTTGAAGATCAAGCCTGGAACGGGAAGTCAGAGACTGGCCAGTTAGAGCCAGCAAAAGTTCAATCTGTTGACTTGGAAGAAGGAAGTGTGCAGCCACCTGCAACTTCCAGCAGCAACAGTGGTGCCAGCAGTAGCACAGCCACTCCATCACGGTCGCCTCCACTTGCAAGTAGAATCCAGAACCTGAGGACACCTGCGAAGACTCGAAGCTTGCAAGACATTTACGAGGCAACCCGAACCCACATAGATGAAGAGCACTCTGACTTTGCTTTCTTTACTGAAGTTGATCCAAGTAGAGTTCGAAGATGCAAGTCAGAATCAGAAGTGGGTGCATGCGATGGACGAGGAAATAGCAGCCATTGAAAAGAATGAAACATGGCAGCTCACAGATCTTCCAGTAGGGAAGAAGACCATTGGGGTCAAGTGGGTGTATAAGACGAAGTTCAACGCCCAAGGAGATGTTGACAAGCATAAGGCCAGACTGGTGGCGAAGGGTTACAAGTAGAAGTCAGGCATCGATTACCATGAGGTATATGCGCCTGTAGCCCGACTTGACACAGTCAGGATGATCCTGGCATTGGCAGCCCAACAAGGTTGGAAGATGTACCAGATGGATGTCAAGTCAGCCTTCCTCAACGGAGTGTTGGAGGAAGAGGTCTACATAGACCAACCACCAGGTTACGAATTTGAAGGCCAGGAGGGCAAAGTCCTGAAGCTGAAGAAGGCCTTGTACGGTTTGAAGCAGGCGCCCCGAGCTTGGTACAATCGGATTGACAACTATTTTTAGGAGAATGGGTTTCAAAAATGCCCATATGAGCACACCTTGTACATGAAGACAAATGAAGCAAGTGAGCTCATTATCGTCTCGCTGTATGTGGATGATTTGATTTATACCGGCAACAACAATGTCCTGTTCGACCGCCTCGTAACAGCCCATGAAGAAGGAGTTCGAGATGACGGACTTAGGGTCGATGAAGTATTTTCTTGGCATTGAAGTTGACCAATCGGCAGATGGCATCTTCATTTCTCAGGGCAAGTATGCGAAGGATGTCCCGAAGCGCTTCAAGATGGAGGACAGCAAACCTGCCATCACACCTGCAGCCACAGGTTTGAAGCTGAGCAAATTGGATTCAGGGAGGAATGTCGACCCAACCTCGTTCAAGAGGCTAGTTGGCAGCTTGATGTATTTGACTGCAACTCGGCCAGATCTGATGTTTGGAGTCAGTCTGATCAACCGTTTCATGGAGACTCCGAAGGACACGCACTGGCAAGCAGGCAAGAGGATCTTGCGCTATGTCAACGGGACACGAAACCATGGCCTATTTTATGCTAGATAAGACCAGTTGGAGCTAGTGGGCTTCACGGACAGTGACTGGGCTGGCAGTACCGACGATCGAAAGAGCACCTTCGGGTATGCTTTCCATCTCGGATCAGGGGCAGTATCATGGGCGTCCAAGAAAAAACCCATCGTTGCGTTGTCCACAGCCGAGCGGAATATGTCGCCGCCACATCGCCCGCATGCCAAGCAGTTTGGATGCGAAGAGTTCTGAGTGAACTGAACTTTCCTCCGGATGGCGCGACAACAATTTTTTGTGATAACAATTCGGCCATTGCACTCTCAAAGGATCCCGTGTTCCATGGCCGGACGAAGCACATAGACATCCGGTATCATTTCATTAGAGAGCTGGTGAAATTTGGCAAAGTACAACTGCAGTTTTGCAGGTCCAAGGAGCAGCTGGCTGACATCTTCACGAAGCCTTTGAAGGAGGAAGACTTCAGCAGATTGTGAGAGCAGCTTGGAGTCAAAGCGCTCGTGAAATCAGGCTTAAAGGAGGGTGTTAGAAAAATTAACCCGTATTTCACGCTTGTGCCCAACTGCGCTCCGAACCTTGGGCGAAACCGGATTGCGCTCCAGACATGGGCGAAGTCGGACCGCGCCGCCGCAGCCCGAGATCCCGGCAAAGGGCCGACATGACGCCGCACCTACCCTCCGACGGATGTGACGCTAGTGCGACGATTGGTCAAAAACCCTAGTTGAGGGCCTCGTCGAACTCGTCAGAGGACAAACCCTAATCCTCCTCTTCCTGCGGCTATATAAGGCGTCTCGGGTATTTCAGAAGAAGAGAGGAGGAAGAGCAGTGCAAGAGGAGCAGAGGCAAAGAAGAGTATCTCAGTGAGCAGTTTGACTCAGCTGATTAATGTCTGAGCAGTCGACTCGACATTTTGTCTATTTTAGTTTATCTTGCAGCGCAGCCTGCAGATGTTGAAATTTCCTCGGTTGAGGAACTCTGTAACCCCCGTTTAATATAAATAAAGTTTGTTGTTTGTTTTAGGCATCTTTAGGGTTTGTAGTTTGTTGCTCTTTGTTCCGGCGTCTCTCTCTTCTCATTCGGGTGTTGCCAAGCCAGGCAAACCCAGCGACAGCCGCGGAAGACGAAGAAGTTGAAGGCCGAAAAGTCTGAAGTCGGCCGCTGTCCGCACTTCACCCAGCGCAAGTCCGTCGGCTGACCGAAGTGCAAACTTCGCCCAGTTTCGGGCGAAGTCAGTAAGCAGTTGCGAAGATCGAACTTCGCCTAGTTTCGGGCGAAGTCCGGCTGCGGCCGCGAAGTGCGAACTCGCCGGCTTCGGGCGAAGTCCGGCCGCGGCCTCGAGTGCGAACTTCGCCCGCTTTGGGCGAAGTCCGGCTGCAGCCCGAGTGCGAACTTCGCCCAGTTTCGGGTGAAGTCCGGCTGCGCAGCTGAAGTGCACACTTCGCCCATTCCTGGGCGAAGTCCGTCGGCGCGGCCGACGTTCGCACTTCGCCCAACTTCGGGCGAAGTCCGTCGGCGCGGCCGAAGTTCGAACTTCGCCCAATTTCGGGCGAAGTCCGTCGGTGCGGCCGACGTTCGCACTTCGCCCTAGTCTTGGGCGAAGTCCGTCGGGGCCCCCGACTCTCGCTGCACTTCCTGACCGTGCGCCCTGCGCAGTCGACCTGTGCAGACTTCGGCGGCGGTTGAAAAAAAAATTTAAATTCTACAATCCCTCCAAAACCCCCGCTGCCGCGTCGTTGGCGAAGGCCTCCTTTTCCTCTTGTGGAAGTTCGAAAAACTCTCTCCCCACGGCCTGCAGGCGTTGGATGAGATCTGCGGAGATTCCGTGATTAAGAATTTGGAAAATCCCCCATTCCTGGGCTGCCGTTGCCAATTCCGCCAGCGTTTGTTGAAGTAGGTCGACGGGTACATTTCCGCCCAGATTGGACAGATCGATGAGCGGAACCTGAGCCGAAGGGCCATCGATGGCCGTCATGGGCCTCTCGTGTTGTGGCCTCACAAACTGGGGAGGTAGGGTCTTTAACCCGCTTCCGGCAATGGATTGGACTCGGACCCCTGCCATTTCCAGTATTTCGTCCCTAATACGCTATGCTTGGAAGATCGCGAGGGTTTATTTCCAGTTTCTGTAACAATGGCTTATTTATATTAGCAGAGAAATGGAGGGTTTGGTGAAAAAACGAGGGTGGTGAGAGACTGGCCGTTTTGATGGTCAGGTTGAGATATGACGCTGGGATAGCACGCTGGTAGTGCCGATGGCTAGGATTAGAAATTTGTAAGTAGTACTATAGTGGTATACGTTACCTTGGCACTCAATGCAGTGGGCAAAAACCAGGCAAGTCCAGGCTTAGAGTTGAGCAGGTCCAGGTGAGAAATCCTAAGATAGAAATACCTCCATCAACCATGTGACTTTAAAATCAAATGAAAAGGTCTTGCTGTAGTCGGTTGTCAGTCGCCGTCGTGAATTCTGTGGGTAGAGGTTGTAAGTAATTGCTACCATGTACTCAAAGTTGAAATCGATTCTCCTGCAACGTCATCGAACGGGTTTCGTAAAATTTTCGGTCTTGCCAAAATTTCTTTGGAAGTTTTGGTGTACTTAATGTGTGTGGTGGGTCTGAGACTCTGACGGTAGATAATGTTGGTCAGACTTTTGTAGCAGCAGGAAGCTGTCAGTATTGAAAGGATTTTTTTTTTTTTTCTCCCATGATAAAATAAAAAATAAATTTAATATTATGTTTTACGGTTTTCTCACTTGAAACTGATTAGACAGAATTGAAACTGATTCGGTATATGATTATTGTGAGTGTGTACTTATCTAGTGCAGGAATACAATAATACAATCAAGTTTAAATTGAGAGTTAGTGAATTGGTAAGTGTTTGTTTGGTCAAGTATTTATTAAAACATTTAGGTTCAAATTTTTAGTGTTTTGAATTCTCTGAGTGTATGTTAAACCCGACGATGACGGTATAAATCCCAAGCGATTAGTGGTACCTTTCACGCCCAGTCAACAATAACAAGGCAAAATAGGTTTGATGGAAGCAGCCCCTATAGTTTTTTGAATCTTGCGCTTGTCACTTACTAAAAGTAGTGTGGTTATGACCAACTCTCCTATATAACCAAAAAAAAGTTTCTCAGTTCAGTTACTAAAAATAGTGTGGTTGTGACGAACTCTCCTATGTAATAAAAAAAAATTTGTCAGTTCAGTTACTAAAAATAGTGTGGTTGTGACGAACTCTCCTATGTAATCAAAAAATTTTGTCAGTTCAGTTACTAAAAATAGTGTGGTTGTGCCGAACTCTCCTATGTAACCAAAAATAATAATGTGGTTGAACTCTTCTATATAACCAAAAAAAAGTTAACCAAAAAGATTGTCAATTCAGTTACTAAAAATAGTGTGGTTGTGAGGAACTCTCCTATGTAACCAAAAATGGCAGTTCAATTATTAAAAATTAGTGTGGTTGTGACCAACTCTCCTATGTAACCAAAAAAGGTTTGTCAGTTACTAAAAATAGTGTGGTTGTGACCAACTCTCCTATGTAACCAAAAAAAGTTTGTCAATTAATAAAAATAGTGTGGTTGTGACCAACTCTCCCATTTAACAAAAAAAAAAATCACCTTAAATTGACCATGACGGTACGAACCCTAAGCGATTAGTGGTTCCTTTCATGTCAGATCAACAATAACAAGGTGAAATAGGTTTGATAAAAGCAGTCTTTGTGGTTTGAACCCTGCACTTATCAATTACTAAAAATAATGTGGTTGTGACCAACTCTCTTTATGTTTAATTTTTAAAAATTGTGACAGACCGATGATGACTTATGAATCTTGAGCAACCGGTGGTCCCCTTCATATAGGCCAACAATAGAGAAGCGAAATAGAAATTGATTTGATGAAAGCAACTTAACCACACAAAAAAAAAAAAAATATTGCAAGAAACACAATAAGTGTAATATACATGTGTTTCAATTAATTATATTATTGTATTGCGAAAGTTATAATATTTTATTTTAAGATAATAATATTTATTACATTGCATTTATTTTAAATTAATTTATATGGTTATATATTATTTTTTAATTGGTTAAACGAGGCAATAGCTAACCGCACACTAGTAATAGAACTATGTTTCAAAGAAAATTACAAGAAAAACATTATGATTGTATTATAGTGGTATCTTAATAAAGGTTAACAAATATTTTTAAGTAATAATTGTAAAAAATGTATTATAACAATTAGTGGTTAATTGGGATTAAATAGAAATTATTTATTTATTTTGTGTTGTTATTATAATAAGATATTAGTTTTAAGTTGTAAGGTTAGTGCACACGTAAGGGCGTTGGCCTCTCTTTGAGAGGTTCAAGGTTCAAACCCCACTCGGTATGATGGACTAATACCCCTCATAAAAACTCGTGTAAACTCATTAAAAAAACATATAACAGTTTTAGGTAAAGAGTATGAGTTGTGAGTAGAGCAAGTATATGAGAAAGAAGTAGGAAGCAAAGTGCAAGCAAAGAGTGACCACCATTTCTTGTTTAGGAGAAACTCAAAAACTAAAAGATTTATCTGAAGAAAATCTAGGTAACATGGTAGGAAAGACATTTTTGATATTGCTTACTAGAAGTAAGGATGCCCTAATTGGAAGTATGAATGCCCTAGTTAGTGATAGGAGGAATATAAAATCTATGGTAAACCCTATTCGAGTGGTAAATTCTACACCATAAGTGATTATAAGGGATGAAATTATTGAACATGATATAATGGTTCTTAAAACCATAGGGTTAATATGTAAGTTTCATGGATAATAGAAGACTTTTTATGGGATTAAAATGGATCAAGTGGAAGTGCGAATTGAAGTCAAATTACTCCATGAGTTTTACTTCAAAATATATTTTTTATTATATTTTCTAATTAAAAAATAAGGGATAAAATAATAGATAATGACCCTTGGTTAAAGAAAGATGTATTATTTTTAAGACTACAGAGTGAGCATTTTCTTTAGAGATAGAGACTATTAAAAGGTTTATGGTGTAGATTAGCCTTTTTGGACTTCTTTATCAACTTATTTATAAGGAGAATTTAAAGAATATTGGCAATATTCTAGGGAAGTTCATCTAGGAGGGACCAACTACAAAGGATAAAGGAATATTGTATGCTCTTGAATATGTGTTACCATGGATATTTCACAAGTTTATTATAGTCCATTAGGATTAAATTTAAGTTAAGAGAATGGGATCAAAAAGTGGATTATGAGAATATTGTATTTTGATGTTGTAAATGTCATGATATCGCACGTATGACAAGAGATTACAAAGTGAAAATAATAGAGAAAGAGATGGAAATGTTTGTGCATGAGACAAACTTCAATATCAAGTAAGGAGATTTTATGTAATCTTGGACATGGAAACTAGTTAGGGTTGCATCTCTATGTAGCCTAATTTTCTCACATGCTCTATGGAAGCTCTCAACTTACAAATAAAGTTGTTATAATTCACTACAAGTGTTACAAACTTGACAAGGATAAAAAATACAATTCATAAAAAATACAATTGCACTCTTGTGCGTAGCTTGATTTTTTGAATATCTACAATTACAATTTTACATAAAAAACAACCATCACAATCTTGTTGCCTTGACCATTTGACCTACACACTAAATCATCCCCTGATTTTCTCTATTATACCCACTCTATCACATTAATGAACTAAATTTCTACAACTATATTTGGGTTTCTTTTAGACAATTGTCTATATATCTAAAACTCTGTCACAAAGAAATAAAGTTATCACCTTTATGCAACAATATTACCTGTCATTTCAATCACAGGAATTTTATTTTTGGTAATGCATGATAGATCATTCACCTGGATGCTCCTACATTAGATACCCTAGGTAACAAGAAATATTTCTTAAGTTTCAAAAACTCAAGAATCATTTCATGAGGTCCCAGTGGAGATCCCATGTTTGGCAACTTCATACTATGACATCCAAAGCACCTCTTCTATTGGTTTATCTATTTACTTGAGTAGATATTATTTATACTCATATCCCATTATCTTATTGATAATCCACTCATCCATTATTCCTTTTAATTTCTTCCTCTCTTTCTCTAGCAACTGTTGTACCCATTATTCTAAATCTAAATTGACCTCTCTCTTTGCTTCTATTGTATTTGCATGGAAATCATACAAATCTGCAATGTTAAGTATTGGTGAGATATCGACCCCTTTAGGAAACTTTAACTCATGCATTTTCCATATCAAATTTTCTCACAACCTAATAAGGTCTAATTTTTCCACTTCAAATTGTTGTAGGTTCCTTTGGATTATCTCTTCTTACACAAATTTATGAAAAATAAATCTCCCACTTGGAATTCTCTTACTCTTCTACTATCATATGCAACACTCTTGTATTTCACTACACTTCACTACAGGTCTACCTCCACCTATTTATGTAACTCATGCATATACTCCATGAAGTATTCTGCTACACCATTTCATCTCTCCAAACATGTTGTGCTATATAGCTAATCCACTCCTCATGGGATGAATCCATATATGATACTAAAAGGAATATTACTTATGATCCTACTCATTAAATTATTGTATGTAAATTTAGCTTATGCCAAAACTGAATCATATTATGTTGATTTCTTTCCAACCAAACATCTTAAGAGATTTTCTTAAACTCTTGTTTACTACCTATGTTTACCCATCTATCTATGGATGATATGCATATCTGAAATTGAAATTCATTTCCATATTCTTCCATAATGTCTACTAAAAATAGCCAACAAACATTATCTCTCTATTAGACACAACACTCTTCACAAATCCATGTAGTCTCATCACCTCATTAAAAAACACAGTCACTACATGTGTTGAGTCACTAGTCTTCCTATATGAAATGAAATGTGTCATCTTTAAGAATATATCTAGAAGAATATATGGAATTGAATCCTCTCTACATCCTAGGAAATATGAGTACAAAATCCATATTCACATGTTCACATGGTCTCTCTGGTATTGCTGATTGACACAACCTTGTGTTTTGACTAGGTATTATGGTATATTGCACATACTTGTACATATCTATGTGCATTCTCAATCAGTAATAACTTTAACTCAATTATAATAATATATTATCCATACTAAAATGTATTGCTAATCATATTCTATGTTTCTCCCAAATTAGATTCTCTCATGGATCTCTTAGGAATGCATAATAACTTCCCTTTGAACAATAGATCTTCTTGGATAATGTAATCCAACCATCAAGTTCTATCAAACTATTGGACTCTTGTAAAATTTCCACACTTAGTTGAAATCTACATCTATAACATACACACACTGCAAGTCCTCAAAATCTATAACCCTCACTCTAAACTCAATCAACAACAAACACTTTCTAGTTAATGCATTCATAACTCTACTCAATGCTCTGCTTTAATTTTCCAATACAAACATGTAATTCTACAAGTATTGCATCTATTTGGGGTACATATGGTTTTATTTTTCCTAATAATTGATAAATTATAGTGCCTTACGATCGGTATACAAATTTAACTCCTAGGGTAATAAATAATGTCTCCACTCCTTCAATACCTATAGGATGAGATAGAAATCCTAGTTATATATTGAGTATATCATATTTGCATCACTAAAATTATTGTTTATGTAATAAACCTTCCTTTATGGCTTAAAAATCAACCTATAGTTATTCCACTTACATCTCAATCAACCTAAAAAAAATTAACAAAATATGGTAATGCCAACACTAGCTGCTCTATGAATCTCTATTTCAAAAGCTAAAAGCTCTTCTTAGTTGTTGTCCACTTGAAATCCCCTTGAACTCCCTTCATCATATATTTTATGGGTGCACAAATACCACTAAATTTCTTGATGAAATTCTTGTAAAAACTCACCAATCCATGAAAACATCTTACCTCAAACATCATCTTGAGTGGTGTCCAATCCACAATGGCTCTAACATTCTTTAGGTCTATTTTTAACCCCACTCTTAAGATCAAAAATCCCAAGTACACTAACTCTTCTTGCATGAACATGCACTTCTTCAAGTTTACCAACAACTTCTCCTCTTAGAGTTTCTTTAGCAATAATCTCAAATGAGATAGATCTCTGCTCTACTCCTACTAAAAATCAAAATGTTTCAATACCTCATTCACTAACCTCATGAAGGTACTAGAAGTGTTTTTAAATTAAAAATACATTACCATCCATTGGTAAAGAACATCCTTTGTTTTGAATGTTGTATTTCATTCATCTCCTTATTTTATATTAATTTTGTGATAGCCACTCTTGAGGTATAAATTTGATAAATTATTTTCTCTGCTCAAACAGTCCATAAGATCATCCATCCATAGCAATGGAAACCTATACTTGATAGTGATATTATTTATTACACTTGAATCTATGCATATTCTCCATGTTCCCTCCTTTAATGCTAGCACTACAAGTACTATGCATGTACTTGGACTCCTCCTCATCAACCCCTAATCTAGAAACTCTTAGACATGCTTATTCAACTCCTTATTTTCAATAGGCCTCATTCAATGCATTGTTTTTTTAACAAACTTGATCCCAAAATCAAATCCATATGATGGTTGATGTTGCTCATCGATGAAAATGTGTTTGGAAAATCCTCTTCAAGATGCCCTCAAATTCAACGAACACTTCTTTCACTTATTGTAGTAACTCATGTTATCTCTTCTTTGTTGCAAGAACTACACATGTAGTAGGTTTTTCTACATAGGTGAAATACACTCTTTATTGTCTCATTTAGAACCTCCTTTCCACTAAGGATATGTACCCTATGGATAAATTATACCTATTACTTTTGCTCCTTCAATGGGATGAGCATGTACACTTAACCATCCTTTATGATGTTGAATATGTTATTTTTGTCATCATGTGTTACCTTTCAATCATACTGCTAAGGTCTCCCAAAAAATAAGTGGCATGCATCCATAAACATGATATCACATAACACAACGTTCTTGCATGTGCCAATATAAAAATCAACCATGCATTGTTTGCTTACCAATACATTTTTTTCCTTTTGCAACCATGATACCTTGTGTGGGATTGGATACTTCTGACACTACAAATCCAATTTGGCTACCGCAAACTTAGACACTAAGTTGTTTATGCTCCCACTGTCTATAATAACTTTTTACACTTTTCGTCTAGGTTTGCATATAGTTCCAAATATGTTCCTTCTTTGATTTGGATATCCTATTTCCTTCGTAGGCTTCAACAAAAATATTTTAATCATGAGAAACTCTCGATGGTTGGCTTCTCCTATTCTCTTTGGAAAAGCAATGCTCTCCTTATCTGCACATACAACATTATTTTGGACATTCTTTCCTAACCCACTATTCTACTGTGTTTATAGACATTCAAATTCCTTGTGCCCTTCTTCTTGGCACTTGTAATATTTATCTTTGAAACCACAACTCATATTTTGTGTCCTCTTCCTCTTAAGGATTCATATTTCTCATAGGTACTTTGGCTAAAATTACTTGTTTGAGAATAACCCTCTTTGTTTTTGGTTTGCTATTCTCTTCCTTGTACTCATCCTCTTCCTTTTTAGTATCATCCTCCACCTCTATTATTATTCCGTTATTTGTGAGCTAATCCTCTACCCATATTGTATATTGATATGATTCTTTCGTAGTCTTGATTCTAATCAAGCTCACCTCATCCTGAATGGATAATATAAATCCATTGAGGTATATCGTAACCTTCTCTTAATTGTACTCTATGTATCCTACTCTAATATTTAAACTATCAAACTCTTTTGTATAATATTTAACCCCTAACTCCTTTTGTTTAAGCTTTTATGGCTTCCTAAAAAGTCCAATCTAGTAATTTGTAGGTAGAAAATTTACCTTCAACTTCCCCATAAACCTATCCTAAGTCTAGAAATTTTATTTACCCTTTCTTCTTCTCTCTATCTAGACATGATCCCACCATAATGAGGCATGTTCATTCATACTTGTATAGGTAAAATTTACCCTCTTTGGATTTGGAATCAACTCATAGTAAATAAAATTCTCCATGTATGTGATCTAGTCTATCAACTCCTTTAGGTTTAGACTTCCACTAAAATTTGGAGTCTTGATCTTGGGTTTACTTCCCAACATAGATATTACACAAATCAATCAATATTTAGTTCCCCCTCTCCTTCTTCTATAAGAATCTCTATATGATATTCTTCTTCACTATCACTTACATCTTCCATGGGTACTCCCCATCGTTGTATTATTACCATGGCCTCTAATCCAGTCATTATTCTTCTCATTATATTATCTATATATGTCTACTTACTAGGGCATAAGACCATGTGGTATTTCTCTTCTCCATTGTGCCATCTCTTCCATGCTTTGATACCACTTTAAGTAGTCCTAGATATATAATCTAGTAAAGGTTGCATATCTAGGTAACCTAACTTGCTCACATACTCTATAAAATATTTCAACTTGTGAATACAATCACTATAATTTGCTATATGCTCTATAGGTTTGACGGGGATAGAAAACACAAGCGATAATAGTTTGATTTTATTATATTAAATAGATAGCCATCATAATATTATTTGCTCAAACACTTTATTTCCACACTCAATCACCCATGCACTACTCTATTCTACCCACTCTATCACACTAATGAATTGCTTTTCTTTGAGATGATTTATACAGTTGTCTATATATCTAAAAATTTATCTCAAAGAAAGAAAGTTACCACAAATAAATAAAGCGACAAAGAAAGAAAGTTACCACCTCTGTACAACTGACTTACTCATTGTTCCAACTACAACATATTTTTTTGTGATGCAGGATAGCCTATTCACTTGGATGCTCCTACATCAATATGATATCATAGTAGAAGTTGGTTCAAGTCAAGCATTCTCTCTTCTTAATAAAGTGGAAAGAAAAACCCCTCTTTATTTTAAAATGGGAAAGGCCATTATAGTTCATTCAAATCAACCATTAGAAGAAAAATTGACATAAAGGATGGGGAAGTACAACATGTAAGTTCAAATATAAAAGGATATAAATATGTAAAAGAAATTAGGGAGGCAAATTTTAAAGTGATTGAGGTGAAGAAGATCAAGTTTAATCCAAGTAAATCATCTTAATTTTCCTCAAGTAGCATAAAATCTTCTCTTTGCAATAAAAATTAAAGTAGCACAAAGTGTATTTATTACATTTTATGGTTTCAAGAGTAGCATAATAAAGAAATGCATTTGAAATATATACATAGAAATTTAAGGTTTCTATGGAAACATAAAAAAGTAATTATTATAGAGGATCATCCTTGCACTTTAGGGTTTCTAGAGAAACATAAAAAATGTTGTTTATGAGGCTATTCCTTGTAATTCAAAATTTTTAGGCCAACATAAAATTTTAGAAGATAAGTATCATTATGAAAAATATGGAAAATAGAAGATATTGATTAAGTTGGAAGTGTTTGTGGGAATGTAAAAAGGAGAGGAAGGTCATAAAAGCATGAAAAAAGAGGAAATAAACTCAAAGAAATATCAATTTGGGAAGCCAAATAAAAATATCATAGGTGTTAACAAGAAGTGGAGTTTGAAGAACACAAGATTATACTGAGAGGAGGGGGTGAACAATATAAGACCAAATTTTAATTTTCATTCCCAAATAATATTATTCAATGTTATCAATTGTAATATATTTCCAAAAGCAATATCAACCAATATGATCAATAGAATTAGTAAAACAATGCACAAATTATCACATGCATGAGAGACACAGATTTAACGTGGTTCACCCAATGTGGGCTATACGTCCAGGGAGAAAATTTTTCTCCTAAATTTTCTCAATAAATCTCTTGGGAACCAATTCCATATTACAATGTTTATGGACCTCTATCCAAGGGAGACATCAATCCCCTATGCTCAATTTTGTGGATATTTATCCACTGGAGAAATCTATCCCCTTAACTCTAGTTTGTGGAAATCTATCCGTAGGATAACTCTATCCCCTTCACTCTGGTTTGTGGAACTCTATTCATAGGAGAAATCTATCCCCTTAACTCTAGTTCGTGGAACTCTATCCACAAAAGAAATCTATCCCCTTAAATATGGTTTGTGGAATTCTATCCATAAGATAACTTTATCCCCTTAACTCTAGTTCATGGAACTCTATCCATAGGGGAAATCTATCCCCTTAACTTTAGTTCATGGAACTCTATCTACAGGAGACACTTGTCCCCACTACGCTGGCTAGTGGATCTCTATCCATATGAGACCTTTGTCCCCACTACTCTGGCTAATGGATCTCTATCCATAGGAGACATCTATCCCCACTACTATGGCTAGTGGACATCTATCCATAGGATACCTCTCTCCTCTTTTATTTAGTTAGATCGAAATCTTGATCATTGCTCTACTCAAATATGCACATGTTACATACATAAATTTACCTCAAGCCTTCACACAAGGATTCCTCAAATCAACAAAAAAAATTTCTCTCAGCTCTGCTCAAGTATACACACAATAGGTGCACAAATATGTCTTAAATATATCACAAATTTTCACACATTACATGCATAAATATGTCTCAACTCTATCCTAGATCTACACATATTGTATGTATAAATCTATCTTAAATCTACTCACAAACTCTGCATAAATTTGCATCAAGCCTCGTCATAAGACTAGCATAAATCCATCTCAAACCTGCTCATCAAATATTCTCTCAAACCTATTTCAAGTCTTCTCACAATACTTTCTCAAATAAGCCTCAAATTTATTTCAAGTCTTCTCACAAGACTTGCTCAAATCTACCTCAAAATTTTTTCAAGTCTTCTCACAAGACTTGTCAAATCTACCTACAAGCTTCTCAAAAGACTTGCTTATAATACTTGCTCAAAACACATACTCAAATATGCTCATCAAAATATCTTCTCAACTCTCCAAATATTGCATACAAAACAATGTTTATCTATTTATAGATCTTGCATAATAGTGTTACCAAGTACTTTATCTAATCTTCAATGTGATTTCTTTAACTTGAAGCAGTTTAGACATATTCTACCCAAAATTCGTTTAACATCTTGAGCATATAGAGAATGATATGCACTTAAAAAATCCCCAATATGTTCTACACATTCATTAAGTAAGTCGCTTTCACATGTCTCACATTTATTGCATTCTAAAGGTAGCTCTAGTCTAGCACATGATAACTGACCTTCTTATATATTTCCCATAATCAAAACTGATGCACACACTTGCTTCAAAAATTTTATTTCTAACACTTGCACATTCACTTTCAAGAACACTCAACTCAATGCAGAACTTTTTCTCAAATATCAAACACAATAATGCACAAGTTTGCTCTCAATCCTAGCACAAGTGTTTCCAATTTCTTTCAAGGATAAAGTACAACTTGTTCACAAAATCTAAAATAAATATTTTCAATTTCTTTCAACAAGGATGCACATTTTGTTTCACAAACCCTATCTTAACTATTTCCAACAATCCACATTAATCAAACCTTTTATCTCCACCTTATGATTTAGAAATATTTTCTCAATCAAACACCTTTAAGAAGGAATAATGTTACCATATCTCTTAACTTGCTTTGATGAAGATGTGCCCTCAAAACCTGTCTAAAAATATTATGTATTTCTTATGCCACTTTCAAGGGTTAGCTAGCATAGCACTTTTCAATCATCCACATGAAAACCTTTCCTCAAAAATTGTGCACAAAAATATTGCTCTATACTCCTTTCAATTTCTCAATACAAGGCTTTTTAATCAAAGAACAAAAACATTTAAACTTTCTTTCACCATGCAGAAATACACACGAAATACACACAACAATTAAACCACAAAACACCTTATAACTCATATTTTTAAAACACACACAATCAACTCATACAATGAAAGAATCCTTATCACACCTTATTTATCCTTCTAAACAAATTTTAAATTTCAATACCAAAAGACCCTTTTCATACATTATTTATCCTATATAAAATGAGCAAAAACAAATGACAAATTAACCTTATAACTCCCACAAAAGTCAAATAACATTTGAGAAAATAAATACCTCTTTTATTATGCCCTCAATGTGACTCAAACCTTTCACCTTGTGAGAGCAAGGTGTCCAACCAAAGGTCCATGACGAGCTGTGCTAATGCATCTTGTGATAACACAAAGGTGCCAATCACCTTTTACTTCATCCTATTACGAACTCTACCTAGCCAAAAAAAAATTGTCCACGATGGATTTTGAACCTAAAATATCCTTCTCACAATACCTTCATGCAGGTTTAGCCACTAGCTGGTCTAGTTGGTTGGATGGTATTTGATGTGCACCAATCCAAACATAAACCTTCACTGTTCACTGTAGAAGACCATGCTCTCCTTTCCTTTCCTTTCCTTCTCTATCATGTGGAACGAATTGAATATCAATATTATTTCTTGCACAATTTCTAAAAACTCAAAAATAACTTTAGGCATGGGTATTAATATGATTTAATTTCCTCTTTGTCCAAAGTCATCCCACCTTGTCTTTTTTACACCATATGTTGTAGTCCACCTCAATTCAAAATTAATTCAAATTATCTTCAATTACTTGGTGCTCAAATGATATTATAACTTGAAATATTTATATTATAATAAATATATAACTATATTAATCCTTTTGAACCTTACCTTTACAATTAATATTATTACCTTCATAATATTTATATCTTACCTTCATTTTTAAACCATTGTTCCAAAGAAATCTTAAGCCTATTGTCCTTCATTATAATATTCAAAAATAAATATTATAATACTTTTCTCAACATATTTCCTTTCTCTTGAGATAAACTTGTGCCTTCATTATTGACCTTACTTAGAATAATAATTGTGCCTTGAGAATTTTCCTTGACATCAATGATATCTCTCTTTTGACATTATTGACAAAAATTTGCATAAATATTTCGAACAGTATTCCCATTTATCATTAATGAAAAACCTTCTAAAATACTTCCTTTTGCTACCAATAGATTTCAAAATTCTCCCCTTGAGATGTTGCTATCCCTTACTAAATTCTCTCCTCCTTAATGAAACTCTCCCACTTTGACATCAATGGCAAAGGGACTCCTTTGGGGCTAAAAATAACACTCTTAGCTCCGTCCCATCACAACCTCCTCTCCTTGAGGTGATTAATTTTGGGGTGGGAGTAAATCTACTTCCAACATACAATGCTCTTTTTCATTTTCAACCTTATTTTTCAACACCTTTGTAATAATAACCTTTTGACCCTTTTGAGTGTCCATGTTCTTGCTCGTCTCTAGAAGTTTCAGAAAATATTTTCTACACCACTTGGTATTATACCCAATATTATTGCAATTGTAACACCTAATATTTTAGTTATTGGAAGGTGCAAATGACTTGAAGTTCCTCTTGGTGAAGCCATAATTATTTATGTCATGAACTCTACAGTGGATCACTTTATGACCAAAGCCATTACATGAGTACCAATAACCTTGACAGAAATATCCATCTTCAAATGAGTTGAAATTACTCTTAGTGAAGAGATAATCTTCTTTCCATGAACCATACAATACATAGCTTTGTGACCAAAATGATTACATGAAAAACAATGCCCTTGGAAGAAATATTTATCTTATCTTAAAACACCTAATATCTTGGTCCTTTATTTGCCTTCTCTATGAAGATCTATGTTTCTTGTTTGTGCATTGTTTTCTTTCTTAGTGAAGCTTCCACTCTTCACCTTATCAGCATAGGTATAAGGTTCTTCTTAAATATCTTCCTATGAAACTTCCTTTTCTTTTGAGCTTGACTCCTCTTTTTGTATCTCTTGACCTTTTTCAAAACCAAGTCCTATTTTGATAAATGAAGATTTTTTTGCATTGATAATGGTATCCAAAGCTTTTGAATTTTTCCCAAACATGTGCAGCTTATCCTTGGAATAATTCAATTCCATCCTTAGAGAAACCACTTCATGTTCTAACCTTTCACATTCTAACTCTTTTACCTCTAAATTTTCAACCATGACTTCTTTAAATATTCTTGACTTAGCTTTTGATTTTTCAAGATCTTGTAGAATAGTTTCTTTTATTTCCTCATATTCTTGAACTTGAGGCTTTAATATTGAATTCTACTTTCTAACTCTTTTCAACTCTTTGAGAGCAACACTAAGTTATTCTTCTGGATCAATTTTGACTTCTTCTTCTTTTTCTAAACCTTTCTCTATGTCTTCAATTATAGGAGCATCTTCTCCTTGGTCTTCAATAGGAGTATTTTCTTCCTCTTCTATTGCCAAAAATAGAATATCTTCTTCTTCACTATATAAGATTTTTTCATCACTGTAATTTGAAGCACTGCTTGGTATTTTAACATAGAAAATCTTCTTGTGCCTTTGAAAGAACTTATTTTCATGCTTGCCTTGACTATACCTATTTTTCTTTTCATGCCTGAATTTTCTTTCTTCCTTTTTTCTTATACTCTTATTTCTCTTGATTGCTACTGCTTCTAGCTTGTGGATAATTAGTTGCATAGTGACCAAAGTCACCACAATTAAAATATTTTACAGTTTTTATATCTTTATGTTTTATTGAGTCCTTATTTCTTCTCACATAGTTAGCTTCTTAATTACTGTTTGACTCATCACTTGACTATAGATTCTTATATTTTATGTTCTTTGAAGCTTTGAAAGTTGCCTCTCTATTGGAATTGTGATATTTTTCTATTCTCATCTTATAAGCTATGATAATTCCATGTAACTCATCGATAGTCAACTTATTGAGATCCTTTATCTCTTCTATAGTTGAAACCTTTGCATCATACCTATAGGGAGTGATATTAATACTTTTTGAGAAACACTAGAGTCCTCAATTTTAAATCCAATTGCATGCATGGTATTAACAAATTTATCAACACAAAGTAAGTATTTAGCAATATATTCCTCATCCTCCATATTCAACTCTTAAAAATTCATCCTATGAGTTTGTAGTTTTGTAAACTTGACCTTGCTATCTTCTTCATACGTTTGCTTCAATTTATCCCATATCTCTTTTACTAATTTACATTGCATAAATTTCAAAAATTTGTATTCATGTAATCCACTTAATATTTCATTCATAGCCTTGGCATTATTCACATGTAATTGCTTACCATCCTTATATGTGGGAGGAGTAGTTGTAGGTGTGAACCCATCCTCAATAGATTGACATGTTTCATATCCTTGTGCCATCAAATAAGTCTTCATCCTCATACTCCAGAAAGCTTAATTATTCTCATTAAAAAATGGAGGCTTATTCATTGAAGATCCATTCTAAGATGCCATCTGTGTTCCTGTAATATCTTCCTTCAAGTTGTTAGACTTTTTTTGAAGGAACCCACTCTGATACCAATTGAAGAACACAAAGCTTATATTGAGAGGGGGGTGAATAATATAAGACCAAATTTTTATTTTCTTTCCCAAAAAATATTATCTAATGTTATCGATTATAATATATTTCCAAAAATACTAATAACAAATATCATCAGTAACAGTAGTAAAGTAATACACAAATCATACATCACATTGGAGACACAAATTTAATGTGGTTCACCCAATGTGGTCTACATCCATGGAGAAAATATTTCTTCTAAATTTTCTCAATAAATATCTTGGGAACCAATTTCCTATTACAATGTTTATGGACCTCTGTCCTGTTGGAAATATGTTGAATAGTTTCTAAATTTTTAGGGTTTTTAAAGTTATATTTAGACCCATATGGGATTGTAGGGTTACTATATTTTAACCCTTGATTTTTTTCCCATGATATTGTAAAATTTGTGTATGTACCTTTGTTATATATATCACACTTGCGTTAGGTTTTGGAGAGAGATATAAGGAGAATATTATTGTATTAGAGATGGTCAAGTTAATGTAATAATAATATAATATTGTGCTGGTTTTTTCCCGATTGAGGGTTTCCAAGATAAATATTGTGTAATGTGTGAATATGTGATCTTATTTTCAGTATGTTATTACTGCTTTTCTGTTTTAGTTTATCAGGGCTCTTTATTTCTCTTCATTTGGTATGAGATCTAGGTTTTAACTTTATTTAAGGTAAGGGTTTCAACCCTTTGATAAATTAATTCTTGAGTGGGAACCGTACGCGAAAGGATCAATGAAAAGAAGAAATATGGGAATCACATGAATGGATATTGAAAATTTTAATGGATAAAATTTTGAGTTGTGGAAACTCAAAATGGAGGATCTATTGGTTGATAGAGATCAATGGATTGCAGTCTTGGGAATAAAACCAAAATCAATGATAGATGAGGATTGGTTAAAAATCGATATGAAGGTAGGAAGCTCAATAATATTGTGTTTATCTAATTTGGTATTGTTGAATGTATCTATAGAGACCATGGTAAAGTTGTTATGGAAGAATCTGGGAATATTGTATCATATAAAGTCACTGGTAAATAAACTATTTCTTTAAAAGAAGTTGTATTCACTTCGGATGAATGATGGTGACTCTATGGCTGAACATATGAATGCTTTTAACATTGTGGTAAGTCAATTAACCTATATATAAGTAAAAATGGATGAAGAGGAAAATTTATTACTTTACTTTGTTCATTACCTGATTCATGGTATAACCTTGTTATGGTTATCACCAATACTACATCTACATTGAAAGTAGAGGATATAGTAGGAAATTTGTTGTCTAAGGAGATTAGAAAAAAAACTTCTGAGGATTATCATGAAAAGGAAGCCTTGATTATGAGAGGTCATTATCAAGAAATAAGCAAAAATAAATCAAAATCTATAGGTAAATCTATTGCCCCAGAAAAGAGGAAATGTTGGAATCATGGTAAAGCAGGGCATTATAAAAGAGACTTCAGATCTAAAAAGGTTGATAATAATAGATCATCTGATGAAGGAACTTATACAGAAATGAATACCACAAATGAATATTCAAGGGACTTATTCTTAGTTGCAGCATGCTCAAGTGAATGCAATGACTCATGGTTGATTGACTTAGGTGCTTCTTTTCATATGACTCCTCATAAGGAGGGGTTTTGTAAATATGAAAATATATATGGAGGTAAAGTCTTCTTAGGAGATAATTTGACATATAAAATAATAGGTCAAGGAAGAGTCAAGTTGATACTAAATTATGGAATAATTAAAACCCTTCTTGGTGTTTTGCATATTATGGATTTGACAAGGAATCTAATATCTGTGAGTGATATGAATTATGTAGGTGTAAATGTGGTATTCAATAAGGATAGTTGCAATATGGTCCATGGATCCTTGATTTTGATAAGAGGAGTTCACACATGAATTTTGTTTAGACTTGAGGCTAGCATTGTAAGTATTAATTGCAATAACTCTTTAGTTATACAAGAAAACAATATGATTGAAATCAATCTGAGTATTCCTATAGTGAAGACAATGTTGTGGCATCAACTCATGGGATATATTGGTGATAAAGGACTTCAAACATAGAAAATGAAAGGTATGGCTGAGGACTTTTTGATTGCCTATTAAATTTTGATTTTTGTGAGCACTGTGTTTTCAAGAATTAAACTAGAGTCAATTTTCCAATTAGTGCTACAAGGTATGAAGGAATTATACATCTAGTTCATAGTGATGTGTTTGGACTTGTAAAATTACCATCATTACATAAATCTATCTATTTTGTCACATTTATAGATGACTTCTCAAGAAAGACTTGGGTATATTTTCTATGGAAAAAATCTGATATTTTTAATAAATTTAAAGAGTTTAAGGCTCTTGTAGAAAATCAAATAGAGAAAAATATAAAGATTTTGAGAAGCGATAATGGTGGTGAGTATTGCTCTAATGAATTTGATTAGTTTTGCAAGGTCCGTAGAATAGAAATGCAGAAAACAACTTTGTATACTCCACAAAAAAATGGGGTTGCAAAATGAATGAACAAGAAATTGATGGATAAGGCTAGAAGCATGCTAAGTGGTGCAGAGTTAGAAAAGAGATTCTGGGTAGAAGTTGTGTTAACAACTTGTTATCTCATCAATAGATATCCTACCTCAAATTTGGTGGACAAGACTCCACAAGAAGTATGGACTGGTAAGAAACCCTCTCTTAGACATCTAAGGGTTTTTGGTTGTGATGCTTATATGTATGTCCAAAAATAGAAAAATACTAAGCTAGACTATAAATATAAAAAATGCATATTTATGGGTTATAGTACTAGTGTTAAAGAATATAAGTTATGGAACCCATAAATACAAAAGGTTATTTACAGTCGTAATGTGATATTTAGAGAAACAAATGGGTTATAAAACAGGAAATGCAACCAAGAAAAGAACCATAAATAGTGCAGGTAAAATTGAAACAGGAGGAAGAACCTATGGTAGAACCTGAATTACAGAGAGAGTCTAAAGAGGAATATTCAGAGGAAGAAGGGGAGGAGGAAGTTGAAGTTGCAGAACCTAGAACTCCAATTTTGAGGAGATCAGATCAAGAGAGAAAAATTCCAGATAGGTATAGTCCTTCAAAATTTTCATTCTACATTTAATTTATTAGTGACTGATGAAGATCCAAAGACTGTAAATGAGGCACTTCAGTCAAGTGAGAATAGGTCTTGGAAAAGGGATATGGAAGAAGAAATGAAGTCCTTGGATAAAAATAAGACATGTGACTTGGTGACATTATCTCCTGGTAGAAACTTTTTGGTTCTAAGTGGTTATTCAAGAAGTACAATGTAGAAGGAAACTTGGAGAAGTACAAGGCTCACTTGGTATAAAAAGGATTTTCTTAGGTTGAGGGAATTGATTTTGATGAGATTTTTTCTCTTATGGCTAAACTAACTTCAATCAAATTTTTGTTGGCTATTTTTGCTACTTTTGATTTTAAAATAGAATAGATGGATGTAAAAACGACTTTTCTACATGGTGAACTTGATGAAGATATATATGTCACAACCATAATGCTTTAAGGTAAAATGTAATAAGGACTTGGCATGCATGCTGAATAAGTCTATTTATGGGTTGAATCAGTATCCAAGGATGTGGAACCAAAAATTTGACAGGTTTGTCTTGATACTTGGGCTTGGAAAAAGTAAAGCAGACCCATGTGTATATTTAAAAAAGGAAGGTAATTTTTTTTTATCATTGTATTGTATGGGGATGACATGTTGTTAATTGGTAATAGTAAGGAGATGATAAATTTACTAAAATATTTGTTATCTTCTGAGTTTGACATGAAGGATTTGGGTGCTGTAAAATTTATTTTGGGTATGGAAATTATAAGGGATCATGCAAATAGAAATTTATGGTTAAATAAAAGAAAATATGTTGATTTGATACTACATAAGTTTAGTATGCATGATTGTAAATGAGTATGTACTCCATATTTGGTTGGTCAAAAGTTATCTACTAAACAATATCCTAAAATAAATTAGAAAATTGAAGAAATGCATCATGTTCCTTATGCTAGTGCTATGGGCAGTATGATGTATGCAATGGTCTATACTAGACCTGATATTGCACATGTAGTGGGAGTAGTTAGCAGATATATGTCAAATCCATGAAAGGAACATTGGACTGTTGTGAAGAGGATCTTTGGATACTTACGTGGAACTATAGATTATGCTATCTATTATGAAGGAAAATCTTGAGACAGTGATATTGTAAATCTACAAGGGTTTGTGGATGCTAACTATGATAGAGATATTGATAAGAGAAGATCCATGAGTGCTTATGTGTTTAGGTTGTTTGGAGGGGCAGTAAGTTGGATGAGTAAAAAATAACTAGTTTTTGGTTTATCCACTATAGAAGCAAAGTGCATTGCATAACTCATACCAGTAAAGAAGCAGTGTGGCTACAAAGGTTGTGTTTAGAAATTGGCATTAAATATAAGGTTTTGAGAATTAACAGTGACTGTCAAAGTGTAATATTTTTGGCATATAATCTTGGTTTTCATGATCAATTAAAACATATTTGATATAAAGTACCATTTTGTGAGAGATATGGTTGAAGAGAACTGAGTGATATTGGAGAAAGTTGATACAAAGAAGAATATTGTTGATTCATTAATAAAGGTTGTACCTGCTCAAAAATTTTCTTAGTGTAGAAGATCTATGGGTATGGTTGCCCTTGACATTTGAAAATGGCAGTTATTAGCCCCTATGGAAACTATTCAAAAAGTGGGATAAGGTTGGAAATATGTTGAATATTTTTCAAATTTTTAGGGTTTTTTAAGTTATATTTAGACCCATATGGGATTTTAAGGTTACTATATTTGAACCCTTTATTTTTCACCCGTGATATTGTAAAATTTATGCATATGACTTTGTTATATATATCCCACTTGCACTAGGGTTTGGAGAGAGAGAAGGAAAATATTATTGTATTGGATACAGTCAAGTTAATACAATAATACAATAATGTTATGCTATTTTTTACCTGATTGAGAGTTTCTAGGATAAATATTGTGTAATGTTTGAATCTGTGATCTTCTTCTAATTTTTTTATTACTACTTTTCTATTTTAGTTTATCAAGGCTCTTTATTTATTTTCATGTCCAAAGGAGATCTCAATATCCTATGCTCAAGTTCATGGATCTCTATCCACAGGAGAACTCTATCCCCTTAATTCTAGTTCATGGATCTCTACTTAACTATCCAAATCTTGCATATAAAACAATGTTCATCTATTTCTAGACATTGCATAATAGTGTCACAAAGTGCTTTATCTAATATTCAGTGTGATTTCTTTAACTTGAAGCAGTTTAGACATATTCTACCTAGAATTCATTTAACTTCTTGAACATATAGATAATGATATGTACTTGGCAAATGCTCAATACGTTCTATACATTCATTAAGTCTATTGCTTTTATATGTCTCACATTTATTGGATTCTAAAGGTAGCTTTAGTCTAGCACATGATAACTGGCCTTCTTATGTATTTTCCACAATCAAAACTGATGCACACACTTGCTTCACAAATATAATTTCTAACACTTTCTCATTCACTTAAAAAAAAACTCAACTCAATGCACAACTTGTTCTCAAAAATCAAACACAATAATACACAAGTATGCTCTCAACCCTAGAACAAATGTTTCCAATTTCTTTCAAGGATAAAGCACAACTTGTTCACAAACTCTAACACAAATATTTTCAATTTCTTTCAACAAGGATGCATATTTTTTTCACAAACCCTAACTCAAATATTTTTAAAAATACACACTAATAAAACCTTTTATATCTACCTTATGATTCAGAAATATTTTCTCAATCAAACACCTTTAAGAAGGAATAATGTCATCATACCTCTTAACTTGCTTTGACGAAGAAGCGCACTCAAAATGTGTCTCAAAATATTTTCTTTCTTATGCCACTTTCAAGGGTTAGTTAGCATAGCACCTTTCAATAATCCACATGAAAAACTTTTCTCAAAAATTATGCACAAAAACATTGCTCTATACTCCTTTTAATTTCTCAAAACAAGGCTTTTTAATAAAAGAACAAAAACCTTTAAACTTTCTTTCACCATGCAAAAATACACATAATAATTAAACTACATAACACCTTATAACTCCTACTTTTAAAACACACACAATCAACTCATACAATGAAAGAATCATTATCACACCTTATTTCTCCTTCTAAACATATTTTAAAATTCAATACCAAAAGACCCTTTTCACACATTATTTATTCTATATCAAATGAGGAAAAATAAATGACAACTCAACCTTATAACTACCACAAAAATAAAATAGCAATATAGAAAATAAATACCTCTTTCATTTTACCCTCAATATGACTCGAACCTCTCACCTCGTGAGAGCAAGGTGCCCAACCAAATGGGCACAACCAGCTATGCTAACATAGCTCGTGAGAAGACAAAGGTGCAAATCACCTTTAATTCCTCCTACCATGAACTTTGCCCAACCAAAAAAAAATGATCCGCAATAGGTTTTGAATCTGAAACCTCCTTCTCATAACACCTTCATGTAGGTTTAGCCACCAGCTGGTCTAGCTGGCAGGATGGTATTTGATGTGCACCAATCTTAACATAAACCTTCACTGTTCATTGTGGAAGACTACGCTCTCCTTTTATTTCCTTATTTGTCGTGTGCAACGAATCGAATATCAAGATTATTGCTTGCATAATTTCTAAAAACTCAAAAATGACTTAGATATGGGGTATTAATATTGATTTAATTTCCTCTTTATACAAATTTGGCCCAACTTTTCTTTTTCACACCATATGACGTCGGCCACCTCAATTCAAAATTAATTCAAATTACCTTCAATTATTTGGCGCTCAAATGATATTATAACTCGAAATATTTAAATTATAATAAAGATATTATAATATTAATCCTTTTGAACCTTACTTTCACAATTAATATTATTGTCTTTAATAATATTAATATCTTGCCTTCATTTTTAAACCTTTGTTCCAAAGAATTCTTAAGCCTTTTTTCCTTCATTATAATATTCAAAAATAAATATTATAATGCTTTTCTCAAAAAAATTTCTTTCTCTTAAGATAAACTTGTGCTTTCATTATTGACCTTACTTAGAATAATAATTATGCCTTGAGAATTTTCCTTGACATCAATGACAACAATTTGCACAAATATTTCCAAGAGTTAACCCCACTAATAAAAATAAATAGTGAAGATGAAAATGATATAATAGAATATTAGGAGTATGAAGAAGATCCCTAAAAAATATTTATTAAGGAATTAACAAGTTGTTATAGTCCTCAATTTTTGTAATACGAGAAATAAAATTAAGTAGAAGTAACGAGGAATGTAAGGATGCTTTTTTAAAAAATTGGAAGATGGGTGATTGTTCAGCATTTTCTTCCATAGGAACTCTAGGACGTATTGTAACAATATCATACTAATGCAAATGAGATTGACAATTAGTAGAAGTAAAAAGTAATTGGGTTGATAGATTATTTTGTAGAAAAGAGAAAAACATCAAAGTTGATGTTGTAAATGTATATGCTCCAGCTATAGTTACTCCTAGTGAAATATGTTATAAGGATCTTTACTGTCGGCAATTTTACACCATGCCACATTAAAATCTTGATGAAATTTTGTTGAATAGTTTTTTATTGTAAAAGCAAAAAAATATATTCAATTGATGTTGCAGTATTTTGTCCAGTATAATGTGTTGCAGTTTATTATGTTAGAAATTTATTTCTATTTTCGTGGGTTTTATATTTTAAAATAATGGATGTTATAAGGAAAAATGGTTGTGGAAAATGGTGGGTAAAATCAGTTGAAATTGCCTAAAGACGTCAACAAAAATAGTGCCTAAAGACTAAGGGTAAAGTAGACATAACAACCTTTTCACCCCAAGTGAAGGGCGAAAACCCTTGTCGCCCTTCCCTGGGGTGAAGACATCCTTATTTTCTTGAAAGCTTCACTGTCGAGTAAAGGGAAGAGAAAAAATGCATTCACCCCAAAAGTGGGGTAAAAAACCCATTCACCCCACTTTGGGGTGAATGTAAATTTGAAAGAAGAAAAAAATGTTAAGTCGGAAAATATGACTTCACCCCAAGTGAGGGGCGAAATTCCCTTTCGCTCCTCATTAGGGTGGAAATACATTGAAAGGAAAGGATCGTGGTGGGTTCAAAGTTGAGGTGTTATGGAATTTAAAAGAAGTACGTTCACCTTTGGTACATTCACCCCAAAGGTGAGGTGAAAGAATAATTCACCCCTCCTTGGGGCGAACATTATAAAAAATGAGCAACAATTCACCCAATCAGTGTGTGGAAAACTCAACTGGGATTTCACCCCCAGGTGAGATGTGAAACTCCCTTTTTCCCCTCCACAGGGTGAAATCCCAGTAGTGATGAATTCAAATATGTTGCACCATGGGTCCCACTAAGGTATTGTTCACAAAGACAAAACAATAATGATTTTTCCCTCACTTCAAGAGAATGTCCAACAAATGCAACAAGGTTCAAATTTACAATATTGAAAATTTAAGGCTCTTTCACCCCAAGAGAGTGGTAAAATTACCTTTTGCCCCTCTCTAAGGTGAAAGCATATGGGAAATAAGAATGTTGTGGACCCCATAGTGGCACGTATTGAAAAAGGAATTTTTAATGGTTTCGCCCCTAGTGAGGGGTGAAAATACCATTTGCCCCTCCTTGGGACAAACGTATATTACAAAGTTAAAAATAGTTTCTAAAGGAAGTAGCCAACAAAAATTTCACCCTAGGTGAGAGGCAAAAGTCCCATTCACCCCTCCCTGGGGTGAAATAACATGAAGATGGATAGAAGCGTCGAAAATGAAAACAAAGGCATGTAAAAGGTGTTTCACTCAAATTTTCTCAAGGGTGATTGTTGTTATGATTATGAGGCAAATGTGATACTTTAGTTTTTAAATGAATCAAGTTGTGGATTGTGTATTGGGTAAATTTATATGGAGTAATGCAAAGTGTGACTCAGAGGTGTAAGTTGAGAGAAATTATAAAAAACAATGCTTTGTGGGTGTTCTCTCCATTGGGAAGTGTGGATAAGAAGGAAGTAAAGAAATTTAAATAGAGAAATTTTTCCCATATTCACCTGTTGCTTCATTTTGGGAAAAATCAATTTCAAGAATCAAAAAGATTTTTCAAAGATGCTTGGACCAAAAAATGGTGAGAATTTAATGATTGAGGCAAAGAGTGACTACATTGTTGATTTCATGCTGAAAAGGATGAAAGATTAAATATCACTAGATGATCTTCATGAATTCCAATACATTTTGGACAAGGGAAAATTTCCAAGGAATAATGGAGGTATCAAGTCAACAACCATATTTGCAGTTTTCTATGCACCAACACCCAAACTTGCTGATTTCTCAAGAATTTCCCTTTAAAGATGGATTACCACTACAAAAGAAATATTTTCGAGGATTTTTGAGGAGAAGATTCCTCTTTCCAGTTCTTGATCTAGGGATATTTTTATTTTGTGTATTAAATGAACAAAGGCGAAAACCTCTATAAATACTAGATATTTTCAATGTAAAAATGAGGATAGACACTGCAAAAAAACACTTCAATTTTTCTATGTAAATAGAAAGATCCTGGCTTTTGATTTTGTGAATTTTTTTTTAGTGTGATTTCTTTCTACTCTAAAGAATTTCTATTTTCTATTCATGTTCATTATCTGCTAATTTTAAATTTTGTATCTGGATTTGAACACTGTTGGTGAGGGAGTGAGTACTAGAATGCAACTCTAGAAGTTATTTCCACGAAATTGTAGGCCTTATTTCTATTCTATGTTTCTATAATGCTTGATTCGAATTCCTACTACTAGTTTATCCCCAATCCTACATCTTCTGGCATGTAGCTATATTTCCTATTTCTTTACATTATTTTTATTTCTTTCCTACAACTTAAACCAGTGTAGGATTAGTAAGGGATCCAACCCTCTCTAGAGATTGTCTCAAAGGACATTTATTTCCTTTTACCTTTCAATGTTGGCCATGTCTAGGATGCACAAACACATGTTTTATATTTTAGTCATATATTTGACCAACAATTTTTGGTACGCCTTGTGGGACTTTTAAGTCTCATATTGAGCAATATATGCAATATTAAGGTTTGATGTTCACCTATGTATTATTAAATTTGAACATCTGGTGACTCAGCTATACCCAGAATCCTTTGAATGCAAAGTTGGTGAAATTTGTACTTCATGATCACAAGATTAAAGATCAAAATATTGAAAACCCTGTTGTGTTATTTAAGTTTGACACCCAAAAATTAGGATAACACCATAGGCTATTCACATTGATTCCAACATCACCCGTGATATATTTACAGATAGCTGGTGTGTTTTATGTGCCTTCAAGTCTAGCTAGTACTGCTACTAGCGTTACACCTCCTCAAACTCACACATTGATTAATATGGCTTAAAATCCACCACAATAGCCATCAAGGTAGTTCCCAGCATGGAATAGCTCAGGAACCTTGAATCTACAAGCATAAATCTAGTTCCTAAAGCAACATGAAGACTTTTCCTACTTATGATGGTACAAGTAAGATTTATTACGAGCACATCCAAGATATGGCTTCTTTGGCGACAATCCATGACATTGTAGATGAATATATTATGGTATGGTTGCTCATGTTGTCCCTCAGAGGGAATTTGTTGTACTAGTACCAATATTTGCCACCCGCTACTATCACCACATAGGACCAGTTGGTGTAATTGTTTATTCAAAACTTTCATGAGCAAGCTGACCCTTTTTCTTTGCTACACTAATTTACAAATATCCAAAGACATATGTAGGAAAAAATAGTGGATTTAATTGTCAGGTTTGATCGAAGTTGGCAAAGATTTCCTGATGGTATTTGGCCCACTCATGAGCAAGCCATGTTTTACTATCTTTGAGCTTTCAACTCTGACATTGGTATGTCAGTTAAATAGGAAAATGTCAATACGTTTCCATAGTTGTACATGCAAGCACAAAATATTGAGGTAGATCTAATTACCATAGGTAAGCTTCCTCTGAAGGTAACAATATCCATTCTTCCTAATATTCCACAATATATGTACTCTAGTGCATTTTCATAGCCTATACCTTCTATATATCCTATTCCTTCATGGAGCTAAAATCCGCCTTAAATCACTCCGGTTTTTGTTCCACAACTTCCTACTCCAAATGTTCCAAAATTACCCATACTAGTTGTTTTGTAGTTTCTAGCCCCAGTTCCATTCCCAGCATTGCCTACTCCACCAGTACCTCTACCTTTTCTAGCACGTCCTGCACTATCAAATTTTGATTTCTACATGAAAATATTATAGGAGATGCAATCACTAAAATTAATAGTGAGGATAATGTTGAATGAAATTACATCCATTAATAAGAAGTAATATGAGGTTGAATTTTGATCAAGAAGGTTTCAAACACCGTCGATTTCCAGAGAGCATCCAAATACTAGCAAAGGTCCTGAAAGAAACATAATTATATTGGCAAATGAAGAAGCTAGTACATTGGAGCAAGCATATTGGTGTTCTACCTATAATGATCCTTATGGTAAAGATATGTGCATGGTTCATTTGAACTATGTACAAAAATTAATAGAAAGTTCTACCAGTGGACAAATTAATATGATAACAGAATTTGATCATAATTTTATGGTCCTCTCCTTGGAGCAAGTTTTAGTTCTTACAAGGGCTAGAAAAAAGCCGATGACTATTGATCCAATAGAAATGGAGCCGCTAAAAGTCCCTACTGAACAAAATATACAAGATGAGGAGGCAAAACCACAAGTGAAAGCACCTGGTGCAACAATTAAGCAACAAGATTCTATCTTGTTGAAGGACCTAATACCCAAATAAATCTCAATAGAAGTTGTAGGTAAAAGCATCAACTTCACAACCTACTGCCACTCAAGTACAAAGTGAAGCAAAAGAACAAGCTAAAGAGCACCTCAAGTACCCATAATTGACCAAACAACAAAGGGTATAAGATACTCAATAGTACAAAAATAAATATGAGCCAACTAGTTAATAAAAGGGCTCTGGTACTTCGGATTATAATATTATTGAGAAAATAAAGAAAATTCCTACAAAGGTGAGTTTGTATGATGCATTGTAGTTACCTGGACAAGTCGATCTATTGCAAGAGTCTCTCAATTCTATGAAAGATAAAAAGAAAAGTCCCATCCAAATGGTGTTAGTGTGGACATTAAAAAATTCTACCATTGGTAATAATATACCACCTCCATTCTATCTATCTCTTAGAATGAAAGGATGGTTCATGCATAATTATATGATCAACTCCGGTGCTACGACTACTATCATTCCAAAGGCAGTATGTGAAGTCATGAAAATGGAGTACACAAGAAGTAGCTCGGGCATCTTACATTTGGATGGGACCCTAGTCAAAATGTTGGGTGTGATCAAATATATTCCCATTGTTCTGCATAGCATGCCGCATATCACCGTTATTCAAGATGTGGTTGTAGTTGACCTGAAACCATATTTTGGCATGTATATTTTGAGAAAATTTATAGCCAAGCTAGGAGGATATATTTCCTTGGAATTTTCACATTTGGATTTTCCATTTAAGGGAAGGAGAATCCTGATTTATAATGAAAAACCTTTCACTTTTCACATAGAGAGAATTGAGGAAGAGGAAAAGCCCACTGGTACAGTTAACATGATGGAACAAGAACTACAAGAAGTGGACTTGATGAGATCCAACTAGAATATGAATTCTCATTGATGGTTTTTAATGCAATGGTGGAGATCGATATTGGTTGTTACACCATAACCAAACCTGAATAGATTGAAGCAAAAGATTTTGATTCCCAAGACCCCATCTCCGATAAATTATGGAAATTATATTTCGATGGTGCAAGATACAAGAATAACACAGGATCCATAATTGTTATTATTTCTCCTTTGGGGTTACGGAAAACCTACTCATATCAGTTAACCTAGAGCTACACAAATAATGTTGTCGAATATGAAGCATTATGCCTTGGTCTGAAAAGAACATAGAAATTGGGAATCAAATAATTGTAGATTTTTGGAGATTTTAAGCTTATTTTTAATCAAAATACAAACAAATGTGTGTCAAACAAACACTATTTAAAGGCCTACCATAACAAGGTATGGTATTTGTTTGAGTCTTTTACAAAAATAAATGTTCAAGCAATTTTATGAGAGCAGAACAAACATGCAAACATCTTGGCTTCCCTTGGTGCTAATTTCTCTCTCGTAGAGCAAGTGATCAGGAGACCAAAGACCGTGAGGATGATTTATAGACCTTCGGTCCCCGATAAAAATATCTATTAGCTGGTGTTCGATAGTGATGAAAAAATAGTTAATTTATTGATTAAGGAAGCTACTGGTGCAGAAGAAAGAATATTGGTCGAAGAGGAAATGGAAGGAATGATTCAACTGAAGAATAACCACATTCCTATGGGACTGATTTAACTTGAGAGCTTGTTTGATCAAAATGATAGCATAGAGAAACATAATATCAAGGTGGACATGAAGGGGTATAGGGAAATGCAGTTGGATCCTGAAAAATTTATCAAATTCAGAAATGATTGTACATCAGAGGAACTCGAGGATATTAAGAATATGTGTTAGAAGTTTCCTAACTTCATCACCTGGGGCTACCATAATATAAAATGATATGACAAAAATGTAATCCAGCATACCATCAAGTTGCAATAAGGGGTGAAGCCTTTTTGGTAGATTCATTATCATGTTAATCCAAAAATTGAAGTTCTTATGAAACAAAGGTTCTAAAAATACTAGAGGTAACAATAATTTATCCTATCAAGCACTCAACGTGGGTGGTGAATTTGGTTCCAGTTCGGAGGAAAAATGGAGATATTTCCATGTGCGTGGACTTTCGGAATTTGAACCAAGCATCTTTGGAATATCACTATCCCCTACCACAAATTGATCATATTTTGAGCATAGATATTTTCATTGTTGGATGGTTTCTCTGGTTACAACCAAATCTAAGTGAAATATGAGGACCAACACAAAATGATATTTACTACAAATTGGGGCACCTTCACCTATCAAAGGATGCCATTTGATCTTTCCAATGCTGGTGCCATCTTTCAAAGAGCTATGGATGTCACTTTCGATGAGTTATTGAATTATATTATTGTAATTTATCTTGATGACATGACTTCTCACATCGTAGGGAAGAACATGTTTCTCATATAAGAAAAGTGTTTGAAAATTATCAAGAATTTAGAATTTCCATTAACCCGAAGAAATCTATTTTCACTATCAAAAAGGAAAAACTCTTGGGACATGTGGTTTCACAAGAAGGATTGATGATTTATCCTATGAGAGCCAAAGCACTTTTAAAATTACCATTTTCAGTTAAAAAGAAGGATCTACATTCATTCTTTGGCTAGATCAATTTCATTCAAAAATTCATAGTCGATTTTGAAAGCACGAGATTCCGGTCAAAGGAAACACTAATTATGCAATGTAAGACGAAATGTAACGCTTTAACCTTATGCACCAAAACAAAGGAAAGAGACAATTTGGAAAGGAAAGAAAAGATGTAAAGAAATCACAGCCCTCTTTATTCAAATATCTTATCCTCGGTTACATAGACGTCTCCTCCCTTTTTAGGGGCTAGGAGCGTTAAATTTGTCTTTGTTACAATGTGTGACTTAGTCTTCCTCCTTCCGCGTGCCCACGATTGCAATGGGCGGGCCAAGATGATGCCGTCGCTGATGTCGATGAGTTCTTAACCTCCGCTGCTTCTCCTGCGAACAAAGAAACAACCAAGATGTCAGTAGCATCTGCCGCAAATGAAAAGTGTTTGTTCTCTAAAACTAACGAAATATGCATGTAAACATTTGCATGAAACAGTAATTACAGTGAGTCCAAATGGCTTCAAAACTTGACGAGAAGATAAGAAAAGTTACCAGAAGGCCACTTGCCACGAGACAGCTGGCCAATCTACCTTCAAGCTGGAATTCGTCCCCTAGGCAGGACGAATTCTGACTGCAATTCGTCCCTGGGTGGGACGAATTCTTCGTGTTGAAGAAACCGACCTACTTGCTTGCTCCAATGTCGGATCCCGAGACCTGCAAAACGCCTGCAAACAGGGGGGTTATGTAATTGGGGCCATTTTGGGACGACCCAGATGGTCGGATTCTCCCAATTTGGCCTCCACCCTCGGGAATTTGACCTCGACACCTGCAAGTCAGCGAAACAACAAAGCAACACAAAACATACTAGAATCTGACCAAAAGTTACAAAATTGCAGCTATGGGTTAATCAAACCTAATAACACAAAATGCAATCTAAAAAGTAATCTAAAATGCTCTAAAACTTAAAATAGGACTTGGGAGGTGCGGGGGTGCCCAAGTGGGCCTCCCACCGTTGGCACTTGATTTTGGAGCCAATCCACGAGGGATGGGCCCAAAACCTCTTAGGATTGGGGGGTCGGCGAATTGGTTGGTTCAGGTGTCCATGTGTTGGATTTGGGTCGGGTTCGAGCTTCCAAAGGCCACCCAACAACCTCCCTTGCAAAAGAGATTGGTGGATGTGGGAAGGTGAACCAAAAGGGATGCAAGTGGGTCTTCAACTCGGCAGACACTTCGTTGCTTGAAAACTCCTTCAACTTTGTATATTTTGGGTGAGAAAAGTCCCACCTTTTATAGACCCATGGGGTCTCTTTTGGGAGGGAAGCACAAATGCCATGTGTTGGTCATAGGCGCCATGTGGCAGTCTTGTCTTCCCATGAGGGAGGGGAGTCCTCCATTGACTTGAGCTTTGATAAATGCCTTTTGTGACGGTCTTCTAACGGCCCCTCTGTCCACCTACACACGCGTGCAAGGCAGGAGTCATTAACTGACTATTCTGGGCTGCCACTTGGCACCATTTGTCTTTTTGCCCGTTAAGCTTAGAATTCGTCCCACCCAGGGACGGATTCAGAATTCATCCTGGGGTGGGACGGATTCTATTTTGAATTCGTCCCTGGGTGAGACGAATCTGGGCAAAGTGTCCAAGTGTGCCAAATTGCTTCTTGACCTTACAAAATTGCTATGAAAGTGGTTAAGACCACTTGTTTAACCTCTGAGGGCTGCCCTAGGGGCTGTGTTTGTCAAAGCGATCAGTGTTTGCGGTCACATAATCGGATTGGTGCTGTTTTGGTGTCTACGAGATGCCCCTTTTTGGGAAGCGACTGCGGGTGACGTGAGTCTTGAGCAAAAATAGATAACCAAAGCACTAATGATTAGGGTTTCTTGGTAACCTAACCAACTTTTGATGCCCCAAGTATGGAAAGGGCATGCATTCTTGAATCCTTGCTTATGACGAGCTAAGGAATTTGATTTCAAGTATTAACCTAGTTTTGTTGAGGTGTGACTTGAACTTAGACATTGATCGAGTCATGAACCAGGCAAAGGGCATTTTTATCCTCAGGGGGAACCTTGTGTTCATGATTCACGAAATGCCAAGTGTTTGATTGATTTGATTGTTGCTTGTTTACTGCCCCAAGCAGGAGCGTGATTGTCTTTGTCAATGATTCTTTGAATGCATGTCATTTTCCTTAATTGGGTGTGTGATTGTTGGTTGGTGACTAAGTGTGACTACCCCCTCAAGCGACGAATCGATGAGGGAATGACCTTCGTGAGAGAAGCGACGAGTCGCTTGACCCAAGATGACTTGTGCAGGGGTGCCTTTAGAGGGTTTACCGTTAAGCGTGTGCAATTTTTCCAACATTTGGACCTATTTTTGGTGGGTGTTAACCCTTTTGGTGATGCCGTAATGAGGTGAAATCATCGAAAATCTAACTTCCCGTGGAGCGGTCCGGCTATTGTAGCCTTCTTGGGGAAGTAGGAGAGCGATAATTTGGACCTCGACATCAATTTTATTTGCCTAGAGGTTAAGTGCAAGAGCACTTATGTCTGGCAATGTTTTTCTGTATTTTTGTTGAATTTTGTACTATTTTTGAGTGGGCTTTGACCCTTTTGGTGATGTCGTTTGGGGATGAAATTGTCTAAAATCCATCTTCCCGTGGAGCGGTCCGGCTATGGTAGCCTTCTTAGGGAGTATGATAGTGACAATTTGTGACTCCAATGTTGATTTTGTATGCCCTTGTTGTCAGGTGCAGTAGCAATCCTGTCGGGCAATTTTATTGTCTGTTTTTAGTGCATTTTTAGTCATTTTTGTTGATTTTTTTTGTGCTGGCCTGAATTCGTCCCTGGGTGGGACGAATTCCAGCTGGAGAATTCGTCCCTGGGTGGGACGAGCGCTGATCAGAGCGCTCGTCCCAGTCAAGGACGAATTCCAATGCAAAAGGCCTATTTAATGGCCAAAACTTGATTTTGGGCTCATTTGTGTCATTTTTTTCTTGCGATTTTGGAGCTCTGGGAGGAGGAGGTAATTCTGCGAAGCGAAGTGCTACTGGAATTCTCTCTGCCATCATGAGTGCACAAACTGGTTCGAGCGGCGGAGCCGAGGCGAGACCTGTAAGTGACCCTAGAGTTTATTTTGCTTTTATTTAATGCATTGTTTTTGTGTTGACGCTTTTCAAAACTTTAATATTTTTTTTGTGATGTTTTTGTTTAACATTTAAGGTTAGAAACCCTAGAACTGAAAATTTGATCTTTTTATTTTTTTTTTTTTTTGCAGGTTGTTAGGAGCCGGTACCGTGTACCCGCTGCATTTACTGAGGCGCGGTTGGCATTGACCGATGATGACTGGGAATGGCTTGATGCCCTTGGGCTCAAGCAGGTGGCTCGGCTGGAGCATGTGGTTTCGGATCGAGGCCTATCGTGGCCACGATCAAGCTTTGGGATCCATGGACCAATACTTTCCATCTCCCGATAGGGGAGATGATTGTGACTCTTGAGGACGTCTATCGGTTACTTCGGATTCCGATAGATGGTCCGCCTATTAGGACATCTCTGTTTGATCGGCGGACTGCTATACTTACGAGATGTTTTGGGCATGGGGGCAGCTGGGTGTAGCAGACCCAGTGGAGACAGCCGAGGTGGATTGCCAGGCTGGCGGGATTTTGGTTAGCTGGTGGAAGGAGAGGGGGGTGTTAGGAGTGAGGCACGCATTCTTGATGGGCCTCATTTCTAACATTCTTCTCCCTGATTCGTTAGGCGCGAGGTTCCCGTGGAACCTGCTTGGATTTGGTGTGGCAGTTGGCAGAGTGCTCGATAGAGGCACCATTGATTACGAGATGGGGACGAGACTTTGTTGGCACGGCTCTACGGGGAGGCTGTACGGGGTCCGCTGTCGACAGCGGAAGGGTGTCGATTGCGGTTTTTTGTTGCGGTCGTTGGGGTTGGCGGCACATAGGCTGTTGAGAGGCCTACGGGTTACCGTGGATGACTCGGGCGGTGATGGAGGATGAGGAGATTGGTTATGCAGCTTTGTGGCGACGGTCTACGGAGCAGGGGCAGAGTCGGCGATGGGCAGGTGCCGTTGAGCACTACATTGATGCCTTTTCTCGGCTCACTCTAGGGGAGGTGTTTTGGCGTCCCTATCGGGATCCAGCTTGGCCTGAGGCTGGAGAGTGGCTCCGACGGGTACGGAGGGAGCGATGGTTGGTCGGGCGGCACGGGACGGAGCATGAGTTCTTTCCATACCGTCGGGTTACACGACAGTTTGGGGTGCGCCAGGGGTTGCCTGGTGAGCCCGTAGGCTATCGGCGTCGGGGAGATGAGAGGGATCTGGAGCCACCGGTCACCGTGCCATTGGGCGAGGAGTCGGATGCGGTGATTGAGGTCCCGGATGTGGATGACGTCGGTACTACCACTGAGTATGACTCGTGGTGGGTATTGCGGCGCTGGAGAGGAGAGGGGCCACTGGGAGGCGCGGAGGCGGCAGTGGAGGATGCTGAGGCGGCAGGGGGTGATTGGGGGGGCCGTTGGATGATGCGAGATATGGTGGATGTGGGAGATGAGGATGTGGGCTTGGGTGTTCCGGAGCGGCCGGACATGCAGGATGTGGAGGAGCAGTTGGAGCCGAAGCGGGCTACTATCCCCGTGAGTCCTATGCGTCCAGCAGATAGAGAGGAGGTGGGGTCGGATGTAGGCGTTGAGGTTGCATGACTTACAGAGCTGCTGCGGATGCAGGATCTAGAGAGGGATCTTCTACGGGCTCAGTTGGCAGAGCGGGATAGAGTTTTGGTGCAGCGCGATGATGCATTGTCTATCTATCATCGGCGAGAGGCGAGTGGTGTCATCGTACCGGATAGACTTGGAGAGGGAGGTCATCCGCCTTGGCGGGCGGCTTCCCGAGCCTTCGATCAGTAGATCTTCTCGACGGACGAGGGATAGTTTGACTGAGCAGTCAGCATCATCTCGTCGCAGGCGGTTAGATGAGGGGGGGTAGCAGGCATGATGCGGGGGCTAGTAGTAGCCGCCCTGCAGGGTCCCGTGGGACCCACACCACGGGGGGTAGTTCCCGTCGCACCGATCCTGCGTGATCATGGTGGTCGACGCCTTAGGTTGGGTTCTTGGATATGATTGCGGGGTCTGAGGACCGGTTTTGTAGCCTGCGGGCATCTTTTTGACGATATATATATATATATATATCGGTTTTATTTTTGGTTTTGTACATGTGATGATGTGATTTTTTTTTTTGTTATGCATGTTTATTTATTTTGATGAATGCAGATGTTATGATAAATGTATATGTTTTTGATGTCTATGTGATATGCGAGGTGAAATGGATGAATGACATTTGTGATGATTGCACTCTTGGCTGTTTAAGAAGCTCTTTATTTACATGGTTTTTCTTTTTTTGTATTTTTTGATGGTATCATAAAGATGATAAGTAGCGCAGATGGTTTTGGGATGAATGTAAGATTTTTTGAGATTCAGTCAGTTTTAACTCACTATCCATGACTGTACTTTATCTTACAAGACTTTTTGAACAAGGTATGAATCGGACCTATTTTTGACCAAGTTATTTAACATCCCTGTGTGTGCAATTGAGTTCATTTAGTGGTATTTGTTAGGATACCGCCAGTGCCAGATGGGCTTTCAACCGAACCTGTACTGAGGATCACCTAATTAGCTCCACGAATTCCTTTGTTGTATGTACTAAGATTAATCTGCGGTGTAATCCGGGATGCCATAAGCTAGCTCATCCACATGCAAACATTGATCTGTACGCAAGTTAATGTGACAGATATATCGTCATGCGGGAGGTTTACTTCCATTACCGATAGGCTATCAACCAAATTGGTGCTGAAGCTTGCCTTATGACCTATAGAATCTTTGAGAGTTCCGGGGATTCAAGGTCAACTCCCTTCTTTTCTTCAATTGTATTGGGATACTTGCTCATTGTAGTGATGAGATCACTGTTTATTTTGATTTGTTTTTCTTTCGAGCAAGGGATTGGGGATATGGAGTGACGAAAATCACTGTTGTTTGTGCCTTTTGATGTGTGCACTATAGTTTGTCAAATTTGGAGTTTTGACATTTTGCAAATTTTTTGTGTTTTGCAACTGTTGAGAACTTTAGGGATTCTTAGGGAATTGGGTAGGGAGGATGCTTGTCCTTTTGCCAACTCTCAGCATTCTAGGGGTCATTCGCACAGGGGGATGAGCAAGATAACCGTTTCGCTTGTGGTGACCTAGATTATTTTGCGAGGTTTCGTCTTTCGTTCACACAATTTGGGAATTTTAGTGTTTTGATTTGTGTTGGGATGTTACGTAACAAGGTGTATTTCAAGTATGACTCTACCTTCGTAAAATATGTTCGACTTGATACACTACATGGCTAAAGAGGAAAATGATGACTGAATCACTGAAACTCTTGGTACATTCCCAGACCACTGACTGTAGTGTGGTAAAAGTTATGCTTGGTGTTTTTGTTGTTTTTGATGAATTTTGAGTATGCCTAGAATTGAGATGCAAATCTTTGTTGTTTTTGATGATTTTTGTTGTTTTGTTTTTTTTTTTGAATTTCTTGATTTTTTTTGACCAAGGATTGCGATAATCTTGGAGCTTTTTGGGTTGACCAAGAGATTGCGATAATCCTTGGAGCTTTTTGTATTGACCAAGAGTTGCGATAATCCTTGGAGCTTTTTGGTGACCAAGAGATTGCGATAATCCTTGGAGCATTTTGGGTTGACCAAGAAATTGCGATAATCCTTGGAGCTTTTTGGTTGACCAAGAGATTGCGATAATCCTTGGAGCTTTTTGGTTGACCAAGAGATTGCGATAATCCTTGGAGCTTTTTGGTTGACCAAGAGATTGCGATAATCCTTGGAGCTTTTTGGTTGACCAAGAGATTGCGATAATCCTTGGAGCTTTTTGGGTTGACCAAGAAATTGCGATAATCCTTGGAGCTTTTTGGTTGACCAAGAGATTGCGATAATCCTTGGAGCTTTTTGGGTTGACCAAGAGATTGCGATAATCCTTGGAGCTTTTTTTTTTTTTTGGTATATGGCTTTCTTAGATATGAAATGGTCGCAAATGACTGATATTCAAGGGTTTTGTTTCCTTGATACCGTCAAGAGAAGCTAGCCTGTACGTCTCCGGTCCTATTTTGCTATCAATGACATAAGGACCTAACCAATTTGCCATGAATTTGTCTCTCATATGGGACGGCAAATTAGAGTTTTGTTGGTTTTCCTTCAGAACCAAATCACCAACCCGAAAGTCTCTTAGGTGAACTTTCATGTTGTAAGCTCTCTTAAGCCGCTCTTGATAGATACGTAAGTGCTCGAGAGCATTAACGCGTCGTTCGTCAAGCAACGTAAGTTGGTCTAATCGGGCCTGCCGCGCAGTGTTATCATCGATGAACTCTTGCATTGATATGCGGAGGGAAGGAATTTCCAACTCGAGAGGCATTACTGCCTCTGAGCCATACACTAGTGAAAACGGAGTTGCCCCAGTGGGCGTCCGAATGCTAGTGCGATAAGCCCAAAGGGCAAGTGGGATTTGTATGTGCCAATCCTTATGACTATCTGCGACGGTCTTTTTAAGGATGGCGACTAGCATTTTGTTTGACGCCTCTGCTTGCCCATTTGCTTGCGGATAATAGGGTGTTGAAAAGCTGTGCTGAATTTTGTACTTTGTGGTTAAAGCACGCACGTCTTTGTTCTTGAATGATGGCCCATTATCCGAGATTATTTTGGATGGAATACCAAAACGACATATGATGTAATGCAAAATGAACTCCGCAATGCGGGGTCCTGTCGTAGAGGTTAACGGAATTGCTTCCACCCATTTGGTAAAATATTCTGTGGCCGTTATGATAAACGTGTGACGGCTTGACGATGCAGGGGAGATCTTTCCGATTAGATCGAGGCCCCACTATGAAAATGGCCAAGCAGACTGGACTGTCCGTAGGTCCTGGGAAGGTGCGTGCATTAAATTGGCATGATGTTGACATTTCACGCACCTCTTGACATACGCGCAGCAATCTCGCTCTAAAGATGGCCAATAATAGCCCATGCGAAGAATGCGCTTTGCAATGGCCATACCACTGAAGTGGCCGCCACATGTACCGTCATGCGCTTGGGTGACTGCCCAAGTGGACTCTTGTTGGTCCAAGCAACGAAGAAGAATTCCGTCGTAGCTGCGACGATACAGAATGTCTCCTATCAAGACATATTTTGCCGCTTTCTGTTTGAATGTTCGTTTTGCGGCGTGCGTCAATCCAAAGGGTAGATTACCTAACTTGAGGTAGTCTCTTATGGGTAAATACCAGTCTGTTGATCGGATACCTCGACAGTTTGAACAACCAATCCCTTTTGGAGTTCTTCCCTAACAAATGTTGATTGGGATAGAACTTGTAAGAATAGCGTTGTGTTGCTATTAATGGGAGTGGGGGAGAACAAAGACCCCGGGTTGGCATGTTTCAAATAGTCTCGGATTCGAAAGAACTTATCCGAAGATGGTTCGATCTGGATCATGTGGACTCCTGGCGTCAAGTCTGAGCTTGCGCGCTCCATCGCGGGTTGCGATAAGGTTTTGACCTGAATGGTTGTTATATCACCGAAAAGGTCTTGCGGGATTAGTGACCCCAAGGAGGCCATTGTGTCCGCAAAATGATTCGATGATCGAGGGAGTGCCTCGATGTCATACCACTCAAGTTTTGCCGAGGAATTTATCCACGAGGGCTTTATAGGCCTTTAGAACTGGGCATTTGCATTGATATACCCCTTTGACTTGATTGACGATTAACAGCGAATCACCAAAGATGTTCGGTCTTTTGATGTTCATGGCGATTGTTGTTTGAAGACCTAGGAGCAAGGCTTCATATTCTGCATTGTTGTTGGTGCACTTGGAAGTTTAATTTAAATGACGAGGGGCATTGGAGCGCCCTGCGGTGTGAAGAATACAATTCTGCGCCACCACCTTGCTCGCATTTAGAACCATCAAAAAATAAGGTTATGTCGGCTCGAGACTCAGGCTCTTCAGAATCTGGCGATTACGAGACATGGAAGACCCCATCATCGGGTAGTTCTATGACTAGAGGCTGATCGTCTTCAAGAGGAGCCTCTGCTAGTTGATCGGCTATGACTTGTCCTTTTATAGATTTTTGCCCAATAAACTCAATGTCAAATTCCGTCAACAACATGATCCATTTCGCCGTGCGACTACTATGATAAGTACGACTCATCATGTATCGCAATGGATTCTCCTTAGACACAACATACGTAGTGTTGCTCGGCATGTAGTGGCGTAGCCTTTTGGTAGCAAACACCACCGCCAAGCAGAGTTTTTCAACGTATGCATAGTTAAGTTCGTAACTGACCAGGGTGCGGCTAAGATAGTAAGTAGCCTATTCTTTGTGAAGTTCATTCTTTTGGGCTAGCATTGCGCCCAGTGCCACCTCAGTAGCTGAGATGTATAAGTAGAACGGCACACCTGGTCTAGGTGGTGCCAATACTGGCGGCGAAGCCAAGTATTGTTTGATTTCGTCAAAGGCTGACTGGCACTCGTCATCCCAATGAAATGTGACCCCCTTGTGCAATAATTTGTTCATTGGTCGGCATTTGTCAGATAATTGCGCTATGAAGCGTTTAATCGACGCGACCTTTCCTTGCAGACTTCTGAGTTGCTTGATAGTGGTTGGGGGAGCCATTTCAAGGATTGCCTTGACTTTGTTTGGGTCCACTTCGATGCCTCTCTTTGAGACTATAAAACCCAAGAGTTTTCCAGATGTGACGCCGAACACGCACTTCTTGGGATTCGGTCGACCTTATGCTCTATGAGGCGATCGAGAATCTTGCTTAAGTCACCGAGATGATCTGAGCGCAAGAGAGACTTGGCTAACAAATCATCCATGTAATCTTCCAAAGTTTTGTGCATGTAATCATGGAAGATATACGTCATAGCACGTTGGTATGTAGCGCCAGCATTTTTAAGGCCAAAAGGCATGACCTTATAGCAAAATGTCCCCCAAGGCGTTGTGAATGCCGTTTTGAGTTGGTCTTCAGGATTGATACGAATTTGATTGTATCCTGAGAAACCATCCATTAGGGAGAGCATTTCGTGACCTGCTGTAGCGTCTACCAATGCGTCGATGCTTGGCAAGGGGAAATCATCCTTAGGACTCGCTTTGTTTAGGTCTCGAAAGTCGGTGCATATGCGAATCCTCCCGTCGGGCTTCTTGACGGGAACCATGTTGGACAACCATGGCGGATAATCCACGCGAGATGACAAATTGTGCATCCAACGGCTTTTGCAATTCGTCTTTGACCATCAAGGCCACTTGTTGGGTGCATCTTTCTTAGTTTTTGCTTTACAGGCTTGATTTTCGGATCAAGCGTTAAATTGTGCATGACTAGCTGCGGGTCTAGCCCTGGCATATCTTTGTACGACCATGCAAAAACCTCCTTCTTTTCTTTAAGAAGGGCAATGTAATCGGCTTGCTCCTCGGGGGAAAGGCTTACCCCCAACTTGAGAATCCGTGGATTCATTGGATCTGTGCCGATGTCTACGTCAGTCGTCTCCTCGACTGACATGTGGGATCCGTCCTCCAAGCGATGTGGAGTTGGGATTAAATGGATATCATCAGGTGAGTTAAGATCTACGTTTGGAACCTCGGGTCCCTCTTCAGCTTGAAAAATATCTCGAGTTGTCCTTGGGGTAAAATGAAGCATTTCATCGAAAGGCCAGTACTACGATGGTGACAATGGTGAATTGACGCGATCCCAATCGATGGCATCCATGTCTAGATGCAATGACCATGATGGATCGGTCGGATTGCGGATGGGTGCGGTCAAATCAATGGAGATCATGTGGATGGAATGAATTTGGTCTCCGAGAACCGCGGGTGTGATGACTTGATTCTTTTAGATGTTCCCTATACTATGGATCTGGCTCTACGGGAACGGGCACGAATGGATCCTCTCTAGGTGCAAATTCATCTCTATGTGTGAAAAGGAAGGCGGGGTCTTCCCTTGGCACTGTTGTCATGATGGGATCTCGAGGTGGACGATGCTCATCTTGAATTTGGAGCCATAGGCCTAACACTTGGTCCCACCTCGCTGGGTCTACGTGCCATTCATGTCCTAACCGTATACCCATTTGTCCCATTAGATCTTCATGAGTTAGAGCGCGGTGATGTCGTCGCGCATGTCTGAGATAGTCCATTTCAGTTTCGTCTTCTGAATCGCTTTCATAGATCCAAAATTGTTCATCCTCTTCAACATCTGTTGCTTGCGATGTTGAGGACTCTTCCTGTTCCAGTGAATTAATCTGGTCCCATTGCGGTTGTTCCACTCTTAGTGGAGGGACCTGATTCTTTTGAGGCTGTGTTATTTCATCTGGAACCTCTAAGGGGAACAGTTTCAGAAAAATGTCCGGAAGCCGTTGTTGTTCTCTTTGAGGATTGCTCTCCGAACTTTCACCTCTCTCTAGCAAAGGAGAGGGATTATTGCTATTTCCGGGGGTGTTTGTAGACCATGGGAGATAATCCCCTAATGTGTATTCTGTGTTTGGATTGGCGTACGGGTCTTGTGCCAATCCCCCCTTGTTGCCTATTTCTAGGCCTTGCATATTTTCAACCAAGATGTCTAATGGCAGGGGATGGTTGAACCCTACCCTGACTTGTCATATGGCATATGATATCTTGGTTGGCAAAGGATCCGCATCCCTTGCTCATATCTGCCTAGCCCATACCCATGCCAATTGCATTGTTCGAGATATTTTAGGGCAAATTTTGGGTTCGACAGATAATTGATGTTTTCGACAAAAGGCTCTTCATCTGTTTCCTTTTGTTGGCATGGTTCGAGACCATGATCAAGGCCCCCATACACAAAATTCGTCTGGTTGGGAGGGTAGCCTAGTGGAACAATTGTCCCTATGGGAAGGCGAGGTCTTCCCATGTCCTGCACTGACTCCAATGTGGGGGTTGCCACAACGTTTTGCACTAAGTACTCCCCCAGGCCCGTACTGGCCATCTCAATAGTGATTGTTGATGATTGGGTAGGAGGAAACGGTAGTCCTTCCTGAGTCCATTCCATGTTTGGTTGTTCAGGAGTCTTGGTTTGTGTTGTGTTGGGTGTTTCCTCTGTTGATATCGTTGAAATCGTGGGCAACCCCTCTTCTAGAGGCTTAACCTCTTCCATGATTTGCTTTCCCTTGTCCTTCTGTTGGGCCACGGTAGGTGGCGTTGATGATGAAGGAGTAGGTGATGAAGTCTCACCTGGCTGGGATTTTGCCTTGTTGGCCACCAGTGGTGCCTGCGGTATTGGACCCTGTTTAGATGGATTTAATTGAAAATCCAAATGCGTTGATGGGAGGGTCGATTGAGGTATGAATTGTACCGCATTGCAATACTTGAAGGGCTCTAAGTCCATTGGGACTACATGTATTTGCCCTTCATAGGCATACTTCAAGCAATGGTGTGCGATCGAGGGGACACACTTCATGTCCACGATCCAAGGCCACCCTAGCAGTATATTATAAGCCATTTCGCCTTCCAGCACATGGCACAGTGTGGGTATTGACTTTTGTCCTACCTGGATAGGCAGAACAACCGTGCCGATTGTCGAGCAAATTGCATCGTTAAAAGCTCGCAGTGTGTACGTGGAGGCGGTGATGTGAGAGGCTGGCAGTTTTAAATGTTTCAACGCTGCGGTGGTTATAATGTTACTGGACGAGCCAGTATCTATCGGCACTCTCTTGTACGGGATCCCGTTGACCCGCGCGATAACGTGCGGGGGTGGATCCGGCATGTCATTTGATATCGTTTTGACCTCGTCTTCTCTGAATGTGATGACGGGCTCCGTACATTGTTTCACATGTCCCACGAAGGCGTTGAAAGAATTTGCTTCGTGGGGTTGTACTTCAATGGATTTTAAAATGTCCATAAGAGCTTCTCTATGGGGAGCTGATTGTTGAATAAGCTCGTAGATGGACAGCCTAGCCGACGTGGTCCGCAAACTCTGCGTGAGTTTGGTTCGTATCGTGACCTCAGGTCTAGGCGGAGGTAACTGCGTTGGGCGTTGTTGAGGCTGCGATGTCGACGGAACTTCCCTCGCGGCTACCTCGGGGGCAACTAATGGGTATCTTCTGTTCCTTGTTACAATGCTAATCATTCCCACAAATCCTTGCATGGGAAGATCTTGTCGCACCTCGTTAATCTGGAGCGGTTTTGTCTGTGCCTCGTGGGCAGGCAAGGGGTCCTTGAATACCCCCATTTGTTGGTTGTTTGGTGCGATGGGGTTGTCCACGACCAATGTTCTGTTGTCGATCAAATCCTGGACTAGTTCTTTGAATTTCTAGCACCCATTTAGGTCATGTCCTCTGCGCCTATGGAATCTGCAATACAATTCCTCCCTATACCCCCTAGGCTTGGGAATGTTAGGGTCAAAAATTTGGATTTCTGGCAGAGTAACTATATTTGCCGGCGACAAGCGGTCAAATAAGGAGTCCCTAGACTCCACATACAGGGTGAATTGTCGCCTAGGGCGACACTGCTGATACTGCTCCTATCTTCTGTTATCTTTTTCGTAAGCAGGAGGCACTGCCTGGTAGTTAGCCTTTTGAGGCTGCGTTTCTTGCACAGGCACGGGAACATTTATCGCAACTTGGTTGATTGCGGCATGTTGTGGTTGCGTTGTCCCGGTTTTAGTGGTTTTATTCCACTCTTTCTTCTTAGGCTTGGCAATTGCGCCTTCGCCTATCTTAATCTCTTCTATGACTACGGCTTGCGCCAAAGCTTCTTCTAAGCTGTCGTATTGTCACAGTAACAATAGACCAGAGATTGATTTTAAGCAACTTTTTGCGAACATTTGCGTGAGGTCCGACATGGGAGGACGGTAGGGTAACTTAGAAAGCAAAGCTCTCCATCGGTTCCCGTATCGCTGCCATTGTTTCCTCCTCAAATTGTTTAAGGCTAGCAAGATCACTAAGTGATGCCTTCTTCCTTGTGTTGAAGGCGAAACGTTCAAGAAACGCATCTACTAGGCTGATCTAAGTTGCTTATCTTGTGTTTGGGCAGTTGTGTGAACCAATCCGAGGCGGGGCCTGCGAATGTGGTTATGAATGTTCTAAGCAATAATGCGTCATTATCTTGGATGCCGAAGCATTGGCTTAGAAATCGTGTAACGTGTTCCTGTGCGTCCTCTTCACCTTTAAAAATTGCCAATTGAGGCAACTTGAAGTGTTCGGGGTAAAGAGGTGTAGGCACTGAGGGATGCACCGGATTATTGCGGAGTAGACGTAATGTGGGTTTTTGATGCCCAGCAGCTTTTGTCTCCACAGACTCCAAACGCTCCAATAGCGCTTGGTATGCATCGGAAGATTTTATTTCTTCCTCTCTTGTTCGCTCTTGTTGCAAGTTACGGTAAACTGGAGGCCTATGGAGGGGTGGCCGAATGGCATCCTTCCTGCCTTGATGGGGAGTTTCAACATATTCCTCTTCTGGTTCATACTCCTCGTAAAATTCTTGAGGAGTCTCTGGGCGAAACCTATGACCATGATCAAGCTCTTGCTGAAGGTACCCATCATTGTTTCGGGGAGTTGCCTCCCTCTCGAATCTATGAGGTCTTGGAGGCAGAGCTTGACGAGGTCGTGGAGACCTGTCTTGCACCAACGGATTATGCCTCTCATATTGTTCAGCTCTTTGGATGTGAGGGGTTGGCCCCCTCTCAGGTATTTCATAGCGTAACTCATCCGCTTCGCGTTGCATGCGTTCTTTATCCAAGCGGTATTGATACTCTATCTCTTGCTGACTTTGTTTAAGCCGCATGATTTGGGCTTGACGGGTGGTATATCTGGCGACAGCTGGGTCAATTTGATCTACCCTATTTTGTTTAGAAGGTTCAAATGTTCCTCCTATGGGTTTACCTCGGTTTTGATGCTCTAAAATCTCAAGGGGTCGCTTCCCTCTGTCGAGGTAGGCGGTATGTGCTCGAGGTTTTGGCCTCAAGGGGTGATCATGATATCCTGCTGGTGCGGAAATGCAAGGTTCCCGCATTGTTTGTTGCCCTCGAGGAATGCGATGGCTTTCCTCATACTCCCTTTCATGGGTGTAAAGGGGGTGGGCGGAGTTAGGTCGCCCTATGTAAGGAGCCGTGCGCTCCGGATTTGGTCTCTCTGTTCTGATGATAGGTAAAGAAGGGATGCCATATCCACGTTGCCCCTCCAAATGGACGGTGTGCTTGTCTAGCGCTTCATCGCGCGGTGGCCACTCATGCCTAACTTCAAGAGGTGATTCTCTATTTATGTCAAGGTCTACATGTAAGGCATCTTCCCGAAAGGGGCTGCTTTGAATAGGCATACCCCATCGAGGATTATGAATTGGATTCTTTTGTAGGTTAGACCTATAAGGCGGTATGACCAAATCCTCGGGACTGAAGTGAAGGCGACTTGTGCCTACTTTTTGTGTACCTTCTGGAGCTTCTACCCTTGATTGGGCTTGACTGCGGGTGTACACCATTGCGGTGCTTCTATGCTATCTAAATAAGTTTTTATCTCGTTTTATGATTTTTTTTTTTTGTCTACACTAAGCAGAATTAAGCACACACATTCACAAAATCGTGATTATCTCTTTTAAGGATTAATTGGTGTGTCCTAAACTGGTTTAGTGCATTTTGATGTTTTGTTTTGTTTTTGTAGGTTTTGAAGATCGTTTAAATGCATTATGAAGGCTCATATAACTCCCAAAAAGGTAGCCCCTTCAATATACCAACCGAGGCCGATATACCAACCTCTCTATATACCCGCCCTTACGAGAGGGAGACTATAGGTACGTGAGAGCAGAAGGTACGTGGTACGTAGGTGGTACGGAAGGGGGATTGTCCTGTTAATGGCACCTACCATAGAAAACTTATCCTCGCACGCATGGGAATCACCCCAGCGACACTCGGTCTGTCTTCATCAGGATTTACGCCTAACAACAGTTGACAATCGGGAAATGGATGCAAATCAAGCCAAGGTGGTGATGAAATCCACCAATGGTCTTGATCAAGGGCTGAGGTCTTACGACCAGCTCCTTGGTTTAGAATTGTTTCGTGATGTGTGTGGGATTCGTTTTATTCAACAAAAATGAAACAAGCATACATGACTTTTCCTAATGCAATGCAGGACAAGATGAAAACAATCAAAGGAACAGAAACAGAAACAAAAAATATAACAGAGATCATGAAAATCCCTACCTCTTCTCTGCCTGCTCCTGTTGTCTCTGAATTTTTGCTCTAAAAATCTGCAGGCAGGAATTCGTCCCTCTGGGAGACGAATTGCAGAACAAAATTCGTCCCTCCCAGAGACGAATTTGAATTCGTCCTGAGGTCGGACGAATTGCGAGAAAAGAATTCGTCCCTGCCGGAGACGAATAGCGATCTGCAACAAAAAAAATGTACTGTCAAGCACAAACACAAAACTTTGATCGGTTTTACGTGATTTTAAAAACAGGGAACGGAGTCCCACCGTGATCGCCATTGAAAGCACGAGATTTCGGGCAAAGGAAACACTAATTATGCAATGTAAGACGAAATGTAACGCTTTAACCTTATGCACCAAAACAAAGGAAAGAGACAATTTGGAAAGGAAAGAAAAGATGTAAAGAAATCACAGCCCTCTTTATTCAAATATCTTATCCTCGGTTACATAGACGTCTCCTCCCTTTTTAGGGGCTAGGAGCGTTAAATTTGTCATTGTTACAATGTGTGATTTAGTCTTCCTCCTTCCGCGTGCCCACGATTGCAATGGGCGGGCCAAGATGATGCCGCCGCTGATGTCGATGAGTTCTTAACCTCCGCTGCTTCTCCTGCGAACAAAGAAACAACCAAGATGTCAGTAGCATCTGCCGCAAATGAAAAGTGTTTGTTCTCTAAAACTAACGAAATATGCATGTAAACATTTGCACGAAACGATGAATTACGGTGAGTCCAAATGGCTTCAAAACTTGACAGAAGATAAGAAAAGTTACCAGAAGGCCACTGCCATTGAGACAGCTGGCCAATCTACCTTCAACTGGAATTCGTCCCTAGGCAGGACGAATTCGAGCTGCAATTCGTCCCTGGGTGGGACGAATTCTTCTGTGTTGAAGAAACCGACTTGCTGTTGCTCCAATGTCGGATCTCGAGACCTACAAAACGCCTGCAAACAAGGGGGTTATGTAATTGGGGCCATTTTGGGACGACCCAGATGGTCGGATTCTCCCAATTTGGCCTCCACCCTCGGGAATTTGACCTCGACACCTGCAAGTCAGCGAAACAACAAAGCAACACAAAACATACTAGAATTTGACCAAAAGTTACAAAATTGCAGCTATGGGTTAATCAAACCTAATAACACAAAATGCAATCTAAAAAGTAATCTAAAATGCTCTAAAACTTAAAATAGGACTTGGGAGGTGCGGGGGTGCCCAAGTGGGCCTCCCACCGTTGGCACTTGATTTTGGAGCCAATCCACCAGGGATGGGCCCAAAACCTCTTAGGATTGGGGGGTCGGCGAATTGGTTGGTTCAGGTGTCCATGTGTTGGATTTGGGTCAGGTTCGAGCTTCCAAAGGCCACCCAACAACCTCCCTTGCAAAAGAGATTGGTGGATGTGGGAAGGTGAACCAAAAGGGATGCAAGTGGGTCTTCAACTCGGCAGCACTTCGTTGCTTGAAAACTCCTTCAACTTTGTATATTTTGGGTGAGAAAAGTCCCACCTTTTATAGACCCATGGGGTCTCTTTTGGGAGGGAAGCACAAATGCCATGTGTTGGTCATAGGCGCCATGTGGCAGTCTTGTCTTCCCATGAGGGAGGGGAGTCCTCCATTGACTTGAGCTTTGATAAATGCCTTTTGTGACGGTCTTCTAATGGCTCCTCTGTCCACCTAAACACGCGTGCAAGGCAGGAGTCATTAAGCGGCTGATTCCGGGCTGCCACTTGGCACCATTTGTCTTTTTGCCCGTTAAGCTTAGAATTCGTCCCACCCGGGGACGGATTCGGAATTAGATCCTGGGGTGGGACGGATTCTATTTTGAATTCGTCCCTGGGTGAGACGAATACTGGGCAAAGTGTCCAAGTGTGCCAAATTGCTTCTTGACCTTACAAAATTGCTATGAAAGTGGTTAAGACCACTGTTTAACCTCTGAGGGCTGCCCTGGGGGCTGTGTTTGTCAAAGCAATCAGTGTTTGCAGTCACATAATCGGATTGGTGTTGTTTTGGTGTCTACAAAACAAAGGAAAGAGACAATTTGGAAAGGAGAGAAAAGATGTAAAGAAATCACAGCCCTCTTTATTCAAATATCTTATCCTCGGTTACATAGACGTCTCCTCCCTTTTAGGGGCTAGGAGCGTTAAATTTGTCATTGTTACAATGTGTGATTTAGTCTTCCTCCTTCCGCGTGCCCACGATTGCAATGGGCGGGCCAAGATGATGCCGTCGCTGATGTCGATGAGTTCCTAACCTCCGCTGCTTCTCCTGTGAACAAAGAAACAACCAAGATGTCAGTAGCATCTGCCGCAAATGAAAAGTGTTTGCTCTCTAAAACTAACGAAATATGCATGTAAACATTTGCCTGAAACGATGAATTACAGTGAGTCCAAATGGCTTCAAAACTTGACAGAAGATAAGAAAAGTTACCAGAAGGCCACTGCCACTGAGACAGCTGGCCAATCTACCTTCAACTGGAATTCATCCCTGGGCAGGACGAATTTTGACTGCAATTCGTCCCTGGGTGGGATGAATTCTTCTGTGTTGAGGAAACCGACCTGCTGCTGCTCCAATGTCGGATCCCGAGACCTACAAAATGCCTGCAAACAAGGGGGTTATGTAATTGGGGCCATTTTGGGATGACCCAGATGGTCGGATTCTCCCAATTTGGCCTCCACCCTCGGGAATTTGACCTCGACACCTGCAAGTCAGTGAAACAACAAAGCAACACAAAACATACTAGAATCTGACCAAAAGTTACAAAATTGCAGCTATGGATTAATCAAACCTAATAACACAAAATGCAATCTAAAAAGTAATCTAAAATGCTCTAAAACTTAAAATAGGACTTGGGAGGTGCGGGGGTGCCCAAGTGGGCCTCCCACCGTTGGCACTTGATTTTGGAGCCAATCCACCGGGGATGGGCCCAAAACCTCTTAGGATTGGGGGGTCGGCGAATTGGTTGGTTCAGGTGTCCATGTGTTGGATTTGGGTCAGGTTCGAGCTTCCAAAGGCCACCCAACAACCTCCCTTGCAAAAGAGATTGGTGGATGTGGGAAGGTGAACCAAAAGGGATGCAAGTGGGTCTTCAACTCGGCAGCACTTCGTTGCTTGAAAACTCCTTCAACCTGTATATTTTGGGTGAGAAAAGTCCCACCTTTTATAGACCCATGGGGTCTCTTTTGGGAGGGAAGCACAAATGCCATGTGTTGGTCATAGGTGCCATGTGGCAGTCTTGTCTTCCCATGAGGGAGGGGAGTCCTCCATTGACTTGAGCTTTGATAAATGCCTTTTGTGATAGTCTTCTAACGGCCCCTCTGTCCACCTACACACGCGTGCAAGGCAGGAGTCATTAACTGACTGTTCTGGGCTGCCACTTGGCACCATTTGCCTTTTTTCCCGTTAAGCTTAGAATTCGTCCCACCCAGGGACGGATTCAGAATTTGTCCCGGGGTGGGACGGATTCTATTTTGAATTCGTCCCCGGGTGAGACGAATACTGGGCAAAGTGTCCAAGTGTGCCAAATTGCTTCTTGACCTTACAAAATTGCTATGAAAGTGGTTAAGACCACTGTTTAACCTCTGAGGGCTGCCCTGGGGGCTGTGTTTGTCAAAGCGATTAGTGTTTGCAGTCACATAATCGGATTGGTGCTGTTTTGGTGTCTATAGATTTCACTCAGGTAGTAAATCCAATGACTAAACTTCTGAAGAAGAATGCAGACTTCAAGTGGATATAAGTAAGAAGATAGGTGTTCTGGAAGATCAAAGAGAGAATTACCTAAGCACGAATATTGATTAATCTATATTATTCAAATAATTGTATCCTTTATGTGGTGGGTGAGCAAAAAAGTTACGTCAGTGTCCTCACCCAAAAGAAATATGACAGGGATGAAAAATAGATCATTTTTTTGATCCAGGTCATTTTTCCACATCAAGAAAAATATAATTTCATATAGAAGCAGGTGTATTCAGTCATGAAGTCTTTAAATAAATTATAACATTTCATTTCACAGAGCAGGATGGTTGTCTATGTTATTCATCTAGACGTCAAGAATTTCATCATTCAAGGAGATATGGGTGATAAAACAGTAGGTTGGGTTTCAAAGATTCAAGAATATGATGTGGATATTTGGCTGACTAAATTGGTTTGTGGTCAAGCCCTCTACGAATAATTAGCTAAAAGTGCAACTTCCAAGTTGCTAGATCCATTACATGATGAGGTTATCAATGAGAGCAATACTATTAATCAATCTACAAGTGATTGTGACTGGACAGAGAAACTTGTTGAATTTTTCACATCTGGAAAATTTCCATCACAACTTGATGTCTCCTCACAAAGGTGAAGGTTTAGGCTATAGGCTCTTAAATATGTCTTACTTCCAAATGGATTGTTTCACAAGAATATAGATGGTTTTCTCCTCATATGTGTTAGGGAGTAAAAAAAATAGAAGATCTTGGAGGAGTTCCACTCTAGATTGTCTAGTGGATATTATGCAGGAAGGCCTATGGTGTTGAATATCATCTAGGATGGATATTTCTGGCCTACAATATTTTTATATACACATAAGGTGAGCCAAATCTATGATAACTATCAGTGGTATGTTGGTAGGAATAAGAAAACATCTCTGCCCTTGCATCTGATCTAGGTAGAAGGACCATTCCAATAGTGGAGCATAAATTTCAATGGGGTTATTTATTCTCACTCTTCCAGTGAGTATAAATATATCTTGATAGTGACCAATTATTTTACTCGATGGGCAAAGGTCATTATGACCAAGAAATCAAACCAGGCTATAGTCATTTCCTTCCTCGAAGGACTGATTACCCGTTTCGGTATACTAGACGTCATTGCAATAGATAACAAGACTCCAATTATTGGAGCAAAGAATATTGAATTTACAAGCAGGTATGAGATTTATCTAAAAAATTATTCCAATTATTACCTGCATGGAAACAGTCTGAACGAATCCATGAACAAAAATTTTCTTTCGATCTTAAAAATAACACTTGGTAGTAACAAAATGTGTTGGCATATATTGTTAAAGAAATATTTATTGGTAGATCGTATATCAGTTAAGTCTATCAAAGCTTCTCCTTACTCCTTGGTATATGGAAAGGAGGTAGTTTTACCTACTCACATTGAGCTCCTAGTTCTCTAGACCTTGCAATTGTTTAGAGATGAAGATGATGAATTTGATCCAATGAGTGTAAGGTTGGCTCAATTTTTATAGTTAGAAGAGGAGAGGGAAAAGGCATATGCTACTTTCATTGAACATGCTAGAATGACATGGAATTGGTTCGAAAAGTATATGATAGAGCGAAAGTTTCAGGTTGAAGATCTAGTACTCAAGTGGAACGAGAACAAAGCTAAGCCTCAAAAGCACCATAAGTTTAACGTGATCTAGGAAGGTCCATTTCAAGCCTCAGGGATAAATTTGGTGAAGCATACCATCTCCAATATATGGATGGTTGGGACCTACCGATTTTGATAAATGACCTTCATCTAAAGGTTTATTTTTAGTGAATTGGCCAAAAATAGTAAGTATGTAAATATGTGCAAATTTTATTTCCTCCAAGTATTTTTATTGCTTTGCAAATAAATAGATATATATATATATATACATGAATGACGAATATTTTTCTAAGGAAATACTATGTCTTCCTCAAAAGGAAAATCATTTTCGCCCTTTCCCCTTCGGAAGTCGAATTCGCCCTGAAGAATATTTAAAAAATAATAATATTAAGTGATTTTAGCAAAGTTGACTTAAATTATTTTTAATTTCCAACAAAGGTTAATTTACTTTATGTGCATTGATTGAAGAAAAGAAAAGAGATGAGAAGAATATAAAAGAAAAAAAAATAATATTATTATTTCATCCCAATTTAAGTACTCGAAAAAAACAAAATGAGTTTTACTTCCGCATGTGCCTTATTTTTATCAAAATAAGAGAGGAGGTCAAAAAGAAAACAAAAATAAAAAGGAAAAGCAAGGTTAAAGCTCCAATTTAGAGTATTTTCCAAAAAAAGAAAAAAAAAAAGATTTTAAAAAGATTTTTTCTAAAAATAGGATGAAATTAAAAGCAGTTATTCACCTTAAAAGGAGGGTTTCACCATGGAAGTAAATTAAACAGGTGCAAGGTGCTTTCAGGAGAAAAGGAGAAAAAGCAACAGTGCAATGTTAGGATAATTTCATTTATGGGACGATTTTTAGGCACGTGATGATTTATTTTGGTGCAAGTAAAATCTTTATCACAGTTTCAAAGCACCCCAAGCAGAATGTTTTTGCTCAGATTTGCCAAAAGCAACATTTTGGCATTTTATAAGGATGGAATCTCTTGATTTACCAAAAAATGCATTGATTGGATGGTTTACGACAAAATGATTCTTTTGTAGTTGTTAGGGGCCAGGGCATACTGTTTGAGGGTATAATGTGGCCAGGGATACTCTTCGAAAACAATATTGTGGCGTATTGAGGTTAATACCCATTAAAATTGTTGGTAAATATGTTGAGTGAGATGACCAAGGCACACATGTACTTTTATTTGTCGAAGAAATTTGTTGCATTTATTGTGGTAGTTGGAGGTATGGTTTATAAATAGGGGTAAAATCATCCAAAGATTTATTTTTAAATTTACTGGTGCATTTTTAGGTTTTGTTTGTAGAAGTTACAAAGAGCTCTCAAGGTTTCCATAATTTACACAATGGGCAAGAAAAGTGCAGAAGTGAAGGATGCTACAGAACCCAAGAAGTCAAAAAATAAGGCATAAGGTGATAAAAAATCCAAGAAAACCAGAAGAAATGAGAATATCGATTTAAACCTGTAATTTGACACCATGGTAGAAGTCAGAGATTGCATTATCACCAATAAGGGTGTGGTTAAACTGTGCGAAGATGTGAAATTCAAGAATAAGCAAGGGTTGATGCCAGAGAGTCCTTTAACTATGTCATATTATGTGTAGTTATTTTGGTACATGTGTACACCAGTAAATGCTTACCCAAAGCTGGTGAAGTTGATTGCTCGATTTTATAACCTGGATATTAGGGGTATTCGAAAGGCGAATGGCAAGGTGCTTTTTCTCCATCTCATCCAACGTAATGAGGGAAGCATTTTTTTATTGGTTGAAGCCTCCCTATGACATGATCTACAAAAAAATACACATCAATAAACATGAGGAGAAATATATGTCCACCGTTACAATGCACCAATTTGTGGAAATGCAATTAATTCAAGAGCCACAGCTAGGGTAGTTGCCAAATCTGTTGAAGCCACTTACCAATTTTAAGATCCTAGATATATTCTCGATGCTGGCATGGGTTGCTGGTCTCTCTAAGGATTCCATAATTCACAAATAATAGATGGTATATGCGTAGTGTATATCACAGATATATTTTTATGCTCGAATAGCAATGAGGGATGTCACAAGTCTGATTTATTTTGATTGGGCTTATTTTATATACCAAAATATGCATATTCAGTTAGAAAAAATGAATACGGGAGAGACAATTTCATTCAAGCATACATATTTTCTCATATGGTAATTATTTTTTCATTTGCATTAGCATTTTTAATTTATAGCGGTTAAACAAGTTGATGAGGCAAACATGGTTTTTTTGGTTTATATGTGGACTTCCACTCTATCAAGAAGGAATTTATTTTATAATTTTAATCGCTTATTTTTGGGCCCTGCAATCGAGATGATTTGCGATAAGAGTGAAAGGGTGTCGTGGGCTATGAGAGAGACAGTTTTCATAGCAGAGAAGGGTGATATCTTCATGCTGACTGAAGGTGTGGTTGTACAGATTTTTGGCTTCATGGGTAAGCCATTTCTTCCCCCTATTTTTCCACTAAGCATGTTTTTGCAATGGAGGTGGTGCACAAAAATTATTATGTAAATGATGTTTATGGAGCAAGGCATGGTAAGAGGACAATGTACATGATGCCTTTAAAATTGGTTAGTATAGAGGTGAACCAGGTTGGTTAGAATAAACTAATAATAAAGGCTCTCCAAGACCTAGGTCTGGTGGAACTACTGCAATGATGGAGATATGATCCATTGGGTCATTTTTTGAAAATAATTAAGACCAAACAATTTCATTGTTGCCCTCGGCCAGATATTCAGCAAAATTGCAATAATTTCGAAGGGTGTGATTTAGAGTGGCATATTGAAGACATGATGTCACTTTCACTATGGCATAATTTTTATGAACAAGAGGCTGAATATAACCCCATACTGCATAGAGAAAATATTCCTCTATCGAGATTATTTGGCCAGATGAAAGAACAACTGCATACATGGTCTGAGGAAAAAAATATTAATTTGTGGATTATGAGGGTCCACCATGGAAAAATTACGTCGCATTATGGGTTGAATATGGACGAAGCATTTTCTTATGGATATGATGAGTTTTTCGACATCTACCAACCTATCACTTTCTCCAAGTTCGTACCTCAAAGTTTTTAGAAATTTGACAATGAAGAAAGCATGGTTGGAGGGGAATGCCCGAAAGCTAAGAAAACAACACATGAGGAAGAAGAAAAATAGTTTATTTTTAAAATAAGATCTTAGTGGGTGAAGTGAAGCACAAATTAGGCATTTCCTTTCCCTAAGGCTGCAAAGAAGCCAAGAACTGGTGTAGTTTCTTCATCCACTATTGTAGCTTCCACAATTGTATTTGTTGCATTTGTAGTAAATCCTTCTCCACTAGTATCAGTTGGTCAAGTTAGAATTTCCCAAGAGTTTACATTAACTCAAGAGCAATAGTTAGACTAGAAAATGGAGATCATAGATCTTGATGTAGACACAAAATAGCAATAAGAAGAACCCATTTTGTAGCCACCTCTATCATCATCTCACATGACACCCATGCCTGAAGGTATGTCTTATCTTTTTCCTGCTTATTCCACTCAAGAGAAAGTAGTGGATATTACTTCATTTACCTGAATTATTACATATGTTGCCCCTTTATTTGGTATACGTTATGTTTCTATTTCACTCCCTAGCACTCACCCGCAAGTCACTATTGCTCCTTCTTCTCTTCCCTTCTCTTTGGCCTCCCTTTATTTTAGTTTGTTTATGTCAATGCCAAATACATTTTTGCGTCCCTCACATTCCATTTGTATCACTAATTCCATTGTAGTTGTAAGTACACAAGCTCCTCCATGAGTGAGCGTAACTGCAGCTGAGCTTGATGCTTCCATCCATTCCATTATTTTGGTCCCCCATCTAATTTTTGTTTCCTCTTCTTCCTTCGATCCAGATACTTCATATTCTATTTTCCATTTCACTCTATTTTGGATATGCAGGCACTACCCGAGATCAGGATGATACCTAAACAACCAGTTTCCAAGAATATTAGTCGTGCTCATCTTAGTTCATCATGGTTGCTAAAGAGTCATAGCAGGAAAAATGTACTTTCTCTAGTGAAGCCACTCAAGAAAGTTACCTTTGATCCAATTGCTATGGAGTCTCACATTACTAAGATGATTCACCTGGTTCGAAATCCACACGAAGAAATGATACCAATCGATTACACTTGTGAGATCGTGATGGAGGACCTAACAAATATTGATCCTACTAAGAAGAATATGAGGAAAATATTATTGAAGCTTTGGTAGAAAGTAGAGTACAGTAGGAGAAGATGATGAAGGATATTAAATAGTGGCATAAGCTGGAAATGACTCACTATAAGGCAAAGGATGTAGTGCACCAGCAGTTATAAGCAATGAAGATATACCTTGATTCCATAAAAAACAAACTGCTAGAGAAGGCTACCCAGGCTACATGCTTTTCTCAGAAGATAATAAAGGAGTCACATCTTTAGTTGGGTCAAAGTTCTAAAAATATGATAGCAAAAGCAGTCATGGTCCTATAGTATCTCTAAGAGGCACGAATTCAGATTCAGTTGAGTGAGTAGGTGATAGAATATGTGGAAAATTTCCTGAAGCCTCATTTGGAGTTGGCAGTAAAATTTCAAGTCCTTTCTCAGTCTAATATGCACATTCACCCCATGAGAGAGATGGATCATTCCTGGTCTAATGCCAAAATCATGCTACGTAATTATTTTTACCGATTGGACCTGGCAAGAGAAGGTAGAAAGCTACTGAACATAATTGAATAGGAAATTTTTGTTTTTATGTTTCATTTTGTTGCACTCGTTGACATGGGATTCCTAGTTTTTATATGTGAATGGGGTGAGCCACTATCGAAGGAGTAGTTAGAAGAATCCTAGAAGAATTTTGTGTAGGACACATCAGATATTGATAGTTGGGAGGACCCAATTATAGAAGAATAGTTGTCACTCATGAAAATACTCACTCACATGGAGTATTCCTTGTTTGAGTTAGCTTAGATATCTAGATGCATCAACTTGGAAGATATTTAAATTTTGTGTTATATTTATGAATCACTAAGCATTCCTTCCCTCTTTACTATCGATGCTTGGATTGAAGTAGTTTCAGTTTATGAAGTCACCTTGTGAAAGTTTGAAGGAACAAGAAGAGTAGGTTGTAGTAGAATAGGCTAGAGAAGGTAGTAGTTGAGCAAGCGCAGGGAAAAATATCTGAACCAAGCGTATCGACTGATATATCCAAGAATAAGGACTAGTGAAAATGCAATGGATAAAAGCCTGGGATCAGTTGCATCCATGCGAGTTGGATACCCCACAAGCTGCCAAAAATATTGGTAGTGTTGCATTTCATTTTTATGTTAAAACCTTCCTTATGTTTTCATGGGTTTTATATTTTGAATAATGGATGTTATAATGAAAAGTGGTTGTGGAAAATAGTGGGTAAAATCAATTGAAATCGCCTAAATATGTCAACAAAAATAGCACCTAAAGACTAAGGGTAAAGTAGCCATAACAACCTTTTCATCCCAAGTGAAGGGTGAAAACCCTTGTCACCCTTCCTCGGGATGAAGAAGTCCTTATTTTATTAAAATATTCTTTGTCGAGTAAAGGGAAGAGAAAAAATACGTTTACCCCAAAAGTGGGGCGAAAAACCCATTTGCCCCACTTTGGGGAAAATGTAAATTTGAAAGGAGAAAAAAATGTTAAGTCGACAAATATGACTTTGCCCCAATTGAGGAACAAAAATCCCTTTCATCCCTCCTTAGGGTGAAAATGTATTTAAAGGAAAAGCTCGTGGTGGGCCCGAAGTTGAGGTGTGACAGTAATAAAAAGGAGTACATTCACCCCAAAGGTGGGGTGAAAGCATCATTCACCCCTCCTTGGAGTAAACATTATAAAAAATGAGCAACGATTCGCCCAGTTAACGCATGGAAAACTCAACTAGACTTTCACCCTAGGTGAGGGGAAAAACTCCCTTTCACCCCTTCCTAGGATGAAAGCCCAAAAATGATGAATTCAAAGATGTTATGCCATGGGTCCCACTAAGGTATCGTTCGCAAAGATGGAACGATAATGATTTTATCCTCACTTTGGGTGAACATCGAGCAAATGTAGCAAGGTACCAAGTTACAATATTGAAAATTCAAGGCTATTTCACCCCAAGAGAGGGGTAAAATTACCTTTCACCCCTATTTTATGTGAAAGCATATGGGAAAGAAGAACATTGTGGGTCCCACAGTGGTACATATTGAACAGGGAGTTTTATTGGTTTCACCCCAAGTGAGGGGTAAAAATCCCATTCACTCCTCCTTCGGGTGAACGTATATTCCAAAGTTAATAATAGTTTCTAAAGGAAGCAACCAACAACACTTTCACCCCAGGTGAGAGGTGAAAGTCCCATTCACCCCTCTCTAGGGTGAAACGACATGAAGATAGTTAGAAGCGTTGAAAATGAAAACAAAGACATGTAAAATGTGTTTCACCCAAATTTTCTCAAGGGTGATTGTTGTTATGATTATGTATTCCAAAATTAAAAAGAGTTTCTAAAAGTAAGCAACCAACAACACTTTAGCCCTAGGTGAGACGTGAAAGTCCCATTGACCCCTCTCTAGGGTGAAACGACATGAATATAGAAGCGTTGAAAATGAAAATAAAGGCATGTAAAAGGTGTTTCACCAAAATTTTCTCAAGGGTGATTGTTGTTATGATTATGGGGCAAACGTGATACATTAGTTTTTAAATGAATCAAGTTGTGGGTTGTGTATTGGGAAAAATTATATGGAGTAATGCAAAGCACGACTCAGAGACATAGGTTGAGCAAAATTATAAAAATTGTTGCTTTGTGGGTGCCCTTTCCACCGGGAAGCATTGATAAGAAGGAAGTGAAGAAATTTAAATATATAAATTTTTCCCATATTCACCTATTTCTTCATTTTGGGTGAAATCGATTCAAGCATCAAAAAATATTTGTCAAATATTCTTGGACCAAACAAATGGTGAGAATTTAATGATTGAGGTGAAGAGCGACTACATTGCTAATTTTGTGTTGAAAATGCTGCAAGATTAAATATCACAGGATAATCTTCATGAATTCCAAGACATTCTGGACAAGGGCGAATTTCCAAGGAATAATGGAGGTATCAAGTTAATGACCATCTTTGCAGTTTTTTATGCACCGACGTTGAAACTTGCTGATTTCTTAGGAATTTCCCTTAAAAGATGGATTGCCACTACAAAAGAAATATTTATGCTAAGAAGATTCCTCTTTTCAGTTCCTTATCCAAGTATATTTTGTCTTTTGTGTATTAAATGAACATAGGCGAAAACCTCTATAATTACTAGACATTTTCAATGTAAAAAAAAGGAGGATAGACACTCTACAGAAAAAAGCTTCAAGTTTTCTGTGTAAATAGAAAGAGCCTAGCTTCTGATTATATGAACAATTTTTTAGTGTGATTTCTTTCTACTCCAAAGCATTTCTATTTTATGTTCATGTTTATTATCTGCTAAGTTTAAATTCTGCATCTATATTTGAACACTCTTGGTGAGGGAGTGAGTACTAGAATGCAAATTTGGAAGTTATCTTCATGAAATTGTAAGTGTATTCTTGGCCTTCTTTCCGTTCTATGTTTCTATAACTCTTGATTTTAAATCCTACTACCAGTTTATCCTCAATCCTACATATTTTGACCTGTGGATATATTTCCCATTTCTTTCCGTTATTTTCATTTCTTTTCTAAAAATCTAGACTTAAACCGGTGTATTATTAGTAAGGGAGCCAACCCTCTCTAGATATTGTCTCGAAGGACATTCCTTTCCTTCAAGATTTCAATGTTGGTCATTTCTAGTGTGCAAAAATGCATGTTTTGTATTTTAGGTAGATATTTGACCAACATTTACATATTTTTGTCAAACATAATGATGATTCATAATTGTGATCTATGAATTCTTGGGGGTGAATTCAACATAGTTCTATCTCTTTTGGAAAATAAGGTGGGTACTCTAGGATGGTCTAAATCAATGTAATATTTTTCTTCATTTGATACTTTAAATGGCCTTTGGGATGTTATTCCTTTAAATTTTCAACATTCATGGTATAATAGACACATTGGAAAAACTCATAGTAGAAGTATTGAATAGATTGTTCTTATTCAATGCATGGATGCAAAAAAATTATACAGTCTCTTTAGATATTTTATTGCAAGAAATATCGAATAACAAACCCATTCTTTTGACTTATGATTTACATAATAATGGTCATCTAAATCTATTTTTTCTAGTCTATGTGGCTTCAAGACCCTGATTTCTTCTAGATGATTAAGTTATTATGCAATGAATTTTTTTTTTAAGGATCATATATGTACATGTTTGTTACTCCAATTGGAATAATTATTAAAGAATAAGAAAATATGATGAAGAAAGCAATTAATTATATTGGGTAATATAAGGCACAAGATAATATTTTACAAAATATTCCATCAATTATCACATAGGGACAAAATGAAAGCTTGATGAAGAATATATCTATGGAGGAGCTACATGAAGTAATTTTCTCTTTTCATTCTAACAAGGCACCTAACACCAATGGATTTCCTACAATTTTCTTTTAAAAAATTTAGGATTTATTAAACAGTGATATATTGGTTGTAGTTGAAAAAGCTAAAAAAATAAGGCTACAATAAGTGAGATCAATGTCACTTTTATTCCATTGGTTCCCAACAAAGGCAAGATAAACTATTTTGATAATTTTTTTCCAATAAGCCTTTCTAATATGATCTATAATATCATTTCAACAATTATGGCAAACATGTCTAGATTGTGTTATCTCATAGGAAAAAAGTGGTTTTGTTTATGGTAAACAAATTCTTGATGGTGTAATCATTACACAAGAGGCCATACATTCTCTTAATTCAATAAAAAAACTAGGTACACTTAAGAAATTAGATATGAACAAAATAAATGATAGGGTTTTCTTAGAGTTTTCTATATAATATGGTCAAAAAGTTTGGTTTTGGTTACAATTGATGTGAATGGATTAAATATTGTCATAGCATTGTAAAATATTCTATTTTGATCAATTATTCTCTTTTGTTACATTAAGTCATATTGTAGACTTTTTCGGGGTGATCTACTATCTCCTTATTCATTATTCTTGTAGAGGCATTAGGGAGAGCTTTTTCAAACGTAAAAATGGAAGGATTAATCAAAGGTATTCAGGTTGCAAAAATTGGTCTCTTCAAATATCATATCTAATTTGATTTTGATACTTTCCTTTTGGGCCATCCCTTAGTTAGTGAGGCCATGGAGTTTAAATCAATATTATCATGCTATGAGAAGGCTTTTGGATAGTTGGTTAATTCTTTGAAATCCAAGTTTTTTCACTAACATTGCCTTAGATTTACAATAAATTATTATGGATGTTTTATATTTTTAAATTAAAAATTTTCCATCAACCTACTTGGGTATTCCTTTGTCTTGTAAAGAAAAAAAGGATCTTTGGGTCTTTTATTTGGATAGAGTGAAAGCTTATTTGGTAAGTTGAAAAGGCAATTTATTAACCATGGAAGAAATATTATAACTCATAAAGACTACAATTCAATCCTTCCCTATTTATATGATGTCACTTTTAAGATTGTCAATAGGTATAACACCAAAAATTCATAAAATTCAAAGAGACTTTCTTTGGAAAGGATATGAGAAAAAATTTAGGTTTCCTCTTTGTAAGTTGAATAGGATTTAAAGGTTTGAGGTGTAGACCAATTTTATTGACCAAACCTCATAAGGGGGGTGAATGTCCAAGGTTCAATCAGGCCTCGTTAGACTGAATGTTTTTCCCTTTCTTGGTACTTTCAATAGAGTAAAAGGTTTAAAAATATTGTGACATGGTGGTTATAGGGATGGGCTATGTGAAGAACTGTACGGCGGATTCCAGGGTGGATAGTGCAGAATAATGTGGTAACCATTAAAAGTCAAACAACCTGCCTAGATTTGTGGTGGTTATCGATTCCACCATGTAAAATCAAAAAATAAAATGTTGGATAGGTTTACAAAGGAAAGATATTAGAGGAGTAGGCTTATGGAATTATAGACTTATGAATTTGGTCTTAGGATCAAAATTTGGGTGGAGACTATTTATATCAAGGAATGAATTGGGAAAAATATTACTTCAAAAATACATAGGTTCTCTTGATGTAATAAATTTAGTTATATAACAAAACCCTACCCAAAGGATCATAAAAATAGAATTCCATATCAAATAGTTTACAATTGATCAAGAAATATATTATATGGTTAGAAAATGAGGGGAATTATATAAAATTTTGGTCCCTTATTCAAAGTGGCAACCATTGGCTTGGGTGTGCCTAGCTTGTAAAGTTACAAATATTAAATATTATATTAATGTGAGAAACAATTCCAAACCATGGATTTCTTTTAGTAACCTGTTTGAAGGAGAGAAACTCAAACAAATTGTAGATGAACTTCAAAAGATGCTTTAAGAGTTTTATTTGTCAATTTTTATATGAAAGGATCAGTTGGTTTGAAATCTATCAAAAATGGTGGATACTTGATTAATTTGGGTTATCAGAATTTAGAGAAATCAAAATTATTAAGGCGGTGAACAACTCCATATAATTTATTTCTATTAGTAACCCGATTGGAGGACAAGAACTAAAACAAATTTTAGATGAACTTCAAAAAATGCTTCAATAGTTTTATTTATCAAGTTTTAAATGAAAGGATGAGTTGGTTTGAAATCTATGAAAATATGGGGGATACTTGATTAAGTTGGGTTATGAGGATTTAGAGCAATCAAAATTTTCTATTCCTAAATATTTTCCTTGGAAAAATGATTAGTCACTAGAGGATCTCCTTAAGGCCTTAATATCTCTTTAGTTATTAGTTCAAATAAGATTCTTATAAGAGAGGTTCTATAAAGAAGATGATATCATGGACCTCTTAGATGTGCCTTGCGTGAGAAATATTTAGAAATATTAGACTATTTACTCCTTTATTGTCCCTTTGCTCACACCATTCATAATTACATTTTATAAAATATAAAAATATATTAGGTAGTTCCATAATATTGAAAGAGTTGATGAAATATTGGATTAATTATTACAAATCTAAAGCATTATCTATTGTGTGGAGTATTTATCCTAACATTATTTTTTAAAATATATGGCTTGAATGAAATATACATATTTTTAAATATATCTCAAAATCATGCCCAAGTCTAGAGTCATAATATTGTCTCTCTTACATAATGTTTACAGATATGGTGTTCATCATGGGAAGCCTTAAGTATGGAAAAATAGGTGGTAAAAACCTCATCACAAGATCTAACATACACCAAAGAATCATCTACGATAATGGTATTAAAACAAAGGATAGACTATAATTTAGGGTAAAATAGAAATGCCTAGAAATTGGGTTTATCAAAAATCATTTTAATAATACTTCTAAAGTAAATCTAGAAAAATTTAGTGGAGGTGGTGTCTTTCGAAATAATAAAGGAAAAATTCTTATCACTTAGAACCATAAGGAACTTCAACTAAAAACTATGTAGAGGCTAGGGAGCTTCTTATAGGGATTAAAATTGTAATTAAAAAATTATGGAAATATATTTCAACTAAGGGGGATTCACAAATTACCATTAATGCTATAAAAATATGGATGTGAGGACTAGATAAAAAAATAGTATTATTGCTTATGCTTATCATCTATTATTGGAGATAATCTCTTGGAAATGTAAGAATATCTATACAGGAGATTGGGATGTCGGGTAGTAGATACCAATCATGATATCAATGTTCATCTTAGTGAAATTTAAATTTTAGAAGTCAACTGACCAAGTGAGATTTTATCTCTTAATGAAAATCATGGTATCGATGTTCATCTTAGTGAAATTTAAAGTTTAGAAGGCAACTAACCAAGTGAGATTTTATCTCTTAATAAAAATTATGTCAAGGAGCTGATTGAGGAAATGTAGCCTTACATTTATATTTATATTTATATGTAATATAATTATATAGAAAGAAAATATATAACAAAGATTAATTTAATTAAAATTTATAATTTATAATTAAATAAAAGCTTATAATTTATAGGAATAAAACAGATAATTGATGACACTTAAAAGGATTAAATATTTAATTGATCTTGCATACGTGAAGGACAAACAAAAATGTCATATTAAATATTTATTCATACAAATAATTTAATAAAATAATGTAATAAAAATGAATTAAATTCAACATTCATTCAAACATTTTATGTAAAATGATGTAGGTTTCTAGCTATAGAAACTCAATTGAGATGAGAATTGAATCTAGTTTTCCTTACCTTTGTCCTTCTCTCCACAAGATGAAGATGTCTTATTATGTAAATTTATTATGAGGAGTTTTCATAGAAAAATGACAAGTATTATGAATATTTTTAGGTATTACTATTTTCATTCTTAATTTATTGTTATTTTGAGATTTTAAAGTATTCATTGCTTACATTTTTCACTTTGACAAATTTGGATACCAAAATTAGCCTATTCCATAAAGACTTGGAAAAATAATTTTGGTTAAATAAGAATATTGAAGAGGTATTTGAGAAACAATAAATAAATTTGGCTAAATAAGAATATCGAAGAGGTATTTGAGAAACAATATGATCTTAGGTTCATTGATGCACATTTTGAGATTAATTGACCAAAAATAATCTTCAATTATATATTAGGTAAAAAAAATTGTAGTTGAGTCAATTTATTTGTTTCATATGATCTAAGTTATATTATATATTTATTTATATTTATGAAATGATTTCTTTCTATTATAGACCTAGTATATGAAAGACTATAAGAAGGGTCAATAACATCTCTTTAATTGGGGAGAATAAACTACTATAAGGTATGTAAGTATAAAAAAAATTGCTTTGTTGATTTTGTTGGATTTATTTAAATAAATTTGGTATGTATATATGTATTAATTAATTATAATATTTTCTCTTATGGGTTTGAAGCAATTGATTGGATGTAACAAATATCACACTATAAAACCAAGGTTCGAATCCCATAAGTAAATGTTAATATTTATCAATTGGCATGAGCTTAATTGATTAAATTTCTCAACTTCCAAGTAAGAGACTTAGGTTTGAATCTTTCTAAGAAATACATGCAAAATGGTTAAGACTTTTTTTTTTATTTGGTTATTGTGAGAAACCCCTTATGATCGACGTACAAGACTGAGCAATCTCCTCCCAACCATGACCTCTCCTAAATTTGAGAGCTATACTTATAAATAGGGAATTTAACACAAAGCCACCACACACCCATCCCCTCACACACTCACCCATACCACGGTTTGAACCTTGGACAACCTGAAGAAGAACCAAAGCCAAAACCGTTGCGTTGCACCCCCAAGTGCAAAGACCAATATTCATGGTATTGTTGTTTATAAAAAAATGATTAAGTTATTATAGGACCACTATGTGGTCATGATGTAAGATGTGTGGGACCCATTTCAATCCCATAATGCCAATTCAAAAAAGCATAACATTTTGATTGAAATATCCAAGAGATAAAACTTTATGGAAAGATTATCTCTAAGCAACAAAACATGATTAGAAATTATAGTTACAAAAATTTGATAATGTTGCTTAAAAAATGATTTCTACCCAAAGGAATAATTTAAAAATTGAATTGATTTGTATTTTTCATTTGCATAATACAAGTAATTATTCTACTATGATTTGAAAAATATTTTAGATCTAGGTTGCTACTCCATAAGGACATTAATCTAATGGATGAAATAATGTTGAGGACTATATTAACTAACTAAATGATAGGGATATATAAAATGAGGTGTGCAAGGAGAGTCAAAAGGTAGTTCAATAAAAGATATAAAATATGGCTAAGGTTATGATATCTAGGGACATGACAAGAAGGAAATGATGAGGATGATGTTAGTTAGTGTATCCATAATGAGGGTGAGAGTTGTAGGGAGGATGAGGGTGATGATAGTGATGAGGACGAGGATCTTTGTGATGAATATGGTGAATTATGGTGACTTTATTAGTTATTACAATAATTTTTATGACTATTAACGTTGTGCCTCTCTATGGCACACACAACACCTTTTCATACATGTGTTTTCATTTATTTGATTTCAATATTAGTTATGTTTATTATATATACATTATAGTGTACTAATATAAACCTTATGATTATTATATATACAATATGTCGTACTAATATAAATCTTATAATGTAATTTTTAATTCATTATATGGGATTGAAATAAGAGCCACCTATATTACATTGTCAACATATTATCATGATATTTCAATGAATCACAATGGTATTATATCACCTTAGAATCCACATTTGTATCCACTTGAACTAATGTCAATTAATTAATATTAAATTTCACCCATAGAACTAGAACCTTGATTTATGGTGTAAAATCCCTCACTCCCCATCACTTCTACCAAACCCCATGGTTTCTATGATGTATTGTTACTATGCATGAATGGTTGAACATAGTTAAAATAAAAAAAAATTATATTATTTTTTTTTGAAAAAGAATCAATAATTTATAAAAATATGGGTATATAAATAATAATCAAATTTATTAATACTCATAAGTTTAAATTTCTAACCTCTATTACCCTTTTAATATTTAAATTCTTATAGCTTATTAACAGCTTTAATAAACATACAATCTATAACTAATCATATTATAAATAACATGTAACTTAGAGCACTTCTAAGGTACTCTTTATCTATTACCTAATATAAAATTGAAATACTTTTAATGATGCTAGGTTGGTCCTAAACTAACTCTAAAAGAGCACTAGAAAATTTTAAGATAAAGTCATGTCAATAATAACTTGATATGTAAAATATCTCGTATATGTAAAATATCTTGTATAGATCATCTCGTATATGTAAAATATCTAAAGATGGAGCGGTGGATGAACTAGGGTTTTTGGAGCTAAGGAAAAACTAGGGCATCAGTTGGGTAGCCGAAGAGATTTCTGGTTACTATGGATTTGAAGACAAGATTGCTGTCCTAGGAGGGTCCAATGGGGACACCTCCGGATCCTCTTCTAGAGAGACAGTTCTTTTGCAGATTTGTTAAAGGATAAATCTCCATCAAAGACTGAAGAAGCACAAAAAACTACATTAAAAATGCTCTTTATGACTATTGGAAATAGATCAACATCTCAACGAGTTAATGGATGCTTGCCACAGTCAGAATCAAGGCCAAAGATTGTCATTGAGCAAAGGATGGTTGAAGAAATAGTTTTATATAGAGCCAATAAAGATTTGATTTGTAAATTCATGGGTATTCGCCCTACCTGAAAGCATGAGGATACGGAAGCAAAAAGGAAAGCGAATATGCGAAATGCAAACGAAGAAACCGAACTTAGCGCTAAATCCTAAAAACTTGAAAATGCATGAAAAGAGGGAAAAGCATGATCGAATCGAAATGAAACAAATGGGAATAAAGAAGACAACCCTTTTTATTAATGTGTTTCAAACTCGGTTACAATATGCATCCTCCCCTTCCAAGGGCTAGGAGCGTTTAAGCATGAGCTCTTGTTACATCCATGGGCGCCTTTCCTTCTTCCGCGTGCCCACATGTAAAATGGGCGGACCAAAACGTCGCCGCCACTTGGAATGATGAGTCTTGACTCCTCGCTGCTCCTTCGATGTCCGAACCCTACGTTCAAAGGAACAAGAAACGGTCAGTAGCACCTGCGGATGAAACAAAGCATGCAATCCCCAAGCCTACGATAAGTGAATGAGAAAAATGAATTAAAATGATATCAAAACAGATCCAAATGCTATGAAAATTTGATAGGGGCATCAAGATATCACCAGGAAGGTTCTGCAAAAAGAACAGTCAGAAAATTCCTCACCAATTTGAATTCGCTCCGGGCGGGACGAATTCACCTACAACAAAATGTCGAAAATATACTATCCCAATGTCCTACCTCTGGAGCTCCAAAAGACCTACAAACTTGGGATTAGCTAATTGGGGGCATTTTGGGAAGACCCAGATGGTCAGATTTTCCCAATTTGGCCTCCATCAATGGGAATTTGATAATGCTACCTGTAGGTTAGTAAAAGCAAGCAAAGCTAGAAATATGATCAAAATTGCTCAAAAGGAGACGAAATTCAAATGACAACCTATTTAAACATCATAGAATTGAATGCAAAAATGAAAGAAAGCAAATCTACCATGGAATTCCCATCACTCCGAAAGGGTGCGATTAGGATTGTGGCAATGTGGGAGGGGGCGCCCATGGGGCAGGCCGCCCGCCGTTTGAGGCTTGATTTCGACACCAATCCACTTGGGATGGGTTCAAAACCTCTTGTGTGGTATTGTCGGAAAATTTGGTGGGATATTGTGGCCAAATTTCGGGTTTTGGGATCGATATTTGTCCTCCCAATAGTCACCCAATGACCTCCCTTCTAAAGGAGATCAAGGATGTGAAAGGCGCAAATCCAAAAGGTATGAGATGTGTAAATAAAATGACAGCACTTCGTTGCTCTAAAATGCTACTTCTCTCCATATTTTGGGGTGAGGAAACTCACCAATTTATAGACCTGGAGGTCTCTTGAAATGGGCATGCAGAGGCGCCACTTGGCAATCATGCCTCCCCAGGGGGAAGGAGATTCCTCCCTGAATAGGGACTCCATGACTGACCTTATAGATGCCTCTAACGCTTGAAAACGCTCACCCATACTCCCATGCGATGAAGGAAGCGTTGGGTGGCGGACCTGAGCTGCCATTTGTCAAGATTTGACTTTTTGCCCATCAAACCTGCAATTCGCCCCACCCCGGAGCGAATTCAGAATTCGTCCCTGGGTGGGGTGAATCCCATTTTGAATTCATCCCAGGGTGGGATGGATACTGAGCAAAGTGCCTGAATGTGCCAAATTGATCTCTGACCTTTCAAAACTATTGTGAGAGTGGTTAGGACCACTGTTTGACCTCTGGGGGCTGCCCTTGGGGCTGTGTGTGTCAAAGCGATCAGTGTTTGTAGTCACATAATCGGATTGGTGTTGTTTTGGTGTCTACAGATGCCCCTTTTTGGGATGCGCTGTGCATGGCGCAATGCCGAGCAAAAATAGATAACCAAAGCATTAATGATTAGGGTTTCTCAGTAACCTAACCAACTTTTGATGCCCCAAGTATGGAAAGGGCATGCATTCTTGAATCCTTGCTTCCGACGAGCGAAGGAACTCAATTCAAGTGTTAACCTTTTTCGGTGAGGTGTTACTTGATCTTGGACATTGATCGGTCATGAATAGGCAAAGGGCGCAACCTTTTGTCTCGTGAGAACCTTGAGTTCATGATTCACGAAATGCCAAGTGATTTGATCAGATTGTGATTATTGCTTGTTTATTGCCCCAAGCAGGAGCGTAATTGTCTTTGTCAATGATTCTTTGAATGCATGTCATTTTCCTTAATTGGGTGTGTGTTTGTTGATTGGTGACTAAGTGTGACTACCCCCTCAAGCGACGAATCGATGAGGGAATGACCTTCATGAGAAAAGCGATGAGTCGCTTGACCCAAGATGACTTGTGCAAGGGTGCCTTTAGATGTTTTAGCGTTAAGCGTGTGCAGTTTTTCGACATTTAGACCTATTTTTGGTGGGTGGTAACCCTTTTTGCGACGCTTTTTGGAGCTGAAATTGGCAAAAATCCGTCCTCCCGTGGAGCGGTCCGGCTATGGTAGCCTTCTTAGGGAGTAGGATAGTGACAATTTGTAACCCCAACGTCTATTTTGGATGCCAAGAATGTCAGGTGCGAAGGCGCCTTCGTTCGGCAATGTTATTACTATTTTTGGGTGGGTTTTTGACCCTTTTGTTGATGTCGTTTGGGGATGAAATTCTCGAAAATCCATCTTCCCGTGGAGCGGTCCGGCTATGGTAGCCTTCTTAGGGAATAGGATAGCGAGGATTTGTGACCCCGACATCTGTTTTGCATGCCCGGAATGTCAAGTGCCAAAGCACTCTCATCGGGCAAGTTTATTAGCTTTTTTGGTGCATTTTTGTTCAATTTTTGTTGTTTTTGATATATATATACAGATGACTTTATTTTGTTTATGCGAGTGATGATTTGATTTTATGCATGATGAGTGATGAGTATGGATGTATGCATGTTAATTTATTTTGATGGATGCATATGTTATGATGAATGCAAATGTTTTTGAATTTATATGTGATATGCAAATGGAATGGATGAATTGAATTTGTGTTGTTTGGCGAGGGCACCATAGACTGTTTAGAACTTTTGTGATTTTGTTTTTTTTTTTGGTGATTGCTGATGGCAATGCGAGGATGAAAGATAGCGCAGTTGGTTTAGAAATGTAGCTAAGGTTTTTTGAGACTCAGACGGTTTTAACTCACTAGCCATGACTATACTTTATCTTACAAGACTTTTGAACAAGGTATGAATCGGACTTGTCTTTGACCAAGCTATTTCACATCCCTGTGTGTGCAATTGAGTTCATTTATGTGGTATTTGTCAGGATACCGCCAGTGCCAGATAGGCTGTCAACCAAACCTATACTGAGGATCACCTAATTAGCTCCACTAACTCCTTTGTTGTATTTAGTCGGATTAATCTGTGGTGCTATCTAGGATACCATAAGCTAGCTCATCCACATGCAAACATTGATCTGTACACGAGTTAATGTGACTAATATATCATCATGCGGGAGGTTTACCGCTAGTGACCGATAGGCTATCCACCAAACCGGTACTGAGGTTTGCCTCATGACTTGTCGGAATGCTGAGAGTTCCAGGGATTCAAGTTTGACTCCCTTATTTTCTTCAATTGTATTGGGATACTTGCTCGTTTGTAGTGATAAAAATCATTGTTTATTTTTATATATTTTTCTTTTGAGCAAGGGATTTGGATTTCGAGTGATAAGAATCACTATTGTATGTGCCTTTTGATGTATGCACTCTGGTGGTGATGTCAAATTTTTGGAGTTTTGACTTTTTGCAAAATTTTGATGTTTGCAACTTTTTGAGAACTTGGGATTCTTGGGGAATTGGGTAGGGAAGATGCTTGTCCTTTTGCCAACTCTCAACATTCTTGGGGTCATTCGCACAGGGGGATGAGCAAGATAACCGTTTCGCTTATGGTGACCTGGATTGTCGTGCGGGTTTCATCTTTCGTTCACACAACTTGGGAATTTTTATGTGTTTTAATTTGTGTTGGGATGCTACGTAACAAGGTGTGATCCAAGTAGAACTCTACCTTCGTAAAATCTGTCTGACTTGGTACAGTATGTGGCTAGAAAGCTACATGATGACTGAAAGACGAAAACTCTTGATACATTAGAAGACCACTGACTCTGGTGTGGTAAAAAGCAGTGAATGGCATTTTTTTTTTTTTTTTTTTTGGACTGCTTATAAAATGGAGAAATGTGGAACAAGATGGACTAGCGGAGTAATTACAGTCTATGGTGCCTTTGACTCGTAAGACCACAAATATGCAATGTATGGATGCGATGCTTAATGCAGCTACATATTTTTGTATTTTTGATGGATTGATTTTTGTGAATATGAAGATGAGATGCGAGAAGAGCTCTCTATTGATGAATTTGAGCATGCCTGGAAATGAGATGCAAATTTTTGTTGTTTTTGATGATTTTACTATTTTTGAATTTTCTTATTTTTGACCAAGCGATTGTGGGAATCCTTGGAGCATTTTGGGATTGACACCAGCGTTGTAGGAATCCTAAAAAATCAAACCGAATTTGGGATTGACCAAGCGATTGTAGGAATCCTTGGAGCATTTTGGGATTGACCAAGCGATTGTAGGAATCCTTGGAGCATTTTGGGATTGACCAAGCGATTGTAGGAATCCTTGGAGCATTTTGGGATTGACCAAGCGATTGTAGGAATCCTTGGAGCATTTTGGGATTGACCAAGCGATTGTAGGAATCCTTGGAGCATTTTGGGATTGACCAAGCGATTGTAGGAATCCTTGGAGCATTTTGGGATTGACCAAGCGATTGTAGGAATCCTTGGAGCATTTTGGGTTGACCAAGCATTGTAGGATTACGAGAATCCTTGGAGCATTTTGGGTTGAACTATGGCTCTTCAGGGGATAAAGGTACCCCCAGCTTGATGATCTTTGTGCTCCGGATCTGGCTCTCGAGGTATTGGCATGAATGGATCAGCCCTATGCACGGAGAGGAGGATAGGGTCTGCCTTCAGCACTGATATTGCTATGGGATCTCTGGGCGGAAGTTGATCTCTGTATGCCCAAAGTGGTGGATGTAACGCTTGGTCCCACTACGCTGGGTTAACGCACCACTCATGCCCTAGCCTTATGTTTAACTATTGAAGTGCGTCATCAGTATCCATGGGGTGTGGATGTTGTTGCATGTGATTGATGTCGGCCATCTCTATTTCATCCTCATCTTCGGCCAGTGAGTCAAGCTCATCAGAATCTGGTGATTCTGAGACATGGAAGACTCCATCATTGGGTAGCTCTATGATCAGAGGTTGATCCCCTTCGAAAGGAGCCTCATGTAAGTTGGGCTTTTGGGGCCCCAAAATCTTGGTCTCTACCGACTCTAAGTGCTCTAGCAGTGCATTGCATGTATCGGGGGATTTGAGCTCCTCCTCGTTGGTTTGTCCCTGTTGTGGTTTGTAGGGAACTTGAGGCCCATGGAGGGGTAGCCGGATGGCACCCCCCATGCCTTGGTAGGGCATTTCATCCCGCTCTTCTTCTCGCTCTGATTCCTCAGAGGCTTCTTGAGGAATTTCTAAGGGTGGCCCATAAACTTGGGTGGGTGCCTGAAGAAGGTGCCCGTCATTGGTTATAGGAGTGGCCTCCCGCTCATGTCTAGGAGGCATCGAGGGTGGTGCTTGATAAGGTCGCGGAGACTTGTCTCGCACCCAGGGGTTGTGCCTCTCATAATGTTTTGTATTATGCGTGTGAGGGGTTGGAGTCCTCTCCTGCATAGTGTGTTGGAACAACTCATCCTTCAGGCATTGTAGGCGCTCTTTGTTAATATGGTATAGTTCCTCTAACTGTAGTCACTCTAGCTCAAGTTGCGTGAGTTGCGCCCGACGGGTGACATGTTTGGAAAATTCTAAGATAGTTTGTCCCGTCATCTCATGTCTAGAAGGGCTAGATGCCTCTCCGGCATATCTATCTCGGTCGTGATGATCCGAGATCTCTATAGGCCGCCTCCCTTCATTGAGGGGAGCAGCATTTCCTCGAGGCTTTGGCCTCAGTACGTGATCCTGATAGCTAGCAGGTGCGGAAGCGCATTGCTCCCGCACTGTATATTGCTCTCGAGGAAGGTAGGGGTCTTCCTCGTGCTCTCTTTCATAAGTGAAAAAGGTACGGACGGAGTTGGATCACCCTGCCTGAAGAGCCGTGCGCTCTGGATTTGACCGGTTGTTGCTAACAGTGATGCGGGGTGTAGGAGGGATGGCATAATCATGTGGCCCCCCCTTATGGACCCCCTGCCATTCTAGCGCTTCATCACGCGGTGGCCACTCATATCTAGGCGTCTAAGGGAGCTCTCCTATGTTGAGTACCACGTGTAAGGATTCTTCCTAAAAGGGGTTGTGATGAACGGGCGTGTCCCCCAGAGGGGTGCCCCTATAATTCCACCTTGTCATGGAATGATGTGGACTCTCTTGTGGGTCAAGCCGCCAAGGTGGTATGGCCAAGTCCTTAGGGCTAAAGCAGAGGAGACTTGTGCCCCCTTGTACACTTTCCGTAGCATCCACCCGTGATTGGGCTTGGCTACGGGTGTACACCATTGTATTACTCTTCTACAAGCTAATGCATGATTTTTATCTTTTGTTTATGATTTTTTTTTTTATGCTACACTAAATAGAAAAGAACACACACATACACAAACGGTGATTATCTCATTTAAAGGTTGAAAGTGTGTCCTAAAACTGGTTTAGTGTGTTTTGTTGTTGTTTTTGAAGGTTTTTGTAAAGAACGTTTAAATGCAAAATGAAGGCTCTTATGGCTCCCAAAATTGGTCGCCCCTTCGATATACCATTGCCAGACCGATATACCAACCTCTCTATATACCCGCCCTTACGTGAGGGAAACTATAGGTACGTGAGAGCAGATGGTACGTGGAACATAGGCGGTACGAAAGGGGAATCACTCTATTTATGACACCTACCATAGAAGACTTATCCTCGCATGCTGGGAATCACCCCAGCTACACTCGGTCAGCTTTCATCAGGATTTACGTCTAGCAACAGTAGCGATCGGGGTGTATGAATGCAAAATTCAAGCCAAGGTGGTGATGAAATCCACCGTTGGTCTTGATCAAGGGCTGGGGTTTTATGACCAGCGCCTTGGTTTTTAAGTTGCCACGTGGTGTGTGGGGTTCTTTTTATTTTGCAAAAGGAAACAAGCAAACAACAAAAGGAAAAATTTCCCTAAGCAAACAAGTAATCCAAAATAGAAACACTGAACAGAAAATGACAGAGAAAAATGCAGAATCCTTACCTCTTCTCTGCCCGCATCTGTCGGTTCTGAGTTTCTGCCCGAAAACCTCACAGGCTGGAATTCATCCCGGGGTGGAATGAATTACAGTACTGTATTCATCATAGGGTGGGGTGAATTCCCATTCGTCCCTGGGTGAGACGAATTACAGCTCTGCATTCGCCCTTTGCTGGAACGAACAACAGTCAACGTATGAAAACGCGGTACCTGCAAGCAAAAAAACCAAGTTTGGATCAGATATCTGATCTTAAAAATAGAGGACAAGGTCCCACCGTGATCACCACTAAAATCATGAGGATACGGAAGCAAAAATGAAAGCGAATATGCGGAATGCAAACGAAGAAACTGAACTTAGCGCTAAATCCTAAAAACTTGAAAATGCATGAAAAGAGGGAAAAGCATGATCGAATCGAAATGAAACAAATGAGAATAAAGAAGACAGCCCTTTTTATTAATGTGTTTCAAACTCGGTTACAATATGCATCCTCCCCTTCCAAGGGCTAGGAGCGTTTAAGCATGAGCTCTTGTTACATCCATGGGCGCCTTTCCTTCTTCCACGTGCCCACATGTAAAATGGGTGGACCAAAACGTCACCGCCGCTTGGAATGATGAGTCTTGACTCCTCGCTGCTCCTCCGATGTCTGAACCCTATGTTCAAAGGAACAAGAAACGGTCAGTAGCACCTGCGGATGAAACAAAGCATGCAATCCCCAAGCCTACGATAAGTAAATAAGAAAAATGAATTAAACTATGATATCAAAATAGATCCAAATGCTATGAAAATTTGATAGGGGCATCAAGATATCACCAAGAAGGTTCTGCAAAAATAATAGTCAGAAAATTCCTCACCAATTTGAATTCGCTCTGGGGCGGGACGAATTCACCTACAACAAAATGCCGAAAAGATACTGTCCCAATGTCCTACCTCTGGAGCTCCAAAAGACCTGCAAACTTGGGATTAGCTAATTGGGGGAATTTTGGGAAGACCCAGATGGTCATATTTTCCCAATTTGGCCTCCATCAATAGGAATTTGATAATGCTACCTGTAGGTTAGTAAAAGCAAGCAAAGCTAGAAATATGATCAAAATTGCTCAAAAGGAGACGAAATTCAAATGACAACCTATTTAAACATCATAGAATTGAATGCAAAAATGAAAGAAAGCAAATCTGCCATGGAATTCCCATCGCTCCGAAAGGGTGCGATTAGGATTGTGGCAATGTGGGAGGGGGCGCCCATGGGGCAGGCCGCCCATCGTTTGAGGCTTGATTTCGACACCAATCCACTTGGGATGGGTTCAAAACCTCTTGTGTGGTATTGTCGACAAATTTGGTGGGATATTGTGGCCAAATTTCGGGTTTTGGGATCAAGATTTGTCCTCCCAATAGTCACCCAATGACCTCCCTTCTAAAGGAGATCAAGGATGTGAAAGGCGCAAATCCAAAAGGTATGAGATGTGTAAATAAAATGACAGCACTTCGTTGCTCTAAAATGCTACTTCTCTCCATATTTTGGGGTGAGGAAACTCACCAATTTATAGACCTGGAGGTCTCTTGAAATGGGCATGCAGAGGCGCCACTTGGCAATCATGCCTCCCCAGGGGGAAGGAGATTCCTCCCTGAATAGGGACTCCATGACTGACCTTACAGATGCCTCTAACGCTTGAAAATGCTCACCCATACTCCCATGCGATGAAGGAAGCGTTGGGTGGCGGACCTGAGCTGCCATTTGTCAAGATTTGACTTTTTGCCCGTCAAACCTGCAATTCGCCCCACCCCGGAGCGAATTCAGAATTCGTCCCTGGGTGGGGCGAATCCCATTTTGAATTCATCCCAGGGTGGGACGGATACTGAGCAAAGTGCCTGAATGTGCCAAATTGATCTCTGACCTTTCAAAACTATTGTGAGAGTGGTTAGGACCATTGTTTGACCTCTGGGGGCTGCCCTTGGGGCTGTGTGTGTCAAAGCGATCAGTGTTTGCAGTCACATAATCGGATTGGTGTTGTTTTTGGTGTCTACACTACCCTAAATTTTTTGCATTCTTGGGTCTAGAAAAATAGGGAGCCTCTTGGTGAGTATTCTTTATGGTTTATTAGCAATGGATATTTTATTGTTAGTTTTTCTTCTCTGGCCGATAAAAATAGGGCTTTTAAATCAAAAAAGAGGAATCATGGTCGGGCAAGATTATTTGTTCAACCTTTGGGAGTGGGATTTGATCCTCGAATTGAACCCACTGCTGTCCCGATTTGGATCCGTTTGTATGCACTTCCAATGGAGTTTTGGAGTGAGTAAGTATTAAAAATTATCGATAATTCCCTTGGAAGACATTTGGGTGTATCCAAAGACACAATAGAAGGAAACACAACTTTTTATGCAATATTATGTGTGGAAATGGATCTTAGCCAACATCTACCGATAGAGGTGGAACTTGAACTTGCAGGACTATCTTGGATTCGACAACTGGATTATGAGGCTTTGCCCTTCAGATGTAGATTTTACCACAAATATGGGTATTTGGCCCGATCTTGCCCAAATAATATGAACACAAAAATGGAGGCTCCTCTAGGAATGTCAAATCTTCCTAAGGAGGGTAAGTCAACAATAAACAAAGAACCAACCAATATTTCTTAGGGTAAAGAAGCACAGAGAGATGGTTTTGAACAGCCCAAAAGAATGAGAAGGCAAAAGAAAAAAGATGGTAAAGAGCAAACCCAACTCAAGCCCTCCAATAGGTATGAGATATTTAAGACACTAATGGACCAAGAAGATCAATTCATGGAAGGAGTGGATGATAATAATGAAAATAATAACATCCATGTTCAAGCTCCTCTTTCATCTGCCCCCATCATAGAGCAGGTAATTGAGTACAGTGAGTTATCGTAGTCAGACAGTGCAGGGGCATTGATAATGCATAACCAAGAGTAGCCAATAATTAAGGATGTCAGCATGGGAATAGCAGAAAAGAATAGAGAAAGACCATATTTAGGGATAACTTAGGTGGAAAAGAGAGCAAAAAATAGCAACTCTCAAGGAGTGGTTAGAAAATCAAATAAGGAATTGATAATAGTTCAAGGAGACAAACTGATCACTGGAGGATCGGTGAGGCCAATAGATTCTTACTGCTCTCGAGGTAACAAATGATTATTCAATCATGGAATGTTAGGGTTTTAAACAGTAGAACCCATCAATCTATTGTTCGAAGACTCTTAGAAAAATGTAAAACAGATTTTTTCTTATCTAGGAGATAAAAATGTCGTTAGATCTTATGTGCAAAATAGTTAATAGAATTTGGAGGGGTGTTGGTCATATGGAAGTGGCTGCCCAAGGTGCCTCAGGGGGGATAGTTACTCTTTGGAACTCTCTTGAATGGACTGCAATAGAACATATAGCTTGGAGGGGTGTTCTCACATCACATTTTAGAAATAATGTCACAGTTGAACATGTTTTAATCACAAATTTTTATGGGGCTCAAAACCTAGATGGTCAGATGCATCAATGGAAAGTTGTGCATAACATGAGAGTCTCAAGGGAAGATTTAGAATGGATTATTTTTGGGGACTTTAATGCTAAATTATCCTCTAGAGATCAAGAAGGGGGAATCCCAATTTTGGACCCAGGGGATCAACTTATGATTGCCCAAGTCCAGGCATTACACTTGGTGGATATTAAATGCCCTGGAACCAACTACACTTGGACTAATAAGAGGAGGGAGCCACATAGCAGGAAGGTGAAGTTAGACCATTTTTTGGCTTCAGAGGAGGAATTTGTAAAATGGAATATAAATTTTTAGATTTTGGAGGGTCCAATTTCAGATCATTTCCCCATTTTGTTGGAAGTAGGGATCAAGATAGTGTAGCATCACAAACCATTTAAATTTGAAAACTTTTGGTTACAAAAAGAGGAACTTTGAAAGATAATTCTACAATGGTGGGAAGAAGGTCACCCAGAATATGGGACAACAATGTTTAGATTCCACAAACAACTTCATTATGTCAAAGATAAACTGAAACAATGGAGGTGAGCTAACAAGATTGACTTCCAGGTCCAAAGAGCTCCATTGGTGGCCATATGGGATGAGGTTCAAAAACACTTTAGGGAAGGAGCAATTACAGAGTAGATCAAAGAAGAGGATGATGCATTGTGTAAAGTGGTCGAGGACATTGACAACCAAGAGGAGACCTACTGGAAACAGAGAGCAAGAACCACTTGGTTATTAGAAGGTGATAAAAATACCAAATTTTTCCATCGGACTACCTGTGCTAGGAGACAGATGAACAACATCGAAGCTCTTCAAGATGAGAACGAACACTCCTTTGATACACTTCCAGGTATACATTTCCATTCAATGGATTATTTTTCTACACTATTTAAGGAAAGTATGGTGCAAGATGAAGAGGCTCAAAGAGACGTTATTGTTGTCATACCCTCTGTTATCTCTGAAGAAGAAAATCAGAACCTACTTAAGCCCATTTATAGAGAGGAACTGAAGAATGTAGTCTTTGGAATGAGCACGGGTAAAACTCCAGGTCCAGATGGCTTTCCAATTAAGTTTTTTTAGGCCTTTTGGGATAACTTGGAGGAGGATGTAATGGCTATTATAGAGGAGTCTGATGGTAGTAAAAGAATGCTTAAAGCATTAAATCATACTTTCATTACCTTAATTCCAAAAGGGGAGGAGGGGGTACACATTTCAGATTATAGACCTATTGCCTTATGCAATGTCATATATAAAATAATCACAAAGGTAATGGCTAAGCGACTAAAACCTCTTCTACATAACATTATCTCCTTAGAGCAAGGGGGTTTTGTAGAGGGTAGGCAGATCTTGGATGGTGTGGTTCTAGCTTAGGAGGCAATCCATTCAATGCAAACATCTGGTAATAGAGGAATATTCATAAAATTAGATATGTCAAAGGCTTATGATAGGGTGGATTGGAGCTTCTTGTCAAAGATGATGGCAACCTTTGGTTTCTCTCAGGATTGGATAGAATGGGTCATGAGTTATGTTTCTACTCCGACATACTCAGTGTTAATCAAGGGTCTTCCCTCACAACCGTTTGGAGCTTCTCGAGGCCTTCGTCAAGGAGATCCTTGCTCTCCCTATATTTTTCTCATTTTGGCTAAAGGATTGGGTAGACTTATCTTGAGGAGAAGACAACAAGGTTTGTTAATAGGTATCAATGTGGGTGAGGAAGTTTTGACTCACCTACATTTTGTGGATGACACAGGATTGGTGGGAGTGGCCAGTTTCAGGGAGGCAAGAATGATTAGAGATACACTTAATGTCTACCTTAGGGCTACAAACCAAGTCATCAATGATAAAAAATCCAAAGTGGTCTTTTTCAATCTTGATCAAAGGCTTCGGGACAAAGTTTTAGAGATCTTGGGATTCACAAGGACTTATCTCCCAGTGGTATACTTGGGGGTCCCTTTGCATTTTAAAAAACTAAAAGTAGATATTTGGAGGAATCTTTTGGATTGTATCAAGGATAGAATTAATCATTGGTCTCAAAAATGGTTAACATATGGGGGTAGATTAACTTTTTTACAGTCAGTCATTCAAGCCATGCCAATTTATAAATTTTCTATCCTTGTTGCCCCACATACTATATGGAAAGAGTTGGACAAGATGGCTAGAAATTTTTTATGGAAAGGAGTAAAATGAGAGATGAAATGGGCCTTAGTAGGTTGGGACAAAGTAAGCCAGCCCAAGGTAAAATGAGGTTTGGGATTGAGAAGATCAAAGTTAAATAATAAAGCTTTGGCTGGAAAGCTTTACTAGAGGTGGATTTCCCAACCTACTTCTTTATTCAGTATAATATTAACTAGTAAATATTTGGGACAAGTGAACCCAAATGAGGTGGGTCATTTCCCTTTGGATGGTAATGGATCCTTAGTGTGGTAGGCTCTCAAGTTAGGATCTCAGGTAGTAAAAGATAGATTATTTTGGAAATTGGGGAGAGGGGAGAAGGCACTATTTTGGACAGATTCATGGGATCAATACCCACCTATCATTGTTGAATTTCTTGAATTGCAACCAATAAAAATAGCCATAGAAACCAAGGGATGAGTCCAAATTAAAAGTTATTTCAACACTAGTAAGCTGGGGGATTATAAGTTTAAGCAGTTTAAGAATTTGGATGAGTGGCCAATTTCAATCCCTCTAGATTCGACACCCATCATGACTAAAATCTTGGCAGAAATATTTCTCACAGGTAGAGACGAGGAGGATGAATTAGCTTGGGGCTATAGGAGCCTTGGTGTCTACACAGTGAAGGATAGATATGATAAGATCCTTCCAGAGCCCCCTCCTCATACTTATTAGGTGGAGGATTGGAGAAATATTTGGCAGTCCAAGGGTTGGCCGAAAGTAAACTTTTTTGCCTGGTAGTTCATGCATAATGGAATTCTTACTTTTGATAAACTTAGATGTAAGGGAATCATCTGTCCATATCAATGTGTTTTATGCTACAAGAGCGAGGAAACAACTGATCACTTGATGTTTTAGTGCCCATTCATGCACCAGATTTGGAAGAGATGGTTTTTATATTATAAAATTCAAGTTATTGGTGATTTGAATCAGATTAATATTTGGGAAAGATGGAATTGGGGTAGATTTAAATCTAAAGCTCTTTGTATTGGTTTGGATCTTGGATTAAAATTTATCTGGTGGAAAGTGTGGTTGGAGAGAAATGCTAGAATTTTTAGAGAAACTTTTTCTTCTTTAGATGGAGTTTGGCAGATCATTTGGAGCAAAGTCACAGAAACTGTGGTAGTCTATGTTAAAGAGGAAACTCGGGTTGTTAATGGGGCAATGGAAAAGGAAGTTGAAGTGCAAGAGGGACAGGACAGAGCTAGTTGGAAACCACCCCCAGAAGGTTGGATTAAAATTAATACGGATGGAGCTGCAAAAGGCAATCCACATAGAGCTGGAATTGGAGTGGTTTGCCGGAATCATGTTGGAATAGTGCTCTATTGGGAATTGCAAGGCTTGGGAAGAGCCACAAACAATGAAGCAGAATCCTTAGCTATCAAATATGCTTCTATTTGGGCAGCAAAACAAGGCTACATGAGGATAATGCTAGAATCATATTCTCAAATATTGGTTGGAGGTCTAGATTGCATGAGGAACTTTGCTTTGAAAACATGGAGGTTGAGGATTCTTGTCACTCAAATTAAGGAATTATGGAGGGAATTAGATGATGTGATTCCAGTTTATGTGAGTAGAGATCTAAATAAAGTGGCAGACTTCCTGGCTAAGATGGGTGCTAAGAAGGAGGTTGGGATTTAGTGGCACAATGACATGGCTATTGAGGATGAAGTGATTAGGCAAGGTGTTGAAAGGGCAACAGACCGAGACAGCCTAAAGACATCAGGAAGGTGTCACAATTTTGTGACATGTTGCAATGTCACAACCAATTGAGAAGAAGTGTCGCGATATCACGACATGTTGCATTGTCATGGCCAAAGGAGGAAAGGTGTCGTGATATCACGACATGTTGCTTCGACGAGGCCAAAGGATAAAATGTGTCATGATTTCACGACATGTTGCTTCGATAAGGCCAAAGGAGAAAAAGTGTCACGATTTCATGACATGTTGCATCGTCGCGGTCAAAGGAGAAAAAGTGTCACGATATCACGACATGTTGCATCATCGTAGCCAAAAGTGAAAAAGTTTCGTGATATCGCGACATGTTGCATTTTCGTGGCCAAAGGAGAAAATGTGTCATGATATTGTGACATGTTGCATTTTCGTGGCCAAAGGAGAAAAGGTGTCACGATATTGTGACATGTTGCATTTTCATGGCCAAAGGAGAAAAGGTGTTGTGATATTGCGACATGTTGCATTTTCACGACCAAAGGAGAAAAGGTGTTGCAATATCGCGACATGTTGCATTTTCACGACCAAAGGAGAAAAGGTGTCACGATATCATGACATGTTGCATTTTCGCGGCCAAAGGAGAAAAGTTATCGTTATATCACGACATGTATTTTTGCGGCCAAAATAGAAAAGGTGTCGCGATATCGTGACATGTTGCATTTTTGCTGCCAAAGGAGAAAAGGTGTCGAGATTTCACATGTTGCATTGTCGCGGCCAAAAGATAAAAAGTGTCATTATTTTGTGACATGTTGCTTCGTCACTGCCAAAAGAGAAAGAGTGTCATGATATTGTGACATGTTGCACCGTCACGGCCAAGAGAGAAAAAGTGTCGCGATATCGCGACATGTTGCACCGTCATGGCCAAGAGAGAAAAATGTCACGATATCGCGACATGTTGCATCGTCGCGACCAAAGGAGAAAAAGTGTCATGATATCGCGACATGTTGCATCGTCGCGACCAAAGGAGAAAAAGTGTCACGATATCGTGACATGTTGCATCGTCACGGTAAAAAGAAAAAAAGTGTCGTAATATCGCGACATGTTGCATCGTCATGGCCAAAGGAGGAAAAAGTGTTGCGATATCGCGACATGTTGCACCGTCACAACCAAGAGAGAAAAAGTGTCGCGATATCACGACATGTTGCACCGTCACAACCAAGAGAGAAAAAGTGTCGTGATATCGCGACATGTTGCACCATCACGGCCAAGAGAGAAAAAGTGTCATGATTTCGCGACCTGTTGCACTGTCGCAGCCAAAGGAGAAAAATTTCGCGATATCGCGACAAGTTACATCGTCGCGGCCAAAGGAGAAAAAGTGTCGCGATATCGCGACATGTTAAAGCGTCGCTGCCAAAGAGAAAAAGTGTCGCGATATAGCGACATATTGCATTTTCGCGACCAAACGAGAAAAATGTCGCGATATCGCGACATGTTGCATTTTCGCGGCCAAAGGAGAAGAAGGAAAAAGTGTCGCGAAATTGTGACAAGTTGCATCAATAGACCAAACCGATCCTCCTGACAACATCTCACATTGTGCAAACATTGAACCTTGTTGGATCGTGCCTTAGGCCAATGGGGAAGGAGTCTCTCCACGCTTGAATCTCGGATTTGCCGACTACCTTGTTGGCTAGGTTTTGGTTTAAGAGATTTGGCTCCAATGCAAATCTTCTTTTACTATTGTAATCTTGTGTTCTCTCTGTCTATGGCTGGGAAAAATCTCATCCCAAATTGTAATTAATCTTTGTTTTAATACAAGTTTTTTTAAATTTTTCAAAAAAAACAAAAAAAAAAAATAATAACTTGATACTAGCTTGGTGTTGTGATGGCACTTAGCATCACCTTAAACCCTAACTCAAAATAAAATATGGGGATACCCGCATGCCATTCCCATATTTATTTTACTCTTATCATTTTTTTTTTCATTTGTTAAAGATGAGTCTAGTTATAGGCTATACTTTAAACCTATTATAATAATTGCATAATGGAGATAGATATAAAAGGACAAGTGCGTAAATAAAAGGACAAAGATTTGTTTAGGTTTAAATAAAAACCTTAGAGTTTGAGTTGATTTTGTAAAAAATCATATAAACCATTATTAACTTTTATTTCAAATTTGAAAAAGCATTGTAAAATAAGTCCAACCATTAGGTTACGGCTTCTACCACCATTTGTGACTTGCATTTTCATAGAATCGCTTGTATAAAATTGATTGTTATAAATTTTAAACGTTGGAAGTAAATATACAAATGAAAAAGCATTGTAAAATAAGTCCAACCATTAGGTTACGGCTTCTACCACCATTTGTGACTTGCATTTTCATAGAATCGCTTGTATAAAATTGATTGTTATAAATTTTAAACGTTGGAAGTAAATATACAAATGAAAAAGAAAAGAAATTGAGTCATTAGAGTTCATGATAGATCTTCAATGTTATTAATGTTTAGGAAATTTTTTGTCATGCCAATTGTATTTATTGTATGATTTGAGTGAGAATCCATTGGGATCCAATCCTATTTCCAAAGCTTCTTGTCAATCTTATTCATCCCATGCATATAGGTATTATTCCTCTAATCACTAATATCCATAGTTGTTATAATCGCATATGCCCATATAATCCCTTTCTCATCGTCGATGCAAATCTACTTACTCTACACCATTTAATATTGTACATTTTTAATCCATAAAAACTTATTTATATTACATACTATATATATGTTAGATGTAAATATTCACATTATATAGGTATACTTGATTTTCATTTTTTTTTTTTTTTTTAACTTAGACGAGATCCATTACTCCTATCCTTCTATCTACAGGATGAAGATAAGAATGTTTATCTTAATATGTAAATTTATAATGAAGATTTTCCATAGAAAAATGACAATGGATATTTTTAGGTATTAATATTTTCATTCTTAAATTCTTGAGCTTTTAAAGTATTCATTGTTTACATTTTTTACTTTGACAAATTTGGATGCCGAAATTAGGCTAAGGTTAAAAGTATGTGCAAATACTAAATTATGTGAATTCCATAGAGACTTCGAAAAATAAATTTGGCTAAATAAGAAGATCGAAGAGGTATTTGAGAGACAATGATCTTGGGTTTATTGATGCACGTTTTTGTGAATATCTTTTAATTGGAAAAAAATAATCGTAAAATTTATTATAGTTGAATTAATTTATTTGTTTTATATGATTTAGGTTATATTATACATTTATTTATATTTATGAATTGATTTCTTTTTATTATAGACCTAAGATATGAAAAAGGATTGTTATTTTTAATTGCTTTAAATTGAATTTATAATCAACAAAAATAAACCAACAAAAAAAATCAAGTTATATACAAAGTAGTTAATAGAAGAGTTATAATGTAAGACTCTAAGAAGGATCAATAGTGCATTTTTAATTGGCGATAATAAACTGCTATAAGGTATGTAAGTATTAAAAATTTAGCTTTGTTGATTTTGTTGAATTAATTTAAATAAATTTGGTATGTATATATGTATTAATTAATTATATTATTTTTTCCATGGGATTTTATAGGTTTCAAGCAATTGATTGGATGTAACAAATGTCACACTATAAAAACAAGGTTCAAATCCTATAAGTAAACCTTAATATTTATGGTCAATTGGCATGAGCTCAATGGATTAAATTTCTTAACTTTAAAGTAAGAGACTTAGGTTCCAAGCAATAAATGCATAATGGTTAAGTTATTATAGTACCACTATGTGGTCACGATTCAGTTGGTCATAATGCAATAAAACTTTGATAATGTTGCTTAAAAAAGGATTTCTATCCAAATAAATAATTTAAAAATTGAATTGATTTCTATTTTGCATTTGCATAATACAAGTATTTATTCTTCTATGATTAGAAAAAGGTTTTAGATCTAGGTTGGTATTTCATAAGGACATTAATCTAATGGATGAAATAATGTTGAGGACTATATTAACTAGCAAGATGAGGAAGATATGGATATATCAAATGAGGTGTGAAGGAGAGTGATAAGGCAGGTTAATAAAAGAAATAAAAAGATGGATAAGGTTATGATATCTAGGGACATGACAAGAAGAGGATGATGTTAGGATGACAGTGGTGATACTCATGAGGATGAGGATGTCGGTGATGAAGATGGTGAATGATGATGACTTGATTAGTTATTACAATACTTGTTATGATTAGAATGATAATATTCACCATCTTAGATCAACATTATTAACGTTCTCCCTATACACACAACACATCTTCATACATGTGTTTTCATTTATTTACATTCAATATTAGTTATGTTTATTATATATACCTTATACAGTACTAATATAAACCTTGACATAATTTTTAATTCATTATATGAGATTGAAATAAACGTCGCCTATATTACATCATCAACCCATAGGACTAGAACCTTGCTTTATTGTGTAAAAGCCCTCACTTCCCACCACTTCTACCAAACCCCATGGATTCTATGATGTATTATCACTATGCATAAATGGTTGAACATAGTTAATATGATTTTTTTTGAAAAAATCAATGATTACTGAAAATATAAATATATAAATAATAATAAAAAAAATTCATATTCATTTCTATTAATTAATTTAATAATAATACTTATTTTTATTTTTAAAAAAATATTATCACTAATAATATAAATATCAAACATAGTGTTATATTAAAATTAAAAAAACTCATTTTAAAATCTTATTACTTTGATATTAGCATGGCATTACATTAACCTTAATGGTATTATGCTAATGTTACAAAATTGGTTTTTAAATATTTCAATTATATATAATAATTAATTTTGATGCGATAACCAAAACTTCTTTGAAATATAATCATTTTGACAAATAAATGTACACCATTAACATATAACCAACCATTTTTGCATTATAAGTTCGAATTATCTTTCGTAATTATTTAAAATAGAATCATATTAATATATTAAAATTATATTATAAATAAAAATATAATATTATCAAGTTTAAATTGTTTAGGACACTTTAATAATATGTTCTATTCTTATCCAAACTATCAAATTAAAAAAATGCATAATAAAAAAATGTGACTCCAATCATAGTATCATTACATATTAGATACATAATAAAAAAAATGTGACTCCAATCATAGTATCATTACATATTAGATACATAATAAAAAATGTGACTCCAATCATGGTACCATTACATATTAAAAAATAGAACATTACCATTGTGTGGCGAGGTTCATTAAAGCGTTTCACGAATCTTCATAACTATCTCACATATAATAACGAGGATAGAGGAGGTTAGGAATAACGTAGCTCCTAGTTCTCTGTAGTTCGACGTGCTTGGTCCCCCTGCCATAGCTCCACAACTACCTCTAAGGGAGCCATTCATGTGGGTGCCCATTGCATTTACCGTAATATTAAAATAAACATAAATTGATAAAGAATATTATTGAAAACTGAGTTTATAATAAATTATTATATTTATTAATATGATCATTTAAGTTTAATAATATTTTATAATTAAAAATTAATTTTGTATACCAATTCCGATGACCTCTTGTGACACGATATATTAAAAAGGATTTAAAACCGTAAAAATATGTCGATGTGGTTAAAATGCCAAAATAGTCTTCCCGAGATCCAATCTTGTTTAACTGTCATTTTAGTTAGCTTGTGAAAAAACGAGGGTGGTGAGAGACTGGCCGTTTTGATGGTCAGGTTGCGATATGACGCTGGGATAGCACGCTGCTAGAGGCTGTAAGTAATTGCCACCATGTATTCAAAGTGGAAATCGATTCCAGAAAAAAATATCGAACGGGTTTCGTAAAAATTTCGGTCTTGCTAAATTTCTTTGGAAGTTCTGGAGTACTTAGTGTGCGGTAGGTCTGCGACTCTGTCGGTAGATAATGTTGGTCAGACTTTTGTAGCAGCAGGAAGCTATCAGTATTGAATGGTTCCTTCTATTTTTTTTGTGCTATGAGAAAATAAAAATAAATTTAATATTATATTTTATTGTTTTCTCAATTGAAATTCATTAGATAGAATTGAAACTGATTCGGTATATGATTATTGTGAGTGTGTCCCTAGCTATAATGTTAGTTGATATTGCAAGAAACACAATAATTGTAATATACATTTGTTTTAATTAATTATATGTTTTTTTTATTAGATGAACAAAGGAGTTTTGAAATGATCTCAAAATAGTGTACAAAAAGATTAAGCTCCACCTAAAAAGAGGGAGATGAAATTACTTACATCTAGTAATAATCGAGGAATAATCAATCAAAGAGTTACCCCTTCCAAAGCCAAACCAGTATATAGGTAAGACCATACAAAATTTAAAAATTAAAACAAATTGAAACCAAATCAGGATGTAAGAGATAACCAACCGAACACATATTAGTAGCAAGACCTGAACCACAAACTGAGCCATGCACCAGTCTCATTCTCCCCCATGAGATCATTGCTTTCCCAGACCTACTAGCCCATCAGGGCAAGAATTTCTTTCGCATTGGAGATTGTGGCTTGCAGGGAGGAAACAATAGCTTGGAGATATCGAATTTGGTGCAGAAACCCAAAATCAACAAGCACCCCCAAGTTTTATAGCCAAGTCATCAACAACAACTCGACTAGAGCGGAGTAAAGGCTAATTGTGTTTGAGGTCATTATCGATAGAAGATATATCCATTTAGAAATTATCTAACCACACCACTAAACCATTATGAATATCTCCTTTGTTAGCCAATAGATCAACCACTCTATTACCTTTCCTGTATGTATGCTTAAATTGAACCTCTTCCAAATTTTGGATGTATCTCTGAACTTTCAAAAGAAGGTTCAAAATAGTCAAGGTAGGAGATCGATTCCCTCTTGCCATATTTATAATATTAAGGCAGTCCCCTTCAATGATTAGTTTCCTGCAACTTATAGAATCCAATAGAGAAACTCCTTAGAACAAGACCTTAGCTTTGGTGAAGTGACTAGTTTGATGGCCTAGATTATCAGCAAAGGCTAAAATTATCAAGACGTCATGGTTCCTTACAATTCCTCCAATACTTGTAGGACTCGGATTCCCTTTAGATGCACCATTGAAATTCAACTTCAACCAACCAATTGGAGGTGACTCCCACTTAACCTTGGCTCTATTCGGAGGCACAACAGGTTTGACTAGTTGAGGATTGGTATCAAATACAAGAGATCTCTCCACTGATCATTTTTGCTCTATAGTCATAGCATTCAGATTTAGGATTCCAATGTTCTCCATGAAAAAATAAATCTCCTGCAAAGCCATAGCTTTAACCAAATGAGCAACATCCTTAAACACCTTTGATTTTCTTTCCTTCCAAATCTGCCACTAGATATGAGAAAGGCTAAATTTCCAAAACCAACAAAGATAGAGAGACAGGAAGGGAGAAACCCATTGTATTAGCACATCCTCTAGGTTGTTCAAAAACACCCATTAGATGTTCAAATATTTGAAAAAGTTGTTAAAATCCTTCTAAAATAAAAGACAGCTAACAAGGATTCCTCTGCATTGGCGTTTCAATTAATTATGTTATTATTGTATTACAAAAATTATAGTATTTTATTTTAGGATAATAGTCTTTATTACATTGCATTTATTTTAAATATATATATATATATAGGTTAAACGAGACAATAGTTAACGTATTTCAATGAAAATTACAAGAAAAACATTATGATTGTATTATAGTGGTATCTTAATAAAGGTTGATAAATCCTTTAAGTAATAATTATAATAAATGTATTATAACAATTAGTGGTTAATTAGGATTAAATAAAAATTATTTAGTTATTTTTTGTTGATATTATAATAATATAATAGTTAAGTTGTAAGGTTAGTGCAGAGGTAAGGGTTTTGGCCTATCTTTGAGAGGTTTAAGGTTCACCCCCTACTCAATATGATGGGACCAAGACCCCTCATAAAATCATGTGTAAACTCATTAAAAAATAAGATAATAGTTCTAGGTAAAGAGTATGAGTCATGAGTAGAGCAATTATGCGAGCAAGAAGTAGGAAGAAAAGTGCAAGAAAAGAGTAACCACCAGTTCGTATTTAGGAGAAACTCAAAAACTAAAAGATTCATGTGAATAAAATCTAGGTAACATGGTAGGAAAGTCATTTTTGAAAGTCCTTACTTGAAGTAAGGATGCCCTAATTGGAAGTATGAATACCCTAGTTAATGATAAGAGGAAGAGAAAATTTATGGAAAACCCTATCCAACTACCAAATTCTAGACCATAATTTATTATAAGGGATGAAATTATTGAACAGGATATAATGGTTCTTAAAACCATAGGATTAATATGTAAGTTTCATGGATACTAGAAAAGTTTTTTTGAGATTAAAAATGGATCAAGTGGAAATGCGAATTGAATTCAAATTACTCCATCAAAATATTTGTTTTTCATTATCTTCTCCAATTCAAAATTAAGAGATAAAATAATAGATAATGACCCTTGGTTAAGAAAATATGTATTATATTTAAGACTATGGAGTGAGAATTTTCTTTGGAAATAGAGCCTATTAAAAGGCTTATGGTGTAGATTAGCCTTTTTGGACTTCTTTTTCAACTTATTAATAAGGATATTTTAAAGAATATTGGCACTACTCTAGAGGAGTTCATCTAGGAGGGACCAACTACCAAGGAGAAAGGAATGTTTTATGCTTTTGAATATGCGTTGCCATGGATATTTCACAACTTTATTTTAGTCCATTAGGATTAAATTTAAGTTAAGAGAATGGGATCAACAAGTGGATTATGAGAATATTGTATTTTGATGTTGTAAATTTCATGATATCACACATATATCAAGAGATTACAAAGTGAAAATAATAGAGAAAGAGATGGAAAATTTTATGCATTAGATAAAATTCAATATCAAATAAGGAGATTTTATGCAATATTGGACATGGAAACTAGTTAGGGTTGCTTCTCTACGTAGCCTAATTTTCTTACATGCTCTATGGAAGCTATCAACTTGCAAAAAAAATTGATAGGTATAAGAAATATAATTCATAAGAAAAAATACAATTGCACCCTTGTGCGTAGCTTGATTTTTTGAATATCTATAATTATAATTTTACATAAAAAAAATAGCCATCACAATCTTGTTGCCTTGACCACTTGATCTACACATTCATCACCCCCTGCATTGCTCTATTCTACCCACTCTATCCCATTAATGAACTAAATTTATACAACTATCTTTGGGTCGCTTTATACAATTGTCTATATATCTAAAAGGATATCACAAAGAAAGAAAGTTATCACCTCTATGTAACTAGCTTACTTGCCATTTCAATTGCAACAATTTTATTTTTATAAATGCATGATAGCTCATTCACCTAGATGTTCCTACATTAGATACTCTAGGTGATAAGAAATGTTTCTTAAGTTTAAAAAACTCAAGAATCCTTTCATGAGGTCCCAATGGATATCCCATGTTTGGCAACTTCATACTATGACATCCAAAGCACCTCTTCTATTGGTTTGACTAGCTACTTGAGTAGATATTATTTATACTCATAGCCCCTTATATTCTCTACAAGCCACTCATCAATTATCCATTTTACTTTCTTCCTTTATTTCTCTAGCAACAATTTTACCCATTGTTCAAATTCTAAATCCAAATTGACCTCTCTCTTTGCTTTTATTGTATTTGCATGGAAATCATACAAATCTACAATATTAAGTATTGGTGAGATATCTACCCCTTCAAGAAACTCTAACTCATGCATTTCCCAAGTTAAATTTCCTCACAACTTGATAAGGTCTAATTTTTTCCACTTCAACTTATTGTAGGTTCCTTTGGATAGTCTCTTCTTACACAAATTTATGAGAACTAAATCTCCCACTTGGAATTTTCTTACTCTTCTACTATCATATGCAATATTCTTGTACTTCACTACACTTTGCTACAGGTCTACCTTCACCTATTTATGTAACTCATGCATATACTCCATGAAGTCTTCTACTACACCACTTTGTCTCTTCAAATATGTTGTTCTATATACCCATTTCACTCCTCATGGGATGAATCCATAAATGATACTCAATGGAATCTTACTTATGCTTCTACTCATTGAATTATTGTATGTAAATTTATGTTATGCCAAGACTGAATCCTAGTGCATTTATTTCTTTACACCAAACATCTTAAGATATTTTCCAAACACTTGTTTACTACCTATGTTTACCCATCTATCTATGGGTGATATGCATAACTGAAATTGAAATTCATTTCCATATTATTCCATAATGTCTACTAGAAATAGAAAACAATTGTTTTCTCCCTATTAGAGACAATACTCTTAACAAATCCATGTAGTCTCATCACCTCATTAAAAAACAAGATCACTACATGTGTTGAATCACTAGTCTTCTTACATTAAATGAAATGTGTCATCCTTAAGAATTTATCTAGAAGAATATATATGGAATTGAATTGAATCCTCTCTACATCATAGCAAATCTGAGCATAAAATCCATACTCACATGTTCCCATGGTCTCTCTGGTATTGATGACTTATACAACCTTGTGCTTTGACTAGGTCCTTTGGCATGTTGACATACTCTACAATGTTGCACATACTTGTACATATCTATGTGCATTATCAATTAGTAATAAATTTCACTCAATTAACCTAATATCTTATCCATACTAAAATTTATTGCTAATCATATGCTATATTTCTTCCAAATGGGATTCTCTCATGGAGCTCTTAGGAATGCATAATTACTTTCCTTTGAACTATATACTTTCTTGTATAAATTAATTCAACCATTGAGTTCTATCATACTATTGAACTCTTGTGCACTACCTATACTTCGTTGAAATCTACATCTACAACATATAGATACTAAAAGTCCTCAAAACCTATAACTCTCACTCTCAACTTAGTCAATGACAAACACCTTCTAGTCAATGCATCTATAACTCTACTCAATACTTTGCTTCAATTTTCCAACACAAATGTGTAACTCTATAATTTTTTCGTATTTTTGGGGTGCCTTTGGTTTAATTTTCTCTAATTTTTTATAAATTATAGTTCCTTATGATTGGTATACAAAATAAACTTCTTTGGTGGTAAATAATATCTTCACTTCTTCAATGCCTATAGGATGACATAGAACTCTTATTCATATGTTGCATATCTCGTCTTTGCATCTCTCAAATTCTTGTTCAACTAGGCAATCAACCTTCCTTCATGGCTTAACACTCTATCTATAGTTGTTCCACTAACATCACAATCGACCTAAAAAATTTAAAAAAATATGGTAAACAATAGCTGCTCTATGACTTTCTATTTAAAAAGCTAAAAACTCTTCTTAGTTGTTTTTGTCTACTTGAAATCCCCTTGAAATCCCTTCATCATCTCTATTATGGATGCACAAATACCACTAAATTTCTTGAATTCTTGTAAAAAATCACCAATTTATAAAAACTTCTTGCCTCAAAATCGTCTTGAGTGGTGGCCACTCCACAATGGCTCTAACATTATTTGGATCAATTTTTAACCCCTCCCTTAAGATTAAAAATCCTAAGTACATAGTTCTTCTTGCATGAACATGCACTTATTCAACTTTACCAAAAACTCATCCTCTTAGAGTCTCTTTAGCAATAATCTCAAATGAGATAGATGCTTTGCTCTACTACTAAAAATAAAAATGTTTCAATACCTCATTCATTAACCTCATGAAGGTAATAGGAGTTTTTTTCAATCCAAAATACATTACTATCCATTGGTAAAGAACATCTTTAGTTTTGAATAATGTGTTTCATTCATCTCCTTCTCTGGTATTAATTTGGTGACAACTACTCTTGAGGTCTAACTTTGATAAATTATATGCTCTGCTCAAGTAGTCCATAATATCATCCATTCATAGCACTAGAAACCAGTACTTGATAGTGATCTTGTTTATTACACTTGAATCTATGCACATCCTCCATATTCCCTCCTTTAATGTTAGAACTAAAAGTATTATGCATGTGCTTAGACTCTCCCTGATCAACCCCTTGTCTAGCAACTCTCAGACCTACTTATTAAACTCCTCACTTTCAATAGGTGTCGTTCAATGCATTCTTTTTTTAATAAACTTGATCCCACAATCAAATCTATATGATGGTTGATGTTCCTTGTCGACAAAAATGTGTTAGGTCCATTATAGTCAGGATGTACTCAAATTAGACAAGGACTTCTTTCACTTCTAGTAGTAACTCATGTTCTATCTTCTTCATTGCAAGTGCTACACATGTAGTAGGTTTTTCTATATAGGTGAAATATGCTCTCTTTATTATATCCTTAAGAAAATCCTTGCCACCAAGGATACGTATCCTATGGATAAATTATACCTCTTCCTTCTGCTCCTTCAATGGGAGGAGCACATAAACTCAACCATATTTTATGATGTTTACTATGTTATTTTTGTCATCATGTATTACCTTGTAATCATACTGATAAAGCCTCACAAGCAATAAGTGACATGCGTCCATCTATACGATATCACATAACACAAATTTCTTGTATGTGTCCATCTAAAAAGCAAGCATGCATTGTTTTCTTACCAACATATTATTTTCCTTTTGCAACTGTGATACTTTGTGTGGGGTTGGATTCTCTTGACACTGCAAATCTAATTTAGCTACCATATCCTTAGACACTAAGTTGTGTATGCTCCAACTATCTATAATAACTTTTTACACTTTTCCCCTAGGTTTGCATATAGTGCCAAATATGTTCCTTCTTTGAGTTGGATCCCCTATTTCCTTTGTAGGATTCAACAAAAATATTTTAATCATGAGCAACTCTCCAAGGTCGACTTCTCCTATTATCCTTGGGAAAGAAATGCTCTCCTCATCTACACATGCAACATTATTTTGGGTACTCTTTCCTAACCCACTATTCTATTGTGTTTACGAATATTCAAATTTGGTGTGCCCTTATTCTTAGAACTTGTAACATTTATCTTTGAAACCACAACCTAATTAATATTTTATGTCCTCTTCATCTTGAGGATTCACCTTTATCGTAGGTACTTTGGCTAAAGTTACTCATTTGAGAATAACACACCTTGTTTTATGTTTCGTATCATCTTCCTTCTACTCATCCTCTTCCTTTTGAGTATCTACCTCTACCTCTATTATTATTCCACTATTTATGAGCTAATCCTATACCCGCACAATATATTGATATGATTCTTTTGTAGTCTTGATTCTAATCAAGATCACCTCATCCTAAATGGATAATATCAATCCATTGAGGTATCTTGTCGTCTTCTCTTCATTGTACTTTATGTATCCTACTCCAATATTTAAACTTTAAAACTCGTTTGTATAATATTTAACCCCTAAATCATTTTATTTGAGATTTTATGGCTTCCTAAACAAGCCAATCTAGTAAGTTTCAAGTAGAAAATTTACCTTCAAGTTTCCCACAAACCTATACTAAGTCTAGATATTTTATATAAACTTTCTTCTTCTCTCTATCTAGACATGATCCCACCATAATGAGGCATGTTCATTCATCCTTGTATAGGTAAAATTTACCCACTTTGGATTTGCAATCAACTCATAGTCAAAAACATTCTCCATGTATGTGATGTAGTCTATCAACTCTTTTAGGTTTAGACTTCCACTAAAATTTGGAGTCTTGATCTTGGGTTTACTTCTCAACCTAGATATTATAAAAATCACTAGTAAAATCTATATGATCTTCTTCTTCACTATCGCTTACATCTTCCATGGATACTGTCCATCATTGCATTATTTCCATGGCCTCTAATCTAGTTGTTATTATTCTCATCATCTTGGCTATATATGTTTACTTGCTAGGGCATAAGACCATATGGTATTTCTCTTCTCCATTGTTTCATCTCTTCCATAATTTGATACCACTTTATGTAGTCTTGGATATAGAAGCTAGTAAAGGTTGCACCTCTAGGTAGCCTACATTGCTCACATACTCTATAAAATATCTCAACCTGTGAACATAGTCACTATAATTTTCTATATGCAATATAGGTTTGATAGGGATAACAAACACAAGTGATAAGAAAAAATGCAATTGTTCTATTGTGCATAGTTTAATTTTCTTATATTATAAATATATCCATCATAATCTTATTTCCTCAACCACGTGATTTACACACTCAATCACCCCTGCACTACTCTATTCTACCTACTCTATAACACTAATGAATATATTTTCTACAACTATCCTTGGGATGCTTTATATAATGTTGTCACAAATAAATAAAGTTACCACAAATAAATAAAGCAACAAATAAATAAAGTTGCCACCTCTATACAACTGACTTACTCATTGTTCCAACCACAACATATTTTTTTTTTGTGATGCAGGATAACATATTCACTCGGATGCTCCTACATCAATATGATATCATAGTATAAGTTGGTTCAAATCAAGAATTTTCCATTCTTAACATAGTGGTAAGAAAACTCCTCTTTATTTTCAAATGGGAAAGGCCATTATATTTCATTCAAATCAACCATTAGAAGAAAAATTGACATAAGGGATGGGGAAGTACAATGTGTAAGTCCAAATATAGAAGGATATAAATATGTAAACGAATACGTGGAGATAAATTTTAAAGTTATTGAGGTGAAGAAGGTCAAGGTTAATCCAAGTAAATCATATTAATTTTACTCAAGTAACATCAAATATTCTCTTTGCAATAAAAATGAAAGTAGCACAAAGAGTATTTATTGCATTTTAGAGTTTCAAGAGTAGCATAATAAATAAATGCATATGGAATATATACATAGAAATTTAGGATTTCAATGGAAACATAAAAAAATAATTATTATGGAGGATCATCCTTGCATTTTAGGGTTTCTAGAGAAACACAAAAAAAAATGTTGTTTATGAGGCTATTCTTTGCATTTCATTTTTTTTAGGCCAACATAAAACTTTAGAAGATAAGTTTTATTATGAACAATATGGAAAATAAAAGATATTGATGAAGATGAAAGTGTTGGTGGGAATGGAAAAAGAAGAGGAAGGTCATCAAAGCATGAAAAAAGAGAAAAATAAACTCAAATGGATATCAATCTAGGAAGCCAAATAAAAATATCATAGGTGTTAACAAGAAGCAGAGTTAACCCCACTAATGAAAATAAAGAGTGATGATAAAAATGATATAATATAATATTAGGGGTATGAATAAGACCCCTAAAAACAATTTTTTAAGGAATTAATAGGTTGTTATAGTCCTCTTTTTTTTTAATACTAGAAACAAAATTAAGTATAAGTAATGAGGAATGTAAGGATGTTTTTTTTTAAGTTGGAATATGGGTGATTGTTTAGTAGTTTCTTCCATAGGAACTCTAGGAGGTATTGTAAAAATATCATACTAATTCAAATGAGATTGAAAATTATTAGAAACAAAATGTAATTGGGTTGATAGATTATTTTGTAGAAAATATAAAAAAATCAAAGTTGGGATTGTGAATGTATATTCTGCAGCTATATTTACTCCTAGTGAAAGATATTAGAAGGACATTTACATATTTTTGTCATAATTATGATTCATAATTGTCATATATGAATCCTTGGGGGTGAATTCAATATAGTTCTATCTCCTCATTCTTTTGAATTATTATTTACGTAATAATGGTCGTCTAAATCCATTTTTCTTCTAGTCTATATGGCTTCAAGACTCTGATTTCTTCTATATGATTAAGTTATTATTGTATGAAGCAAAATTTTAAGGATCATATATGTACAAGTTTGTTACTCCAATTGGAATAATTATTAAGGAAGAAGAAAATATGAGCAAGGAAGCAATCAATTATATTGGGTAATATAAGGTACAAGATAAGATTTTACAACATATTCCATCAATGATCACATAGGGACAAAATGAAATATTGATGAAGAACATATATATGGAGGAGCTACATGAAGTAATTTTCTATTTCCATCCTAACAAAGCACCTAGACCGAATGAATTTCCTACAATTTTCTTTTAAAATGTTTAGGTTTTTTGAAGAGTGATATATCGGTTGTAGTTGAAGAAGAAAAAAAAGCCTATAACAAGTGAGATCAATACCTATTTTATTAAATTGATTCCCAAAAAAGGTAAGATATATTATTTTTATAATTATTTTCCAATAAGCCTTTCTAATATGATCTATAATATAATTTCAACAATTATGGAAAACATGTTAAAATACATTCTATATTGTGTTATCTCATAGGAAAAGGATGGTTTTATTTATGGTAAACAAATTCTTTATGGTGTAACCATTACACAAGAGGCCATACATTCTCTTAATTCAATGAAAAAACTAGGTACACTTAAGAAATTAGATATGAACAAAACATAAGATAGGATTTTATTAGAGTTTTCTATATGATATGGTCAAAAAATTTGGTTTTGGTTACAATTGATGTGAATGAATTAAATATTTTCATAGAATTACAAAGTATTCTATTTTGATCAATGATTCTCCTTTGTTATGTTAAGTCATCTTGTAGTCAAACATAAAAATGGAAGGATTAATCAAAGGTATTCAGGTTGCAAAAAATGATCTCTTCAAATATCTAATCTAATTTGGTGTTGATACTTTTATTTTGGGCCATCCCTTAGTTAGTGATGCCGTGGAGTTTAAATGAATATTATCATTCTATGAGAAGGCTTTTGGATAGTTGGTTAATCCTTCGAAATCCAGGGTTTTTTCTCTAACAATATCTTATGTTTAATCATTTGTCTTGTAATGAAAAAAAAGGATCTTTGGGTCTCTTATTTGGATAGAGTGAAAGATTCTCTCGCAAGTTGAAAAGGTAAGTTATTAACCATGGAAGAAATTCTATAACTCATAAAGACTACATTTCAATCCTTCCCTATTTATATAATGTCACTTTCAAGATTGTCAATAGGTATAACATCATAAATTCATAAAATGTAAAGAGATATTTTTTGGAAAGGATACGAGTAAAAATATAGGTTTTATTTTTGTATGTCGGATAGGGTTTGCAAAGGAAATATATTGGAGGAGTAGGCTTATGAAATTATAGACTTATGAATTTGGCCTTAGGGTCAAAACTTGGGTGGAGATTATTTAGATCAAGGAAAGAATTGGGTAAAAATATTACAAAACCTACACAAAGGATATTAAAAATAGAATTTCATATCAAATAGTTTAAAATTGATCAAGAAACATATTATATGGCTAATCAATGAGGGGAATTATACAAAATTTTGGTCTGGTTATATCCCTTATTCAAAATGATAACCATTGGCTTGGGCGTGCCTAGCTTGTAAAGTTCCAAAGGTTAAATATTACATTAATGTGAGCAACAACTCTAAACCATGGATTTCTATTAGTAATTTTGTTGAAGGAGAACTCAAAAAAAATGTAGATTAACTTCAAGAGTTTTATTTGTCAATTTTTACATGAAAGGATCAATTGGTTTGAATACTATCAAAAATAGTGGATACTTATTAAGTTGCATTATGGATCTAGAGAAATCAAAATTATTAAGGTGAGCACCAATTCCAGATAATTTATTTCTATTAGTAACCTATTTTAATGAGAGGAACTTAAACAAATTGTAAATGAACTTCAAAAGATGCTTCAAGATTTTTATTTATCAATTTTTACATGAAAGGATGAGTTGGTTTAAAATCGATAAAAAGATGGTGGATACTTGATTAAGTTGGGTTATGAGGATTTAGAGCAATCAAAATTTCTTATTCATAAATATTTTTCTTGAAAAATTATTAGTCACTAGAGGATCTCCCTAAGGCCTCAATATCCGTTTAGTTAACATTTCAAAGTAAGATTGTTATAGGAAAGTTTATATAAATAAGATGATATCATGAACCTTTCAGATGTACCTTGCATGAGAAATATTTAGAAACATTAGACTTTTTACTCCTGTATTGTCCCTTTGCTAACACACTTCAATTTTTTTTTTTTAATAAAATATAAAAACATAGTGGGTAGCTCCATAATATTGAAATAGTTGATGAAATATTGAATTAATTATTTCAAAGCTAAAGCATTATCTATTTAATGGAGGATTTATCCTAACATTATTTCTTGGAATTTATGGCTTGAATAGAATATATATATATATGAATATGAGTCATAATGTTGCATCTCTTATAGAATGTTTGCATATATGGTGTTCATCATTAGAAGTCTCAAGTATGGAAAAAGAGGTGGTAATAACTTGGTCACAAGATTTAACATACATGAAAGAATCATCTATGATAATGGTATTAAAATAAAGGATCCACTATAATCTAGGGTAAAATAGAAATGCCTAGAAATTAGATTTAATAAAAATAATTTTAATAATATACTTCTAAAGTAAATCTAAAATAAGTTAGTGGAGGTGGTATCTTTCAAAATAATAAAGGAAAAATTCTCATTAGTTACTCAGAATCATAGGGAACTTCAATTAACATCTATGTAGATGCTAGGGAACTTCTTCTAGGTATTAAAAAATTAATTGAGAAAGGATTGAAATATATTTCAACTAGGGGGATTCACAAATTATCATTATTGCTATAAAATATGTATGTGAGGGACTGGATAAAAAATAGTATTATTGCTTATGCTCATCATCTATAATTGGAGGTAATCTCTTGGAAATGTAAGCAGTAGGTTGGGTAGGAGATACCAATACCAATCATGGTATTGATGTTCATCTTAGTGACATTTTAATTTTAGAATGCAACTAACAAAGTGAGATTTTATCTCTTAATAAAATTGATGTCAAGGATCTAATTTAGGAAATGTAGCCTTATATTTATATTTATATATATATTTAATATAATTATATAAATAGAAAATATATAACAAATCTTACAATTTAATTTAATTAAAATATATATATATATATATATTTAATTAGTTAAAATTTATAATTTTTATTTAAGTAAAAGCTTACAATTTTTAGAAAAAAATTGGATAAAATATGATACTTAAAAGGATTAAATATTTAATTGATATTCCATATATGGAGGACACACAAAAATATCATATTAAATATTTATTCATACAAATAATTTAATAAAATAATGTAATAAACAATGAATAAAGTTCACCATTCATTCAAAAAAATTATGTAAAATGATGTAGGTTTCTAGTTATAGCAACTCAATTGAGATGAGAATTGAATAAATTTATCCTTACCCTCCGTCCTTCTCTCCACATGATGAAGATAGGGATAGTTTATCTTATTATGTAAATTTATTATGAGGAGTTTTCGTAGAAAAATGACAAGTATTATGGATATTTTTAGGTATTAATATTTTCGTTCTCAATTTCTTGTTATTTTGAGCTTTTAAAGTATTCATTGCTTACATTTTCACTTTGACAAATTTGGATGCCAAAATTAGCCTAAGGTCAAAAGTTTGTACAAAAACTAAATTATGTGAATTCCATTAAGACTATTGGAAAAATAAATTCGGCTAAATAAGAAGATGGAAGAGGTATTTGAGAGACAATATGATCTTAGGTTCATTGATGCACGTTTTATGATTTGTTGACCAAAAATAATCTTCAATTATATATTAAGTAAAATTTATTATAGTTGAGTTAATTTATTTGTTTCATATGACCTAAGTTATATTATATATTTATTTATATTTCTGAATTGATTTATTTCTATTGTAGACTTAGGATATGAAAAGGTTTGTTATCGTTAATTGCTTTGAATTGAATTTGTGACCAATGAAAATAAGCCAACAAAAAAATTAAGTTATACACAAAGTAGCTAATAAACGAGTTAAAATGCAAGACTCTAAGAAGGGTAAATAGTATCTCTTTAACTAGGAAGAATAATCTACTAGAAGGTATGCAAGTATTAAAAATTTCTCTTTGTTGATTTTGATGATGTATTAATTAATTATAATATTTTTTGGGATGGGGTTTGATGGGTTTGAAGTAATTGATTGGATGTAAAAAATGTCACACTATAAAACCAAGGTTCAAATCCCACATGTAAACCTTAATATTCATCAATTGGCATGAGGTCAATCTGTTAAATTTCTCAAATTCCAAGTAAGAGACATAGATTTGAATCTTTCCATGCAATACATGCATAATGGTTAAGTTATTATAGTACCACTATGCGGTCATGATGTAATATGAATGGGACTAATTGCAATCTCATATAACTATTCAAAAAATTATAATATTTTTATTGTTATATGTAGGATATTGAACTTTATGAAAATATTATCTCTAAGCAACAAAACATGATTACAAATTATACTTACAAAACTTTGATAATGTTCCTTACGAAAGGATTTCTAGCCAAAGGAATAATTTAAAAATTGAATTGATTTGTATTTTTCATTTGCATAATACAAGTAATTATTCTACTATGATTAGAAAAAAAATTTAGATCTAGGTTGCTATTTCATAATAATGGGTGAAAGAACATTAAGGACTATATTAACTAGCTATATGAGAAAGATAGGGATATATGAGATGAGGTGTGCAAGGAATGTGATAAGGTAGGTCAATAAAAAAGATAAAAAGAGGGCTAAGGTTATGGAACATTAAGGACTATATTAACTAGCTATATGAGAAAGATAGGGATATATGAGATGAGGTGTGCAAGGAATGTGATAAGGTAGGTCAATAAAAAAGATAAAAAGAGGGCTAAGGTTATGATATCTAGGGACATGACAAGAAGGAGATGATGAGGATGATGTTAGTTAGTATATCCCTAATGAGGATGAGAGTAGTAGGGAGAATGAGGGTGATGATAATGATGAGGATAAGGATGTTGGTGATGAATATGGTGAATGACAATGACTTGATTAGTTATTACAACACTTGTTATTACTAGAATGACAATCTTCACCATCTTAGTTCAACATTATTAACATTCTCCTAGTTCAACATTATTAACATTCTCCCTCTATGTAATACACGCAACACATCTTCATACATGTGTTTTTATTTATTTGCTTTCAACATTAATTATGTCTATTATATATATAATATGTCGTACTAATATAAACCTTATGATATTATATGGGTGAAGCTTATTTATATAAATTGAAATAAGCTCCACCTATATTACATCATCAACATATTATCATCATGATATTTCAATGAATCACAATTATATTATATCGTGTGAGAAGCTACTTTTTATCCACTTGAACTAATGCCAATTTTTTCTTCGCGAGATCCCATATGAATTTTGTTTTCCAATGGCAGCGTCCAACCACCACGCGGTCATTTTAGTTATCCTGTGATTGCCTAAGTAAATTGAAAACGAAAGTGAATTAATTAAACATTGAAAATAAAAGTGACGCAGGTAAGCAACTCTGCATATTTTTAAATATACTTTTATCCGAGACTTGTGGGAAGACATCCAAACTCTACACAGAGACCAAGTTTGAATCACATCATAGATTTTCAAGAATTTAAAACACGCCTATCCCTTATTTGATTTCTTTAACTAAAATATCAAGAGTAACCTAGGACTAATAAAATATGTTACTATTATTTTATTATATCATATATTCCTCGTACATATTTTATTATATCATATATTCCTCGTACGTAAATACTCTTCTCCCAACGCTACTCACACGGTTCGTCTAATGAACAATGAATTAAATTCACCATTCATTCAAATATTTTATGTAAAACGTTGTAGATTTTTAGCTATAGCAACCTAAATTTGATGAGAATTGAATCTAGCTATCTTTACCTGGGTCTTTATCTCCACATCATGAAGATAGGAAAAATTTGTCTTATTATGTCAATTTATTATGAGGAGTTTTCATAAAAAAATGACAAGTATTATGGATATTTTTAGGTATTAATATTTTCATTCTTAATTTCTTGTTATTTAGAGCTTTTAAAGTATTCATTGCTTACATTTTCACTTTGACAAATTTGGATACCAAAATTAGCCTAAGGTAAAAATTTTGTACAAAAACTAAATTATGTGAATTCCATAAGGACTATTGGAAAAATAAATTTGACGAAATAATAAGATCGAAGAGGTATTGGAGAGACAATTTTGTGATTTTCTAACCAAAAATAATCTTCAATTATATATTAAGTAAAATTTATTGTAGTTGAGTTAATTTATTTGTTTCATATGACCTAGGTTATATTATATATATATATATATATATATATATATATATATATATATATATATATATATATTTATGAATTGATTTCTTTCTATTATTAGACCTAGGATATGAAATGGTTTATGATTGTTAATCGTTTTGAATTAAAATTGTGACCAATGAAAATAAGCCAACAAAAATGAGCAAGTTATATACAAAGTAGCTAATAGAAGAGTTATAATGCAAGACTCTACCAAGTGTCAATAGTATCTTTTCAATTGGGGAGAATAAACTACTATAAGTTATGTAAGTATTAAAAATTTCACTTTGTTGATTTTGTTGGATTTATTTAAATAAATTTGATATGTATATATGCATTAATTAATTATAATATTTTTTCCAATGGGGTTTGATGAGTTTGAAGTAATTTATTGGATGTAACAAATGTCACACTATAAACCAAGGTTCAAATCCCACAAGTAAACCTTAATATTTATCAATTGGCATGAGCTCAACCGGTTAAATTTCTCAACATCCAAGTAAGAGACTTAGGTTTGAATCTTTCCATGCAATGCATGCATAATTGTTAAGTTATTATAGTACCACTATGTGGTCATGATGTAATATAGTTACAAATTATAGTTACAAAAATTTGATAATGTTGCGTAAAAAAGGATTTCTAGCAAAAGGAATAATTTAAAAATTGAATTGATTTGTATTTTTCATTTGCATAATACAAGTAATTATTCTACTATGATTAGAAAAAGGTTTTAGATTTAGGTTGCTATTTCATAAGGACATTAATCTGATGGATGAAAGAACGTTGATGACAATATTAACTAGCTAGATGAGAAATATAGGGATATATCAAATGAGGTGTGCAAGGAGAGTGATAAGGTAGGTCAATAAAAGAAGTAAAAAAAGGGCTAAGGTTATGATATCTAGGGACATGACAAGAAGGGGATGATGAGGATGATGTTAGTTAGTGTATCCCTAATGAGGGTGAGAGTAGTAGGGAGAATGAGGATGATGATAGTGATGAGGGCTAGGGTTATGATATCTAGGGACATGAAAAAAGGGGATGATGAGGATGATGTTAGTTAGTGTATCCCTAATGAGGGTGAGAGTAGTAGGGAGAATGAGGGTGATGATAGTGATGAGGATGAGGATGTTGGTGATGAAGATGGTGAATGATGATGACTTGATTAGTTATTACAACACTTTTTAATGACTAGAATGATAATCTTCACCATCTTAGATCAACATTATTAACATTCTCCTTCTCTCTAATACACACAACACATCTTAGTACATGTGTTTTCATTTATTTTCTTTCAACATTAATTATGTCTATTATATATACAATATGTCATAGTAATATAAACCTTAATATGTCGTAGTAATATAAACCTTATGACATAATTTTTAATTCACTATTATATAGTAAGCACCACCTATATTACATAATCAACATATTATCATGAAAATTCACATTTTTATCCACTTGAACTAATATCAATTGATTAATATTAAGGTTGACCCATAAAACTAAAACCTTGGTTTATAGTGTAAAAGCCCTCACTCCCCACCACTTCTACCAAACCCCAAACCCCATAGTTTCTATGATGTATTGGCACTATTCAAAAATGATTGAACATAGTTAATATAAAAAATTTTGATGTTAAACATAGTTATCTCTAGTTCGATGTGCTTGGTCCCCTGTCATAGCTCCACAACGACCTGTAAGGGAGCCATTCAAGTGCGTACCCACTGTACTTACCTTAATATTAAAATAAACCTAAATTGTTTAAACCTCAACGTACATATCATTGAAAACAGAGTTTATAATGGATTGTTATACCTTCTCTCATATAACCAATTTCCGTGACCTCTTGTGAGACGACATAGAATAACATATTAAAAACGATTTAAAACCGTAAAAATATGTCGATGCGGTTAAAATGTCAAAATATTCTTCCCGATATCCCATGTGAATGTTTGTTTCGTACTTTACACTTACCTAAAGCTTTTTGTTTCGTTTTTTTCCCCGACACGGAAGATTGGATCAGGAAGGGCGAAATCCAAGTTCTAAATCTCCACAGTTAAGCAAATTTTGTTTCCCAATGGCAGCGTCCAACCGCCACTCGTTCATTTTAGTTATCTTGTGATTGCCTAAGTAATTTGAAAACGAAAGTGAATTAATTAAACATTGAAAATAAAAGTGACGCAGGTAAGCCACAATGGATATTTTTAATCTCCTTCTGCCCTATACATCTCTTTTTTTATATATATTTTTATCCGAGACTTTTGGGAAGACATCCAAACTCTACACAGAGACCGAGTTTGAATCACACCAGATACTTTTAAGAATTAAAAACACGCCTATTCCTTATTTGAATTTTTACCAATATAAATAGTCTTTAAACCTATGACTCTAATAAAATATGCTACCGATATTTTATTATATCATATATTCCTCGTACGTAAATACTTTTCCCAATGCTACTGCCACGGTTCGTCGACTGAACAGTGCTCGTCATTGAACTTCGCAGAGTACGTAAATTAAAAATAAGACATATGGTTAAAAAATAATAGAGTATGCACATTAAAATAATATACACGTATTGTTTTACATTTAAAAATAATGCATGCATGTTTTAGTTTTCATCAAATGGGATTGCGTCAAAAGGCATGAATTTTTAAGGCTACAAATATAAGATAATTTAATTTTTGTATGTTTTAATATTTCATTAAATTTCTATCTTTCATCAACTTTCTAAACTGAAAAAAAATTGGTTGTTGTGTAGTGGGTCAAGGTAAGACATCATTCTATAGAATGTTAATTTTTATATTATTTTGACTATCCTAAGTTAATCTTTCTCTAAAAAAAACAAAGAGTGACATACATAACATTGTGAGATGTCTTTTTTTTGTCCTCCATTTGATTAGTGTGGTCATATACAAACATAGAACTTTTGTTTATAGAAACGAACATGTTAAAAATGAAAGTTACCATTTCACCTAAAATTTTATTAAAAAAAAAAAATTATATAAAAATAAGATTCTAAACCTGTTTTATTTCATCTCTTTACACCCTTTTCAAATTGGAATTCTAAGTGATTTGAATCATTTTTTCATTTTTAAGAAATCTCATTTTTTAATGTTTTAGAATCCAGTCACTTTTAAGACCTAAAGTCTTACACCTACCCATATAGTGAAGGTCAAGCAACAATATGCATTGTACTTCTATTATTTTTCAATGAGTTTAGCCTCATCCTTTTAGCAAGAAATAATGTATAGGCTATAAAACCAGTAAGAACAATTGTAGTTATCCTTATTAATCAATTTGTTTTGATTGTAATTATATTCATGTATTTTATTAAGAAGCAATTTAGGTATAGAAGACATATGGAGCCTCAAAATTCTAAATTTTTTGATTTTGTTAGATTTATTTAAATAAATTTAGTATATATATATGTATTATTTAATTATAATATTTTCTCCAATGGGGTTTGATGGGATTTGAGGTAATTGATTAGATGTAATAAATATCACACTATAAAACCAAGGTTCAAATCCCATAAGTAAAACTTAATTTTATTAATTGGCATGAGTTCAATCGGTTAAATTTCTCACCTTTAAGTAAGAGATTTAGGTTTGAATATTTTCAAGTAATACATACATAATGGTTAAGTTATTATATTATTATAGTACTACTATGTGGTCATGATGTAATATCAGTGGGACTCATTTCAATCCCATATAACTATTCAAAAAACCATAACATTTGTATTTTTATATGTAGGAGTCAAAATTTATTAAAATATTATCTCTAAGCAAAAAAATAAGATTAGAAATTGTAGTTACAAAACTTTCATAATGTTGCTTAAAATAGGAATTCTAGCTAAAAAAATAATTTAAAATTGAATTGTTTTGTATTTTTATTTTCATAATACTAGTAATTATTCTACTATGATTAGAAAAAGGTTTTAGATATAGGTTGCTATTTCCTAAGGACATTAAACTAATGAATTAAATAACATTGAGGATTATATTAACTATTGAGATGAGGAAGATAGGGATATATCAAATGAGGTGTGCAAGGAGAGTGATAAGGTAGGTCACTAAAAGAGAATAGGGATAATGTTATCATATCTAAGGTCATGACAAGAAGGGGATGATGAGGATGATATTTTTTGAAAAATAATTTGAAAATTTTATATTAAAACAAGATCATTTACAAGTTGGGATGAGATTTCTCCCAACCTTAGCCGACAAGAACACATGTTTACAATAGTAAAATAAGATTTGCATTGAAGTCAAATATTCTAAACCATATTTCTACAATGGTTTTTCAAATCTGCTAAACACTAGATTTTCTCACCAACCTGCCTAATCCTCTCATCCTCAATAACCATGTCACTATGTCACTAAACCCCTACCTCCTTATCAGTACCCATTTAGCCAGGAAGTCTACCACTTTATTTAAATCTCTACTCACATAGATTGAAATCACCTCATCTAATTCCCTCTACAATTATTTAATTTGGGTGACAAGAATCCTCAACCTCCATGTCTTTAAAACAAATTGCCTCATATCATCTAGAGCTCCCACCAATATATGAGAATCTAATTCTAGGATTATCCTTCTATAACCTTGTATTACCGCCCATATAGAGCATATTTGATAGATAAGACTCCTGCTTCATTGTTCGTAGCCCTTCCCAAGCCTTGCAATTCTCAATATAGCATTATCCCAACATGATTCTTGCATACCACTCCATTTCCAGCTCTACCCAGATTACCTTATGTAGCTCCATCAGTATTAATTTTAATCTAACATTTTGGGGGTGGTTTCCAACTAGCTTCGTCTATCCTCTTTTGCACTTCAGCTTTATTCTCCATCATCCCTACATTAGCCTAAGTTTCCTCTTTAGCATACATTGCCACTTTTTTATGACTTTGCTCCAAATAACTTACCAAATGCCATCTAAGGATGAAAATGTTTCTCTAAAAAAATTGCCATTTCTCTCTAACCACACTTGCCACCACAATGATATTTAGATTTAAATTCACCCCTCTTCCATTTTCCCAAACATTAATTTGATTCAAATCACCATTGGTTTGAATTTTATAAGATAAAAAACATCACTTCCAGATCTGGCATGTAAATGGACACTCAAACATCAAGAGGTGATATATCTCCTCACTCTTGTAGCATAAAACACATTGAGATGGACCAAAAATTCCCCCATGTCTCATATTATCAAAAGTAATAATTTCTTTGTGCATGAACTATTGGGCAAAGAAGTTTACTTTCATCCAACCCTTGGACTGCCAAATATTTCTCCAATCCTTAATATGACATGCATGAGGAGGAGGTTCTAAAATGATCTTATCATATCCATCCTTCATTGTGTAGACTCCAAGGCTCCCATATCCCTAAGATAATTCATCCTCCTTATATCTACTTATGAGAAATATTTTTGCCAAGATTTTAGTCATGATGGGTGTCAATTTTAGAGGGATTGGAATTTACCACTCATCCAATTTATTAAACTGCTTAAACTTATAATTCCTCAACTGGGTAGTGTTGAAATAACTTTCAATATGGATCCAAATCTTGCTTTCTATGGTTATTTCTACTGGTTGTAATTCTAGAAATTCAACAATGATATGTGGGTATTGATCCCATGAATCTATCCAAAATCGTACCTTCTCCCCACTTTCCAAAATAATCAATCTTTCACTACCTGAGATCTAGTTAGTGTATCCCCAATGACGGAGAGATTAGTAGGGAGGATGAGGATGTTGGTGATGAAGAAGGTGAATGATGACTACTTTATTAGTTATTACAACACTTGTTATGACTATAGTGACAATCTTCACCATATTAGATCAATGTTAATAACATTCTCCCTCTCTATGACACACACAACACATCTTCACACATGTATTTTTATTTATTTGCTTTTAATATTAGTTATATTTATTATATATACAATATGTTGTACTAATATAAATGTGATCCAATAATTTTTAATTCATTATATGGGATTGAAATAAGTGCCACCTATATTACATCATGAACATGTTATCATGATATTTCAATGAATCACAATGGTATTATATTGCCTAGAAGCCACAATTTTATCCACTTGAACTAATATAAATTGATTAATATTAATATTCATCCATAAGGTTAGAAATTTGGTTTATGATGTAAAAGACCTCGCTCCCCACCACTTTTACCAAATCCCATGTTATCATGATATGGAAATAGTAATCAATCCACTCTAGCTTTTCGTCAATCTGGTGAGCCAACTTGGTTTCGTATCCCTCCAAAACCCCCGCTGCCATGTTGTTGGCGAAGGCCTCCTTTTTCTCTTGTGGATGTTCAAAAAACTCTCTCGCCATGGCCTGCAGCTGTTGTATGAGATCTTCAGATATTTCATGACTAAGAATTTGGAAAATCCTCCATTCTTGGGTTGTCATTGCCAATTCCCCTAACGTTTGTTGACATAGCTGAACAGGTACATTTTTTCCTAGATTGGATAGATCGATGGGCAAAGCCTGAGCCGAAGGGCCATCGATGGTTGTCATGGGCCTCTCCTATTATGGTCTAACAAACTGGGGATGTAGGGTCTTTAACCCACTACTTGCAATGGATTCGACTCAAACTCCTTGTTAGAAAATTAAACCAAATTTGATGCCCTGATAGATTGGATAACATCACCGTTAATACCGGTAGCTACAGTTCAGCAAGTGGGTAGAAATCCTAATGCGGTGCATGTCATAGGATAAGCATGTCAAAGGATAAGCCTTATCCTCCCTTCTTTTTGGCTATAAAATGCGGAGTGGTCTTTCAGAAAAGATCATCGATGGATCAAGGAAGTGAGGAAGAGTAGAATAAGTCTGAGGAAAGTTGTTGAGCAAAGCATAGGAGTCGGAGCAGCAGTCTCCAGGAAAATTCTCCTATGGTTATCCTTTAATCTTGGTTGCAGATGTCTCTGTAAAATCTTGCATTGTAAAACTGCATCTTGCAATCTGTTTGAATCAATAAAGTCTATATTTTGGTTTGCAAGTTTTATCTCATTCTTCCTCAGATTTTGTTTACGCCAGTTCGGTTTTATTGTTTGCCTATGCATCCCAAGTGAGGTGCACTCTCGTCGTGCACCCAAGCCAAGGTGCAACCCTTCATTGCACCCAAGACCAGGCGCAACATCCAAGTGCACCCAAGGTCAGGTGCACTCCCCCTTTGTGTCCCATATTGAGTGCATCTGCCAAGTGTGCCCAAGATCAGGCGTACTCCAAGCTTGTTCCCCATCTTGGGTGCACTCTCCCCCTGCACTAGATGTTTGGTGCAGCCTACTATTGCGCCAAACCCTTTATGCATCTGGATATGGCACTAGACCTTTGGCACATCCGACCCTTGTACCACACCCTTGGTGTAAACTGATATTATACCAGATCTTTGGTGCATTCAACTATTGCACCACACCCTTGGTGTAAGCAGATATTACACCAGACTCTTTAAAATTGGTATCAAAGTTAGAGCCTGCACGTGGATGATAAGAAGCAATGGCTTCTAGTGGCAACTCATTACAGTTGTAGATCCCATGATTCAACAAAAAAAAATATGATTAATAGAAAATCCATATGAGGATCCTGTTCGGGTCGTAGGAGCTATGGGATCTGGTCCAAAATGGCTATGCAGAGTTAGCAGATGCAACAGCGTTGAGCACACTCTCCCAAGAAGATTCATATTTACTGAAGGAGAACCAAAAGAGGGATGAGAAGGCATTATTTTACATAATGCAGGCGGTAGAGGAGACAATATTCCCATGAATCGTAGCAGCAACCAAATTGAAGAAGGCCTGGAAAATCTTGGCTAGCTCCTACCAGGGCACCGACAAAGTGAAGTTGGTGCAGTTGCAGATGCTGAGGAGGGAGTTTGATAACTTGTAGATGAGTGAGTCAGAGTCTATAAGCAACTTCCTCACCTGGAAAATGGATGTCATCAACTAGATGTGGTTGAATGAGGAGAACGTGGTGAATAAAAGGATTGTGGAGAATATACTGAGGAGCCTACTAGTAAGGTTTAGCTTAGTGGTGATAGCAATCAAAGAATCGAGGGATTTAACAACCCTCTCTGTGTATGAGCTCATGGGTTCTCTGTAAACACATGAATAGAGGTTGAGTCACTCAACTCAGTCCTCACTATAATAAGCATTCAAAGTGCAGGTCTCATTTCGAGAAAGTAGCAGAGAAAACTCCCACCAAGGAGCCTTAGGTTCTCAAGGAGGAAGAGGCAGAGGCAAGTGTGGGAAATGCAACAAGCAAGGAGGAAGGAAAAACTCCAATGATGGAGAGACCAGTTGCAACTTCCATCAGCAAGGAGGAAGAGGCAACAAAAAAAACCAACAAGGAGGATCTTATCAGAGAAAGGATAAATCAAAGGTCCAATATTATTTTTGTAAGAAATTCAGCCACTATATTTCTGATTGTAGAAAGAAGATGGCCAAAGATAACCAACAACAAACACACTACACAGATGAGCCTGGTAATGGAGAGTGTAGAGATTCTGGTGGAAATGTGTTGTTAGCTTGCAGTATTGAGGAGGAGAGCTAGAAGAATATCTAGTATCTTGATAGTGGTTACAACAACCACATGACATGGAACAAAGAGATGTTCTCACAACTAGATGAAATAGTCCAGTATGAGGTGAAAATGGGGAACAACAACAAAGTTCTTGTAATGGAGAAAGGAAAAATCTGCATTCATACCAGGCAAGGTAAAAGGAAGTATATCACCGATGTCTATTATGTGTCTGGTTTGAAGCACAATTTGTTGAGCATTGGACAACTTGTGCAGAAGGGGTACACTGTTCAATTCAAGGATGGACTTTGCACCATAAAAGATAAGGAGCATGGGCAGATTGCAACTATGTCCATGAATACAAATAATATGTTTCCACTACAGATTCAGAATGAATCTCTAATTTATTTTAGTGCAATTGAGAAGGATGCTATCTGGTTGTGGCATCTCATATTTGGTCACCTGAACTTTAGTGGCCTAAAATTGCTACACAAGAAGCAGATGGTGAAGGGTTTACCCCTTATTGAGCAACAAAATCAAGTTTGTAAGGGTTTCTTAGTCGACAAGTAGCACAGGGATGCATTCCCTGTAGGACAATCTTGGAGAGCTTCACAGCCATTAGAGCTGGTGCATTTTGACATTTACAGTCCAATGCATACCATTACATTTGTCGATAACAAATATTTTTTGAATTTCATTGATGACTTTAATCAGAGGACATGGGTATATCCCATTAAGCATAAGTCGTAGGAATTCATAAAATTTAGGGATTTCAAGGCTCTAGTTGAAAAATAGAGCTGCTACTAGGTGAAGACTCTCAGGACAGATGGAGGAGGTGAGTATATCTCCAATGAATTCCAAAAATTTTGTAAGAAAACTGGAATTCATAGGCAGCTTACTACCAGATACACACCGTAGCAAAACGGTGTAGCTGAGAGGAAGAATAGAACCATTATGGAGATGGCACAAAGTATGTTGAAGGCAAAGAACTTGCCTCATGAGTTTTGGGCAGAAGTTGTAAGTTTTTCAGTCTATCTGCTAAATTGGTGTCCCATAAAGAGTGTGAAGGGCTAAATTCCTCAGGAGGCATGGAGCAACCAAAATCCAAGCATTGCTCATTTAAGAGTTTTCGGGTGCATAGCATATGCACATGTCCCAGATGAGAAGAGGAAGAAGTTGGACAACAAAGCTAAGAAATACATCTTCATTGGGTATAGTGAAGAGTCGAAAGCATATAGGTTGTATAATATTGTGACGAAGAAGATGATTATCAGTAGAGATATGAAGTTCTTGGAGGATAAATCCTGGAACTAGAAATCAAAGACTGGTCAACTAGAACCAACAGTCATTGAGTTTGAGAACGTAGAAGAAGAATGAGTGCATCAACCTGCAGCTTCAAGTAGCAACTCTGGAGCTAGCAGAATCACCGCCTCATCATCATAAATGCCTCATATTGCAAGAAAAATCTCCAACTTAATGACACCCTCAAATATGAGGAGCTTGCAAGACATCTATGAGGTAACCCGACTTCAAGAAGAAAAACATTTTGACTTTGCTTTATTTTCTGAGTGTGATCCAATTTCATTTGAAGAAGTAATTCAGAATAAAAAATGGGTGAAGGTGATGGATGAGTAAATTGAGGCCATAGAGAAAAACAAAACATGGCAGTTGAGTTATCTCCCAGCAGCGAAGAAGACCATTGGGGTCAAGTGGGTATACAAAACTAAGTTTAATGCCCAAGGTGAAGTTTATAGGCACAAGGCCATATTGGTGGCCAAAGGCTACAAACAGAAGTTAGACATTGACTATCATGAGGTGTACGTACCTATAGCTTGACTTGACACAGTTAGAATGATCCTGGCAATGGCAGCCCAGAAAGGCTAGAATGTGTACCATATGGATGTCAAGTCTGCATTCCTAAATGAAGTGTTGGAAGAAGAGGTCTATATAGACTAGCCACCAGGCTATGAGTTGGAAGGACAATAAGGTAAAGTCCTGAAGCTGAAGAAGGCCCTATATGGGTTGAAGCAAGCACCCAGGGTTTGGTACAGTCAGATTGATGCTTACTTTCAAGATAATGGGTTCATGAAATGCCCATATGAGCACACCCTGTACCTGAAGCAAAACCCAAAAGGTGATATGATAATCATTTGCTTGTATGTAGACGATATGATTTACACTGGAAACAAAAACGTGTTGTTTGACCAGTTCAGAATAGCCATGAAGAAAGAGTTTGATATGATGGACTTAGGGCTGATGAAATACTTTCTAGGTATTGAAGTTGTCCAATCTGTATATGGCATCTTCATTTCTCAGGGCAAGTATGTGAAGGATGTCCTGAAGCGATTTAATATGGAGGACAACAAACCTGCCATCACACCTGTTACCACAGGTCTAAAGCTAAGCAAGATGGATTCCAGCTGAAATGTTGATCCAACCTTGTTTAAAAGGTTAGTCGGTAGTCTCATGTACTTGACTACAACTAGACTCGATATGATGTATGGAGTGAGCCTGATCAACATATTTATGAAGACTCTAAAGGAAACGCATTGGCAAGTAGGCAAAAGGATTTTGTGCTATGTCAATGGGACACGAAACCATAGAATTTTCTATACCAGAAAAGACCAGCTCAAACTGGTTGACTACATATATAGCGATTGGACTGGCAGCACTGATGATCGAAAGAGCACTTTCGGGTATGCTTTCCATCTTGGATTAGGAGCAGTTTCATGGTCATCCAAGAAGCAACCGATAGTTGCATTGTCCACTATAGAGGCAGAGTATGTTTCCGCCACATCAACCGCATACCAGGTAGTATGGCTGCAAAGAATATTGGGTGAGCTAAATCATCCACTGAAAAGGGCGACAACCATTTCCTGTGGTAACAATTGCACCATAGCACTATCAAAGGATCCAATGTTTCATGGCAAGACGGAGCATATCAATATCTGCTACCATTTCATCAGAAAGCTGGTGAAAGCTGACAAAATTGTGTTACTGTTTTGTAGGTCAAAAGAACAGGTAGCTGATATTTTTACAAAACCTTTGAAGGAGGAAGACTTCAACAGGCTCTAAGAAATTTTGGGTGTCAAAGTCTTTGTGAAATATGGTTTAAAGGAGGGTGTTAGAAAATTAAACCAAATTTGATGCCCTGACAGATCGGATAACATCGTCGTTAATGTCGGTAGCTGCAGTTTGATGAGTGGGTAGAAACCCTAATGTGGTGCATGTCAAAGGATAAGCATGTCAGAGGATAAGCCTTATCCTCCCTTCCACCTGGCTATAAAATGTGGAGTGGTCTTTCAAAAAATATCATCGAGAGATCGAGGAAGTGAGGAAGAGCAAAAGAAATTTGAGGAAAGTTGTTGAGCAGAGCAGAGGAGTCAGAGCAGCAGTCTCCAGGAAACTCCTCCTGTGGTTATCCTATAATATTTCTTGTAGATGTCTTTTTAAAATCTTGCATTGTAAAACTGCATCTTGTAGTCTGTTTGAATCAATAAAGTTTATCTTTTGGTTTGCAAGTTTTATCTCATTCTTCCTCAGATTCTGTTTATGCCAGTTCAGTGTTATTGTTTGCTTATGCACTCCAATTAAGGCATACTCTCATCGTGTGCCCAGGCCTAAGTGTACTCCTCCTAGGTTGCACCCAAGCCAAGGTGCAACCCTTTATTACACCCAAAACCAAGCGCAATAGCCAAGTGTGCCCAAGGACGAGCACACTCCCCCTTTGCACCCCATATCGGGTGCAACTGCCAAGTGCACCCAATACTAAGCGCACTCCCATCTTGTGCCTCATATCGGGTGCACTCTCCCCCTACACTAGACCTTTGGTGCAACCTACTATTATTCCAAACCCTTGGCGCATCCGAATATTGTGTCAGACCTTTGGCGCATCTGACCCTTGTGCTACACCCTTGGCGTAAACTAATATTACGCTACACATTTGGTGCATTTGACCCTTGCACCAAACCCTTGGTGCAAGCAGATATTGTGCCAAACTCTTTCACCCCTACCATTTCCAGTGTTTCATCCATAATACTCTATGCTTAGAAGATTGCTAGGATTTATTTCCAGTTTCTGTAACAATGGCTTATTTATATTGGCAAAGAAATGGAGGATTTTGTGAAAAAATGAGGGTGGTGAGAGATTGCCCATTTTGATGGTCAGGTTGTGATATGACACTGGGATAGCACACTAATAGTACTGAGGACTAGGATTCGCAATTTGTAAGTACTAGTATAGTGGTATACGTTACCTTAGAACCCAATGCAGTGGGCAAAAGTGAGGTAGGCCAAGATTAGAGTTGAGCAGGTCTATGTGAGAAATCCTACTATAGGAATACCTCCATCAATGATGTGACTTTTAAATCAAATGAAATAGGTCTTGTTGTAGTTGGGTGTCAGTCGTCATCGTGAATGATGTGGGTAGAGGTTGTAAGTAATTGCCACCATGTATTCAAAGTTGAAATTGATTCCAGCAAAAACATCGAACATATTTCGTAAAAATTTTGGTCTTGCTAAATTTCTCTGGAAGTTCTAGTGTACTTAGTGTGTGGTAGGTCTCCGAATCTATCGGTAGATAATGTTGGTCAAACTTTTGTAGCAACAAGAAGCTATTAGTATTGAATTGTTCCTTCTATTTTTTTTGTGCTATAAGAAAATAAAAATAAATTTAATATGTTTTATTGTTTTCTCGATTGAAACTAATTATATAGAATTGAAACTGATTCGGTATATGATTATTATGTGTGTCCCTATCTATTATGTTAGTTGATATTGAAAGAGACATAATAATTGTAATATATGTGTTTTAATTAATTATATATTTTTTTAATTAGATGGACGAAGGAGTTTTGAAATGATCTCCAAACCTTGTATAAAAGAGACTAAGTCCCGCTTAAAAATAGGGAGCTAAAATTAGTAATAATCAAGGAATGACCAGTTAGAAGAGTTACCCCTTCCAAATCCAAACCAGTACATAGGTAAGACCATACATAATTTAAAACTTAAAACAAATTGAAACCAAATTTGGATTTCAGAGATAACCAACTAAACACAGATTAGTACCAAGACTTGAACCACGAACCGATCCATGTACCAGTCCCATTATCCCCCATGAGATCACTGTTTTCCCAGACCTACTAGTCCATCAGGACAAGAATTTCTTTCACATTGGAGATTGTGGCTTGCAGGGAGGAAACAATAGCTTGGAGATATAAAATTTTGTGCAGAAACCTAAAATCATCAAGCACCTCCAATTTTTATATCCAAGTCATCAACAACAACTCGACCAGAGTGGAGCAAAGGCTAATTTTGTATGAGGTAATTATCGATAGAAGCAATATCTATTGAGAAATTATCCCACCACACCACTAAACCATTTGAAATAACTCCTTTGTTAACCAATAGACTGGTCGGTCTATTATATTTACTGTATGTATGCTTAAATTGAACCTCTTCCAGATTTTGGATGTATCTCTGAACTTTTAAAATAAAGTTAAAAATAGTCAAGGTAGGATATTTATTCCCTCTTGCCATATTTATAATATTAAGGGAGTCTCTTTCAATGATTAGTTTCCTGCAACTTACATAATCCAATAGAGAAACTCCTTGGAACAAGACCCTAGCTTCGGTGAAGTGATTGGTTTGATGGCCCAAATTATTTGCAAAGGCTAAAATTATCAATCCATCATGGTTCCTTACAATCCCTCCAATACCTTTAGGACTCGAATTTCCTTTAGATGCACCATCAAAATTCAACTTCAGACAATCAATTGTAGGTGACTCCCACTTAACCTGGCTCTATTCGAAGGCACAACAAGTTTGACTAGTTGAGTATTAGCATCAAATCCAAGAGATATCTCCACTTATCATTCCTACTCTATAGTCACAACATTCATATTTAGGGTTCTAATGTTATCCATGAAAAAAAAAATCACCTGCAAAGCCATAGCTTTAACCGAATGAGCAACATACTTAAAAACCTTTGAGTTCCTTTCCTTCAAAATCTGCCACCAGATATGAGGAAGGTTGAATTTCCAAAACCAACGAAGACAAAGAGACAGGAAGGGAGAAACCTATTGGATCAACACATCCTCTAGGTTGTTCGAAAACACCCATTGGATGTTAAAATATTTGAAAAATTAGTTAAAATCCTTCTACGAGAAAGTACATCTAGAAAGAATATGGAACAAGGATTCCTCCCCATCGATGTTTAAATTAATTATATTATTGTTTTATTGGAAAATTTATAGTATTTTATTTTAGGATAATAGTCTTTATTACATTGCATCTATTTTAAATTAATTTATATGGTTATATATATATATTTAAATTGGTTAAACAAGACAATAGTTAACGTGTTTCAATTAAAATTATAAGAAAAACATTATTATTGTATTATAGTGGTATCTTAATAAAGGTTGAAAAATCCTTCAAGTAATAATTATAAAAAATGTATTATAATAATTAGTGGTTAATTGGGAATAATAGAAATTATTTATTTATTTTTTGATGTTATTATAATAAAATAATAGTTTTAAGTTTTAAGGTTAGTGAAGAGGTAAGGGTTTTGGCCTCTCTTTGAGATTTTTAATGTTCACCCCCTACTCAGTATGATGGGACCAAGACGCCTCATAAAACATGTGTAAACTCATTGAAAAACAAGATAATAGTTCTAGTTAAAGAGTATGAGTCATGAGTAGAGCAATTATGCAAGGAAGAAGTAGGAGGCAAAGCGCAATCAAAGAGTAACCACCACTTCTTGTTTAGGAGAAACTCAAAAACTAAAATATTCATGTGAAGAAAATCTAGGTGACATGGTAGGAAAGTCATTTTTAAAAGTGCTTACTAGAAATAAGGATGCCCTAATTGGAAGTATGAATGCCCTAGTTAGTGATAAGAGGAAGAGAAAATTTATGGCAAACCCTATCCAAGTACCAAATTCTACACCATAAGTTATTATAAGGTATAAAATTATTGAACATGATATAATGGTTCTTAAAACCATAGGATTAATATGTAAGTTTCATGGATATTAGAAAAAAAAATGATATTAAAAATGGATCAAGTGGAAGTGTGAATTGAATTCAAATTACTCCATGAATTTTCCTTCAAAATATTTGTTTTCATTATCTTCTCCAATTCAAAATTAAGGGATAAAATAATAGATAATGACCCTTGGTTAAGGAAATATGTATTATATTTAAGACTATGGAGTGAGATTTTTCTTTGGAAATAGAGCCTATTGAAAGGCTTATGGTGTATATTAGCCTTTTTGGACTCCTTTATCAACTTATTAATAAGTAGATTTTAAATAATATTGGCAATACTCTTGGGGAGTTCATCTAGAAGGGACAAACTACCAAGAAGAAAGGAATGTTGTATGCTCTTGAATATGTGTTGGCATGGATTTCACAACTTTATTATAGTCCATTAGGATTAAATTTAAGTTAAGAGAATGGGATCAAGTGGATTATGAGATTGCAAATATGGCAAAAGATTACAAAGTGAAAATAATAGAGAAAGAGATGGAAAATTTTGTGCATTAGATAAAATTCAATATCAAATAAGGAGATTTTATGTAATCTGGGACATGGAAATCACTTAGGGTTGCATCTCTACGTAGCCTAATTTTCTCACATTCTCTATGGAAGCTCTCAATTTGCAAATAAGCTTAACAAGGATAACAAATACAATTCATAAGAAAAAAAATACAATTGCACCCTTGTGTGTAGCTTGATTTTCTGAATATCTACAATTACAATTTTATAGAAAAAATAGCCATCACAATCTTGTTGCCTTGACCATTTGACCTACACACTCAATCACCCTCTGCATTGCTCTATTCTACCCACTCTATCACATTAATATACTAAATTTTTACAACTATATTTGGGTCATTTTATACAATTGTCTATATATCTAAAAAGCTATCACAAAGAAATAAAGTTTTCACCTCTATACAACTAGCTTACTTGCCATTTCAATTGCAGTATGTTTATTTTTGACAATGCATGATAGCTCATTCACATGGATGCTCCTACATTAGATAACCTGGATAATAATAAATGTTTCTTAAGTTTAAAAAACTCAAGAATCATTTCATGAGGTCCCAATGGATATCCCATGTTTGGCAACTTTAGATATGACATCCAAAGAACCTCTTCTATTGGTTTTTCTAGCCACTTGAGCAGATATTATTTATACTCATAGCCCCTTATCTTCTTGACAATCCACTCATAAATTATCCCTTTTAATTTAGTCCTCTCTTTCTCTAGCAACTGTTGTACCCATTGTTCACATTCTAAATCTAAATTGACCTCTCTCTTTGCTTTTATTTTATTTGCATGGAAATCATACAAATATACAATGTTAAGTATTGGTGATATGTCTACCCCTTAAAGAAAATCTAATAACGTGATAAGGTCTAATGTTTTTCCACTTCAACTTGTTTTAGGTTCCTTTGGATAATCTCTTCTTACACAAATTTATGAGAACTAAATCTCCCACTTGGAATTCTATTACTCTTCTACTATCATATGCAACATTATTATACTTCACTAAACTTCGCTATAGGTCTACCTTCACCTATTTATGTAACTCATGCATATACTCCATGAAGTATTTTTCTACACCAGTTCGTCTCTTCAAATATTTTGTGCTATATAGTCAATTCACCCCTCATGGGATGAATCCATAAATGATACTAAATGAAATCTTACTTATGCTTCTACTCATTGAATTATTGTATTTAAATTTATCTTATGCCAATACTGAACCCTATTGCATTGATTTCTTTCCATAAAACATCTTAAGAGATTTCTCAAACTCTTGTTTACTACCTATGTTTACCCATCTATCTATGGGTGATATTCATAACTGAAATTGAAATTCATTTCCATATTCTTCCATAATGTCTACTAGAAATAGCCAATAATTTTGTCTCCATATCAGAGACAATACTCTTCACAAATCTATGTAGTCCCATCACCTCATTAAAAAACAAGGTCGCTACATGTGTTGAATCACTAGTCTTCCTACATGAAATGAAATGTGTCATATTTAAGAATCTATCTAGAATAATATATATGGAATTGAATACTCTCTACATCCTAGGAAATATGAGCATAAAATCCATACTCATATGTTCCCATGGTCTTTCTGGTATTTATGGCCTATACAACCTTGTGTTTTGACTAGGTCCTTTGGCATGTTGACATACTCTACAATGTTGCACATACTTGTACATATATATGTGCATTCTCAATCAATAATAAGTTTGACTCAATTAGCCTAATATATTATCCATACTAAAATGTATTTCTAATCATCTACTATGTTTCTTCGAAGTGGGATTCTCTCATTGAACTCTTAGGAATGCACAATTACTTCCCTTTGAATAATAGACCTTCTTGGATAAAGTAATCTAATCATTGAGTTCTATCATAATTTTGAACTCTTGTGCATTGCCCATACTTAGTTTAATTCTACATCTACAACATATATATTCTACAAGTCCTCAAAACCTATAACCCTCACTCTCAACTTAGTCAATTATAAACACCTTCTAGTCATTGCATCCATAACTCTACTCAATACTCTACTTTAATTTTCCAATACAAATGTGTAATTCTATAAGTTTTCCATATTTTTGGGGTGCCTTTGGTTTAATTTTCTCTAATTATTTTCAAATTATAGTTCCTTATGATTGGTATACAAAATAAACTTCTTGGGTAGTAAATAATGTCTCTACTTCTTCAATGCCTGTAGGATGACATAGAACTCCTAGTAATATGTTGAATATCTCATATTTGCATCACTCAAATTCTTGTTCAACTAGGTAATCAACCTTCCTTCATGGCTTAACACTCTACCTATAGTTGTTCCATTTACATCACAATCCACCTAAAATAATTTAACAAAATATGGTAATGCCAATACAAGCTGCTCTATGACTCTCTATTTCAAAAGATAAAAACTCTTCTTAGTTGTTGTTGTCTACATGAAATCCCCCTGAAATCCCTTAATCATGTCTATTAAGGGTGCACAAATACCACTAAATTTCTTGAATTCTTATAAAAACTCACCAATTTATAAAAACTTCTTGCCTCAAACATCGTCTTGAGTGGTGGCCACTCCATAACGGCTCTAACATTCTTTAGATCTATTTTCAACCCCTCCCTTAAGATTAAAAATCTCAAGTACACTAACTCTTCTTGCATGAACATGCACTTCTTCAACTTTACCAACAACTTCTCTTCTTAGAGTTTCTTTAGAAATAATCTCAAATGAGATAGATGCTTTGCTCTACTACTAAAAATAAAAATGTTTCAATACCTAATTCATTAACCTCATGAAGGTACTAGGAGTGTTTTTCAATCCAAAATACATTACTATCCATTGGTAAAGAACATCCTTAGTTTTGAATGTTGTATTTTATTCATCTCCTTCTTTGGTATTAATTTTGTGATAGCCACTCTTGAGGTCTAACTTTGATAAAGTATTTGCTCCACTCAAGTAGTACATAAGATCATCCATCCATAGCAATGGAAACCAGTACTTGATAGTGATCTTGTTTATTACACTTGAATCTATGCACATCCTCCATCTTCCCTCCTTTAATTCTAGCACTACAAGTACTATTCATGTTCTTAGACTCTCATTGATAAACCCCTTGTCTAGAATCTCTTAGACCTACTTATTCAACTCCTCATTTTCAATAGGTGTCATTCAATGCATTTATTTTTAAATAAAATTGATCCTAAAATTAAATCTATATGATGGTTGATGTTCCTCATCGACGAAAATGTATTTGTTCAATTCTAGTCAATATGTCGTCAAATTCAACAAGCACTTATTTCACTCTCGTAGTAACTCATGTTATCTCTTCTTTGTTGCAAGCGCTACATATGTAGTAGGTTTTTCTACATAATTTAAATACACTCTCTTTATTATCTCATTTAGAAACTCCTTGCCACCAAGTATATGTACCCTATGGATAAATTATACCTCTTCCTTCTTCTCCTTCAATGGGATGAGCATGTACACTCAACCACCTTTTATGATGTTGACTATGTTATTTTTCATCATTTATTACCTTGCAATCATACTGCTAAGACCTCCCAAGGAATAAGTGATATGCATCCATCAACATGATATCACATAACACATAGTTCTTGTATGTGTCAATCTAAAAATTAAGCTTGCATTGTTTGCTTACCAACACATTGTTTTCCTTTCGCAACCGTGATACTTTGTGTGGGGTTGGATAATCTTGACACTGTGAATCTAATTTAGCTACCATATCCTTATACACAAAGTTGTCTATGCTTCCACTACCTATAATAACTTTTTACACTTTTCTCTAGGTTTGCATATAGTGCCAAATATAGTCCTTCTTTGAGTTGGATCCCTTATTTCCTTTGTGGGCTTCAACAAAAACATTTTAATCATGAGCAACTCTCCAAGATTGAATTATCATGTTCTCCTTGGAAAAGTAATGCTCTCCTCATCTTTACATGCAACATTGTTTTGGGTACTCTTTCCTAACCCAATATTCTATTGTTTTTACATACATTCAAATTCCTTATGCCCTTATTCTTAGCACTTGTAACATTTATCTTTGAAACCATAACCTCATTCATATTTATGTCCTCTTCATCTTGAGGATTCACCTTTATCATAGGTACTTTGGCTAAAGTTACTCATTTGAGAATAACCCACCTTGTTTTGGGTTTTTTATCCTCTTCCTTCTACTCATCCTCTTCCTTTTGAGTATCTTCCTCTACATCTATTATTATTCCACTATTTATGAGCTAATCCTCTACCCACACTATATATTGATATTTTTCTTTTGTAGTCTTGATTCTAATTAATCTTACCTCATCCTGAATGGATAAAATCAATCTATTGAGGTATCTTGTCACCTTCTCTTCATTGTCCTCTATGTATCCTACTCCAATATTTAAACTATAAAACTCGTTTTTATAATATTTAACCCCTAACTCATTTTTTTTTAGTTTTTCTGGCTTCCTAAACAAGCCAATCTAGTAATTTGCAAGTAGAAACTTTACCTTCAACTTCCCCACAAACCTATACTAAGTCTAAATGTTTTATTTAACCTTTCTTCTTCTCTCTATCTAGAAATGATCCCACCATAATGAGGCATGTCCATTCATCCTTGTATAGGTAAAATTTATCCACTTTGGATTTACAATCAACTCATAGTCAAAAACATTCTCCATGTATGTGATCTAGTCTATCAACTCTTTTTGGTTTAGACTTCCACTAAAATTTTGATTCTTAATCTTGGGTTTACTTCTCAACCTATAGATTACACAAATCAATCAACTTTTAGTTCCTCATATCCTTATTCTACAAGCATATCTATGTGATATTCTTCTTCACTATCACTTACATATTTCATGGGTACTCCCCATCATTGCATGATTTCCATGGTCTCTAATCTAGTAATTATTCTTCTCATCATATTGGCTATATATGTCTACTTGCTAGAGCATAATACCATGTGGTATATCTCTTCCCCATTGTTCAATATCTTCCAATATTTGATACCACTTTATGTAGTCTTGGATATAGAAGCTAGTAAATGTTTCACCTATAGGTATCCTACCTTGCTCACATACTCTATAAAATCTTTCAACTTGTGAACATAGTCACTATAATTTTTTATATGCACTATAGGTTTGACAGGGATAGCAAACACAAGCGATCAGGAAAAATGTAATTGTTCTCTTGTGCATAGTTTGATTTTCTTATCTTAAAAATATAACCATCATAATATTATTTTCTCAACAACTTGATTTACACACTAAATCACCCATGCACTACTCTATTCTACCTACTCTATAACACTAACGATTTTATTTTCTACAACTATCCTTGTGATGCATTATACAATGTTTTCACAAAGAAATAAAGTTACCACAAATAAATAAAGCAACAAATAAATAAATTTGCCACCTTTATACAACTGACTTACTCATAGTTCCAACTGCAACATATTTTCTTTTTCTGATGTAGGATAAACTGTTCACTCGGATGCTCCTACATCAATATGATATCATAGTAGAAGTTGCTTCAAATCAAGAATTTTCTATTCTTAAGAAAGTGGCAGTAAAAATCCTCTTCATTTTTAAATGGGAAAGGCCATTATAGTTCATTCAAATCAACCATTAGAAGAAAAATTGACATAAGGGATGGGGAAGTACAATGTGTAAATTCAAATATAGAAGGATATAAAGATGTAAACGAAGACGGGGAGGTAAATTTTAAAGTGATTGAGGTGAAGAAGGTCAAGTTTAATACAAGTAAATCATCTTAATTTTCCTCAAGTAACATAAAATATTCTCTTTGCAATAAAAATGAAAGTAGCACAAAGAGTATTTATTGCATTTTAGCGTTTCAACAGTAGCATAATAAAGAAATGCATATGGAAGATATACATAGAAATTTAGGATTTCAAGGGAAACATAAAAAAGTAATTATTATGGAAGATCATCCTTGCATTTTAGGGTTTCTAGAGAAACACAAAAAAAAATATTGTTTATGAGGCTATTCCTTGTATTTCAATTTTTTTAGGCCAGCATAAAACTTTAGAAGATAAGTCTTATTATGAACAATATGGAAAATAGAAGAGATTTATGAAGACAAAAGTGTTGGTGGGAATGGAAAAAGAAGAGGAAGGTAATCAAAGCATGAACAAAGAGAAAAATAAACTCAAAGGGATATCAATTTGGGAAGCCAAACAAAAATATCATAGGTTTTAACAAGAAGCGGAGTTAACCCCACTATGAAAATAAAGAGGGTTGATAAAAATGATATAATAGAATATTAGGGGTATGAATAAGACCCCTAAAAATAATTTATTAAGGAATTAATAGATTGTTATAGTCCTCAATTTTTTTTTAATACTAGAAACAAAATTAAGTAGAAGTAACAAGGAATGTAAGGATGTTTTTAAGGAATTAATAGGTGAATGTATAGCAGTTTCTTCCATAGGAAATCTAGGAGGTATTGTAACAATATCCTACTAATGAAAATGATATTGACAATTATTAGAAGGAAAAAGTAATTGGCTTGAAATATTATTTTGTAGAAAAGAGAAAAACATCAAAGTTGGGTGAATCTATATTCTCCAGCTATAGTTACTCCTAGTAAAAGATATTAGAAGGACCTTTACATATTTTTTTCATAATGATGATTCATAATTGTCATATATGAATTCATGGGGGTGAATTCAATATAGTTCTATATCATTTGGAAAATAAGGTTGATAGTCTAGGATGGTCTAAAACAATGCAACGTTTTGCTTCATTTGTTAATTTAGATGACCTTTAGGATTTTATTTCTTTAAATTTTTAACATACATGGTATAACAAACACATTGGAAAACTCATATAGTATAAATATTGGATAGATCGTTCTTATACAATACATGGATGTAAACAAAGTATACAATCTCTTTAGATATTTTATTGCAAGAAATATCATATAAAAAACCCATTCTTTTGACTTATGATTTAAGTAATAATGGTCATCTAAAGCCATTTTGCTTCTAGTCTATGTGGCTTCAAGATTTTTATTTCTTCTATATGATTAAATTATTGTGTTATGAAGCAAAATTTTAAGGATCATATATGTACAAGTTTGCTACTCCAATTGGAATAATTATTAAGGAAGAAGAATATATGAGGAATGAAGCAATCAATTATATTGGGTAATATGAGGTACAAGATAAGATTTTATAATATATTCCATCAATGATCACATAGGGACAAAATGAAAGCTTGATGAAGAACATATATATGGAGGAGCTACATGAAGTAATTTTCTATTTCCATCCTAACAAGGCACCTAGCCCAGATGGATTTCCTAGAATTTTCTTTTAAAAACGTTAGGATTTATTGAAGAGTGATATCTTGGTTGTAGTTGAAGAAGCCAAAAAAAAAGGCTACAATAAATGAGATCAATACCTCTTTTATTACATTGGTTCCCAAAAAATGCAAGATAAATTATTTTGATAATTTTTTTCCAATAAGCCTTTCTAATATGATCTATAATATAATTTCAACAATTATGGAAAACATGTTGAAAGGTTTTCTAGATTGTGTTATCTCATAGGAAAAGGATGGTTTTGTTTATGGTAAACAAGTTCTTGATGGTGTAACCATTACATAAGGGGCCATACATTCTCTTCATTCAATGAAAAACTAGGTACACTTATGAATTAGATATGAAAAAAATATATGATAGCATTTTATTAGAGTTTTCTATACGTTATGGTCAAAAAGTTTGGTTTTGGTTACAATTGATGTGAATGGATTAAATATTTTCATAGCATTGCAAAATATTCTATTTTGATCAATGGTTCTCCTTTGTTACATTAAGTCATTTGTAGACTTTGTCAAGGTGATCCACTATCTCCTTATTCATTATTCTTGTAGAGGCATTAGGGAGATATTTTTCAAACATAAAAATGGAAGGATTAATCAAAGGCATTTAGGTTGCAAAAAATGGTCTCTTCAAATATCATATCTAATTTGGTGTTGATACTTTTATTTTGGGCCATCCCTTAGTTAGTGATGCCATGGAGTTTAAATCAATATTATCATGCTATGAGAAGGTTTTTGGATAGTTTATTAATCCTTTGAAATCCAAGGTATTTCACTAACAATACCTTAGATTTAATCCTTTGTCTTGTAAACAAAAAAAAGGATCGTTGGGTCTCTTATTTGGATAGAGTGAAATCTTTTCTGGCAAGTTGAAAAGGTAAGTTGTTAACCATGGAAGAAATGCTATAAATCATAAAGACTACATTTAAATCCTTCCCTATTTATATGATATTACTTTCAAGATTGTCAATAGGTATAACATCATAAATTCATAAAATTTAAAGAGACTTTTTTTGAAAGGATACGAGGAAAATTTAGGTTTCCTCTTTATAAGTTGGATAGAGTTTGCAAAGATAAGATATTGGAGGAGTAGGCTTATGGAATTATAAACTTATGAATTTGGCCTTAGGGTCAAAACTTGGGTGGAGATTATTTATATCAAGGAAAGAATTGGGTATAAATATTACTTCAAAAATACATAGGTTCTCTTGATGTAATAAATTTATTTATAAAACAAAACCGTACCAAAAGGATCATAAAAATAGAATCGTATATCAATATTTTACAATTGATCAAGAAACATATTAGATGGCTAGTCAATGAGGGGAATTATGCAAACTTTTTGTCTGGGTATATTCCTTATTCAAAAAGGCAACCATTGGCTTGGGCGTGCCTAGCTTGTAAAATTTTAAAGGTTAAATATTATATTAATGTGAGCAACAACTCCAAACCATGGATTGAGTTTTATTTATAATTTTTTACATGAAATTATCAAAAGGTTTGAATACTATAAAAAATGGTGGATACTTGATTAAGTTGAATTATCAATATTTAGAGAAATCAAAATTATTAATGTGAGCAACAACTCCAAAAATTGATTTCTATTAGTAACCTGGTTTAATGAGAGGAACTCAAACAAATTGTAGATAAAATTCAAAAGATGCTTCAAGAGTTTTATTTAACAAGTTTTACATGAAAGGATGAATTGGTTTGAAATCTATGAAAATATGGTGGATACTTGATTAAGTTGGGTTATGAGGATTTAGAGCAATAAAAATTTTCTATTCGTAAATATTTTCCTTGTAAAAATGATTAGTCACTAAGATCCCTTTAGTTAACATTTCAAAGTAAGATTCTTATAAGAAAGGTTCTATAAAGAAGATGATATCATGGACCTTTTAGATGTGCCTTGCATGAGAAATATTTAGAAACATTAGAATATTTACTCATTTATTGTCCCTTTGCTCACATCATTCAAAATTACATTTTTTAAAATATAAAAAAACATACTGGGTAGCTCCATAATATTGAAAATGTTGATCAAATATTGAATTAATTATTTCAAGGCTAAAGCATTATCTATTTAATGGAGGATTTATCCTAACATTATTTGTTCGAATTTATGGCTTGAATGGAATATATATATATATATATCTCAAAATTGTGCCCAAGTATAGAGTCATAATGTTGCATCGCTTATATAATTTTTGCATAAATGGTGTTCATCATGGGAAGCCTCAAGTATGGAAAGAGGGGTGGTAATAAATTGGTCACAATATTTAGCATACACGAAAGAATCATCTATGATAATGGTATTAAAACAAAGGGTATACTATAATATAGGGTAAAATAGAAATGCATAGAAATTTGATTTATTAAAAATAATTTTAATAATACTTTTAAATTAAATCTAAAATAAGTTAGTGGACGTGGTATCTTTCAAAATAATAAAGGAAAAATTCTTATCACTTACTCGGAATCATAGGGAACTTCAACTAACAACTATGTGGAGGCTCGGGAACTTCTTATAGGGATTAAAATTGTAGTTGAGAAAGGATGGAAATATATCTCAACTAGGGGGATTCACAAATTAGCATTAATGCTATAAAAAATAGATATGGGGGACTGAATAAAAAATAGTATTATTTCTTATGCTCATCATCTATTATTGGAGGCAATGTCTTGGAAATGTAAGCAGGAGGTTGGGTAGGAGATACCAATACCAATCATGGTATCGATGTTCATCTTAGTGACATTTTAATGTTCATATTAATGACATTTTAATTTTAGAGGTAACTAACCAAGTGAGATTTTATATCTTAATAAAAATGATGTCTAAGGAACTAACTGAGGAAATGTAGCCTTATATTTATATTTATATTTAATATAATTATATAAATAGAAAGTATATAACAAAGATTAATTTAATTAAAATTTATAATTTATAATTAAGTAAAAGCTTAAAATTTATAGGAAAAAAATGGATAACTGATGATACTTAAAAGGATTAAATCTTTAATTGATATTCCATATATGAAGGACAAACACAAATATCATATTAAATATTTATTCATACAAATAATTTAATAAAATAATGTAATAAATAATAAATAAAGTTCATCATTCATTCAAAAATTTAAATGATGTAGGAATTGAACCTAGTTGTCCTTATCCTCCGTCCTTCTCTCCATAGGATGAAGATAGGTATAGTTTGTCTTATTATGTAATTTTATTATGAGTATTTGTCATAGAAAATGTCAAGTACTATGAATATTTTTAGGTATTAATATTTTCATTCTTAATTTCTTGTTATTTTGAGATTTTAAAGTATTCATTGCCTCCATTTTCACTTTGACAAATTTGTATGCCAAAATTAGTCTAAGGTCAAAAGTTTGTAAAAAACAAAATTATGTGAATTTCATAAAAACTATTGGAAAACTAAATTTAATTAAATAATAAGATCGCATAGGTATTTGAGAGACAATATGATCTTAGGTTCATTGATGCACGTTTTGTGATTTGTTGATCAAAAATAATCTTCAATTATATATTAAGTAAAAGTTATTATATTTGAGTTGATTTATTTGTTTCATACGACTTAAGTTATATTATATATTTATTTATATTTACGAATTGATTTATTTCTTTTGTAGACCTAGAATATGAAAATGTTTCTTATTGTTAATTGCTTTGAATTGAATTTGTGACCAATGAAAATAAGCCAACAAAAAAATCAAGTTATATACGAAGTAGCTAATAGAAGAGTTATAATGCAAGACTCTAAGAAGGGAAAATAGTATCTCTTTAACTAGGGAGAATAAACTACTAGAAGGTATGTAAGTATTAAAAATTTCTCTTTGTTGATTTTGTTGATTTATTTAAATAAATTTGGTATGTATATATATGTATTAATTAATTATAGTATTTTTTGCATGGGGTTTGATAGGTTTGAAGCAATTGATTAGATGTAACAAATGTCACACTATAAAATCAAGGTTCAAATTTCACAAGTAAACCTTAATATTTATCAATTGGAATGAGCCCAATTGGTTAAATTTCTCAACTTCCAAGTAAGAGACTTAGGTTTGAATTTTTCCATGCAATACATGCATAATGGTTAAGTTATTATAGTACCACTATGTGGTCATGATGTAATATGAGTGGGACTCATTTCAATCCCATATAACTATTCACAAAATCATAACATTTTTATTGTTATATGTAGGAGATTGAACTTTAAGAAAATATTATCTCTAAGCAACAAAAGCATTATTACAAATTATACTTACAAAACTTTGATAATGTTGCTTAAAAGGGATTTCTAGCCAAAGGAATAATTTAAAAATTGAATTGATTTGTATTTTTCAATTGCATAATACAATTAATTATTCTACTCTGATTAGAAAAAGGTTTTAGATCTAGGTTGCTATTTCATAATGATATTAATCTAATGGATGAAAGAAGGTTGAGGACTATATTAACTAGCTAGATGAGGAAAATAGGGACATATAATATGCGGTGTGCAAGGAGAGTGATAAGGTAGTTCAATAAAAGAGATAAAAAAAGGGCTAAGGTTATGATATCTAGGGATATCACAAGAAGGGGATGATGAGGATGATATTAGTTAGTGTATCCCTAAAGAGGGTGAGAGTAGTAGAGAGAATGGCGGTGATGATAGTGATGAGGATAAGGATGTTGGTGATGAATATGGTGAACGTTGATGGCTTGATTAGTTATTACAACACTTGTTATGACTAGAATGACAATCTTCACCATCTTAGATCAACATTATTAACATTCTCCCTCTATGTAATACATGCAAAACATATTCATACATATGTTTTCATTTATTTATGTTCAACATTAGTTATGTCTATTATATATATAATATGTCGTACTAATATAAACTTAGATTTCCTCTCGTTAAGTGCCCCAACTTAACAATCCACCTAAACCCATGCACAACATAGAAGAACATATTGAAAATGATTTAAAATTGTAAAAATATGTGGATGCGGTTAAATGCCAAAATATTTTTCCCAAAATCCTAGTTCTAAATCTCCACAGTTAAACAAATTTTATTTTCCAATGGCAACATCCAACTGCCACGCGGTCATTTTAGTTATCTTCTGATTGCCTACCTATTTTTTTTTTTAATTCAGTTAAATTTTTTTGTGGAAATTAAGACCAGAGGATCTACATTGTTATAAGTACTTGAGGAGACTTTTAGATTTTGGGTAAATAGTTAGTATTATCAACTAGATTTTGGGTACCCATTGTACGATTGGTAAGATGGAGATTCGAACCAAGAACCTTCTTTAGAAAATTACTCTACCTCTCCAATTCACCTAGTAAGTAGATTATTGACTAATTTGAAAATAAAAGTGAATTAATTAAACATTGAATATAAAAGTGATGCACGTAAGGAGTTACATCTCTTTTCATAAATATATTTTTATCGTAGACTTTTGGGAAGACATCCAAACTCTACACAAAGACCGAGTTTCAATCACACTAGAGATTTTTAAGAATTAAAAACACACCTATCCTTTAATTGAATTTTGATTAAAATATCAGGAGTCTCTTTTCAAAAGAAAGACTTACACGGTTATGATTTATTGAGTTTATATGGAAGAGCATAGAGGGTGAGTGCTTTTATATAGGTTTATTTGGATATGGAAAGACAATGGGGTGTGTGTCTCGAACCTCCCTCGTCTTAGATGCAAGAGGTTAGTTAAGAGGGGAATTAAGAAATGGGCATTCTGGAGCGACTAATTGGATTAAATGGAAGGATCTTCGCAATAAGTTTAAGTTGAAAGCTTCTGATAGGAATTTTCTTGTTCAGATTCATTCTCTTCTTTCCTCTAAACAAAGTATAAGTTAAATGGTGGTTTTCTTGGCCCTATCTAGTGTGATTGGAGGTGAAACTTTCAGGGGAGCATCATTTCTTACAAATCCACTAAGATTTACAAAACTCTATTGCCTAATATTTTTTTGCATATTCTATTAAATAGACCCTGGGACATTGTCTGTCTAGAGAAGAAGTGCAAGAAAAGGCTAAAGGAGGTTTGGAAATTTCGATTATCTGCTCAACTCAAGGTTTTTCTTTGGTTGCTTATTTTCCAAGGTATCCATTGCAAGGCAAGGTTGGCAAGGTGGATGAATATCTCAGACCTCCGTAGTAGTTGTGGCAGAAAAGAAACTGTTAAACATATCTTTTGGGATTGTATTGTAGCAAGGAATGTCTGGAAAATATTGAAGTGGACCTATTATCCTATCCTCGGTGATAGGTGGAGTTGGAAATTGGTTTTTTTAGGAGATGCCTTTTGCTGCCCTTAGTATCTTAGGGGGGTGTGGATTGTTATCAGAGCAACAACTTTGTATGCTATTTGGAAGGCGAAATGTAGTTTAGTTTTTCAAATAAATCTGGGATTGTGTTTAATGTTGTTATTGATATTCAATTCCAATGTAAAGCCTTTAAGAGGCTTATAATAAAAGATCTCAAAGACTGCTTTGTTAAAGACAAATCAGATGATTGGATGTCTTTGAGCATATTTTTGTAATTTTCTGGTATTTTGATTTTCCTATATTAATATAAACAATATTTTTCCAAAAAAAAACTTACACGTTTAAACCTACAAATCTCATAAAATATGCTACTGATATTTTATTATATCATATATTCTTCGTACGTAAATACTTTTCCCAATGCTACTCCCATGGTTCGTCGAATGAAATAGTGCTCGTCATTTAACTTCGCAGTGCCAGCATCATCCACCTCCTTACTACGAAAGCTTATTAATATTTTCATTTTCATAATACTAGTAATTATTCTAGAAAAAGGTTTTAGATCTAGGTTGCTATTTTATAAGGACATTAATCTAATAGATGAAAGGACATTGAGGATTATATCAATCAATAGAGATATATCAAATAGGTTGCTATTTCATCCCCAAGGGTTAGTGGATTGGTAAGTGCTAGTCTGGATGGGCACTTAACAAGAAGAGACTTGGGTTCAAACCTTGGTGGTGCCATTTTGTAAAGGTACTAGTCTGCTCTAAATTCTTTGAGTGTGCCCCAGACCGATGACGACGGTAAGAACACCGAGCGACTGGCAGTCCCCATCTCATGTCGGGTCAAAAATTAATGAGACAGATAGGTTTGGTGGTTACAGTCCCTGTGGTTTGAACTCTGCGCTACCAGTTACTAAAAATAGTGGTTGTCGCCAAATCTCCTATGTAACCAAAAAGATAGGTTGTTATTTCATAAGGATATTATTTTAATGGATGTAAGAACATTGAGCTTTATATCAACTAACAAGTTGAGGAATATAGGAATATATCAAATGAGGTGTGCAAGAAGAGTGATAAGGTAGGTCAATAAAAGGATAAAAGAGGACTAAGGTTATGATATCTAGGGTCATGATAAGAAAGAGATGATGAGGATGATGTTAGTTAGTGTATCCCTAATAAGGGTGAGACTAGTAGAGAGGATGAGGGTGATAATAGTGATGAGGATGAGGATGTTAGTGATGACTATGGTGAATGATGATGACTTTATTAGTTACTACAACACTTGTTATGACTAGAATGGCAATATTCACCTTCTTAGATCAACATTATTAATGTTCTCACTTTCTCTAACACACACAACACATCTTCATACATGTGTTTTCATTTATTTGCTTTCAATATTAGTTATGTTTATTATATATACAATATGTTGTACTAATATAAATTTTATGATATAATTTTTAATTCATTATATGGGATTGAAATGAGCGCCACATATATTACATCATCAACATGTTATAGGGAATATTTTAATGAATTGCAATGTTATTATATTACCTAGAAGCCATATTTTTATCTAGTTGAACTAATGTGAATTGATTAGTATTAAGGTTCACCTATAGGATTAGAACCTTGGTTTATGGTGTAAAAGCCCTCACTTCCCACCACTTCTACCAAACTCCATGGATTCTATAATTTATTGTCACTATGCATGAGTGGTTGAACATAGTTAATATGAAAAAATTTAATATTAATGTTTTTTTTGAAAGAAAATCAATAATTAATAAAAATATGAGTATTAAATTTATTAATTCTTGTGAATTTAAATTTCTATTAATTAATTTAATTAAAAATAATAATAATACTTATTTCTTTTATTTTTAAAAATATATTATCAATCACTATAATCCGAATAATATAAATATCATAGTGTTATGTTGATGTGTAAAGATCTCATTTTAAAATCATCTTACTTTGATATTAAAACATGATACACCATTAATATTAATGTTGTTATGCCAATACTATAAAATTGCTTTCTAAATATTATATATATATATATATATATATATATATATATATATATATATATATATATATATTATCAATTTTGATGGAATAGTCAAAACTACATTTTTGAAAATAAAAGTAGAACATTAATAATATTAGCATGCAACTAACCATTTTTATATTATAAGTTTGAATTATATTATGCAATTATTTAAAATATAACCATATTAATATGTTAAAATTATATTATAAATAAAAATACAACATTACCAAACTACATCTTTGAAATATAATTATTTTGATAAATAAAAGTACAACATGTAACTAATCATTTTTGTATTTATCTTCAGGAATTATTTAAAATGTGATGATATTCACATATTAAAATTATATTATAAATAAAAATACAACATTACCAAATTAAATTTGTTTGGAATATCTTCGGGATATGTCCTTAAATTATTCTCTATTTAAATCATAAAAAACACAATCCAAAAATGTAACAACTAAGATTATACTTACTAAAAAAAAAAAGACATTACCAGTATATGGCGAGGTTCATTAAAGCATTTATCTCAGATATAATAATGAGGATAGAGGAGGTTGTGAATAATGTAGCTCCTAGTTGGATGTGGTTTCTCAAAGGAAGAGTATAGTTTTACACAGTTTGAAATTGATTGAAATTAAGCAGTGTGCTGTTTGGAGTTAGATTATTCTAAAAAAGTATCATAGAATAATTGCCCATGAAATAGACATGTGGGAACAATTGCCCATGAAATCAACATGCTGATAGTAAAATTTCCTCGGTTTTCTTTTTTTTTCGTTCTTATCATTGTTCTCTTGTCTTTGTGCTGATGTAAAATTTTCTCGGTTTTCTTTTGTTTGTTCTCATCTTTGTTATTCTGAATTATTGTGTGGTTTTTTGCTTTTGATTATTTTATTTTTAAGTGAATATTATAGAGTCCCTTTTAAACCTTTTTTCTCTTTGTTCCCTTATCATATTTGTTTGTGCCTCTTTATTTTTTTTTGTTTTTCTGAATTATTGTGTGTGGTTTTTTGCTTTTGATTATTTTATTTTTAAACTAGTTTTAATAAAAAAAGTTGTGGAGTCCCTTTCAAACTTTTTTTCCTTAATAAGATAAAAAATTCTTTCCGAGATCCGAGATCCGAGATCCGAGATCCCATGTGAATGTTTCTTTCGTACTTTACACTTACCTAAAGCTTTTTGTTTCGTTTTTTGCTCGACACAGACGATTGGATCAGGAAGGGCGAAATCCTAGTTCTAAATCTCCACAGTTAAACAAATTTTGTTTTCCAATGGCAGCGTCCAACCGCCACGCGGTCATTTTAGTCTTGTGATTGCTAACTAATTTGAAAACGAAAGTGAATTAATTAAACATTGAAAATAATCAGCACTGCATATGTATACATCTCTTTTTTTATATATATTTTTATCCGAGACTTTTGGGAAGACATCCAAACTCTACACAGAGACCGAGTTTGAATCACACCAAAGTTTTTTAAGAATAAAAAACACGCCTATCCCTTATTTGAATTCTTAACTAGAAAATCAAGAGTAACCTATGACCAAAAAAACATGTTACTAATATTTTATTATATCATATATTCCTCGTACGTAAATACGTTTCCCAATGCTACTTCCACGGTTCGTCGAATGAACAGTGATCGTTATTGAACTTCGCAGTACCAGTACCATATTCCACCTCCTTTACTGCGGAAGCTTATTAATCTTGCGATGTTTGAACTCCGCGTATGTTTTGGCATTGAAGCGCGGAGGATTCTCTTCATTCACCACTCCTTTCATGGGACCGATGACAGTATCTGCAGGGGGAGTGCAGAATACCGGCCATGACATTCTCACTTTGTCCTTGCTCACCAAACTCCGGTGTAGAACGCTCTTGTACTTGCCGTTACTCAATATCTGCATTTAACCATCTCCACTTACTTAGATCTCACGATTCTTAGCTCTCTCAAAACAAAAGAAGGAGAAATGTTGTAAAAAAACCTCAAGCTGGTCTCCGATGTGGACGATGATGGCGTTTGGAACGTAATCGACAGAAACCCAGCGACCGTCTTTGAAAACTTGGAGTCCTGGCACTTCGTTGGGTACCAGAAGAGTCAAAGCGCTCATGTCGGTGTGGGCTTCCACCCCGAGAGCGAGCTCCGGCTGCGGACACGGCGGGTAGTAATTTATTTTCATCTCCATTTCCAGATCTTCGCCGCCGCTTAGTGCTTCCTTCATCGCCGACTCCTCCAACCCCAGACTTATGGAAAGAGCCGAAAGAAGCATATTCACTACCCCTACAAGTGCTCGTGCATATTCGTCGTTCACTTCTCTGCAATATCCAAATTAAAAAAAAACTATTATGATTACTATTATAACTATTATGATTATAACTATTATTATTACTAGGTACAGGAAGACATGGGTACGAAGAGAAGGAATGTAGTCATACGTACATGTAAGAGGCAGGGCGTTTGGGCCAGCCGTTTAAATCTCTGCGGGAAGGAGGCCATAGCATATGGAAATAGTAATCAATCCACTCTAGCTTTCCGTCAATCTGGTGAGCCAACTTGGTGCCGTATCCCTCCAAAATCCCCGCTGCCGCGTTGTTGGCGTAGGCCTCCTTTTCCTCTTGTGGAAGTTCGAAAAACTCTCTACCCACGGCCTGCAGGCGTTGGATGAGATCTTCGGAGATTCCGTGATTAAGAATTTGGAAAAGCCCCCATTCCTGGGCTGCCGTTGCCAATTCCGCCAGCGTTTGTTGACGTAGGTGGACGGATACATTTCTGCCCAGATTGGACAGATCGATGAGCGGAACCTGAACCGAAGGGCTATCGATGGCCGTCATGGGCCTCTCCTGTTGTGGCCTGACAAACTGGGGAGGTAGGGTCTTTAACCCGCTTCCTGCAAGGGATTGGACTCGGACCCCTGCCATTTCCAGTGTTTCGTCCCTAATACTCTATGCTTGGAAGATCGCGAGGGTTTATTTCCATGTTCTGTAACAATGGCTTATTTATATTAGAAATGAAATGAAGGATTTGGTGAAAAAACGAGGGTGGTGAGAGACTGGCCGTTTTGATGGTCAGGTTGAGATATGACGCTGGGATAGCACGCTGCTAGTGCCGAGGGCTAGGATTAGCAATTTGTAAGTAGTAGTATAGTGGTATACGTTACCTTGGTACACAATGCAGTGGGCAAAAACCAGGCAGGTCCAGGCTTAGAGTTGAGCAGGTCCACGGTGAGAAATCTTACGATAGGAATACCTCTATCAAAAATGTGACTTTTAAATCAAATAAAACAGGTCTTGCTGTAGTCGGGTGTCAGTCGCCGTCGTGAATGCTGTGCGTAGAGGTTGTAAGTAATTGCTACCATTTATTCAAAGTTGAAATTGATTCCTGCAACGTCATCGAACGGGGTTCGTAAAATTTTCGGTCTTGCTAAATTTTTTTTGGAAGATCGGGTGTATTTAGTATGTGTGGTAGGTCTGATGGTAGATAACGTTGGTCTGACTTATGTAGCAGCAGGAAGCTATTAGTAAGTTCCTTCTCTTTTTTATTTCTTTAAAAAATAAAAAATAAATTTAATATTATATTTCTCAATTGAAACTGATGAGGTAGAATCTAAACTGATTTGGTATATGTTGGTCTGACTTATGTAGCAGCAGGAAGCTATTAGTAAGTTCCTTCTCTTTTTTATTTCTTTAAAAAATAAAAAATAAATTTAATATTATATTTCTCAATTGAAACTGATGAGGTAGAATCTAAACTGATTTGGTATATGTTTAATATTATATTTTATTATTTTCTCTGAAACTGATTAGGTAAAATCTACACTGATTTGGTATATGATTATTTTTTTTTTTTTTTGACGAGGAACCTTTTATATACAACATATCCGCAACATGTGAGGGAAGAGATTTGAACCTGGGCCTCTCGATAACCGAAGAGTTTTAACTACCCACTTGCTCTCCAATTCCTCTACATGAGCGGATGTATATGATTACTGTGAAAGTGCCCCTATCAATAATGTTAGTAGTTGATTACAAGAAACACAATAATTGTAATATACATGCGTTTCAATCAATTATATTATTGTTGTATCCCTACAAGTTAGGATAAAAGTTCATTGCATAAATTATTATTATATATATATATATATATCTTTAATTTGTTAGATAAGACAATAGCTAACCTCACACTAGTAATAGAATTATGTTTCAATGAAAATTACAAAAAAAAAATATTATGATTGTACTATAGTGGTATGTTAATAAAGGTTGATAAATCTTTTAAATGATAATTATAATAAATATATTATAACAATTAATGATTAACTAGGATTAAATATATATTTTTTATTTTTATTATAATAGTTTTAACTTGCATGTTTATTGCAGTGGTAAAGGTTTTGACTTCTCTATGAGAGGTTTAAGGTTCAAACCCCACTTAGTATGATGGAACCAGAATCCCTTATAAAAACCTGTGTAAATTCATTGAAAAAATAAGATAATAGTTTTAGGTAAGGAGTATGAGTCACAAGTAAAGTGAGCATGGGAGTAGGAAGTAGGAAGCAAAGTGCAAGAAAAGATTAAATTCCACTTCTTCTTGTTTAAGAGAAACTCAAGAAATAAAGGATTCATGTGAAGATGATCTAGGTAACATGGTAGAAAATTTATTTTTGAAAGTGCTTACTAAAAGTAAGGATACCCTATTTGGAAGTATGAATGCCCTAGTTAGTGATAAGAGGAAGATCAAATCTATGGCAAACCTTATCAAGTAGCATATTCTACCCCATAAGTGTTTATAAGGGATAAAATGATTGAACATGATATAATGATTCTTATAACCATAGGGTTAATAAGTAAGTTTCATGGATACTAGACAAGTTTTTATGAGATTATAAAATGGATCAAGTGGAAGTGGGAATTGAATTCAAATTACTCCATGACTTTTCCTTCAAAATATGTTTTTTCATTATCTTCTTCAATTGAAAAATAAGAAATAAAATAACAAATGATGATCCTTAGTTAAGAAAAGATGTATTATATGTAAGACTATGGAGTGAAATTTTTTTATGGAGATAGAGACTATTAAAAGGCTTATGGTGTAGATTAGCCTTTTTTGACTTCCTTATCAAGTGATTAAGAAGGATATTTTAAAGAATATTGGTAATACTCTAGGGGAGTTTGTCTAGGAGGGATCAACTACCAAGGAATAAGACATGTTGTATGCATTTGAATATGTGTTGCCATGGATATTTAAAAACCTTCATTATAGTCCATTAAGATTAAATTTAAATCAAGAGAATAGGATCAACAAGTGGATTATGAAAATATTGTATTTTGATGTTGTAAATGTTATAAGATCACACATATGGCAAGATATTACAAAGTGAAAATAATGGAGAAGAATATTGAAAATTTTGGGCATAAGGCAAACTTCAATATCAAATAAGGAGATTTAATGTAATCTTGGACATGGAAATCAGTTAAGATTACATCTCTAGGTAGCCTAACTTGCTCACATGCTCTATGGAAGCTCTCAATTTGTAAATAAAGTTTCTATAATTCACTACAAGTGTTACAAGTTTGATAGGGATAACAAATACAAGTGATAAGAAAAAATACAATTGCACTCTTATGCACAACTTGATTTTTTGAATATCTACAATTGCACTTTTGTACGTAGCTTAAATATCTATAATTACAATATTACATAAAAATAGCCATCACAATATTTTTTCCTTGACCGCTTGACCTACACACTCAATCACCCCTTGCACTACTCTATTATACCCACTCTATCACATTAATAAACTACATTTCTATAACTATCTTTGTGTTGTTTTATAAAATTATCCATATATCTAAAAATCTATCAAAAAGAAATAAAGGTGTCACCTCTATGCAACTAGCTTACTCACCATTTCAATTGCAGTAATTTTGTTTTTGGTAATGCAGGATAGGTCATTCACCTAGATGCTCCTATATCAGACACCCTAGGTACCAATAAATATTTCTTGAGTTTAAAAAACTGAAGAATCATTTTATGAGGTCCCAATGGAGATCCCATGTTTTGCAAATTCATATTGTGACATCCAAATCATCTCTTTTATTCATTTTTCTAGCCACTTGAGTAAATATTCTTTATACTCATAACTCCTTATTTTATTTACAATCTACTCATCAATTATTCCTTATACTTTCTTTGTATATTTCTATAGAAACTATTGTACCTAATATTCAAATTCTAAATTTAAATTGACCTCTCTCTTTGCTTCTATTTTATTTGCATGGAACTCATACAAATTTGCAATGTTAAATATTGGTGAGATATCTACCCCTTCAGGAAACTCTAACTCATGCATCTCTCAAATCAAATTTTCTCACAACCCGATAATGTCTAAATATTTTTCCACTTCAACTTGTTGTAGGTTCCTTTGGATATTCTCTTCTTACGCAAATTTATGAGAACTAAATCTCCTGCTTGGATTTCTCTTACTCTTCTACTATCATATGCAACACTCTTGTACTTCACTGCACTTCCCTATAGGTCTACATTCACTTATTTATGTAACTCATGCATATACTCCATGAAGTCTTCGCCTATACCACTTCATCTATCCAAATATGTTGTTCTATATATCTCATCCACTCCTCATGGAATGAATCCATAAATGATACTAAATGGAATCTTACTTGTGCTCCTATTCATTGAATTATTGTATCCAAATTTAGATTGTGCAAAGACTAAATCCTATTGTGTTGATTTCCTTCCAACCAAACATCTTAAGAGATTTCCCAAGATCTTGTTTACTACCTATGTTTTTCCATATATCTATGGGTGATATGCATAATTGAAGTTGAAATGTATTCCCTTAATCTTCCATAATGTCTACTAAAAAAAGCTAACAAAATTTATCTCTCTATTAGATACAATACTCTTTGGTAATCCATGCAGTCTCATCACCTTATTAAAAATAAGGTGTCTACATGTGTTGAATCACTAATATTCCTACATGAAACGAAATGTGTTATCTTTAAGAATCTATCTAGAATAATATATATGGAATTGAATCCTCTCAACATCCTAGTAAATCCAAGCATAAAATCCACTCACATGTTCCCATGGTCTCTCTGGTATTGATGACTAACACAACCCTATGTTTTGACTAGGTCCTTTGGTATGTTGACATACTCTGAATGTTGCATATACTTTTACATATCCATGTGCATTCTCAATCAAAAATAACTTTCACTCAATTGGCCTAAATATCTTATCCACACTAAAATGTATTGCTAATCCTCCATTATATTTCTCCTAGATGATATTCTCTCATGGATCTCTTGGGAATGCACAACTAATTTCCTTTAAAAAATAGACCTTCTTAGATAAAGTAATCCAACCATCAAGTTCTATCAGAATTTGTTAGACTTTTGCACAATGTCCATGATTAGCTAAAATATACATCTGCATCATGCAGACACTACAAGCCCTCAAAACCTATAACCCTCACTCTTAACTTAGTCAACAATAAACACCTTCTATCCAATGCATCTATAACTCTACTCAATGCTTTGCTTTAATTATCCAACATAAACATGTAATTCTGCAAGTATTCCATCTATTTGGGGTGCCTCTGGTTTAATTTTTTCTAATTATTGATAAATTGTAGTACCTTATGATTGGTATACACCATGAAATCCTTGGGTAGTAAATAATGCCTCCACTTCATCAGTGCATATAGGATGATATAGAACTTCTTATCATATGTTGGGTATCTCCTCTTTACATCACTCAAATTCTTGTTGAAGTAGGCTATCAACATTCCTTCATGGCTTAACACTCTACCTATAGTTGCACCACTTACATCACAATACACCTAAAATAATTTAACAAAATATGGTAATACCAACACTAGCTGCTTTGTAACTCTCTATTTAAAAAGCTAAAAACTCTTCTTAGTTGTTGTTGTCCACTTGAAATCCCCTTGAGCTCCTTTCATCGTGTCTATTATGGGTGCATTAATACCACTAAATTTCTTGATGAACTTCCTGTAAAAATTCATCAATCCATGAAAACTTCTTGCCTCAAATATCATCTTGGATGGTGGCCACTCCACAATGACTCTAACATTCTTTAGGTCTATTTTTAACCCCTCTCTTAAGACTACAAATCCCAAGTGCATTAAATATTCTTGCATGAACATGCACTTCTTAAAATTTACCAATAATTTCTCCTCTTAGATTCTCTTCAGAAATAATTTTAAATGAGATAGATGCTCTGCTCTGCTCCTACTAAAATCAAAATGTCATCTAAGTAAACAATAATAAATTTATCAAGTAAAGGTTTCAATACCTCATTCTTTAACCTCATGAAGGTACTAGGAGTTTTTGTCAATATAAATACATGACCATCCATTTGTAAAGAACATCCTTAGGTTTGAATGTTTTTTTTAATTCATCTCCTTATTTGATCTTAATTTGGTGATAACCACTCTTGATATCTAATTTTAATAAATAATTTTCCCAGCTCAAGTAGTCCATAAGAGCATCCATCCATAGCAATTGTATACATGGAAAATTAACCCATCTAAATGAATCAATTCTTCCTTAGACCCCTAGCTAGCCATGCAAAATTGCTAAGTGTAAATTTAGGGCCCTTTTGCCTTCTCCCTTGGCCTTGTTTCCTTAGCTTTACCAAATTCATGTATGACCTATATAGGGCATGAATTTGAAATTCATGCCTTGTAATGATGGGGCACAAATTTAGAATTCTAGAGATTTTTCTCACTAAAACCCCTCCTCTTGTTAGTTCATTTTGGGGTTGGTTTGTACCTACGATGAAATTTTATTTACCCATATTTTTTACCCTTCAATTCTATTATAAATAAGGGTTTGGATTCTCTAAGCTTGTCTAACAATTTCTAAGGAGATTCTAACTATTGAATCACTCATTTTCTCATGCCATCAAGTGCTCTTCTACTGCAAGTTGTTGTTTTATTTTTTTATGCTTTGGTGATTGTTGTCGTTAGGGATTGAGTGGAGGATTCTTGATGATTGGATAGATTAACCTTCTTGGAGTGATTATTTCACCTCTTCATTACTCCTTGATTTCTCCATTAGCTCATCAAGTTCTGTATTTACTTTAGTTTTATTTGTAAGTTTATTTTTATTATTTAATGCTTAGTGTTTCATTGTTTTGAGGCCTGAAAAGGGCATCTAAACCAAATTCATGTCCCACCCGTACAGGGTATGAATTTGGTAAGCTAGATTCATGCTTCCTATTTACAAAGCATAAATTTGGTAAATTAGAGCTTGGGGATAAGTTTTGCACCCCAAAAACCTAATTTACATTGTACATTTTTAGTATTCTATTGTGTGTATGTATTTCATTTTACTATTACATATTTGTTTTTATTTGTTTGTGCATGTTCCAAAGGTCAAAAATCAATTTTTATTTTGAATGGTCATCTAAAAGGACCAAGGGGGCTTGACTGTTGTGCCTCAAAGCTTAGACTTATAGCAGCCTAAGCAGGCCCCCAAATATTGATCAAATTTTCTAGGTTTTGGGAAGTTATTTGTAGGCTTGGAACTATTGGATACTTTGGACACAAGATAGATATTGGATAAACCATAAAATTAGATAAGTACCCTAATAGATATTTAGGTTGTTTGGTGTTTGATTTCTATTAATTTTTATTTAAAACCTATATCACAATAAAAGGGAAAGCATTTGATTGAATTTCCAGGCATTTGAAAGAATAAAATCATATAGTGTGTATTTAGGGTTTTTTGTGCATTTCCCTTGGACCCTTTCTCAAAGACTTTATTTTGCAATCCTAGGGTTGGATATCATTGAATTACAAAATAATACTAGAGTTAGATCTTCTCTCCTTGCATCTTGTGTGTCTTGCATTGTTCTTTCCTTTTCATAGTTTAGTTTAGAAAGGTTAAATAATAGGTGTATTCTTAATTGACACATCAAACACTTCCATCCCATATATGGAGCGAGTCCTAAAATCATTCCTAGTGAACCTATCCTTTCGTATCCCTAATTTTAGAGAATATAACACACCCTCATGGTCCACCTTGGCTCCTAGTGGATCCAAATGATAATCATATGCAACACAATAGTTTTGCCCATATACATCTTTGGTGAAGTCGATGTGAAAACATGTCTTAGTGGCCAAAATAGGAAGCCTCTTCCTTTGTGTTTTCTTGAAAAAATTAAACAAGACCACTATTTTTGTTTGTTTAAATCATAAAATATCTAAAAACATATTAAAAATATTATTATGTGTCTTTCCTTATTTTTTTCCTCTATCATGTCACTTCTTCTAATGACTGCTTTCCTTAGGAGTCGGCAAAGATGTTTGGAATCTAATAAAATTCCTAAATAAGATGATCAAATTGATAGGGAGAATCATAATATTGATATAGAAGAGCAATAACATGTTGAAACTAATACAAACTATGATTCCTATGAGAGGCTCAATGGTGGCTTCACATTTACATAAATTGATCATTTATGGGATTTCATAAAACATCATAGAGAGACATTAATTAGAGTTATGGAGCGGGAAGCTCAACTAGGAAGAGGTGAGGTACCTCCTCCTCCTACCATCTCTCCTAGTAATGTTCATAATAACCCCTTGTTTGAATTCTTACATCATATTAATCCTTCTCATCAACCAACATATGCTACTATTGTAACCACCAACATTGGAAAGGTTTTACAAATTCCTTCGACTAATAGTGCATCTCAATGTTATGTTCAATTTCCTCCTCATTCAACTAATCTCAACATCTATGCTTTTGTTCCACAAAATGTTAGTTATCCTCTCCATAAAGATACAACATATCATAACCCATACCATAATAGTGTCAATACCTCCAATATAAGACAAGTTCCCTTTCAATAGTCTAACTATATCCTTCCTTTAGGGAACCTAGAGGCATTGCACAACAACCACCCTGAATTGTAGAGTTTAAATAATATGGTGAAACAATTAGTTTCAGAGTGGATATGATTCATCCACCTAGTTTCACCTACAACTACAAAGAAATGTGCAACCAGCTCTTAGACCCTATCATTACCTCTAGTCCCTACCCTAAGCATATTTTAATGTCAATTTTTCCTATCTGTAAGGGAATGGAAGATTCAATTGAGCATTTAAGAATTTTTAGGCTATCATGCCATGATATCATATATTATGACATGTTGTTACTAAAAATGTTCTCTAAGAGCCTTAGTGGTATGGCATTAGAGTGGTATTATCAGTTACCCAATCATTCTTTGAGAAATTTTGAAGAGATAGTTGAAATGTTTGTTCAACAATTTAGTGCTTAGGTTGAAAAGAATGTTACTATGAAATATGTCTATATGTTGAAACAAGCTAAAGATGAAATTTTTTCAAAATTTATATCTCATTGGAGGAGTCTATTGGATAATTGAGATACATCTTACCTCCTCTGGACATGCTTGGGATGTTTATTGAAAAGTTACAAGAGCAAATATCTTATGAATTTGAAACTACAACTATTACATCTTTTGATCAAACTATAGATCTAGCAAGAAGGGTAGATCAAACCCTTATAAGAAGAGGTTAGCTTAAAGTGAAAAAATATAGGACCACTAAAAATAATTATAATAACAAGCATGTGGTTGGTGATGGGGTAACAAATAGTAGGTTTGGTAATAGTATTGTTAAAACCCTAAAAAAGATGGTGCTTAACCAATCCCAAAAACCTCCACAAAGGAATTTCACAAGACTCACCACACCTATGAATATGGTTCTACGATAACTTTTGTAAGCTAATATGATTGAGTGACCTCCCATAAGGTAATATCATACCACGACTAATTGGTATAATCTTGGTTAACATTGTAAGTATCATAGAGTGGAGGGGCACTAGAAAAACTATTGTAAGAGGTTGAAACATATGGTTTAGGACCTAATTGATGAAGGACGACTTGTGATATAAGGTTCTTGACCCAATCCTCCAATAAAAAATCAACATCCTACACAACAAGCACCCATAACTAATCAAGATATGGATATTTTTCAAGATCCTCTCCCTAAGCATGGTCAACAAGTAGCTAGTCAAGTATCATATTAGAATGTGCCACCTTCCTATGATAATATGGTTGGTTTTATAGTAGTAACTACAAGGAAACAAGTGTAGAATTAATAGAATTAATGTTCTTAGTAGGAGATGAGTTCTTCATTTAACCCACCTTTGAAACCCACCTTAGTTTGAATAATACCCAAAAAAGAAGCATAAGGTTAGAAAACCCACGTTTAGTGCTAAAGCCACAACCTAAATTCTCCTTTGACATTCAACTACAATTAGCTAGTACCCTAACCAATATCTCTCTCTTAGAGATTTTACAAACTTCTCCTATTCATAGGGAAGCTTTGTTGAAACTTCTAAAACAACATGTTCCTCAAGATATTTCCCCTAGTGCTATGGCTAATGTTGTAAGTTCTCTTGGGATACATCATATCACATTCTTATATGATGATATGCCATCTTCGAACTTACAGGGGGATTATTCCCTCTACATTACTACATTTATTAGGGAAATTTTTAACAAAAATATTTTTGTTGATAATGGTTCTTCCCTCAATTTATGTACTTATCAATTCTTCAAAAATTTTGTATTGAAAGAGGAAGAATTAACTAATTTCGACATAATCATCAAAGCTTTCAATAAGTCCCAATAATCATATGACATTATATCCCTCTCCCTTAGGGTCGGATCCAAGATCTTAGATACCTTGTTCTATGTGGCATATTTCCCTACATATTTTAATTTGCTTCTCGAACATTCTTGGATTCATGCGATGAGGGTGGTACCTTTTACTTTTCATCAATATTTGAAGTTTGAATCTAAAGATCAATTGGTCACCATTTCAGGTGACCCTCACCTATTTGAATATTTTTTAAAGGTTGAGTAAGCTCAATCTTATCTTCATTTATGCCCATCAATTTTCTCATCTCACATAACCAAGCAATTTAAAAATCTAAAGGTGAGTGAGGAACCTCTCATAAATGTTCCATCATGGGATCAATTTAATTTGTTTCTTAAAATGCCTCTTCTAAATATTTACAATATACCACCTTCACCAAGGACTATAGGTTTATGTCATAATAAGGGTGAACTCGTACACATTGGTGTGTGTACCTTTATATTCATGGGTACATCCCTTGAACAAAATATTTGTGGTAGCAACATTTATCCTATTGAGTATTCTTTTTCCCATGGTTACCTATCCAATGATTACCCACTTCCCAAGAAAATCCTATCTAGTATAATATATATAGATAAAGGTTTGGGGCCATGACAGAAGGGTATTTAATAACCCTTGGATGTTGAGGTATGGCCTAGGAGGTGTGGCATAGGATACATTACTAATAAAAACCAACATTTAACCTTTGATAATGATGATAATATTGTTACTTATGCTAAATTTTTAGATCATCAGAGCTTGGAGTGGAGTGATGAGTATGAGGGACCCCCATATCCCTCGAATATTATTTTTTTCAATATGGTAGCCACTAGGCATCCAAAGTCTAGTGTGGCCCAAAGAACACTAAAAGGAGTATCCCTTGTGACATAGCTCATAAGGATATCTCCTAGAATAACTTCTCCTTTGATAAATCTATCCCTTGTTTTGCACATGTTATGTCTTCTTATCCTCAAAGAGACCTTGTTCCTCTATCTTATGGAGACCTTGCAAAGTAGGGTATTGTTCCCCCTTTTGTCAAAAAGGATGGTACAATCAGAGTTTACACTAACTTTCGTGCAACATATTCTATAGAATGCACTATGGGAGATTATCTTCATGATGATAATCATGAAGATATTATACATCATAGTATATTATTTGATAGGTCAGTTCCTTGCACCACCATAATTTTTGTTAAAATAGGTGACACATTCATAATTTGTGCTAACATTAAAAATTAATGAATGTAATTTAATCTAATAACAACTAAAATAAAAAAGTGTACATGGTGTTGCATTTTCATCTAGCCTGCATTTGGTTTTCTTGTTCATACTACATGACTACCTATCATATTTTTCATGATTCACCTAACATTTTGTTTCTTGCAATTTGTCATACAATTGCATTGTTGTTTGTTCATATTTGCATGATTGTTTGATCATATAGATTAATGGGGATTTTTCAACAATGGCAAGTGATGTCACTTGGTTAGGTCATATCTCACATGTATTTCACTCTCACTAGGGCTCTGATGCCTACCAAATCCTCAACCTAGGGCTCACCTTCATGCATTTCCATCATAACATTCGCTCACACTATTTTATATCCCTTGATCTTAAAAGTTTTAATTGCTTCTATCTCTCTAAGTCAAGAGATATGGTTAATTTTTTACTCCATTGGCTTTGTCCATACAATTTATTACACACACCACACATCCATTAGGTAGTACTCTCTTTGGCAATATCATTGACATCATCTCAACATACCATAGCAAATGTGGTCATGAGTGATGGATAGCCTCATTTCAACCATTTACAAGAATGCATCCTAACGGGTATATCTATTCTTTTCTTCGGCCATTAGTGAGCACTACACCTATAGAATATTCTGCTCCACCTTTTCCATCCTTTATAAACTTACAACCCTCATAGGATTAGCTTCATGGCTGCGTGCGAGGAGTAACCTCCATATTAGTCATTTGTGAGCATACATCCTTAGAGGGTTTTTTGTTATTTTTATTTTCTTTTTGCCTTTTGGATATTTTGTTTCATTCACCCATGCATTTCATTTGGGCTTGCATTTTAGATGCATTGCACTTACTTATATTTATACCATTCCATATCATTCATTTAGGATTCATTCATTGCATATGAAGAATATGTGCTTATGCTAATAGGGGGGTGAACAATATTTAAGAATTTTTTTTGCTTTTTAATCCAAATAATAGCATCAGTAGTATTAAAGCAGTAAACATCACACAAAGCATCACACACATGAGAGACATAATTTTACGTGGTTCACCCAAATATGGCTACTTCCACGGAGAAAATATTTCTTATAAATTTTTCTCAAATAAATTCTCTTGGGAATCCTTTCCCTACAATATTTATGGACCTCTTGTCCAAAGGAGATACCAATAAACTAAATCAAGTTCGTGGATCTCAATCCATAGGAGAAATCCTTCTCCTATGCTCTGGATGGTGATCCTCTAGAAGACTACGGCCTCCACTACACTAGCTTGTGGATCTCTCTCCACTGAATACTTTTGTCCCCACTCAAAAGACCTATCCTCACTGCCCTCACTAATGGATCTCTATCCACTAGAGACTATTGTCCTCTCTACTATGTCACCTCAAAAGCTCTGTCTCAAATCTGCACTAAACACATTCCTTCAGTCTAGTACAAATCTGCTCAATCTCTATCTCTAGTCTAGCACAAAATTATCCTCAAATATGCACCAAACTCTGCTCTCAAATCTGCACTAAATACAATCCTTTAATCTAGCACAAATTTATCGTCGATCTCTGTCCTTAAGCCTTAACTCAAGGCTTGTCTCAACTCTTTTGGATCTTCCCTAAACCTTAACTCAAGGTTTGAACAAATTAATCAAATCTACTCTCAAGTCTTCTCAAAGACTTATCTCAAATATGCCTTGTAAGCTTCAACAAAATCTCACACTAATCTTTCCACAAGTCATCTCTAGAACTTGCTCAAATATGCTCTACAATTCCTCTTTATAACTTGCTTCAAATCTACTCTACAAGTCCTCTCTAGAACATGCTCAAATCTACTCTACAAGTCCTCTCTAGAACTTGCTCAAATCTCATCTACAATTCCTCTCTAGAACTTGCTCAAATATGCTCAACAAGTCCTCTCTAGAACTTGCTCAAATCTTCTCAACAAGTCCACTCTAGAACTTGCTCAAATCTGCTCCACAAGTCCTCTCTAGAACTTGTCCAAATCTGCTCAATAAGTCCTCTCAAGAACTTGTCCAAATCAGTATTGTAAGCTTTCACAAAATCTCACACAAAATCAGTCCACAAGTCTCCTCAAAGACTTGCCTCAAATCTGCTCAACAAGTCCACACAGAACTTGTCCAATCTCATAGAAACATAAAGAGAATTGTTAGAGACTCAATATGTTCTAAATTCAACTCAATGTTCAATTACTTTCTCAACTCAATTCAGAATATAGAATAGTTTGTTTTATGGAACTTGAACAATCACTTCACACATCCACTTGACTAGGCTCAACCAACTCTACTCAACCAATCACTCAATGAAACAACCCTTTCTCACAAACCCTAGTCCAAGCATATAAACACCAACTCAAAATGTTTCCAACAATGCTCAACAACAAATCTCACATAACAATGATACTCATGATCTTTTCAAACCCTAGTTCAAGTTCTTCACTCAATAACTCACTTCAACAACAATGCTTATAAAACAACTCTCACATAACAATGATACTCAAACCCTAGTTCAAGTTCTTCACACAACCAATGGCTTCAACAACAATGCTTATCAAACAAGGTTTTAACAACAATTCTTTATTCCAAAAAACCTTGAAGCATTCACTCAACACACTCAATAGGAAACCCTAATCAAGTCCTTTTCACTCCAAACTTATTTTCCAGAAAACCAATCAATCAACTCAACTATGGAAGAATGTGCTCATACCTTTTTCTTGATGATGAAGGGATCTCATAAATCTGTCACAACCACAAACACTTCTATGCCAAGCTCAAAGAGGTTAGAAGATAAATCTTTCTCACAATGTAATGTAAAAACTCAATTACACCTTATCACTCCACCTTTCAAAACAACCATCAACATACATAAAATATTTATCCAAATAACACCTTATAATCTCCCAATTAAAAATAAATTCAACATCCACCAAAATTAACTCAAAACCTCTTTAAATCAAATTTTAATGGCAAGAAGAACTTTGGCAAAAATCAAATCCACTTTACTTATAACTCCAATAACATAAATCAATTATCAATAAAACAACCTTTCATAAACCCTTATAACTCCAAATAACATAAATCAATTATCAATCAAACAACCTCTCATAAACCCTTATAACTCCAAATAACACTTTATAGAAAACCTTAGGCAAATAAAATTTTAATTAAAAATACCTTTGCCACTAGTGGGATTCGAACCCACAATCTCTGCCTCCTCGAGTGCTCTAGCCGTGGGCTTGACCACCGCGTGTGCTAGATGCACACTTGAGAGCTTAAGAGCACTTCGTGCTCTTTCTCCTAAGTCTGGCGCTCAAAACGAGCGCGTCCCAAAAGGCTTTCCCCTTGGTGCTCAAGACGAACACGCCAACTAACCACCACGTGAATCGATCGTGGTCACTTCCACTCCCAACGCTCTCACGAAATGCGTGCTACCAATGGACCACCCTGTCCAATGGGAGTGAGGCCTTCTCCTCCCCTTTTCATATTTTTCCCTGGCGCTAAAAGACAACACGAGTTTGTCTTCTTCCTCAACGATTGCACGAATTATTTTTCTCTTTGGTCGCATAAAATTTAATCGAAGAAGGGTAAGTTCTAATGTCCTTTGGCATGGTATTTATACATGATTTCCCCATTTTTCCATAGACGTCGGTGCTCCACTAAGTTTGATGACATCGGTACTTTTTAAAACCTTTTATAATTTATAAATTATTTAAATTCTAAAAGAATTTAAATTTTATAAATTATATTTATAAACCTTTGACTTTAATAAAAATTAAAGCCTTCCTTGGGATGAAATTTAAACCTTTAATTTGTACTCCACTGACTTGATGAAGATTATTCTGCCACCATGGTTTTAATAAAAACCTTAATTCTACCATCATAATGTCTAAACAAAAAAAACTTCAATGACAACTTTTCACCTTGACATCAATGACAACTAAATGAGCTCAAAATGTCCAACAATCTCCCCCTTTGTCATTGATGGCAACCCAAATTATTTTTACTAAAAACTTGACCTTTCCTTTGTTCTGCTCCCCCTAGGACATTGCTCCCCTGGCTCAATGCTCTCTCAAATACCAAATCTCTCCCCCTTACTCAAATCTCTCCCCCTTTGACATCAATGGCAAAGGGTCACCTTTGGGGCTCGGGGCTAAGAATGAGCCTCTTAGCTTAGCCCCTCCCCCACCTTCTTTTGAGGTGGTTAATTCTGGGGTGGGAGTCTCACTCCCAATTTTCCTCGAAGATACTCAAAGGTTTCCTTTGAAAGTGGCTTGGTGAAAATATCTGCTATCTGTTCCTTTGTAGTAATATATTCCAACCTGACTTGTTTATCTGTCACTTGTTCTCTCAAAAAGTGGTACTTAATCAGAATGTGCTTTGTCCTGGAGTGCATCACTAGATTTTTTGAGATACTTATAGCACTTGTATTATCACATAGTATGGGAATAGGATGGTCATGCTTTATCTTGAAGTCTTCTAGAGTTCTCTTCATCCATAACACCTGTGTACAACTGGCTACTATTGCAATGTATTCTACTTCTATTGTAGATAAGGATACTGAAACCTGCTTCTTACTTAGCCAAGAGACTAAGAAGTCTCCAAGAAAGAATGCTCCTCCACTTGTGTTTTTTTATCATCAATGTTGTCAGCCCAATCTGCATATCGTATATGCTGTCAGTGTGAAACTATCACTTTTGGGATACCAAAGCCCAAAATCCATAGTCCCTTTTAGATACCTAAAAATTCTTTTTACTATTGCCACATGTGTTTCCTTAGGTGCTGCCTGAAACCTTGCCACTAATCCCACTGACTGTACTATGTCTGGTCTTGTAGTTGTAACATACAATAAGCTGCCAATCATAGATCTGTATAATCTCTGATCTGCCTCTAGAGATTCATCATCCTTACTCAACTTGCATCCTGTGACCATGGGGGTACTTACCGGTTTACAATCTTCTAACCTGAATTTCTTTAACATTTCTTTTATATACTTGGCTTGTGAGAGAAACACCCCTCTTTCTGATTGTGAAATATGAAGTCCAAGAAAGAAGGACAATTCACCAAGCATAGACATCTCAAATTCATTTTGCATGTTCTTAGCAAATTCTTTACACATCTTATCATTGTTTCCCCCAAAAATGATGTCATCAACATAAAAAACCACTATTAGTAGATCACTCCCTTCATTTTTTATATATAAATTACTGTCTGCTATTCCTTTTCTGAATCCCTATTCCTGAAGATACTTATCCAATCTTGAGTACCATGCTCTTGGAGCCTGCTTTAGACCATACAATGCCTTTTTCAATATGCATACATGATCTGGTTTATCTGCTAGTATGAATCCCTCTAGCTGTTCAATATAAACTTCTTCTTCTAGAACACCATTTAGAAATGCTGACTTGACATCCATATGATATACCTTGAAGTTCTTGAAACTTGAGAAGGCTAAAAATATCCTTATAGCTTCAAGCCGTGCAACTGGAGCAAATGTCTCATCAAAGTCAATTCCTTCTACCTGTGCATAACCTTTGCATACTAACCTTGCTTTATTTCTGACCACTTGTCCATCTTCATTTAACTTATTTCTGAATACCCATTTTGTGTCGATCACATTTTTGTCCTTTGGTCATGGAACAAGTTCCCAAGTTTTGCTTTTCTCTATCTGATCTAATTCCTCATCCATTGCCTTAATCCAAAATTTATCCTCACTTGCCTGAGTGAAGTCTTTTGGCTCAATCTTAGATAGCAAAGAAAAATTTGCTTGTTGAGATGGTTTTATTATTCTTCTCCTTGTCTGTCTTTCATCTGGATTCTCGATGATCTGCTCTTTTGGATGATGCTTCTGTACATACCTGGATGGAGTTTTGGGAAGAAGTCTTTGTGTTTCTTCTTCTTCTTTATCTGATTCCTCACAAAATTCTTCTTGACAACATCCATCTTCTTGATACACAATTTGTTGAATTGGTTCTCTTGAATCTATCTTCTCATCAATTGTTACATTCATACTTTCCACCATAGTGCATGTTCTTTTGTTGAAGCATCTGTAGGCTTTACTCCTTGTGGAATAACCAAGAAAAATTCCCTCATCACATCTTGGATCAAACTTGCCTAAGTTTTGATCTTCCCATCTTATGTAACATTTGCTTCCAAAAATTCTGAAGTGTTTTACAGTGGCAGGTCTTCCTTTCCAAAGCTCATATGGAGTCTTGTGATGATTTACCCTCATTTGAGCCCTAGTGATTATGTATACTATTGTGTTTACATAGCTTCTCTCCAAAAACCATCTGATAGCTTAGATTCATTTAACATAGCCCTAGCCATGTTTTCAACAGTCCTATTTTTCCTTTCAACTACCCCATTTTGTTGAGGAGTTCTTGTTGTTGAGTACTCTCTCTTGATCCCATGTTGTTCACAAAACTCTACAAATTCATTTGAAGTAAATTCTCCTCCTCTATCAGATCTCAGACACTTAATCCTTTTTCCAGTTTCATTTTCAACCAATTCCTTAAATGCTTTGAATTTTTCAAAGGCCTCTGACTTCTCTTTTAGGAAGGCTACCCAAACCATTCTGGAATAATCATCTATAAACAGTATAAAGTAGCTCTCACCCTGAATGCTTTGTGTTCTGGTAGGACCACATAGATCAGTATGTATTAGGCTCAATGGCTTAGATGACATATATCCTTTTGACTTAAAGGTTGTCCTAGTTTGCTTTCCATGTTGACAGGGTGCACAGATTGTGTTTTGAGGTCTTCTTATTTTGGGTAAATCTCTGACCGCCTATTTATTGCTTATGTTGACTATGTTGTCAAAATTCAAGTGACCCAATCTTCTATGCCATAACCAACTCTCATATTCTTGTGATAGAAAGCACTTTTCCCCTTTGATCTCATTGAGCATGTATAAGTTGTTTGGGGTTCTTCTTGCATTGGCAATGATTTTTCTAGTTTCTGATTTTCTTATCTCACATCTATCTGGATGGAAAGTAACCATGTACCCTTGATCACAAAGTTGACTTATACTCAGCAGATTGTGTTTTAACCCTTTAACATACAATACATTTTCTATTTTTGTTTTCCCATTATCTAAACTTAGAGTTCCTCTTCCACCAATCCTTGTTGATCCATTATCACCGAAACTTATTGATCCTCTATTTGTTTCTTTTAGTACAATGAATTTGTCTTTGTCTCCTGTCATGTGACTAGAGCAACCACTATCAAGATACCATTGTTCTTCTTTATCCTGAGCATGAAGGGTTGTTTGAACTAACATTGATCTAGCCTTAACATTTTCCCTTTCATATTTCCTAGTTGTTGAAATTGCTTTTCTAGACTCAAGAAGCATCATTTTACACCATCTAGCCTTGTGCCCAAAATTATTGCATTTGTAACATATAATATCATCATCCATGAGAGGTGCAAAGGAATTGAAATTTCTATTGACATTGTTTCTTGCATGATGAATACAGTGTACAACTCTATGACCATATTTATTACAAGAAAAGCAATGACCATGGAAGAAATTATGTAACCTATTTGGATGTCTTGGAGTTTGTGGTGAAGTAATCTTCCTCTTGTGATTAACTCTTATCCAGGGTTCTCCTTTGCTTTCTTCCTTTCTTATATCCTTTGCTTGCTTATCCTTGTTTGAGGTTTCTACTTTTTGAAGACTTGATTCCTCTTTCTATTTCTCATATTCTACATCTTGTAGTACCTTGGTCCTTTCAACTTCATTCCTTAGGTGGACAATTTCTGCTTCCAATATTTCACATTATGTTTCCCTAGCTCTCAATAGATCTGTCATGTCCTGCTCAATCTTCTTTCCTTCTTCCACCCTAATCTTGAGTTCTGTGAGATTTTGTATAAGTTCCATCCTTGCTTCTTCATCTTCTTGAACTTGTTCCTTCAAGCTTGAATTCTTCTCTCTAAGTCTTTCCAAATTTTTGAGAGCAGCAAATAATTCTTCTTTTATGTCAAACATAGTCTCTTCTTCATTTTCTGAAGTCATGTGTGCTACTGATGGATCCTCCTCCAAGATGTTAGTCTTTTCACGGAGGGACCCGCTCTGATACCAATTGAAGAACATGTGCTTATACTGAGAGGGGGGTGAACAGTATATAATAAAACTTTTTTTTTTTTAATCCAAATAATAGCATCAACAATATTAAAGTAGTAAACATCACACAAAGCATCACACACATGAGAGACATGATTTTACGTGGTTCACCCAAATATGGCTACCTCCACGGAGAAAATATTTCTTATAAATTTTTCTCAAATAAATTCTCTTGGGAATCCTTTCCCTACAATGTTTATGGACCTCTATCCAAAGGAGACACCAATCCCCTAAATCAAATTCATGGATCTCTATCCATAGGAGAACTCCTTCTCCTCTGCTCTGGTTGGTGATCCTCTAGAAGACTACTGCCTCCACTGCACTAGCTTGTGGATCTCTCTCCACTGAAGACTCTTGTCCCCACTCAGAAGACCTATCCTCACTACCCTAGCTAATGGATCTCTATCCACTGGAGACTACTATCCTCTCTACTATATCACCTCCAAAGCTCTATCTCAAATCTACACTAAACATAGTCCTTCAGTCTAGTACAACTCTGCTCAATATCTTATCTCTGATATAGCACAAACCTATCCTCAAATACTTCACCAAATCAACAAACTTGCTCAAATTCTCAACAAGTCCTCTCTAGAACTTGTCCAAATCTGCTCAATAAGTTCCACATAAGAATCTTCAAATTAACAAATCCACAATCTCCTCAAAGACTTACCTCAAATCTACTCAACAAGTCCACACAGAACTTGTCCAATCTCATAGAAACATAAAGAGAATTTTTAGAGACTCAATATACTTCAAATTCAACTCAATGCTCAATCACTTTCTCAACTCAATTCAGAATATAGAATAGTTTATTTTATGGAACTTGAACAATCACTTCACACATCCACTTGACTAGGCTCAACCAACTCTACTCAACCAATCACTCAATGAAACAACCCTTGCTCACAAACCCTAGTCCAAGCATATAAACACCAACTCAAAATATTTCCAACAATGCTCAACAACAAATCTCACATAACAATGATACTCATGATCTTTTCAAACCCTAGTTCAAGTTCTTCACTCAATAACTCACTTCAACAACAATGCTTATAAAAACAATCTCACATAACAATGATACTCAAGTTTACCCTAGTTCAAGTTCTTCACTCAACCAATGGCTTCAACAACAATGCTTATCAAACAAGGTTTTAACAACAATTCTTTATTCCAGAAAACCTTGAAGCATTAACTCAACACACTCAATAGGAAACCCTAATCAAGTCCTTTTCACTCCAAACTTATTTTCCAGAAAACCAATCAATCAACTCAACTATGGAAGAATGTGCTCATACCTTTTTCTTGATGATGAAGGGATCTCATAAATCTGTCACAACCACAAACACTTCTATGCCAAACTCAAAGAGGTTAGAAGATAAATCTTTCTCACAATGTAATGTAAAAACTCAATTACACCTTATCACTCCACCTTTCAAAACAACCATCAACATACATAAAATATTTATCCAAATAACACCTTATAATCTCCCAATTAAAAATAAATTCAACATCCACCAAAATTAACTCAAAACCTCTTTAATAGATTTTAATGGCAAGAAGAACTTTGGCAAAAATCAAATCCACTCCCCCCCTACCCTTATAACTCCAAATAACATAAATCAATTATCAATCAAACAACCTTTCATAAACCCTTATAACTCCAAATAACACTTTATAGAAAACCTTAGGCAAATAAAATTTTAATTAAAAATACCTTTGCCACTAGTGGGATTCGAACCCACAATCTCTGCCTCCATGAGCGCTCTAGCTGTGGGCTTGACCACCGCATGCACTAGACGCACGCTTGAAAACTTAGGAGCACTTCGTGCTCTTTCTCCTAAGTCTGGCACTCAAAACAAGCATGTGCCAAAAGCTTTCCCCTTGGCGCTCAAGACAAACACGCCAACTAACCACCATGTGAATCGATCGTGGTCACTTCCACTCCCAACGCTCTCACAAAATGCGTGTTGCCAATGGACCACCATGTCCAATGGGAGTGAGGCCTTCTCCTTCCATTTTCATCTTTTTCCCTGGTGCTAAAAGACAACACGAGTTTGTCTTCTTCCTCAACGATTGCACGAATTATCTTTCTCTTTGGTCGCATAAAATTAATCGAAGAAGGGTAAGTTCTAATGTCCTTTGGCGTGGTATTTATACATGATTTCCCCTTTTTCCATAGACGTCGGTGCTCCACTAATTTTGATGACGTCGATGCTTTTTAAAACCTTTTATAATTTATAAATTATTTAAATTCTAAAAGAATTTAAATTTTATAAATTATATTTATAAACCTTTGACTTTAATAAAAATTAAAGCCTTCCTTGGGATAAAATTTAAACCTTTAATTTGTACTCCACTGATTTGATGAAGATTATTCTGCCACCATGGTTTTAATAAAAACCTTAATTCTGCCATCATGATGTCTAAACAAAAAAACCTTTAATGACAAATTTTCACCTTGACATCAATGACAACTAAATGAGCTCAAAATGTCCAAAAAAATCCATTTTGTCTATGTTCACCATGCTTACACAAAATAATAAAAATATATAAAAATATAAATGAATCAAATAATCACACATAAGCACACATGTTTTAATTGTACCATAACATAAATAAATTTTAACTAGTATTACTCAATAGTATTAAGTGTATGTCTATCGATTGATGTGCCACAAAAGAGAGATTGGCACACTCGACCATTCCCATGGGTGCATGCCACAATAAAAATTGACATGTCATCATAATCCCAACCCTAGCCATGTGAGCCTATCCCCTCTGCTCCACCTATTAGATATGGTGGAGGATTCATATTCATATATCATTAACTAAACTATGCTCATGATTGTGAATGACTCTGTGATCATTGAGATGATTGTTTTGGAACCATTTGATTAGTTAGGATAGCATGGTAATAGGTTTTTTGATAGTAGACCACCCTTCGTACTATCATCTCATATGACTCTCATCCTCTATAGCTTCATTAGTAGCAAGTGGGCTCCCTTGCCCTATTTGCTACCTACCATGATAGCTATCCTCTCTACCTAGGTCATTTAACCCATTTCCCATCTACGGCAATCTACCTTAGCTTGTGTTGCATCCCACTCCACTCAAACATTATCTAGTGCACTACGAATGGACTCTATCTTCATCTATATCATTGCTACTATAGATCATATCCTCGTTGCCTCCCTTGGGCCTATTACCTCAGGTCTTGCCTATGCCACAATAGGGGCAACCCTTGTGTCTTCCCCTCCTCTCTATTTGAATATCATGATGGTCCCCCTCGTAGCTATCACTATCTCCACCCAAACATGTGCTTGCAATGGTCTATATGGGACTGTGCCTCTCTGCTACCTCTTAATGGTACATTGAGTGGCCTTTTAAAGTATTAGCTACACTCATTAGCTCATCACCTATTGTCTCTACACTGGCACTGGTGGGGAAATTATCGAGGTCATAATACTCCTATACCATATCTTTTACTTAAGGGCTACCCCAACATCATCCACCCCTACATCCACATACAATGGGTCCTCTACGTCCTCCACCCACCTTGCCACATTAGGAACACCTCTGCATCCTAGTGGATCCCTCCTCAATTTTTGAAACCAATAGTCTCCTAGGTCTGAATTCTCCTATAGAATGCCAAAATAGCACTTTACTTGGTCAAACTTGAGTAGATCCTGCTCACCCTTCTTAGTGATGAACCATGAGATCCTCCTCAACTGAGCTAGATTCTTTGTGTCATCCCTCTAGCTTGGGTGTAGATGTCATGGTCACCATATGATCTAGTGCTCTTGTAGCTGATCTATCACCCACCTTCCTAGTTGCAAGACACCAATGTATACTCTATTCCCATGATCATAGTGTCAACTCCACTTGTATATTGTTGGTCACTCCACATTGGGCAACGATCCTGATAGTGCACTCAATATTTATAGTGGTATGTGCTTCCAACACCACACCTAGGGCAATTTCATACATATCAACCATATTTTTTGCTTATACATGATGTTGTGCAACATCCTATATAATAATATCAACACATATCATACCCCTGCGAATATCACTCCTTGATCCTGTATGTATACCACTACTCCCACCAATACCCATTGTAAGTTTCACCTATTGGCATGGCACACCAACATACCCATAACCACTACGCATAGTATGGATGTTAGTTCCCCTACTCCATATCAATGTGGTATCTTATTGATATGGAATCCACTCTATTGGATTACATGTGTCGAATCCCATGACATCATCTTTGATGCCACCATCTGCACCCATACCATGTAAACAGTCCTCCTCCTTATGGTGGTCCTTAGAATGTGCCACACGTCCTCTAGTGCGATCATCATCTCCCTATTTGGTGGCTAGAATATGGATGATTTTAGGTACCATCACTTTTCCAAATCCATTAGAAGGGCTTGATCCACCTCAATGTGGGGTATCTCTACCAAGTGCAATAGCCCCATGTTCTCTAGTGTCTCCCTCTATACCATTGTGAGCTCTTTCATAGCATCCTTGAGTGTGCTTAGCCATCACTCTCTGATCTCAAGTACATATAGCTACATAATAACATAATTTTATCATTATTTCATCATTCAAAACATTTAAAAATAATTAAAAACATAAAAATTTAAAAATCTAGCTCTTTTTGTGTAAAATTTACCAAATTCGCACCCTATAATGATCAGGCATGAATTTGGTAATACCTCCTCACCAAATTCATGCCCTGTTTATACAAGGTATGGATTTGGCTTGGGTTGGCTACCAAATTCATGCTTCGTGACCAAATTCATGGTTGATGGTGAATTTTGACAAAAATTGATTAAAAACATTAAAAATGTAGAAATTACTATTTTTTTGTGTGTAGGTGCAAAAAAAAAAAGAGCAAGTGGGTCTCAATCAGTACCTTTGCTCAGTCAATAGTAGTCCTTGCCTCACCCCTCACCATGGTAGCATAGTGAGCTGGTAGCACCATTTCTCCTTTTCTTCTCTAGAGCTCTTTTATCCTCCTTTCGAAGTGAAAATAAGTCTCTTTTCCCTCCTTTATCTCTTTTTCTCCCCCCCCCCTTTTTATTTTCCCTCTCTTTATTCTCTTTCTTCCTTCTTAATTTTTATGCTACAACCCTAACATAGCCGACTATGTTAGGTTCCAAGTGAATTAAATAGTTTCACTATTTAGGTTAGAATAGATTTATTTTAAGAGGCATCTCTTTCATTTCTTTTATCATCTGCAAATTGCATTACTGCCTTCACGGCGAGGGTGTGCCCACCTTGAGTGGCATTGCATTTCATTCAAGTCTTCATTCGTTGTTTATATTTTTTTATAAAATATTTCCATTCGATAATATTTTCATGTGCATTATCTGGATTCAAAAGACACAAAAGAGGAAGGTGTGGTTGTGTCTTTTCAAGTGGTATTCAGATTCAACTTTCCTTCAGGCCTGGGGACTCCTCACAACACCAAGCTTCCATAGCAGCCGCAGCCTACATTTTTGAGATCTCGCTTTCATGGGAGACGACAGCATCGTAAACATAATCCGACATTTAATAAATACTACGTCCAAAATCATTTCAGCAGGAAAACATGAAACGCATGCATTGTGAGTGGCATTAGACAACATTACAACGGTTAGAGCGATCAATAAGTGCAATGATCGACGGTTAAAATAGTGGAAAAAGGGGCATTCGGTACAGCTAGGCATAGCCACTTAGCATCTGGGAGTGATAACTGGTGGAGCCAAGAGATCACATCCGAAACGCATCGTCTCCCATTCAAATTCGTAGAAGAAAATCCACAGAATCAATAGCGTTGTGCGTTGAAAGTACTGGACCAATCAGAAACGAGTATTAAAACACAAACCTAAGGTTAGAACTTATATTTTTAATTTTTAAAATGCTTCGGGGATAATTTATCCCACATCCATCGTGTACTGGGCGTAAACGGGTTTAAGAGGAGGAAGGCGCACTTAAGTTTTTGTGACTTCGATCACACAGAGTCCTCCCTAGCCTCACGCGTGAAGAGTCCACCTATCACTTTTTGTTGCGTCTTGTCATCTAGTGTGTCCTTTGGTCCCGCGTCTGTCCTTCGTGTCGTGTACAGTCTAATTGTCTTGCGTCCTTCGGTCCCACCTGTCGTCCTTCGGTCCCGTGTTCGGTGTCGTGTCTTGCCGAGTCGGGGTTTAGTGGTTGTCGTGTCGTTGTTCTCCTTCGTTCGCGTCTGTTGGGTTCTCCCTTCATGTCGTTATCTCCTAAGGTCGCGTCAGGTTGTCATATCATTGTTCTCCCTTCATGTCGTCAAGTGTCATGTCAAGTTTGGTTGGGTTCACAAGTGTCACGCCAGGTTTGGCATGGTTCTTCCTTCGTGTTGTGTCATAAGGAGAGATCTCGCCATTACGACATCAACTACAAATTCTGCGTCATAGTGGTCATGACAAATAAAGCGAAAAACCAATTTTTTTTTTAGGATTCTCGATAGTGCATGGTTAAAAAGTGGTATAAAGGAGCGGACGATCGACTATCAAGTTGGGATTCTCCCCAAGAGACAAGAAGACCTCATCGAAGCCAAGGTGCAAAAATTTCTCCTTCCCCTTTAAGAATTGGTAGCTTCAATCCGAATCACCGAGCAATTAATCCAATGGCTTCCAATACCTCTCCAACTTCCTCACAAGTGAACCACACTCAAGACGAGAATAGTCATTCCACGCCAATCAATAATGATATACTACTAAAACTAGTATCCAACATTGAAAATCTAACACACCGCATAGAAAATTTGGCCCAATACACTCATCCTAGTAATGACCACTGGAGCACTGAGGTTCACAACAACCACAATACATACCAAACAGGCCAAAATAATCAACCACCCAACCACAGCGATCAGGATGAAGGGTATACCACAAATACGAGGAATCCACCAAGGGACAATAACATGACCTACCAAAATAACAACCAACGCCAAAGGGACTATAATGAGCATGAAAGAAACAACTATCAACCACGAGGTCCTCCTAATTATCCTCGCATTGACATGGCTACCTTTGAAGGTAATGACCCACGTGGATGGCTAGCCAAAATGGAGGGTATCTTACAGGTCTACCAAATTCCAGACGACAAAAGAGTCTCCTTTACAACGACAAAATTAGGCAATGATGCTTATCAATGGTTCACTTGGTTCAAACGTGAGAGGCCTGATGAAGCTTACTATTGGGATCATTTCAGGCAAGCTTTTCTTCACAGATTCGACAAAGGTTCCACAGGTTCTTACATTGTAAGATTGTTAGCACTCAAGCAAACAGGGTCCGTAGGGGATTATGTGTCAGAATTTACTAGTATGCTTCACTACGTAGAGGAGATAAAAATGGACGTGGTAGTAGCAGCTTTTTGAAATGGACTAAAAGCACATATTCGAGTTGAAGTAAACATACAAAACCCATCCACATTGGATGAATGTATAAGGATTGCCGAGTTGGCAGAAACAAAGGTACAAGGAGGCCCATCCACCAGACGTGATTCATATGGAAGACCACAATTCCGTAACAATAACAACTCCTTTCGTCGGTATGATCAACCATCTAAATACTTTTGTTACAAATGTCGCACTCATCATCCAAAGGAACAAACATGTCCACAACGCCAAAACTTTCAGTTGGAATACACAGACCATGAAGAAGAAGAACCGGAAGACTACGACATTCCTGAGGATTTCCCAGTGGAGGATCCAAATACACAAGACGAGGTGGTTGTTGAGGAGGATACCATGACTATTTCAGTACATGCCCTCATGGGGTTCTCTTCTCACCATACAATCAAGGTGGCAGGTTTCATTCGGAAGCAACGGGTGATGGTACTAATTGATTTCGGTAGTACTCACAATTTCATTGATGCAAGACTTGCAAGAACTTTGGGTCTGCATGTTTTCTCTTCTAGCCAAGATCGGTTTCAAGTCAGAACAGCAAGCAGGGAAGTTTCTCAATGTCTCGGTAAGACATCTTCTATTTCTCTACAAATGGGTACGTATACTTGGCAAGGTCCTCTTTTTGTGATGGAATTAGGAAATTCAGAGGTTATTTTAGGTGTTGCATGGATGGAACAGTTAGAAACCACAGTAGGTTTTAATCACAAACATCGCTTTGTGGAATGGCAAGCCAATGGGAGAACCATCCATCTTCAAGGACTACCCACACCTCCATCAAAAGTTGTAAGCTCACATAGCATGGAAAAATTGTTACGAAAATATGGTGGGGTATTCATAGCCCGAATCAATTGCATTGAAAAATTAGATCAAAATACGATAGAAATCAAAGAGGAAGATCTCCAACACATTGTGTCTAACTATGAGGATGTTTTTCAGGAACCCACAGGCCTACCTCCCAAAAGATCTCATGACCATACCATACATCTAATTCCTGGTAGTCTTCCACCCAATGGTCGTCCTTATCGATATCCCCAACCCCAAAAAATAGAAATTGAGAAGATTGTCCAAGAAATTTTAGACCATGGTGTCATTCATCATAGTACTAGTCCTTATTCCTCACCTGTCGTCTTAGCTCGTCGAAAAGACAACTCTTGGCGTATGTGTCCCGATTTTTGTCCTCTCAATAAAATCACGATCAAAGATAAGTTTCCTATTCCTGTCATTGATGATTTACTAGATGAGCTACATGGTGCCAAATTCTTCACCAAATTGGACTTACGTTCAGGGTTCCACCAAATCCGAGTTAGGGAGGAAGATATTCCCAAAACCGCCTTTCGAACGCATGAAGGTCATTACGAATTTCTAGTCATGCCTTTTGGTCTCACTAATGCACCATCTACATTTCAAAGTCTCATGAACCAAGTGTTTCGCCCATTCCTACGAAAATTCGTTCTAGTTTTCTTTGATGACATACTCATTTATAGCAAATCTTGGAAAGATCATTTAGTACATGTGGACAAAGTTCTCCATATCCTACGCCAAGAAAAGTTGTTTGTCAAAAGATCTAAATGCTCCTTTGGTGTTCAAGAAGTCGAGTACTTAGGTCATATAGTATCCCAGGAAGGTGTTAAAGTGGATCCTAATAAGATTAAGGCAATACAAGATTGGCCACGACCAAAAACCATCAAGAAACTTCATGGTTTTTTGGGTCTCATAGGCTATTATCACAAATTTGTGCGTAACTATGGAAAAATTGTAGGTCCTCTTACAAATCTCACAAAAAAGGATGCTTTTAAATGGTCTGACGAAGCCACCAACGCCTTCGAGGCTCTCAAGCAAGCAATGTGTACTACTCCAGTGTTGGCTACTCCCGATTTTCAAAAGCCATTTGTCATTGAATGCGATGCTTCTGGAACAGGTATTGGAGCAATAATAATGCAGGAGGGTCATCCATTAGCATTTGAGAGCAAACAACTTTTAGGAAAGAATTTGGGTAAATCCACCTATGAAAAAGAAATGCTAGCTATTCTACATGCAGTAGAGAAATGGAGGCACTACTTAATCAATAGCCAGTTCATTATAAAGACCGACCACAACAGTCTCAAGCATTTTTTGGAACAAAGGTTTTCCTATCCGAAACAAAACAAGTGGTTGACCAAATTACTCGGATACGATTTTGTGATCGAATATAAAAAGGGGAAAGAAAATGTAGCGACTGATGCTTTATCATGAAAATACGAGGATGAAATAGTCATCAATGCTATCTCAGGACCATGTGCACAATGGTTATCTCAGTTACAAGCAGAATGGGAATCCAGTAGCGAAACAGATCAAATAATAAAGGAGTTATCTCAGGGATCTTCAAAGTACCCTCTTTTCACCTATGACGACAAAATATTACGCAAGAAGAATCGTATTTACATTCCTCACAATTCTCCACTAAAAACGTAGATTCTGGAAGAATCACACTCGTCTCCATCAGCAGGTCATTCAGGTTTTCTGAAAACATACATGCGAATTAAACAATCCTTTTGTTGGAAAGGGTTAAAATCAGAGGTCAAACAGTGGGTAGCTGAATGTGAAATTTGTCAACGCAATAAAGGGGAAACAGTTAAGTCACCCGGGTTACTTCAACCACTACCTATTCCAGATCGTCAGTGGGAACATATATCCATGGATTTTATTGAAGGACTACCTAAGTCAGAAGGAAAAATAGTAATTTTCGTGGTAGTTGATCGCCTTTCCAAATATGCTCATTTTCAGGCTTTACAACATCCATTTTCAGCAAGCAAAGTGGCCAAGGTATTTATGGATTCAATTTTTAAATTACATGGAATGCCCAAAAATATTGTAAGTGATCGTGATCCCATATTTACCAACAATTTTTGGAAAGAATTATTTCGACTTAGTGGTACCAAATTAAGTATGTCTTCTGCATACCATCCCCAAACAGATGGTCAAACGGAGGTAGTTAACAAATGTTTGGGTACCTACCTAAGATGTTTTGTTCAAGATAAACAATATCAATGGAGTCAATGGTTGTCATTAGCGGAATGGTGGTACAATACTTCTTATCATTTTTCCACTAAGATGTCTCCTTTTGAAGCATTATATGGAACAAAGCCACCAACAATTGTCGATTATGTACCAGGATCCTCCAAAGTAGCTCAAGTTGACGATTGGTTACAAAAGCGACAAGTAATGTTCACTATCTTGAGGGATAATTTGGTACAAGCACAAAATCGTATGAAGCAGCAACAGGACAAGCAACGTTTCGAATGAACATTCAATATTGGTGATATGGTGTTTCTACGTCTTCAGCCCTACAAGCAGCTATCATTAAAACTCAAATCCAGTCAGAAGCTGTCACCACGATTCTATGGTCCTTATAAAATTGTGCGTCGCATTGGCGAGGTAGCATACCAACTCGAGTTACCCCAAGCCTCTCGCATACACCCAGTATTTCATGTCTCCTATCTCAAAAAGGTGATGGGCCAAAAGGTACACTCTCAGTCAGAATTACCAGTGCTGGATGAAGAAGGGCGTATCCATCTACAACCCGAGGAAGTGCTACAAACCAGATCACGCAGACTCAGATCTCGTCACATCCAAGAATTTCTCATCAAGTGGCAGGATTTACCTGAAGAAGATGCAACCTGGGAGTCTGAAAGTATTTTCCAGTCATTTCCAGCTTTGAGGTCAAAGCTTTTCGAGTAGGGGAGTCATGCTACAACCCTAACATAGCCGACTATGTTAGGTTCCAAGTGAATTAAATAGTTTCACTATTTAGGTTAGAATAGATTTATTTTAAGAGGCATCTCTTTCATTTCTTTTATCATCTGCAAATTGCATTACTGCCTTCACGGCGAGGGTGTGCCCACCTTGAGTGGCATTGCATTTCATTCAAGTCTTCATTCATTGTTTATATTTTTTATAAAATATTTCCATTCGATAATATTTTCATGTGCATTATCTGGATTCAAAAGATGCAAAAGAGGAAGGTGTGGTTGTGTCTTTTCATTTTCCCTCTCTTTCTTCTCTCTCCTCCCCTTTCTTCCTTTTCTCTCTCCTTGTCCTGTATTTTACCCTTGTTTATTTTTTTTTGCTTTTTTGCCCTTTGTGTGTCTCTTTCACGTTTTTATCTAGAATTTTGTATTCCTTCGAAAAAATTGAGGGGGTACCCTAGACTTAGAGGAATTAATGGTATTAATACCTTGTTTTACATGTAAATTTGTGATGTTCAAGTTAACATCCCTTTTTGCACTACCCTTCTATACAAAATCGACCACCCTTTTTGTGTTCGCTCATAGGAATCTACATCTTTCTTTGATGCATTTATTTGATTGTAAATGTATCAAAGAGGAATAAAATGTAGACACAAAAAATTGAACCACCCAAAAGACTCAATTCTCCCTTAGACCCCTAGCTAACCACCTAAACTTTCTAAGTGTAAATTTGGGGCCCTTTTGCCTTCCCCCTTGGCCTTGTTTCCTTAGCTTTATCAAATTCGTTTCTGGTCTATATGAGGCAAGAATTTGGCTTGCTAGATTCATGCCCTATAATTACGAGGTATGAATTTGGTATTCTATGGATTTTTCTCACTAAAACCCCTTCCCTTGTTGACCCATTTTGGGATCGGTCTTTTCCTACAATGAAATTTCATTTTTCCACTTGTTTTACCCTCCGAACTTCTTATAAATAAGGTTTTGGATTACCTAAGCTTATCTAATGATTTCGAAGAAGATTCTAACTATTGAATCATGTATTTACTCATGTTATCAAGTGCTATTTTGCTACAAGTTATTTTGTTATTTTATGCTTTGGTGATTGCTACCCTTGGGGATTGAGTGGAGGAGTCTTGATGATTGGATAAATCAACCTTCTTGGAGTGCTTCTTCCACCTCTTTTGATATTTTCTTTCTCCACCAAATCATCAAGTTTTGTATTTACTTTAATTTAATTTGCAAATTTATTTTCATTGTTTTATGATAGTTTTTCACCATTTTGAGGTATGAAAAGGGCATTTGAACCAAATTTGTGTCTTGCCTATACAGGGTATGAATTTGGTAAGCTGGATTTATGCTCCCTATTTATAGGGTATGAATTTGGTAAATTAGAGCTTGGGGGAAAGTTGCACTTCCCAAAATCCAAATTTGCATTGTGTATTTTTAGTAGTCTATTGTGTCCATCCTATCTACATTTCATTTTACTATTACATATCTATTTTTCTTTGTTTTTGCATGTTCCAAAGGTCAAAGATCATTTTTGATTTCGAATGATCATCTAAAAGGACCAGGGATGCTTGAATGCTACACATCCAAGTTTGTTCTTATAGCGGCCTAAGCAAGCCCCCAAATGTTGATAAAATTTTCTAGGTTTTGTGAAGTTATTTTGTAGGCTTGGAACCATTGGATACTTTGTACACAAGATAAATCTTTGATCAACCATCACATTAGATAAGTGTCCTAACATATCTTTAGGTTGTTTGGTGTTTACTTTCTATTAATTTCTATTTAAAACATGGATCACAATAAAATGGAAAGCATTTGATTGAATTTCTAGGCATTTGAAAGAATAAAAGCATATAGTTTGTATCTAGTAATTTTGTGCATCTCCCTTGGACCCTTACTCAAAGATTTTATTTTGTAATCCTAGGGTTAGATATCATTGATGAAGAGAAATAATACCTCGATAAAAAAAATATAGAAAAGTAGTAAGTGTACAATCAAAAGGAAAAAGAGAGAAGAAGAACACATTACACAAAAAATTATCCTAGAATTTTTTTTTGGAAAAACCCAACAAGAATATCTCCTTATTGTATAATCTTGACCATATCCAATACAATAATATCCTTTTGCTTGCGATTAAATTTCTTGTAAATTATTTACCAAACCCTCATGCAAGTCTTGTTTTATATACCAACAATAGAAGAAGGGGTTTTACAATACCATGGATGCAAAACCATGGGTTGAATTTACATTAACCCAAAAACACCCATATGGATCTAAAAATAGCTTAAAAGCTCAAAAATTATTCACCAGGGTCTAACACCCCTAGACCCCCAAATAGGGGCTATCATCTGATGCCCCCGCTTGGGACCTAGCCTGGCCTTGAATCCTAATGAGGATAGGAGTAGAGCGTAAAGTCCTTTAAGATTTAGCCACACCTGAATAAAATAGAAAATACTCAACACAAGTCCAAAATTCTACCACTTGTTGAATACTTTCCATAAGTTCTAAAAATTTCCATTATCAACTATCAAGGGCAACCATACCCATAGATCTTCTACGCCAATACATATTTGAGAAAGAATAGCCTTTGTTAATGAATCAACAGTTTTCTTCTTTGTATCATATTTCTCCAACATCATCCAGTTGTCTTCAACCATATCTCTCACAAAATGGTACTTGATATCAATATCTTGTGACTAATCATAACAACTAGGATTGTTTGCCAAAAATATTACACTCTAACTATCAGTTTCAATTATTAGAGCCTTCTTCTTAATACCAAATATTGAACACAAAATTTATAACCACATTGCTTCTTTATAGGTATGAGTTGTTGCAATGTACTCTACTTCTATAGTGGACAAAGCAACAATTGATTACTTTTTACTCATCCAACTTATTGCCCCTCCAATTAGCTTGAACACATAAACACTCATGGATCTTCTCTTGTCAAGATATTTAACCCAATCATTATCCACAAACCCTTATAGATTTAAAATATCATTATCTCCAAATTTTCATTCATAAGAGATAGCATAATTTGTAGTTCCATGCAAGTATCTGAAGATCCTCTTCACAACAGTTTAATATTTATTTCCTGGATTGGACATATATCTGCTAACTACTCCCACTACATGTGCAATATTAGGTCTAGTATAGACCATTACATACATCATACTACCCACAATACTAGCATAAGGAACATGATGCATTTCTTTAATTTTCTCATCCATATTAGGACATTGTTCAGCAGATAACTTTTGACCAATCAGATATGGAGTACATATTGGTTTACAATCATGCATTCTAAACCTTTGTAGTATCAAATCAATATATTTTATTTTATTTGACCACAACTTTCTATTTGCATGATCCCTTATTATTTCCATACCCAAAATAAACTTTGCAGTACCCAAATACTTTATGTCAAATTCAGAAGTTAACTAAGATTTTAGTAAAGTTATCATCTCCTTATTGTTACCAATTAACAACATGTCATCCACATACAATACAATGATAGCAAAATTTTCACGTTCCTTTTTTAAATATACACATGGATTTGCTTTGCTTTTTCTAAGCCCAACTGTCAAAAAAAACCTGTCAAAATTTTTGTTCCACATCCGTGGGGACTACTTCAACATATAAAGAGACTTCTTCAACTTACATACCAAGTCCTCACCTTTTATTCTAAAGCATTTATTCTATTTCAAAATCAAAAGTAGCAAAAATAGCCAACACAACTCTAATTAATGTTAATTTAGCCACAAGAGAAAAAATCATACCAAAGTCAGTTCCCTCAACTTGAGAAAATCCTTTTGCTACCAAGAGAGCCTTGCACTTCTCCAACTTTCCTTCTATATTTTAATTTTTCTTGAATAACCACTTACAACCAATAATTTTTCTACCAAGGGGTAATTTCACTAAGTCTCATATCTTATTTTTATCTAGGGACTCCATTTCTTCTTCCATAGCCCTTTTCCAAGACTTATTCTCATGTGACTAAAGTGCCTCCTTTACAGTATTTGGTTCTTCATTAGTAACTGATAAATCAAATGTAGAATAAAAATTTGAAGGGCTATATCTTTCTGGGAGTCTTCTCACCCGATATGATCTCCTCAAAATGGGATTTCTATGTTCTACATCTTCAGCTTCCTCCTCACCTTCCTCCTCTAAATATTCCTCTTCAGACTTTCTCTATCAGGGTTATGCACAGTGGTGAATATTCACAAATTGGATGAATATTAGGATTTCCAAAATTGAAAATTGGCGAATATGAGGACCCTTGATGTCGGCCCATTCACCTAAAATTTTCAGGACCAATTTTTTCTTAGGGTCAATTCACCACAATATATATCCAAACATAGGCATATTTGTACTCATTGGAAAGATCTTTTCAATCCTGATCTAATGGTGGTGTTTTTATGAAGTTATAATGTGATTTAATAGGTCAAAATGTGTCCCAAAGATGAATTTAATTTTTAGGGCTTCAAATGCCCCAAATTTTGGTGTGAAGATGATTGATTTGATTTTCTTAGGATTTGCCATGATTCACCTTGATTTCAATTAGGATTCACCATTTTTTTACAAGTACATTTTGAGTCCAACCCCTTATGCATAATCTTGCTCTCTGTAATTTATATTCTTCTATAGTATCAGGTTCTACCATAGGTTCTTCAACCTATTCCAATTATACCTAAACTATTTATAGTTCTTTGCTTAGTTATATTTCCTATTTTGGAACCCCTTTTGTTTCTCTAAAGATCACATTATGACTGTAAGTAATCTTCTATGTTTTTGGATTCCATAACTTATATCCTTTCACACTATTACTCTAACACAAAAATATGTATTTCTCATATTTATTGTCTAGCTTAGTCATTTTCTCTTATGGGACATACATATAAGCTTCACAAACAAAAACTATTATATGAATAAGAGATGATTTCTTACTAGTCCACACTTCATGTGGAATTTTGTCCACCAAATCTAAGGTATAATATCTATTGATGAGGTAGCAAGCAATTAACACAAATTTTACCGAAAATTTATTTTCTAACCCTGCACCACTTAGAATACTTCTAGCCTTATCCATCAATGCCTATTTCATATGTTCTATAACTCCATTCTGTTGTGGAGTATATGAATTTTATCTATGCCTTTCTATTCCATAGTCCTTGCCAAATTGATCAAATTAATTAGAGCAATACTCACCACCATTATCACTTCTCAAAACCTTACTTTTTTCAACTTGATTTTCTACAAGAGCCTTGAATTCTTTAAATTTAATGAAAACATCATACTTGTGTTGTAAAATGTATACCCAGATATTTCTTGAGAAGTCATCTATAAATGTAATAAAATAGATGGATTTACCTAATTATGGTACTTTTGTAGGTCTAAACACACCACTATGAACTAGACACAAAGTTTATTCAGATCTTGTAGCACTATTGGGAAACTTAAATTTCGTTTGCTTTCCAACAAACATAGTGCTCATAAAAATCAAAATTCCTTCAACAATACCTTTCATTTTTAATTTTTGAAGGTCTTTCTCACCAATGTGCCCCATGCGTTGATGCCATAACATTGTCTTTGCTACAAGAATACATGGAACTTCTTCTGCCATATCAATTTCATATACAACTGAAGAGTTATTGCAATCAATACTTATGGTGCTAGTCTCAAGTTTGAGCAAAGTTCTTTTATGAAATCCCCTTACCAACATTAAGCATCCATAAACTATCTTGCAGTTGTCCTTATTAAATTCTATAGTTAAACTTGCATCATTCATATTACTAATAGATATGAGATTCCTTGTCAAACCTGGAATATGCAACACACTAGGGAGGTTTTTAACTCTTCAATATTTTAACCTCAATTTGACTCTTCCTCGACCTATTATTTTCTATGTCTAACTGCCTCCCAAGAAGACTTCACCTCCATTTATCTTTTCATATTTACAAAACCCCTGCCTATGAGGAGTCATATGAAAAGAAACGCTTGATTCAATCAACCATGAGTCATGGTGTTCACTTGAGCATGTTTTAGCTATGAATAGGTCCCCTTAATCTTCATTTGTGCTCTTGATTTCTATACTCTCTTTTATAATGCCCTATTTTACAACACTTGTAACATTTTCTTTGTTAGGAATAATATATTTTCCCTTAGATTTTGATTTCCTTTGTCTTGATTTATTTTTGCTTCTTTCTTGAGAATGATCTCTCACAACTAAGGCATCCTTCTGATGATAATTCTTAGAATATTTTCATCTCATTTCCTCAAATAGCAATGTTTATACTATATCCTCTACTTTCAATGTAGAAGTAGTATTGATGATAGCTATAACTAGGTTATTCTAGAAGTCAAGTAATGAACAAATTAAAGTAACACACTTTTCTTATTCATCCATTTTTACATCTAAAGACTTTAATTGAATTACCACAATGTGAAAAGCATTCAAATATTTAGCCACAAAGTCACCATCATTCATTCTAAGAGAATACAGCTTCTTTTAGAAATTGATTTTATTTACCAGTGACTATCTGATATAGTGCTCCTAGATTTTCCCATAACAACTTTATCATGGCCTCTATCAACATATTCAACAATGCCGAATTGAACAAGCATAATTTTCTAGATCTCCTTACCTTTCTATCAATATTTAACCACTCTTCATCTATCATTCATATTGGTTTTACTCTCAAGACGATGACCCACTTATCTTTATCCACCAAGAAATCCTCCATCTTGAGTTTCAATAACTCAAAATTCTATCTATTAAATTTTTTTATCTCTACCCACATGCTTCCTATAATTTTCCTTCACCCAAATTATTTTGCACACTACTTCCACTCAAGAATTTATTTATCTCTGGGTTCAAAACCTTAATCATCAAACAAATATAAAACCTAGCTCTTATACCAAAGGAAGAGAAATAATACCCCAATAAACAAACTCTAGAAAAGTTGTTGGTGTAGAATCAAAAGGAAAATGAGAGAAGAAGAACATATTACACAATAATATATCCTAGGAAATCCTTTTTAAGAAAAATCCAGGAATAATATCTCCTTATTGTATAAATTTTATAGTCTCCAATACAATAATGTCCTTTCACTTGCAATTAATTTTTTTGCAAATTCATTACCAAACCCTCATGCAAGTTTTGTTTTGCATACCAACAACACAAGAAGGGATTTTATAGTACCATAGATGCAAAAAAATTAGTTGACATTACATTAACCTAAAAACATCCATATGGGTCTAAAAATAGCTTAAACCCCCCAAAAAATTCATTGAGGACTAACACCCCTAAACCCCCAAATAGGGTTTGCCACCCCCATGCCCCTTCTCAGGGCTCGACCCAATCCCTAACACTAGTGAGGATAGGGATAGAGTTTAAAGTCATTTTAGAGTTAGACCCACCTGAATAACATAGAAAATATTCAACAAAAGTCCAACAATATAATCACAAAATCATACTAGGGTTAGCTCTTGTCTTATTGCATATTATATGTACTGCATTGTTCTTTCTCTTTCATAGTCTAGTTTAACAAGGCCAAACAATAGGTGTATTCATAATTTACACATCAAACACTTCCACCCCATACTTGGAATGTGTCCCAAAACCATTCTTGGTGAACCCATACTTTTGTATCCTTGAGTTTAGAGAATATAACACACCCTCATGGTTCACCTTGGCTCCTATCAGATCCAGTCAAGAATTGTACATGGTAGGGTAGTTTTTCCCCTCTATAGCAATGGAAACTAGTACTTGATAGTGATTTTGTTTATTGCACTTGAATCTATGGACATCCTCCATGTTCCCTATTTTAATGCTAGCATTATAGGTACTATGCATGCACTTAGAATCTCCCTAATAAACTCTTTGTCTAGAAAATATTAGACATGCTTATTGAACTCATTTTCAATAGGTGTCATTCAATACATTTTTTCTTCAACAAAATCTATTCCAAAATCAAATATATATGATGGTTGATGTTCCTCATCAGTAAAAATTTATTTGTATAATCCTAATTAGGATATCCTCAAAGTCTACGAACACTTATTTCACTTCTTGTAGTAACTCATCTTCTCTCTTCTTCATTGCAAGCACTACATATGTAGTAGGTTTTTCTACATAGGTAAATTATACTCTCTTTATTGTCTCCTTTAGAAACTCCTTCCCATAAATGATACATACCATATGAATAAATTCTACTTATTTCTTATGCTCCTTCAATGGTATGAGCATGTACATTTGACCATCCATTTTGATGTTGACAATATTATTTTTGCTATCATGTATTACCTTGCGATCATACTGCCAAATCCTTCCAAGAAATAAATGACATGCATCCATCGACATGATATCATATAACACATAGTCATTGTATGTGCCAATCTAAAAATAAACTATGCATTGCTTGCTTACCAACATGTTGTATCCATTTTACAGCCATGAAACATTGTATAGGATTGGATACTCCTGATGTTTCAAACCCAATTTAGGTACCTTCTCATTAGATACTAAGTTGTCTATGCTTCCACTGTCTATAATAACTTTGTACACTTTTCCTCTAGATTTTCATGTAGTGCCAAATATATTTATTTTTGAGTTGTATTCCCTATTTCCTTTGTAGGCTTTAACAAAAATCTTTTAATAATGAGCAACTCTCCATGGTTGTATTCTTCTATTTTGCTTGGAAAAGTAATGCTCTCCTTATCTATACATGCAACATGGTTTCAGGTACTCTTTCCTGGCCCACTATTTTACTATATTTATGGACATTCAAATTCACTGTACCCATCTTCTTGGTACTTGTAACATTTTTCTTTGAAAATACAACCCCATTCATATTTTATGTCCTCCTTTTCTTCTCGAAGATTCATCTTTCTCATAGGTACTTTGGCTGAAATTACTCATTTGAGAATAACTCTCTTTGTTTTAGGATTTTTATCCTATTTCTTCTACTTATCCTCTTTATTTTTAGGATATTCTTCTACCTTTATTATTGTTCCATTGTTTGTGAGATAATTTCTCCTTTACCCATACTATATTTTGATATGCTTATTGCACAGTCTCGATTTTAATCAAGCTCACCTCATCCTGAATGGATAATATCAATCCATTGAGATATATCACCACCTTCTCTTCATTGTCTTCTATGTATCCTACTCTAATAGTTAATCTATAAAATTATTTTTTATACTATTTAACCCCTAACTCCTTTTGTTTGAGGTTTTATGGCTTCTTAAACAAGCTAATCTAGTAATTTTTAGGTAAAAGCTTTACCTTCAACTTCCCCATAAACCTATACTACATCTAGATTTTTTATTTACCCTTTCTTCTTCTCTATATCTAGACATGATATCATCATAATGAGGCATGTCCATTAATCCTTGTATAGGTAAAATTTACCCACTTTGGATTTGCAATCAACTCATTCAAAAACTTATCCATGTATGTGATCTACTCTATCAATTCATTTAGATTTAGACTTCCACTAAAATTTGGAGTCTCGATCTTTGTTTTACTTCCCATCCTAAATATTACACAAATCAATCTATTTTTTAGTTCCTCGTCTCCTATATTATTTTCTTCTTCACTATCACTTACATATTCCATGGGTACTCCCCATCATTGCATTATTTCTATAGCCTATAATCTAGTTGTTATTATTCTCATCATCTTGGCTTTGCTTTCTTTCTAGGGCATAATACCATATGGTATTTCTCTTCCCCATTGTACCACCTCTTTTATACTTTGATACCACTTGATGTAGTCCTAGACATAGAATCTAGTAAAGGTTGAATCTCTAGGCAACCTAACTTATTCACATGCTCTAAAAAACTTTTAACTTGTGAACACATTCACTCCAATTTTCTATATGCACTACAGGTTTGATAGGGATAGCAAACACAAGTGATAAGAAAAAATTCAATTGCACTCTTGTACGTAGCTTTATTTTATTATATTAAAAAAAATTGTCATCATAATCTTATTTCCTCAAACACTTAATTTACACACTCAATCACCCCTACACTACTCCATTATACCCACTCTATCACACTAATGAATTAATTTTCTATAACTATAATTGGGATGCTTTATACAATTGTCTATATATCTAAAATATTATCACAAAGAAAGAAAGTTATCATAAAAAAATAAAGTTGCCAGCTTTGTACAAGTGGCTTACTCATTCTTCCAATTACAACAATTTTTTTTTGGGTGATGTAGGACAACCTATTCACTCGGATAATCCTACATAAATATGATATCATAGTAGAAGCTAGTTCAAATCAGGCATTTTCCATTCTTAAGAAAGTGTCAAGAAAAACCCCTCTTCATCTTCAAATAAAAAGACCATTATAGTTCACTCAAATAAACCATTAGAATAAAAACTAACATAAGGTATGGAGAAGTACAATGTGTAAATTCAAAAATAGGATGTTATAAAGATACAAATAAAAATAGGATGTTATAATATTAGGGGTATGAATAAGACCCCTAAAAAATATTTATTAAGGAATTAATAGGTCGTTATAGTCAATTTATTTTAAAACTAGAAAACAAATTAATTAGAAGTAATGAGGAATGTAAGGATGCCTTTTTTTTAAATTAGAATATGGATGATTGTCTACCAATTTCTTCCATAGGAACTCTAGGGCTTATTGTAACAATATGCAACTATTGCAAATGAGATCGACAATTATTAAAAACAAAAGTTAATTGGGTTGCTAGATTATTTTTTAGAAAAGAGAAAAACATCAAAGTTGGGGTTGTAAATGTATATGCTCCAACTATAGTTACTCCAAGTGAAATATGTTGGAAGGACCTTTACATATTTTTGTCAAACATAATGATGATTAATAATTGTGATCTATAAATTTTTAGGGGTGAATGTAATATAGTTATATCTCCTTTGGAAAATAAGGTTGGTACTCTAGGATGGTCTAAAACAATGCAATATTTTGCTTTATTTATCAATTCAAATGGCCTTTGGGATGTTATTCCTTTAACTTTTCAACATACATGGTATAATAGACATGTTGGGAAAACTCATATAGTAAAAATATTGGATAGATTGTTCTCATACAATACATGGCTGCAAACAAAGTATACAATCTCTTTAGATATTTTATTGCAAGCAATATAAGATAAAAAACCCATTATTTTGAATTATGATTTACCTAATAATGGTCATCTAAAGCCATTTCACTTCTAGTCTATATGGCTTCAAGATCCTGATTCCTTCTAGATGATTAAGTTATTGTGATATGAAGTGAAAATTTAAGGATCATATATGTGTAATTTTATTAATAATTCTAAATATTTAAAGGAGCAAATGAATATTTGGAGTGCCAAATATTTTGGTAACATTTTTAAAGAAAAGAAAAAATTCAATACAAGGTCTAAAATTTACAAGAGATGGTAGAAGTAAATGGAATGGATCATGATTCTTATGTAAAAGAAAAATAATTACTTTCTCATTATCATAATGCATTGAAAAATGAGGAGTCATATTGGTTCCTAAAATCTAAGGATAAATGGCTTAAGGAAGGAGATAGAAATACAAAAAAAAAAAAATCATGCTATGGAAATTATTTTTATTGCATTGCATCAAAATTATTTTTACTCCAATTGGAAGAATTATTAAGAAAGAAGAAGATATGAGGAAGGAAACAATTGATTGTATTGGGTAATATCAAGCACAATATAAGATTTTATAAAATATTCAATCAATGATCACATAGGGATAAAATAAAAGCTTGATGAAGAAGATATATATGGAGGAGTTACATGAAGCAGTTTTCTCTTTCCATCCTAACAACATACCTAGACCCAATGGATTTCCTACAATTTTCTTTCAAAATATTTAGGATTTATTGAAGAGTGATATATTGGTTGCAATTGAAGAAGCCCAAAAAAATAAGGCTACAATAAGTGAGATCAATGTCACTTTTGTTACATTGGTTTCCAATAAAGGTAAGATAAAATAGTTTGATATTTTTTTCCCAATAAGCCTTTCTAATATGATCTATAATATTATTTCAAAAATTATGGAAAACATTTTGAAAGGTATTCTAGATTGTGTTATCTCATAGGAAAATTATGGTTTTGATTATGGTAAACAAATTCTTGATGGTGTAATCATTGCACAAGAGGCTATACATTATATTCATTCCATAAAAAAAAACTAGGTACACTTATGAAATTAGATATGAACAAAACATAGGATAGGATTGTCTTAGAGTTTTCTACGTGATATGGTCAAAAAGGTTGGTTTTGGTTATATTTTATGTGAATGGATTAAATATTGTTACAGCATTGCAAAATATTGTATTTGATCAATTTTTATCCTTTTGTTACTTTAAGTCATCTTGTAAACTCTGTCAGGGTGATCCACTATCTCCTTATTCATTATTCTTGTAGAAAAATTAGGGAGAAATTTTTCACATACAAAAATGGAAGGATAAATCAAAGGTATTCAGGTTGCAAAAAAGAATCCCTTCAAATACCATCTCTATTTTTTTGTTGATACTTTTATTTTGAGTCATCCCTCAGTTAGCGAGGCCTTAGAGTTTAAATCAATATTATCATGCTATGAGAAGGCTTTTGGATAGTTGCTTAATTCTTTGAGATCCAATATTTTTTTCACTAACATTACCTTAGATTTACAACAAATTAGTATGGATATTTTCGATTTTAAAATTGAAAATTTTCCATCAACCTACTTGGGTATTCCTTTGTCTTGTAAAGGAAAAAATGGATCTTTGGATCTCTTATTTGAATAGAATAAAATCTTGTTTGGCAAGTCTAAAAGTTAATATATTAACCATGGAAGAAATACTACAACTCATATAAACTATATTTCAATCCTTACCTATTTATATGATGTTACTTTCAATATTTTCAATAGGTATAACATAAGAAAATCATAAAATTCAAAGAGACTTTATTTGGAAAGGATGCGAGAAAAAATTTAGGTTTCCTCTTTATAAGTGGGATAGGATTTGAAAAGAAAATATATTATAGAAGTAGGCTTATGGAATTATAGACTTATGAGTTTGTTATTAGGGTTAAAACTTGGATGGAGATTATTTAAATCAAGGAAATAACTGGGCAAAAAATGTTACTTCAAAAATACATAGGTTATCTTGATGTAATAAATTTATGTATAAAACAAAACCCTAACCAAAGGATTATAAAAATAAAACTTCATATCAAATACTTTGCAATTTATCAATAAATATATTAGATGGCTAGTTAATGAGGGGAATTATGAAAACTTTTGGTCTGGTCATATCACTTATTCAAAATGGCAACCATTAGCTTAGGCATGCTTAGCTTGTAAAGTTACAAAGGTTAAATATTATATTAATACGAGCAATAAATATAGACCATGAATTTCTATTAGTAACCTGGTTGAAGGAGAGGAACTCAAACAAATTATAGATGAACTTCAAAAGATGCTTCAAGAATTTTATTTTAAAAAAATTACATGAAAGGATCAATTGGTTTGAGATCTATCAAAAATTATGGATACTTGATTAAGTTGGGTTATCATGATTTAGAGAAATAAAAATTATTAACCTCAGAAACAACTCCAGATAATTGATTTCTATTAGTAACTTGGTTGAAGAGAGGAACTCAAACAAATTGTAGATGAACTTCAAAAGATGCTTCAAGAGTTCTATTTGTGAATTTTTACATGAAAGGATGAGTTGGTTTGAAATCTATGAAAATATGGTGGATACTTGATTAAGTTGGATTATAAGGATTTAGAGCAATCAAAATTTCCTATTCCTAAATATTTTTCTTCGAAAATTAATTAGTCACTAGAGGATCTCCCTAAGGCCTCAATATTCTCTAGTTAATAGTTCAAAGTAAGATTCTTATAAGAGTGATTCTATAAATAAGAGGATATCATGGACCTTTTAGATGTACTTGTATGATAAATATATATATATATATATATATATATATATATATATATATATATATATATATGTCTATTGAGTAATACTTCTTATACACATCTACCATGGGGATTGAACTTGGGTCACATCATCGATAATGCAAGTGGTGTCCTTTCCTTGTATGAGAAATATTTATAAATATTATATTGTTTACTTATTTATTGTCCCTTTGCTCACACCATTTGGAATTGCATTTTATAAAATATAAACACATATTGGGTAGCTCCATAGTATTTGAAGAATTGACAAAATGTTGGATTAATTGTTTCAAAGCTAAAGCATTATGTATTGTGTGGAGGATCTATTCTAACATAATTTGTTGGAATTTTTGGTTTGAATGGATTTTTTTTGTTTAAATATATCTTAAAATCATGACTAAGTCTACAGTTGTAATATTATATCTCTTGTATAATATCTGCATATATGGTGTTCATCATGGGAAATATCAAGTATGAAAAAAGAGGTGGTAAAAACTTGGTTATGGGATTTAACATACATGAAAGAATCATCTATTATAATGGTATTAAAACAAAGAATATACTATGATCTAGGGTAAAATAGAAATTCCTAGAAGTTGGGTTTATCAAAATTAATTTTAATAATACTTCTAAAGTAAATCTAAAAACGTTGGTGGAGGTGGTGTCCTTCAAAATAATGAAGGAACAATTCTCCACTTACTAAGAATCATAGGGAACTTCAACTAACAACTATGTAGAGGCTAGGGCACTTCTTACGAGGATTAAATTTGTAATTGAAGAATAATGGAAATATTTTTCAACTAATGGGGATTCAAAAATTATCATTAATGCTATAAAAAATGGATGTGGAGACCGAATAAAAAATAGTATGATTGCTTATGCTCATCATCTATTATTGGAGGTAATCTCTTAGAAATGTAAGCATATCTATAGATAAGGAGATCGGGTAGCATATACCAATCATGGTGTCAATGTTCATCTTAGTTAAATTTGAAATTTAGAAGGCAACTAACCAAGTGACATTTTATTTCTTAATGAAAATGATGCAAGGAGCAGATTGTGGAAATGTGGCACTTTGAGGAAGATAAAGAATATATTCGATAGAAAAAGAAATGAAAAATATATGTGATAAAAATACATGCTATATATGGTTTAATTGACCTAACAAAAAAATATAATATTTTGGTTTTATGATGGGAGTGGCCCTAAATAGAAACCACATATAACGTATTTTAAGAATAAGATAGTAGTTTTGTAATAATAGATCTTGTGATATTTGACCAATTTACTAATCTTACTTGAAATTTTGAAGGGAGTAAACCCTCTAATGTCTATATATATATATAGATATATATATATAACAAAGATTAATTCAATTATAATTTATAATTTATAATTAAGTAAAAGTTTAAAATTTATAGGAAAAATTTGGATAATTGATGATACTTAAAAGGATTAAATATTTAACCGATATTCCATATGTGAAAGACAAACAAAAATATCATATTAAATATTTAATTCATACAAATATTTTAATAAAATAATGCATTAAACAATAAATTAAATTCACCATTTATTCAAACATTTTATGTAAAATGATGTAGTTTTCTAGCTATAGCAACCTAGTTGTAAAATCTCAAGCTCTAAAGAAGAGAATTATGATTTATCAAGGGTGGGGGATCCAAGTACAACCTGTTGTACTCTAGAAAAAAAAAAAAATCCACCATTCAATAAAAAAATATCTTTTTTTATGGTGTCTTTTAATATAAGCGTAAATTTGAAATGGTAGAGTAGGATCAGAGGAGCAGGAAAACTTTCTAGGCATTAATTATGGAGGTATTTATGATCTTGTACTCTACTTGAACTTTGAGAAAAAAAATATGGAGGTGATGTTTTAGGTATTTGAAGAAGTTTACATCTTTCTATTCTTGTCGAGAGCATTTTTTTGAATTTTTGTTCAACACAAGTGGTGCACATGGGCTAGAAAGTCATATATTCAACTTTAATGGTGTATTGATATATCCTAGTATCCCTGTTTTCATATTTTATAATTTGTAGAAAAACCCTAAACAAAAACAAAATACCTATTTTGATGTGAAGTGTATGGAGGGTTTTGCTTGGGGATATTTTTTCATGCACAAATTATCAAATGGCATTTTTTTTGGTTGAATGGAGAACCTAATATTGTTGGAAGTTTCTTAAAAATTTCAAGTTTGGGAGAATTATGTTTGATATTTGTTCATAACTAATGGTGCACCACCTAGTTGAATAAGTTATAGACTCAATTTTGATGTTGTCATGATATATCCCAATTCCATGGTTTGTGTATTTTGGAGGATTATAGTTTTATTTACAGGAAATGAGTGATTTTATAAGATTCCACTATGGTTTTATGAAGGAAAAAAATTGTAGTTATCTAAGTTGAGAGGGATGGTTTGGAGAAGAATAAGATTGGATTTGTTGTCAATGCAATTATTTTTATGGTAAACAAATAAAATTAGGGGATTTAGATGTTAGATCTAAAAATGCAGGAACAAAAATAAATTATGTTATAGAATTTCTTATTGTTTTTGTTCAAACAAAGTGTATGGAGGGTTTTGCTTGGGGATGGTTGCTCAATTTTTTTGGTTGAATGGAGAACCTAAGACTGTTGAAAGTTTTTAAAAATAATCAAGTCCACAATAATTTTTAGGCATCAAGTATTGGAGAGGGTATATATTTGGTGTTTGATAATTATTAAAGAAATCAAAGGTCTTTAAAAAATCAAGAAAACAATCCACAAAATATTTGTGTCGAAGAAGAAAAATAGCATGTTGGTTGTGAAATACAATACATCAATGGAAGGTTTTTGAATTTTAGTAATGTTAATTGATAGTTTAAAGCTAAAAGTTATTTTTTTGGGTAGGAATCTAGGGTTTTATAAAAAATCCAACAAAAATATCTATAGAAGATTTGTATGGTAGCTTTGAAATGGAAGAACAAGATCAAAGGAGTGAGAAATAAATTTAAATTGGAGATCTTGGAATAGAGGAATGGTCATAGAAGGAGGCAAAAAAATGGGTTGCTTAGGAGGACTCTCAAGGCCCTAGAGAATTGAATGTTATCTCTAATAATCTAGCAGAAGCTTATGCTAACCTTTAGGGACTTCAAGAGGTTTCTAAGGATGACTATATTTTGGTAAAGGTAGATTCATACTTCTAAATGCTCATTATTAAGTTGAAAAATCCCACTAAGGCACCTTATTAGGATTGGCATTTACATAAAATGCTAGAAAATATCTACAACCTTAAGACCAGATTTAGGATAATTAAATTTTTCATGTCCCTCATGAGAAAAACAAGGTAGCACATGTTATGGCAAACTAGGCTTTGAACTAAGGAAATCTAATTCATTATGGAGACCTACTAATATGGTATACGAAACAAATCAAGAAATTCCTCTACTGTATCTAATGTCTTGATTCTAGTAACATTGATTTATGTGTCTTATAACTTAAAAGAAATTATTATATTCCTTTTTCTTTATAGTAGCTTAGTGCAATTAGAACATTGTAGCTAGACCTCTATAAAAGTATGGACGAAATTCCTATTTTTTAGGAGTTTTGAGAACCTTCTTACTCACTTTTAGTTAATAGAACATATTTTTTTAATAATAATAAGAAAAGTAAAAATTGAAAGGTTTAAGCAAAAAATAATTATTATTTTTAAATAAAATTTCTTTTAACTTGGCCTACTATTTTTTATATTTGAAGTAAAAAAAATGAATCATAATTTAATTAACAATTTCAAATAAATAAAACATGAAAACCATAAAATACACCTACTTAAGTTGTCAATCTTTGTGCTTATGCATATTGTGGACCGTACCCAATGAAAATATAGAATGTATAATTAAGCTAATTCCACAACTTTACAAATCTATTAGATTAGATTGATATGTAATGCCAAGAAAAAACCCTTTTCTAGAAATAATAGTTTATAAAAAACCTTTATCTTCCTCAAACAAAACCCTCTAAGATCCCCCTTTCCTCTTACACATCATAAACTAAATTCATGTGTTCAACTACGAGCCTTAACTTAGTTCTCTTTCCTCCATTGATCCATATCAAAGATAGTCCTATGAAATATGGGTGGAGAATGGTAGGTAAGCGACAATGATCATCACTATTTAAAAACAAAGGAAAAAATTCCCGTTGTCAAAGCTATTGCTAGATCCTACTCCCAAGTTGCCCAAAAAATGGTTTCAAGTCAGCATACCTATTTGGACAATATACAATTTTTTTACTTCAATGCAAATAAATTTTAGTCTCTAATTGATGATTTTGAGTATCCTCCAAATAACCCCTCATGATTTTAATTATTCTATCTTGGAATTTTAGGGGACTCTCCCTCCCTTATCGTAAAATTCAAAATTTTTTAGTAGAGAATCATATCTCTATTCTTTTTATTCAAGAATTGAAAGTCACTGTTAAGACCCTCTCCCATTGTATGGAATTTATTTGTTGGGGATATGCATTAGCATTTACTACATCTCATACCAATGGTAAAGGATATGTTGCCCTCTCCATATTCAGGTATCTTTGTTATGCTATTATGGACCATGGTGAAGATCCTACTCACCATTGTGTCTAGGTTAGATTGGCTCTCAACTCTTAGGTTCTTGGATTTTGTTCTATCTATATGCCCAATGACATTCCTAGTCATAGATACCTCTAGGAATGATTATTTATTTATATCCCTCATATAGAATGGATCTTAGGATGTGACTTTAATATGATTTAAAATCCTAATGATAAAAGTTGAGCTAGAAGCAAACCCCTTTCAATAATTGAATTTGGTATTTGGTTGTTTTGTTACACTCATTTAGGTGTGCATGACCCTCTTTTTGGTAAAGCCTTATCTTATAGATATAATTGTTATACATGGTACAATTATCATCAAGGCTTTGCCAAGAAGCTTGTTCATCTAAATAGAACTTATTTTAGTAATTATTTTCTATACAAATTCTCTATCCATGAACAAGTTTATGTCCTTTATCACACAAATTTGTTTATCACCTTCATATCTTATATTCTATCCAAATTTTCTCTATATCCCTTGATTCCATGTTGCTTACACTCAAATTAAATGTTGGTCACCTTGACAGTCTTATCTATTGTCACATTGTAGATCATATTTAGGAAAACAATTCTAGACCAGTTAATAATTTTGGCTAGATAAAATGGTTTAAAATAGCTATTGCCAATATTGTTTATTCTCTTAGATGGTATGGGCACTCTATTTCTAAGAGGAAGAAGATTCTAGAAATCCATATTCATAAATAGATCTCTTATATTTTTTCATTCTTGTAAAAGACCCCACTAATCTTGTTGTTCAATGAGATGTACCCAATAATAAGAATCATGTGAGAGTTTGAGGTATACCATGCTAGATGGATGTAGATTAGATCTTTCCTTAATTAGATATCCTATGGAAACAAGGGAACTAAATTTTTATTTAACTACCTCAAGCATAAGAATATTTTAGTAAGGATTACTAAGTTGGAGGACCCTCAGGTCATTCCCTTTTTTAAATTAATAAGATCATGAATCTTTTTGTGACCCACTTCTCTCATATTTTTATAGTAGATCATAGGGATGATATATAATTTATATTAATTGAATATGTGCAAGAAAAAACTCCCTCCTGAGTAGACCCTTGATTCAAAATGGCATATCCTTTCCTCAAATATTGATCATGTATACATAGAAGATCTCCAAAATAGTTCCACCAGAGCTTATATTAATGTAGAGTTAATCAAAATTATTTATAAGGAAATGGATCATAATCAAATTTAAATTGAATACCTATTACCATACTCAATGTTTTATACAACATAACCTAAGCTATAGCTTTAAAAATTAAACTTGTTGCACAAGCTATTATTTTCCTGGAATAATCTAGTTTTTTTAAAGGTCGTTATATCTTAGATAATATTATGATGGTCTAGAAAATAATGCAATGGGTTATTGACACCAATCAAGATACCCTCCTAGATAAACTAGATTTTGACAAAGCATATAATATAATAAAATGGGATTTTTTTATTCATATGATTTATTGGCTTGGCTTTAGGCCATAATTTTGTAATCAAATTGGTATGCTCTTTGGTGATGATTTAGTTTGTGTTCATCTTAATGGAGCTATCCAAAATAATATTGCTCATTTTTTGTATATTTTGGTTGTCGATGCTCTTGGACATGTTCTTCATAAGGCCCAATATAACAACCTCATTTAGGGTATTAAGTATCATGGGGATAAACATGCTCTTAACTCATAATTTGCTGATAATTCCCTTTTTTTCCTTCAAAATACTCAATAATAGATGGAAATTTTTAAATATATCATACAATTATTTTGTGATGTCTTCAGCTCTTGTATCAACCACTCTAAAATAGAAGTATTTTATACTTATTTCAAACCTAGTGGATGCAACTCCTCAATTAAGTGGAGGATCATCCTTCATGAGATGACTATTCAATACTTGAGAATCCCCTCTAGGATTATATTTCTTCAAAATAAATATATATTTGGGTTATGGAAAGAATAAAATCAATGCTTGGTAAATTTAGTTTCTCTCCTTAGCAAAAATAATGCATGTTACCCATAAAGTTAAGGCAACATATCGTGTTTGCTACTCCTCTTGTTAGTGGCCTCCAAGGAATACTATAGCAAATTTACTCAGGTCATTCATATATTTTTGTAGACCAAATGGGATGGGTATGCAGGAGTTGCAACCTTATCATGGAAACTTTGTACTCAACCAAAAGCTTTAAGTGTTCTGGGTATTATTGATCCTATTATCCAAAGTAAAAGTTTGGTTGGGAAATGGGTTGCTAGAGTCATCACTGGAGATGAAAATTAGAAATACATGTTTCATTAAAGAATATCCCAAGCTACTCATAAAGGTAAATGGAAAGAAACCCCAGATGATTATAAATTCCTTAATGTATCATACTTTACGATTAAAGGATATATTCTTATTATGTATAACTAGAAAGCTTGGAAATCAATTTCTTATTTTTTGGGTTGAAAGCCTAACTCCTTATGACATGATATAAGCATTGATCTAAATAGTATTTGGTGGAATAAATTTATCCTCCATAATGATAAACCTTTAGCTCTATGCAATGCTCTTCAAGGGCTAGCATTTATGAATAAAGGTATAAATAGAATAATAGATATTTAGGATCTAGAAAATTGTTCAATTCCTACTTGGAACCAGATCCACAATTTTTTTCCTCCCTTCCCTCTTAGTTCAAATAGGCTTATGGTTTGGTTTTGGATTCCTATAATATATGTACTAACTAGAGATGGCTTGATGACCATTGAATCTCTTCCACTAAATCCAATTGGATCCACAAAAACTTTTGTGTTCTTTATCATTAGACTCTAAGCTCAATGTCAAGTGGCAAGTCAAACTTACCAATGCAAAGTGGTAGTCTCTTATTACTCAAATTTGAAAATTTATTATTGAATCCAAAACTTAGCTTCTGGGATGGCAGTTCTACATCAAAAATTTCCATATTTTGGAAGTCTAGCTCCAATTTTACATGTTCCCATCAATGCAAATATTGTAATGCTTCAAAAAATATTATTCACTTATTTTGTATTTGTAATATGCTGAAACAATTTTGGGATATCGTCTACACCTTTTTATTCTTCTCTTTCACTAGATATTGGAATATTTCTCTTCTTTTTTTTTCCTAGCTAGATCACTACCCCAAACTCTAGGATATTTGTAGACTCATCCTTCTCAAGCATATTTGGAATTTCATATGCAAATAGGTGTTTACCTATTTCTCTTCTCCATGGGGTATAGTTTTCACAAACTTGACCTTTGATCTCTTGCTTCATTTGGGATGCATTAATTATAATGTTTTTGGAGCCCCTGACACACTAGGATATATCATCGATATACTTCATCATATTTTTTACATGATCCAATATTTTTAGAAGGTCCAACAAGAAACATAAAAGAAGGTAGTAAAAATGATGAACAAGTTTAGGAACTCACTACTTGTATTTCTTCATTGAAATTTTCAAAAAATATAATGGATTATATGCCTATAACTTCACCACATGACAAGATCTCCCATATATGAGTGATGATATCTAGCGTATTGCAACAAGATACAACTATAGTCCTTTTTTTGATATTAGCTTCTATTCTTATGTATTAAGTTATGGATGCTTTGTTACTTATGCATATCATTTTGTTATTTTGCTAGTGGACAATCATCACATCATATTATTTTAATGTTCTTTATGATGAAATAGTATAATCTAGCTTTTACTATTAAAAATAAATAAAATTTGAAGAAGTATAAGGTTAAAATTGTAATTGGTTTTTTAATTTTTTAGTTAATTGAACAACACCATGCCATGCAAACTAAAAAAATCATGTTCAATATATCTCCTTAACTCGATGTTGTTAAATTTTATTGTGGACCAATACTTTGTCCATATAGACAAACTCTTGTTAGAGCATAAGGATAGGCTTTAAACTCATTATTAGAATTGATACATTATTGACCGCAAGATAAAAGGTACTTCACCAAGCCCAAAATTCTACTAAGGCAAAATAGTTTGGCCACTCCCTAGTAAATGGGGGAATTTCAAAGATGATATTCATCTGATTTTTTAGAAGTCTCAATAATATCAAAGCAAATTGGCCAAATATTGTGATTATGGAACAAGCAAATGTTGTTGGGAAATGTGCCCAAATATCTCACATGTCTATATTTCTCAAGATTGTATAATCACATTCAAATAATATCATTCCATAATAACATCAATATCTCATAAAATAAAAATATTTATTGATAATAAAATTACATAACATAAACTCTCCATTACATAGCATAGATATTTGTCATCAATATATAACTTTACATAAGACTCTTCAATACTCTTGACTTTTGGTCTCCTCAAAACTCATAGGAGATGCAACTTTTTACATACCTTATGTTATTATAAAGTCTATCATGATTACATAAGTTCCCACTTTTAATCTTGACACATTACACATAATTCTTCACTTTCTCTCATGACACCTTTCACTCATAAATCACACTTGCACACACGACACCTTTCACTCATAACTCACACTTGATTACATGACACATAAATACACTTCACAAATTGACACCTTCTATTGACATAAATAATTAAACACATTCCTATCCGCCCATGTAGAGGAGTTGGAGAGCAAGTGGGTAGTTAAACCTCTCTAGTTGCTGAGAGGCCCAGGTTCTAATCTCTCGCCTCACATGTTGCGGATATGTTATGTAATGGTTCCCTCGTGGTCACAGTCTTTTTACCCCTTGTGGCCACCACCAAAAAAAAAAAATAAAATAATTAAACACATTCCTAATCTAAATATTTGCAATGGTACTCAAGGTACCAAATAATGTAATACCTCCAACACCCCCTCATATTACATTATTTGGTGTGAAGTATTTTTCCTTCAATATTCAACTATGGTCTTTGTCTTGTATTCATCCCCCAGTTCTAACTTTAATATTACTCATGATGTTGATTCATATTCCCTGTTCTTTTTGAGAAGTTATCATATTCTTTTGCCATACATTTTTTATGCTAAATATATTACTTCTTCTAATTTTGACCTTATGGAAAAAAGTTGATTTAGAATTCTTTGTGATATTTCTATCACATCCAATGCAAATATCCCACTTTTGTGGGAGCCCATGGCCTCAATTTTATTTTATCTCTTAATGAGACATTTCTTATTGCCATTGATATATCTAAACTCCACTATTCTTCCTATTTCAACCATTCGAGATATTGAGATAAGATTACTTGTTATACTAGAGATATAAAGTACATTTTGTAATGTACACTCAAAATATGGTAAACTAAGTGTGACATTTCTAGATCCCTATACATGATAAATTTTATTATCAGTTATCTTCATTGGTATATTTGTTTTCACTTGTAATGAGTCAAACCAATATAGATTTCTTGTCATGTGGTGACTTGCACCTGAATCAATATACCATGAATCATCATCATCTATCATTTTTGGACTTGAATGGATTTCACATGGTTTATTATATCTTGCCACATGTTTTTGACAATATTTTTGTGTTTGAAAATTTCTTCTCATAAAATTTGATCCTTTGAATTTGTATGATCTTCTTGATGTATTCATTTTAAAATTGAGCTTCCTTTGGTGTAGACTTCCTTATTACTCCAAATTTTGAGATTCATTCTTATGTCTCTCAATTCGTTAATTCCAAACAATTTTCATAATCTTCTTCTTCAAATCAAGTAATTTTTTAGGCAAAATTTCTAAATTTTATTCAGTCACTTCATTTAATCCTCATCTTCAAATTCAATTCAATTCCTTTTTCACTTCTTATAACTCCAAATTTTAATTTCAAATTCTTCCTTCCAAATTCTAAATTTCACAATTTCAATTAGTTCCACCAAATTTCAATTCAATCTCAATATTTAAATAAATATCAATTCAAAAAAATTAATTCCATATTTCTTCGATCATTCATTCATTAATAAAATAAATTGATGTTTTAATCTTCTAAAAATCACTTTAATTAAATATACCCCAATAATACACTTTAATCCAAAATATCATGCACTCAGTATTAACTTACAACTATGCAACTATTATAAAGTGAATAATATACCTTTTACCAACGCTTTATCCTGAACTAAGCACATCACCTTGCAAGCACATATGGCACGTTTATCTTTATTCCATGGCAATATTTAATTTTCTAATATTATTTTTATTTGAAGTATTATGAAATGCTATTTTTACTAATAATACCTCTACTAAAGAGTAAAAAGCCCCGATAAACTAAATATAGAAAAATAGTAAATGCATAATCAAAAGAAGATAATAGATACACACATAACACAATATTTCACCTAGGAAAACCCTTACGGGAAAAAACCCAACATAGTAATATCTCCTTATTGTATAAACTTAACCATATTCAATACAATAATGTTCATCTCTCTCTCCCTACACCCAAACCTTGATGCAAGTGCAAATTCAAATAACAATAGCACAAGAACAAATTTTACAATACCATTGGCATAAAACCATGGGTTCACATATATTAACCTAAAACAACCCATATGTTTTTAAAAATAGCTTAAAACCCTAAAACCTTAAAAACCCTAGTGAGTATACATGGAGAGTGTCCAATACATTTTAGAGTTAACCCTACTAGAATAACATGGAAAATATTCAACATATTTCCAAAATTCTCCCACTTGTTGAATACTTTCCATAGGGACCAAAAACTGCCATTGTCAACTGTCAAGGGCAACCATGCCCATAGATCTTCTACACCAAGAAAATGTTTGATTAGGTGTAGCCTTTGTTAATGAAATAATAACATTAATCACTATATCAATTTTATCCAACATCACTTGATTCCCTTCAACCATATGTCTCACAAATGGTACTTGACATCAATATGTTTTGATCGATCATGAACTCCAGGATTGTTTTCCAAAAATATTGCAATTTGACTATCATTGCCAATTCTAATAGCCTTTTGCTTAAGACCAAATGTTGAAAAAAATATCTATAGCCACACTTATTCTTTATATGCAAGAGTTGTTACATTGTACTATGCCTCTGTTGTGGATAAAGCAACCACTGATTATTTTTTACTCATCTAGCTTACTTCCCCTCCAAATAGTTTGAACAAATAAGCACTCATGGATCTTCTCTTTTCAAGATCTCCCAGTCAACATCTACAAAACCTTATAGATTTACAAAATTACTATCTCCATATTATCCTTGGTAATAGATTGCATAATCTAAAGTTCTATGTAAGTATCTAAAGATCCTCTTCACAGCGGTCCAATTTTGCTTTCCTAGATTGGACATATATCCGCTAACTACTCCCACTAAATGTGCAATATCAGGTCTAGTGTAAACCATTACACACATCAAACTACCAACAACACTAGCATAAGGAACATGACATATTTTTTAATTTCCTCATCTATTTTAGGACACTATTCAATAGATAACTTTTTACCAACTAAATATGGAGTACATATTGGTTTACAATCATACATCCTAAACCTTTGTAGTATCAAAATAAAATATTTTCTTTGATTTAAACATATATTTCTATTTGCACAATCCCTTATTATTTCCATACATAAAATACATTTTGTAGCACCCAAATCCTTCATGTCAAATTAGAAGATAAATAAGATTTTAGTAACTTTATCATCTCTTTATTGTTACCAATTAATAGCATGTCATCCACATACAAAACAATGATAATAAAAATTTCACCTTCTTTTTAAAATACACACATGGATCTGCTTTACTTTTTCCAAGCCCAAGTGTCAAAATAAATCTATAAAATTTTTGGTTCCACATTCTTGGAGATTGCTTCAAGCCATAAAGATATTTTTCAACTTGCATACCAAGTCCTCCTTACCTTTTACCCTAAATAATTTTGGTTGTGACATATATATATATATATATATATATATATATATATATATATTCATCAATTTCACCATGTAGAAATGTTGTATTTACATCCATCTATTCTATTTCAAAATAAAAAGTAGTAGAAATAGCCAAAAAAATCTAATTGAAGTTAGTTTAGCCACAAGAGAAAAAATCTCACCAAAGTCAATTCCCTCAACTTGAGAAAATAATTTTGCTACCATGTGAACCTTGTACTTCTCCAAATTTCCTTCTACATTGTACTTCTTGAATTTCCACTTACAACCAACTAGTTTTCTTCTAGGGGGTAATTTCACCAAGTCCCACATCTTATTTTTATCTAGGGACTCCATTTCTTTCTCCATAGCCCTTTTCCAAGACTTATTCTCACTTGACTAAAGTGCCTCATTTATAGTCTTGGGTTCTTCATTAGTAACTAATATATTAAATGCAGAACAAATATATAATTTTAGGAGTATTCTCACTTTATTTGATCTCCTCAAACTTGGATTTCTAGGTTTTTCATCTTTAGCTTCCTCCTCACCTTCTTCCTTTGAATTTTTCTCTTCATAATCTCTCTGTAGTTCATATTCTTATGTAACACTAGGTTCTACCATAGGTTCTTCCTCCTATTCCAATTTTACTTGAACTATTTCAAGTTATTTTCTTGGTTGCATTTCTTATTTTAGAACCCCTTTTGTTTCTCTAAATATCACATTACGACTATAAAAAATCTTTTGTGTTTTTGGGTTCCCTAAATTATATCCTTTAACACCAATACTATAACCCAAAAATATGCATTTTTTATATTTATAGTCTAGCTTAGTCCTTTTCTCTTTTGGGACATACATATAAGCATTGCAACCAAAAACTCTTATATGACTGAGAGAGGGTTTCTTACCAATCCACACTTCCTATGGAGTCTTATACACCAAAGATAAGGTAGGAGATCTATTGGTAACAAGCAGTTAACATGAATTCTACCTAGAATTTCCTCTCTAACCCTACATCACTTAGCATGTTTTTGGCCTTATCCATCAATGTTTTGTTCATCCATTTTGCAACTCCATTCTGTTGTGGAGTATGCGAAGTTTTTTTCTACCTTTTTATTCCACAATCCTTGTAAAACTGCTCAAATTCATTAGAGCAATACTCACCACCATTATCACTTCTCAAAAATTTATCTTTTCTCTATCTAATTTTCTACAATAGCCTTAAAATATTTAATTTTTTTGAAAACATCATATTTATTCTGTAAAAAGTGTACCTAGGTATTTCTTGAAAAGTCATCTATAAAAGTAACAAAATTGATAGATTTACTTAACAATGGTACTTTTGCAGGTCCAAACACAATACTGTGAACTAGATGTAAAATTCCTTCGAATCTTATAGCACTAATAAGAAACTCGACTTGGGTTTGATTTCCAAAATTCAAAATTTAATGGGCAATCAGAAATTCCTTTAGCCATGCCTTTCATTTTTAATGTTCAAAGGCCTTTCTCACAAATATGCCCCATGCGTTGATGCCAAAATATTATCTTTGCTATAAAAATACTTGGAGCTACTTCCACTATATTATTATCCTCTACAACTAAAGGGTTATTGCAATCAATACTTACAGTGCTAGCCTCAAGTCTGAACAAAGTTTCTATATGAAATCCCCTTGCCAAAACTAAGACTCCATGAACCATCTTGCAACTATCCTTATTTAATACCACAGTCGCACCCGCATCATTCATATTACTCATGGATATCAAATTCCTTGCCAAACCTAAAATATGCAACACACCAAGAAGGATTTTAATTCTTTCATCTTTTAACCTCAACTTGAATCTTCCTCAACCTATTATTTTATATGTCGAATTGTCTCCCAAGAAAACTTCACCTCCATTTATCTTTTCATATTCACAAAACCCCTCCCTATGAGGAGTCATATGAAAGGAAGCACCTAAGTCAATCAACCATGATCATGTCATTCACTTGAGCACGTTGTAGTTAATAATAAGTCGCTTGAATCTTCATTTGTGGTCTTCATTTCTATAGAAGTTCCTTCATCAGATGATTGGATATTATTAGCCTTGTTATATCTATAGTATTTTTTATAATTTCATGTTTTACCACACTTTCAACATTTCCCCTTTTCTAGAGCAATATATTTACCCCTAGATATTGATTTCCTTTATCCTAATTTATTTTTACTTCTTTCTTGAGAACAACCTTTTACAACTAAGGCAGCCTTCTAATAATAATCCTTAGAATATTTAATCTCATTTCCTTAGATAACAATGTTCCTATTGTATTCTCTACTTTCAATGTAGAAGTAGTATTGTTAATAGTTATAACTAGGTCATCCCACGAATCAGGTAATGAACAAAGTAAAGTAATACACTTTTCCTCTTCATTCATTTTTACTTCAATAGAGTCTAATTGACTTACCATAGTGTTAAAAGCATCCAGTTGTTCAGTCGTAGAGTCATCATTATTCATTTGAAGTGAATACACCTTCTAGAGAAAGAATTTATTTACCAACGACTTTATACTGTACAACGTTCCTAGCTTAGCCCATAATGACTTTGTCATGGTCTTTGTTGATACATTCAACAATACCAAATTAGATCAACACAATCTGATAGAACTTCTTAACTTTCTATAGATCTTTAGCCAATCCTCATTTATCATTGATATTGCTTTTATTCTCAAGATCGTAATCCACTAATCTCTATCAACCAACAGATCCTCCATCTTGAGTTTCTATAACTTAAAATTCTATCCATTAAATTTTTCAATACCATGGGCATAAAGCCATGGGTTCACATATATTAACCCAAAATAGCCTATATGGATTTAAAATTAGCTTAAAACCCTTAAAACTTAAAACACTTATGAGAATACATGGAAAGTTTCTAGTACCTTTAAGTATTAACTCTACCATAATAACATGGAAAATATTCAACATGTTTCCAAAATATGCTTTGCTAAATTTCCAAACTCAAGCTGATATCAAGTGAAATTACAAGCACTAATAAAAATAATACCTTCCCAATTATTTTTCTCACTCTAGAACATAATGTGATTTTAGGTCTTCATTCAACAATATGTCTCTTGGTTGTGTTCTTTGTCCTTTCAATCTAGTTGCACTCTTTGTAATGTTTCCTCCTCAATTACTTAATCCTTTCAACTTTGCTACACTCAGCTCAAATTATTTTCATGCAGGCATCCATGAAATTTGTTCCTTATACTACACTCATAAGTCCTTCATTGTACTTGTTCTCATAAACATTCTATCCAATCTCAAGTAATCATCCAACAATATTCCAACAAGCAATATTCTATAAATCTTCTCCAAATTATCCTCACTAAGAATATTTCTTGAGAAACTTTCTCTAATATTCTCCAAATATTACCAATAGTATCTCCTTACTTTTCTCCTTTGGATATTCTCCACTCTAGTAGCTCTTTAGCAATTTTCTTTGTCTTCCAATTAGCTACTTCAAAAACATTCTAGTAACACATCTTGTCTGATTTACATTTTAAAACTCCTCCTTCCATATTCTTTTTCAATATTTTCTCCTTGCCAATGTTCTTTGTTCCTAAAAATTCACACATCTACCAATATTTTTCTTGTAATATCCTCCACTCCCTCTATCCTAGATATGAATTACTAAAGTGACTCTCACTAGTGTATTTCTAAACCAATATGGCTTTGATACCACTATTGGAAAATACACCCAAATATCTCACAGGTCTATATTTTTTAGGATTGTAGAATCACATTCACATAATCTCATTCCATAATAACATCAATATCTCATAAAATAAAAAGCTTTATTTATAATAAAATTACATAACATAAACTCTTTATTACATAGCATAGGGTTTTATCATTAATATACAACTTAACATAAGACTCTTCAATACTCTTGACTTTTGCTCTCCTAAAAACTCACAGGTCATGCAATCTTTCACATGCCTTACATTATGACAAGGTATCTCATGATTACATAACCTCCTACTTATATCTTAACACATTACGCATGACTCTTCATTTTATCTCATGACACCTTTCACTCATAACTCATACTTGCACACATGACACCTTTCACTCATAACTCCTACTTGATTACATGACACATAAACACACTTCACAACTTGACACCTACTATTGACATAAATAATTAAACACACTCTTAATATAAATATTCACAATGGTACTCAAGGTATCAAATAATATAATACCTCCAACAAATATGTTCATGGGTCTGAGTCATTAGGTGTATGAAAGGCATGAGTGGTCGAAAGGTATGAGATGCTAGAGTTTTCACATTGTTAGTCTTACAATGACACTGAGAGGAGGGGGTGAATCAGTGTAGCTCTTTAAACTTAAATTCTTAGCTCTTAAATAAGAAATAATGAAACCTTAGAATCAGATAAAGCAAGTACCACAAGAGAACATCACACAACACAAGATTTAACGAGGTTCACCAAAGTGGCTACTCCTCAAAATGACTGCTTGGACTACCATCCAAATCCAGCCTTTGCAAAGCAACAACTTTACAAACAATTTACCAGCACCCACTGGAAGGAGCACCAACCCCTAATTTATCTGCACCAACAGAAAGGAGCACCAAACCCCTGATGCCAAGCACCATCTTGGACTTCAATTCTTAAACTAGAATATTTATAGTAAGATACCTTTGCTTTTGCTAGACCCTAACTGGTCACCTTTGCTTTCTCTGTGCACTCTACTTTCTTTGCGCAATCACTTCGCACACTCTGCTTCGCTGCACTCGAACTCCATAGTCGTCTTCTCCCTGTTGCACACTCTACTTCCTTAGCAAAATCTCACACTTGGAATAATTCGACACGACTTGCTCTCTACGCACAGCGACCGTATTTTGCACACTTCGACACACTTTCAATTCTCAAATCAGCCCTCCTTTTATAACATAATTCTTGTGATGAAAACCCTAATCTTAGTCGGCTGCAAACCCTAATCTTAGTCGGCTTTCATGACACCTGTAAACCCTAATTTTAGTTGGTTGTCATAGGTTCGTCGGCTTCAACTCAACCACAAAAATACAACATGTCACGATATCATGACACTTTCACTTTCTCTCTCTTTCTCCTTGCTTTGGTCCCCAAAAAAACATGTCGCGATATCGCGACACTTTTTCTTTCTCTCTCTTTCTCTTTGTATCGGACCGTGAAAAAGATGCATGTCGTGATATCGTGACACTTTTTCTCCTTGCTCTTTCTCTTAGCTTTGGCCCACGAAAATACATGTCGCGATATCGTGACACTTTTGTTATCCTGCCTGCCTACCCTTCTTGAGTCACGAAAATGCGACATGTTGCGATATCGTGACACTTTTGCTTTTTTGCCTTCCTATCCTTTTCGAGTCACAAAAATGTGACATGTCATGAAATTGTGACACTTTTGCTTTCGAAGTCTTGCTTTCTACTTTTGTCACGAAATCGTGACACTTCTGCCTTCGAAGTATTCTTCTCTGCTTTTGTCATGAAATCATGACACTTCTGCTTTCGTACTTCACTTCTTTGCTATTGTCATGAAATCATGACACTTCTGCATTCGAAGTCTTGCTTTCTGCTTTTGTCACAAAATCGTGACAGTTCTGCTTCCATACACTTCCTCTCTTTCTTTTGTTGCGAAAATGCGACATGTCGCAAAATCATGACACTTTTCCAACTTACTTTCTCTCTCCTATTTTAGTCGCAAAAATGCGACATGTCACGAAATCACGACACTTTTCTTACTTGTTCTTTTTTCTTCGAACTTGTCACGAAATCACGACACTTCTTCCTGCTTTCTCTTTTTCTTCCAACATGTCACGAAATCATGATAATTTTTCCACTTGCCTTTATTTCTTCCAACATGTCGCGAAATGGCGACAATTTTTCCACTTGCCTTTTTCTCTTCCAACATGTCGTGAAATCATGACAGTTTTTCCACTTTCCTTTTTCTCTTCCAACATGTCACGAAATTGCGACAATTTTTCCACTTGCCTTTTTCTCTTCCAACATGTCACGAAATCATGACAGTTTTTCCACTTGTCTTTTTCTCTTCCAACATGTCACGAAATCATGACAGTTTTTCCACTTGCATTTTTCTCTTCCAACATGTCATGAAATCACGACAGTTTTTCCACTTGCCTTTTTCTCTTCCAGCATGTCGTGAAATCGTGACAGTTTATCCTGCTTTTTCTCTCTCTTCCAACATGTCACAAAATCACGATAGTTTTTCCTACTTTTTCTCTCTCTTCCAACATGTCACGAAATCATGACAGTTTTTCTTTCCTGCTGTATATGTCACGATATCGCGACACTTTTCTTACTTGTATTTTTCTTTGATATTTTGCATATGGGCCACTTCGGTTTTCTTGGATAATCACTATACATACTTTGAGTAACCTTTGAACTCCTATCTTCTGCATCTGAAAGGCTTTTGAACTTCCTGTCCACTGCATCAATAGATCTAACTAACTTTGTTGACAACAATGACAATACTTGTTGTTGCACCTTGCTCAACAATCTCCCCCTTTGGAATTGTTGGCAACACGTGCAATTTCCTGTAACTCTTCTCCCCCTTTGACAATAATACCAAAGGGCTACTGCAGACTCCCCCTGAGTCCATGCACAACATTCTCAGACACAATTTATTACACAGCAAAAATCATGAACATGAGCACAAAGATAATCAAATACTTAAATGCTCCCCCTAAGAATGTGATCCCTGTAGCTAGTCAATCCTTGGGAAGTGTGACCACTCCCAATTTATTGTGAAGGTACTCAAAAACTTCCTTGGGCAATGGTTTTGTGAAGATATTTGCTACTTGCTCTGTAGTTGGAACAAAATCCAACTTAACCTCACCTTTCACAACTTTCTCCTTCAAAAAGTGATACCTGATAGAAATGTGTTTTGTGCGTGAATACATAACCAAATTCTTGGAGATGTTAATAGCACTGGTGTTATCACACTTAACTAATATTGGCTCACTAAAACTAATACCAAGATCTTTCAGAGTTTTTTTCATCCACAATACCTATGTACAACATGTTGTCACTGCAATATATTCTACCTTTGCTATCGATAATGAAACTGATTCTTGTTTCTTACTGTGCCACGCGACCTATCTATCTCCAACATAGAATGCACCTCCACTGGTACTCTTTCTATCATCTACACAGCCTACCCAATCTGCATCTGAATACGAAATAAGGGTGAAGTCTTTACCTTTCGGATACCATAACCCATATTCCATAGTACCCTTGAGGTACCGAAGGATCCTTTTCACTGCTATCACATGAGTCTCCTTGGGATTGGCCTAAAATTGTGCTACCATGCATACTACCTACAAAATATCTGGTCTGGTAGTTGTCAGGTACAGTAAGCTTCCAATCATAGATTTGTACATGGTTTGATCAACAGGTGGAGATTTGTCATCCTTTCTCAACTTGCAACCTGTCGTCATGGGAGTGCTAACTGGCTTACAATCCTCCATTGTGAACTTTTTTAACATCTCTTTCACATATTTAACTTGAGAAATAAATATTTTGATTAACTTGCAACCCGAAGAAATACGAAATTTCACCAATCATTAACATTTCAAATTCTTTCAGCATCTTGTTTGCCAAATATTTACACGACTCATCCTCGCTGCTGCCAAATATGATATCATCTACGTATACAACAAGAACAATAAGATGCCCATTTTCTATTTTGACATATAAATTACTATCCACCATGCCCTTCTTAAACATTTTTTGAGTGAGATAGTTGTCTAGCCTTGCATACCATGCTCGGGGTGCCTGTTTTAAGCCATATAATGCTTTCTTCAACTTGCAAACCAATTTGGGATCATCACCAAGTTGGAAACCATCTGGTTGCTCAATATAAACTTCTTCTTCAAGTTTCCCATTCAAAAACGCTGATTTCACATCCATTTGATAAACTTTGAAATTCTTGTAGACTGCTAAAGCCAGAAACATTCTAATTGCCTCTAGTCTAGCTACTGGTGCAAAATTTTCCTCAAATTCAATGCCTTCAACTTGTGCATAACCCTTACATACCAATATTTCTTTATTTTTGACTACCTATCCATCTTCATTCAATTTGTTTCTAAAAATCCATTTAGTCCCGATTATATTTTTATTTGCAGGTCTAGGTACTAACTCCCAAGTTTTGTTTTTATCGATCTGATCTAATTCTTTATTTATTGTCTTCATCCAACTTTCATCTTTGCTTGCGTCAACTACATTTTTGGGCTCAATGCTATATAATAGAGAGTAGTTACTTACTACTCTTCTTCTTGTTTGAACACCAACTTTGGGGTCTCCAATTATTTGATCTCTAGGATGATTTTTCTGCCAGCTGCCTGTTTTGAATTTCTTATTCTCTTCCACTTATTAATCACAACTTAAATCATCTGAGTCAATTTCCTATATATTTTCCATTTCATTTTTCTCATATCCTTCAATAACCTCTTCATAGATTGGGTAGTTTGATTCATAGCTAATTACTCGTTCTCTAACTTCATCAAATTTAACATTGGCACTGTCCACAATTTTTTTTAGCCTTTTGTTGTAGCATTTGTAAGCTTTACTTTTTGATGAATAACCGATAAAAATACCTTCATCTGCTCTATCTTCAAATTTACCAAGATTATCTTAAGTTCTTTTGATGTAGCACTTGCTGCAAAAAACTTTGAGGTATTTTCCTGTTGCCATTTTTTTGAACCATAACTCATAAGGAGTTTTGCTTTCATGTGTTCTCAGCATGTATCTATTTTGGATATACACCGTAGTATGGACTACTTCTTTCCAAAATCTATCTGCTACTCTGCTTTCATCCAGCATAGTCCGTGCCATTTCCTGCATTGTCCTATTCTTTCTTTCTACCACTCCATTCTGCTGAGGTGTCCTGGTTGCTAAAAATTGTCTCTTAATACCGTATTTTTCATAGTACTCTGTAAACTCCTCTGAAATGAATTCTTCTCCTCTATCTGATCTTAAACATTTGATCCTCTTTCATGTTTCATTCTCAACTTGGTTTTTGAAAATCTTGAACATATCAAAAGCTTCTGATTTATGCTTCAAGAAAAATATCCATGTCATTTTGGAATAATCATCAATGCACAACATAAAATATTTGTCACCATTTATGCTTTGTGTTCTCATGGGTCCACATAAATCAGTGTGTATTAGTTCCAAAGGTTTGCTTGTGTAGTACTCTTTTGTTTTGAATGTGAATCTAGTTTGCTTCCCCTTTTGGCATGAAGCACAAATGTTGTTTGCAGGTTTGTTGATGGTGGGAATATCTCTCACTGCCCTTTTTGAGGTGATTTTTACTAGATTATCAAAACTGATATGACCGAGTCTCTTGTGCCACAACCAATTTTCTTCTTCCTATCTAATAAAACAAGTTCCTTTTGAAGTCTCTAAGAGCATGTATAGGCTGCCAGATGTCCTTGATCCAGTTGCTATCAATTTTCCACTGTTTGTTTTCGGACTTCACAACCCTGCTTCATAAAAACTACTTCATGAACTTTATCACAAATCTGACTTACGCTCAATAAGTTATGTTTCAACCCATCCACAAACAAGACTTCTTCTGACTTAATATTTCCATCACTAATTTTAACTGAGCCTTTGCCAACTATCTTAGCTCCATAATTATTTCCAAACTTTACTGATCCACCTTCATATTTTTGTAACTTCTCAAACTTTTGTTTGTCACCTGTCATATGACTGGAGCATCCACTATCAATTATCCATGGTACATATTTATTTTGTGCTTTAAATGTTGTTTGAACTATTAATGATTCATTTTCTTCCTTGAGTCGTTCCTTTTCTTTCCACTATGTTTTGATAGTAGATTTGAGATCTTGTTTTGCCTTTCCCTTATCAATAGCTTGTGCATGTTTTACGAGAAGTTTTCTATTTTGACTCATCCTATTTGGTTGAAATTTTCTTCCTTGAAATTGATTTGATGCAAATGTACTTCTACAATTTCTTGCAATGTGCCCAAAATTATGACGGTTATAACATTCTACTATATAATTCATCAAAGGAGAGAAAGCATTTCTACTGTTGAAATTCCTTAGTCTCACATTATATTTGCAGTCTAAGATTTTATGTCCATAGCCATTGCCCTCCCACTTCCCTCCAAAGTCTTAGGAAGCCTATAAAATGTCATCTTGTCAACAAAGAAGGGAGAGCTGAATTTGCATACCGACAGGCTGCCAAAATACATTAAGATCCAATGAGAAATTGAGAGCGCAAGCTTGATTCTAACTGTTGGCTTGAATTTCGAGGCAATCTGTTACTTAGCCAAAATCGCTCATCTGCGATTCCACAGTAAAAAATACACGTTCATGGTTTCGCAACCGCAGGTCCACGGTTTCCAACCCTGATCGTGGTTCTACAGTCCCGAGCATGAATTCATACGTGTTGAGTGTATATTTTTCCCAATTGCAAAATACCACCACATGCAAAGTATTGAACAGAAAACTCTCTCTTGAAAAGAAACCAAATGACAAACATTCAACTTCTCCAAGGTTCTAGTAAAATATCTAAAAGATTACAATAATGCCAGAAATAATTCAATGATGCATGTGACCATAAACAAGGGGCCTTTGTTGGTTCTAAACAATGCTTAATGATTGAAAGATCTAACTAAAAGCAAATGCAAAATAAAAGCAGTTCTTTTTAGGGTTTTTTAAATTGATGCTACCCTGAATCCCTGTTAGTAAAGTATTTTATCTTCACTTAAAAGGTTTCAAATGATAAAATGTGGAATTTTCCACCTCATTTTAATGTCCGTGCCTTTAAGATGAAGTAAGTTTTAGATAGTTGGGTTCATTTTATCTTCCTTATGTTGATGCCACTACCCTAATAGTAGTTAGTAGAAGTTAGCGTGTTAGCAATGTTAGCAAAATTAGCTTTCATTTCTTATCTTAATTTAATGTGAAATAGCAGGTTAGTATCCCTCCTAAACCATGTGTTTTATCTGAAAGCTTAGATTAATGAATTTTGGAGGTGCAAAAATTCTGGAAAATGACCAGAATGGAAATAACTTGAAAGCTTAACAATTATGGAAATGGACCAGAATAGAAATGAAACTAAAAGGAAATTAGCAAAAATTCTGGAAAAGGACCAGAATGGAAATAAAAGAAACTGAAATTCTGGATGGACCAGAATGAAATGATTGAATGCTTGAAATAAAATGAACTTAACAAAAATGAATGAATAAACAATGCAGATTTGGTTAGCTGAAAAAGTCAAATTCTGAATTAGTTTAGCAAGCTCCTCCCTGCAAAATCCCAAGTTATGAGGTAATCATAAAACAACCTGAATTAATGGACCTGCAACATAAGCACAATACCATTAAATCAAGTGCAAGACTCAAAGGAAATAATAGAGAAACTGCATCATCTTGACCTTCGCCTATTGCAACCCATTTCATGGCATAAGACAATGGCTAGAAGTCACTAAAATGCAGAAATGATAAGACACTAAAAACGTTAGTTTTATGATTAGAAACCCTCCTTTTGATTTTGCTCACAAAAGTTTGCTACCCTCTCAAAATCTGAAAAATGCTCTTTCTTATTGCTTTTCGGAATGTTACATCATTTCCAGCCCCCCTAAACAGGTAGGATAGCAAGGTATAAATAATGCTTAGAAGTCCTTTCGCTTCAACTTCTTTCACAATTAAAATAATAAATGGATATAAGAAAATAATCCATCATCATTTTATGTGATTTAATACAATAAAATAACACTTCTAAACATTATTTTAAACAATAATAAAACCAAAAACATAATCTTACGTAACTCCTTATGTCTCCCCTTTCTCTTATCACATAGGCATTCTACCCAAGAACACCCCTTTGCACCCATAAAAATGAATAATAAAAAACATTTAACTATACCTTATAACCCCTACGATTTTAGGCCTCCTTTAAAACATTGAATATAATCAAACAACATTCACATTAAAATAAGGCAGGCCAATCTCATTCAACGAGATTTTCGTTGTGCTCTTCGAAACCAAGGCCCGATGGTATCTCTTCGAAGCCATACCAAACGTGCCCAAGGATTGGGATGACGTCCCCCATCCTGGGCACTTTGGTTTCCATATAACCCAGTGAGGCCATCACGCCATCGACGCAGCCATGGCGCTGTCAACACCACGTCGTGGTGCTACGATCGACGTAGCCATGGTGTTGCGTTCGATCACAACCATGGCATTATCAACACCACATCAAGGGGCTACCATCGACGTAGCCATGGCACTATCAACCCTTCGCCATGGCTATCGAGCTCCTTGCTCTCGCACTCACGTTGCACAATACCAATGAAAAAATTTCCATGCTCTCGAGGTAGACCTTTATCTCCATCGATTAGGGTTACGGGTTGCCCTAATAATGTTTCTTTGTTGGCTTGTTTGATGGCATGCCTCTGGTTTCAACCATTTCACTATCAAATCTGGTGCCTTATGTGTTGTCCTCCTAAAACCCTAACGCTATCTTTGGACCACTTCCTCTTTTTCCAACATTACGTAGCCTCGAACATTTTGGAATAGCCACCCTTGCCTTCGATCATTTTGAATAGCCACCATCACCTTCTCCTACAATCAAATGTAACATGGTCAAACATATTATTATCACATCCTTTGTAAAGTATATTATAATAATATTATTATATACAATATAATAATATTATTATAATAATAATATTTTAGAATAATATAATCATAATAATATTATTATAATAACATTTTAGAACATCATAATAATATTACTATTATATACATAATATAATTAATGTAATTATATTAGGTAGATAATAGCATATTATTTTCTATCACAATTTCTTTGTACCTTTTGTATCCTCTTCTTGTTTTAGGTAATGTTTTGGTCAGGCCTTGCTTTATTAAACACATTCCATCACCTTAGATAGTATGAAGAACATTAAACTCTATTTATCAAAATGGATTTTAATTAATCTAAGCATTAATGCCTAGATTAATTAATCATTAAATATCAAATAACTAAAGCAATTAAAATCATTAACATAAATGGTCAAACATCACTATTCTTACAAGCCAAAGAAAACCAAAAACCTTTAATACCAAAACATGACAAGTGGGTCCCCAAGAAGCTTGGGGTGGTTGTGGAAACTCCACAACAAAATGGTGACTCTATTGGGAAATGCTCCTGAGCATTTCGATGAGAACCCAAAAAGAAAATCTGAAAACACACTCCAAACCAGGAAGCAACAAGCGTCAGCAAATGCATAAATAATGTCAATAGACTCATAAGAACAACAAAATATTAGAATCATGCAATATTAACTCTATGTGTGTGAAGTACTCCACACCTTATTGTTTGTAACTTTTTCGCATTGCATCACCAATTTTACTTGACTAGAATTATCGCAATGAATATGGAGAGCTTTGAGGGTAAAAATTTTATAGCATGGGCAGCACATTCTATGGTGGCTTGGGCAAACACCTCAAAAATGTCTAACCATATTAGGATCAAATGTGTGTGCGATGAATTCATTGACCAGATCTAGAGCTTGGTTATGAGTCATCATCATCAAGGGTCAGTGTGTGCAAGTGGACCTTAGAGCTTTGGGGAATCGGATTCTCAACCAAGGTGTGATGAGAATATAACCCTATCCTTTACTTGCTCTCATATTTGACCAAAATAATTAAACCGGTTATGGATGAGGTCATCAGACTAATCTATCCTCATGGCGGACATAAATCTCAACCTTGCAGGAGTCATGTCACCAGGCATGAGTGTACTCCACTGCCAGTCAAGCGTCTATAGCCCTGGTGGAGGTTAACCCCATAGTCCAGTCTTCTTTGCTTGGCTTTGCTCTATATTTTTTTCCTTAAATAATTTTGGGGATGACTACCCATCCTTCTGAGGGACAAGTAGTACGATCCTTACAATTCAGTTTAGAGTTTTGGGGAATCGGATTCTCAACCAAGGTATGATGAGAATTTGACCCTATCCTTACTACTCTGATTTGTAAATCATGCTAGTGGTGATAACCACTATTTTATGAGCATAAATATTGTAGTGGTAAAAACCACTATTCATGGACTATGTGCAGGGTGGGATAGACCAGAATTATCTTTTCGCCTCACATCCCCATCCAAGTATGGTTTCATATTATTTTACCCAAGATGTTGGACATGGACAGAAATGTGATAGACCCACGACAACTTCGGCAACAGTTTCCAAACCTAAGATCTTCTTAGTGTTCTTTGTGCCTTTGATCCCAAGATAATTGGACTTCACTTTCAGTGTTTGGGTTTAGCATATGGAGGTGGATTGGTCATGATGTTTATGTGATAAGAATGTGCCCTTGAGACATGGGTGGATGATATGCAAAAATCAAAGACTTCATGCTTCATGAGCTGCAAATAATATTCACATTTTCAAGCCCTTTTGCCATATGATTCCAATGTTTCACATCCTTTTAGTCTTGGTTGACATTCGTATACACATAGGCTGACCTCTTACTCTTACAATCAAATCCAAAACTGGACAACCTTGACACACTAAAAACTCCTGAAATCAAAGAAAACAAAATAAACAAGAAATAAAACTGACAAGACAAACAATCAAGCAAGTTGATTAGTGTACATATAATACAATGACTCTACCCTTAGGCCTAAAAATAATGCTTTAAATGAAGGCCATTGATGGGTAAGGCCAAATCCTTTCCATCCAAGGTTTTTAATCTGAAACTATTTTCACCTAGGACTTCGGATATTAGATAAGGTCCCAACCACAAGCAATCAAATTTTTCATGTTCTCCTCTTTTCTCATGCCTTTTATCCCACAACAAAACTAAATCTGAAGCTTTGAAGGCCTTAATTTTGGACCGTTTATCAAACCACATTTTGATTATGTCTTGATGTTTGCTAAAATGAAGCATGGCTTCCTCCCTCTTCTCATCAAGATGCATTAATTGTGTTAATCTGGTTTCAAGTTTATTATCAGTCCCAATATAGTCTTTTATAAAATGTAAAGTTTGCAATTTTAGATTAGTGGGAAAAATAGGATCTTGCCCATAGACTAAGTGATAAGGAGATGTCCCAATTGACTCCTTGCTTCTGGTCCTATCTGCCCAAAGGGCAAATTTTAACTTACTATGCCAATCTCTAGGGTTCTTTTCAAGTAATTTTTTGATTATGCATAATAAATTTTTATTTGATGATTCTGCCAAACCATTGCCTTGGGGGTAATAATTGGAAGAGAATTTTAGACTCACCTTATTGTCGTACGCCCAATTTGCAAATTCTAAAGAGGAAAAGGCAGAACCATTGTCACTTACTATGGAGTTAGGCATTCCAAAATGAGTGACTATGTTTTCCTCTAGAAATCTAATCACAACCTCGGAGGTGGCATTCTTAGTAGGTATAGCCTCTGTCCACCTTGTGCAGTAATCAGTAGCGGTGAGGATGAACTTATGGGAATCGGACGAGTTAGGATTTATCACCCCAACAAAGTCTAATCCCCATTGTGCAAATGGTCTCGTCTCTACCACTGACTGCAATGACATTGTTGCATTCCGCTCTCTGTTGGCTGCCACTTGGCATATGTGACATGTTCTTACATGTGTATGTGCATCTTTAAACAAGTGGGGCCAGTAATACCCAACTCTAAGAATCTGGTGTGCTGTCGCATTTGCTGACCCGTGTCCAGTTCCATACTTACCATGGAAGTCTTTGAGTACTTGGGTTGCTTCCTCTTGAGTAATGCAATGAAGAAAAATTCCTTCATGATTCTTCCTGTACAACACACCAGATTTAATCAGAAATCTAGCTGATTTTAAATGTAGTGCCCTATGCTGAGTGGAATTCAAATGAGAAGGGCACTTACCATGCAACAAAAAATATACAATATCTACGTACCATTCCTCTGTAGTGATATCATTAACCTCATAGTTTTGGCACGTTATTGAAGGGTCAATTTCTGTGATGGCCTTGACCAAACCTTGTCCATGCACTATCTTCATGGGCTTTATCTCTAAGTCAAATTCTTGAAGGGTAGAAAGCCATTTCCCCCTTCTTTCACCTAGCTCACTCTGTAAGAACATGGACTTTACTGTAGGGTCAGGAACTATAGCAAAAACTTTACTATGCACAATGTAATGCCTGAATTTTTTTATAGTTTTAAACAAGGCATACATTTGCTTGTCTAAGACAGAATACCTCAGCTTCACGTCCTTCAAAGGAGAACTCAGAAAGGCTATAGGATTTTCAATGTTGTCTTCACTTTTTTGAGTTAACACACTTGCAAAAGAATGATCTGAAGCAAATGTGTAAACATAAAATGGTTTAGCATAGTCTGGACTAATGAGAATAGGGGCTTTGGAAATAGCATCCTTGATGCTTGTGAAGGCATCCCTTTTCTCACTGGTCCACTTTATCGGAACATCCTTTTTTAGCATATCATTTAGGGGCTTGGCAATCTCGGTAAAACCTGAAATGAATTTTCTCACAAAGTTAATCTTATCGAAAAAGGACCTAAGCTCCTTTTTGCTATTGGGATGAGGAATATCCTAGATAGTGGCTATCCACTCTGGGTCTATAGCAATCCCATATTTTAAAATGACATGCCCTACCAACTTACCCTCTGTTACCCCAAAGATGCACTTTTTTGGATTTAGGGAAATTCCATGTTCCCTGCACCTTTGGAGTACTTTCCTCAAGTCTTTAACATGATCTTCCCTCTTCTTGGAGAAGATAGGGATATCATCCACATAGACAATAATGCACTTACCAATGAGCCCCTTGAATGCAAAATCCATGGCTCTTTGGAAAGTGGCTCCAACGTTCAACAAACCAAATGACATCCTCCGGTAGGCAAATGTTCCCCACTTCATGGTGAAGGTCATCTTCATCCTATCATTTGGATGTATGAGAATTTGATTATATCCTGAGTATCCATCCAAAAATGACATCATTTCAGACCCATTTACCTTTTGGAGTATCTCGTCAATGGTGGGTAATGGGTAATTGTCTTTTTGGCAAGCTTTGTTCAAATTTCTAAAGTCTATGCACAACCGAATTTCTCCACTCTTTTTCCTAACAGGGACAAGATTAGCCACCCATGTGGAATGCCTAACAAGGAAGATGATTTTGGCTTCCAGAAGCCTCTTCACTTCCTTCTCTATCAAGGGCTCTAGGATTGGGTTAACCATTCTTTACCTCTATCTAAAAGGCTTGGAATCAGGCTTCAGAGGAATAGTATGCATGATTACATTCTGGTCATATGTTTTCAGCTCTTCATAGCTCCAAGCTATGCAATCAATGTACTCTCCTAAAACCTGAGCTATTGACTCCTTCTCTCATTGTGTGCATGCCTTTGCAATGAACACTTCACGTGGATCTACTGCACTCCCCAAATTGACTGAATTGCATGATTCCTTGGGGGATGGTATTTTTCTTTCCTTTTTCTTTTGATATCCAATATCAAACAACTTTTCAAGAGAGGCCCTATCACTTGGCATCTCATTCCATACTCCGGTTGTTCCTACTTCTACTTGCCTCCTCTCTTCTTCGTCTATAACCTGATTTTCAAATATACCAGAATTAGTAACAAAACTAAAAATGTGTCTATCACTATCAAAGACCTATAAATTCATGACATTGTCTGGTATGGAGGGGCAAGGCACTAACTCTATGGAAATTTTTTTACATTTTTTATGGTCAGTAGGTGAAAGCATGTTGGCCGCTACGGCTAACGAATCAGCCATTTTATTATTTTTTCTTGAGATGAGGGAAATATTGAAAGCATCAAACTCATTAATTAATTCCCTCACTCTGGTTTTATAGAGGTTCAACCTCTTGTCTCTATAGGTATACTGCTCCTTGACCTATTTGACTACTAACTCTGAGTCTCCCAATGCCTTAAGGCACTTTACCTTTTCTCTTAGGGCTAACTGAAGTCCAAAAATTAGGGCTTCATACTCCGCCACATTATTGGTGGTCGAGAACTATAGTCTGTAGGCAGCAATCAAAGGCTTACTACCAGGACATGTGAGCTCTACCCCAACTCCCACACCTTGTTTTGATTTGGACCCATCAAACTTTAGGGTCCACACCCTCTTGTTTTCTTTCGATGTACCATGGTAAATATTATCATTTTGGGACCCTTCGGCTATGTCTTCTATGTCAAAATTGTAAACCCCTAATTCTATTTTAGTAAACTGAATCTCATTGGGTTTATTATACTCTGTAATAATTTCCCTAAGTCTAGGCTCTCTATCTACCCAGATTTGGTTTGCAACTCCTCTCCATGGCAACCACATATGGGAGGAATCAGTCACCACATAACCATTGAGATTTCTGCTCCAATCTCTGCCCAAAACCATGCCATACTTGGCAGCAATATTTAGCACAAGGATATCCATGTAATGTTGGACCCTAGGCTCTGAGTTGATCTGAACTAGGACATATTTTACAACACCTACTACATCCACCATAGATCTGTCCAATTGGACCACCTTATTATTCGAATGAACAGGCTTAAGTCCTAGCTTTTGGCTTATCTCAAGAGGCATGATGTTGGCCGAGGCACCAGAATCAATCAAACAGTTGTGTAAATTCTTGCCTATGATCCTAATGGTTATGAGAAAATGGGGTACCTCTGGTTTCTCTTTCCTCATAGCAAGTTGGGGTTCTACAGATTTAACCTCATGAATTTGACTTAGGGAATTCAATCTCTTCCCCTCGATTTTATCCTGCCCCAACAATTGAGAGACCTCATACATTGAGATATTGGCCTTGGTCCTTTTCATGTCTTCTTCCAAGTTATAAGTGGATGTTCCAGGATTTGACACTTTTGGCATTGTCCTAGGTGCTTCCAAAAATGGAGGTGGTGGATTCACATCACCTTTTGTATCAGGAGGAACTAAAGGGTTGTTTGGGGGAGTAGAGGATGTTTTGGGATCCTTAGAACTCCTAGTAAAATACTTGTGATTGGCTTTCCCAAAATGTCTAGCGGCCTGAGCTTCCAAGGCTTCATCCTCTTCCTCTCCTAACACATTCATATCTTCCTCCATCTCATCATTTTCTAAATAATGAATAACTTCAGACACCAAAGCGTCTGACTTTCTATGGCAACAGTGATGCATTTCCTCATCACATGACTTTGACTCATCACAATCCCCTAACGCATCATCCTGATTGGCTATCGGATTGGGTACGCACCCATTGTTAGGCTACGTATTGTATGGTCCTATTCTCCTATGGTCATGGTTTCGATTGGGCATGGGATTTTGGGCAACTTGTTTTTGTAACCGAATGATGTCATTGCCCTATTTGATGGTCATTCTCTTGAGCTCTTCCAGCTCAAAATTGGAACCTTGTGGCTAGGACATGACAGCCCCAGATCCACTAACATTTTTGACATTAGCAACCTCTAGATTAGGCACTAAGGTTTGAATCTGGGTGTTTTGGGTCCACCATGGACCCTTGGCCTATAGAGGTGCAACCATGGGATACGCATTTGAGGCCTGAGTACTACTCACCTCAAATCTTGGTAAGGTTATCTGATTAGCAACCATCATTTGCAGAGTGGGTGGAATGGCAGCATTAGGGTATGTCAAAAAATATGGAAGTGTGGGAGCAAATGGGTATGACTGATGATATGGCAAAGCATTCATCATGGGCATCTGAGGTGTCATAGCTTGATTCATCATGGAAAATTTATTGTAAGGGCCATATTGCCCTAACACGAGAAATTGAGGCATAGTGCCACCTTGCGGTGTCATTTGTTGCTCAATAGTCATGGCTTCAGCATAGGCTAAGGCCAGCATTGTAACTTGAGGATTTCTCCTAGTAAACATGGTTGTCATCGGGTCTAAGGCTATGAGGTATAATTGCAATGCCATAGTAGCATCTATTGCAAAATGATGAGTCACGTTTGTGTAAAGCTTTTGGAATCTAGCATTAAATGTTTTGATAGGTTCATTAGGATACCTCTTGCATGACACGAATTGGTTATACATGATGGTAGGATCTAGAAATGACCTAAATTGATTAACAAAGGTAGCTTCCAACTGGGCCCAAGATGTAATGGACCCTACAAGAAGATTCCTATACCATTCATGAGCCATTTGGTCAAAGCTATTAGGGAAGAGTCGACAAGCGACGTCTTCATGACTGACTCCTTGCCTAATCATATGGTCCTTGTAAATTTGAACATGCTCTTCAGCTGAAATGGGACCATCATGGAAAAACTTAGGGATAGACCTCTCAAGGTGCCTAGGTATGTCATGGACATCCCTAGGTATACTTAACGGAGAACTTTGGGTACCAAACCAGGGAACTGGTTGTTGTTGCTATTGTTGTTGGGCCATATTAACCAAAGATAATGACCCTACTAAAGTAGTTGACACACTCGGGATGACGGATATGGGTACACTTGATGTAGCTCTTACGGTGGAACTAATGGGTGCACACCCACTAAAGGTATTCAGATTCAGAGGTCTGAGAGCTAGCCTTTCCAAATCTTGGCAAAGCGTCTCTAAACCTAATGTATCAGAAGGCTCAGATGGGATTTCGATCCCCTAGATTTTGTATCTCGATTTCCTAGGTTTGGGAGAAAGACTTTGAAAAATGGTTTCCTCAATGGTTTTAGACCTAGTAGCAATGCGTCTAGGTGGGTCCAGCCTGAGAAACTTAAATCTATTCTACTAAGGTTTCTCACAAACTAGTCAAGAGTAACATGTTGCACCTACAAACACAATATTGTTGAACCAAAACTGACCACGTTAGCATTAGCAAAAAAAAACTAAATCACAAAGCATAAAAGAAGGCCCTCCTTCTAGCGCCAAATATGTTGAGTGTATATTTTTCCCAATTGCAAAATACCACCACATGCAGAGTATTGAATAGAAAACTCTCTCTTGAAAAGAAACCAAATGACAAACATTCAACTTCTCCAAGGTTCTGGTAAAATATCTAAATATTACAATAATGCCAGAAATAATTCAATGATGCATGTGACCATAAACAAGGGGCCTTTGCTGGTTCTAAACAATGCTTAGTGATTGAAAGATCTAACTAAAAGCAAATGTAAAATAAAAGCAGTTATTTTTAGGGTTTTTTAAATTGATGCTACCCTGAATCCCTGTTAGTAAAGTATTTTATCTTCACTTAAAAGGTTTCAAATGATAAAATGTGGAATTTTCCACCTCATTTTAATGTTCGTGCCTTTAATATGAAGTAAGTTTTAGATAGTTGGGTTCATTTTATCTTCCTTATGTTGATGCCACTACCCTAATAGTAGTTAGTAGAAGTTAGCATGTTAGCAATGTTAGCAAAATTAGCTTTCATTTCTTATCTTAATTTAATGTGAAATAGCAGGTTAGTATCCCTCCTAAACCATGTGTTTTATCTGAAAGCTTAGATTAATGAATTTTGGAGGTGCAAAAATTTTGGAAAATGACCAGAATGGAAATAACTTGAAAGCTTAACAATTCTGGAAATGGACCAGAATAGAAATGAAACTAAAAGGAAATTAGCAAAAATTCTGGAAAAGGACCAGAATGGAAATAAAAGAAACTAAAATTTTGGATGGACCAGAATGAAATGATTGAATGCTTGAAATAAAATGAACTTAACAAAAATGAATGAATAAACAATGCAGATTTGGTTAGCTAAAAAAGTCAAATTCTGAATTAGTTTAGCAAGCTCCTCCCTACAAAATCCCAAGTTATGAGGTAATCATAAAACAACCTGAATTAATGGACCTACAACATAAGCACAATACCATTAAATCAAGTGCAAGACTCAAAGGAAATAATAGAGAAACTGCATCATCTTGACCTTCGCCTATTGCAACCCATTTCATGGCATAAGACAATGGCTAGAAGTCACTAAAATGCAGAAATGATAAGACACTAAAAACGTTAGTTTTATGATTAGAAACCCTCCTTTTGATTTTGCTCACAAAAGTTTGCTACCCTCTCAAAATCTGAAAAATGCTCTTTCTTATTGCTTTTCGGAATGTTACATCATTTCCAGCCCCCCCTAAACAGGTAGGATAGCAAGGTATAAATAATGCTTAGAAGTCCTTTCGCTTCAACTTCTTTCACAATTAAAATAATAAATGGATATAAGAAAATAATCCATCATCATTTTCTGTGATTTAATACAATAAAATAACACTTCTAAACATTATTTTAAACAATAATAAAACCAAAAACATAATCTTACGTAACTCCTTATGTCTCCCCTTTCTCTTATCACATAGGCATTCTACCCAAGAACACCCCTTTGCACCCATCAAAATGAATAATAAAAAACATTTAACTATACCTTATAACCCCTACGATTTTAGGCCTCCTTTAAAACATTGAATATAATCAAACAACATTCACATTAAAATAAGGCAGGCCAATCTCATTCAACGAGATTTTTGCTGTGCTCTTCGAAACCAAGGCCCGATGGTATCTCTTCGAAGCCATACCAAACGTGCCCAAGGATTGGGATGACGTCCCCCATCCTAGGCACTTTGGTTTCCATATAACCCAGTGAGGCCATCATGCCATCGACGCAGCCATGGCGCTATCAACACCACGTCGTGGTGCTACGATCGACGCAACCATGGCACTATCAAAACAACATCACCATGGTGTTGCATTCGATCACAGCCATGGCACTATCAACACCACATCAAGGGGCTACCATCGATGCAGCCATGGCATTGTCAACCCTTCGCCATGGTGTTGTCGAGCTCCTTGCTCTCGCACTCACGTTATGCAATACCAATGAAAAACTTTCCATGCTCTCGAGGTAGACCTTTATCTCCATCGATTAGGGTTACAGGTTGCCCTAATAATGTTTCTTTGTTGGCTTGTTTGATGGCATGCCTCTGGTTTCAACCGTTTCACTATCAAATCTGGTGCCTTATGTGTTGTCCTCCTAAAACCCTAACGCTATCTTTGGACCACTTCCTCTTTTGCTAGCATTACGTAGCCTCGAACATTTTGGAATAGCCACCCTTGCCTTCGATCATTTTGAATAGCCGCCATCGCCTTCTCCTACAATCAAACGTAACATGGTCAAACATATTATTATCACATCCTTTGTAAAGTATATTATAATAATATTATTATATACAATATAATAATATTATTATAATAATAATATTTTAGAACATTATAATATAATCATAATAATATTATTATAATAACATTTTAGAACATCATAATAATATTACTATTATATACATAATATAATTAATGTAATTATATTAGGTAGATAATAGCATATTATTTTCTATCACAATTTCTTTGTACCTTTTGTATCCTCTTCTTGTTTTAGGTAATGTTTTGGTCAGGCCTTGCTTTATTAAACACATTCCATCACCTTAGATAGTATGAAGAACATTAAACTCTATTTATCAAAATGGATTTTAATTAATCTAAGCATTAATGCCTAGATTAATTAATCATTAAATATCAAATAACTAAAGCAATTAAAATCATTAACATAAACGGTCAAACATCACTATTCTTACAAGCCAAAGAAAACCAAAAACCTTTAATACCAAAACATGACAAGTGGGTCCCCAAGAAGCTTGGGGTGGTTGTGGAAACTCCACAACAATACGTACGACCGAGATCAGTAATATTTTTGTGTTAGCAAGGCATTATTTGTTTATCATTTCTGTCATTTGTTTCATATACTTATTTGCTTAGGGTTTTATGCATGCATTGATTCTATTGCTCAAATATATAGGTGCTACTAATCCCTTTGTTGGTTTGAATGTGTGTAGGTGATAGGTACTTTGGATAAGCTATTGAAGCTGGAGTGGTCCCTGGCTGGATACCAAAGCCCACTCACCCCTTGAAGCTATGACGAGAGAACAAAGAACACTACATCCTGCGGAAGATTTGGAAGACCCCTTTCCTATCAAAATCATTGTATCTCAGAAGAGAGACAGATAAAGCATTGTTACATTTCCCCCAACACATTTGGGGCAATTCAAAATTTTTATAAAATTGTATCGAATATCAATATAAAGATTCATTTTTGGCAATCTCTCTTTTGTGTATTATATCTTTGTTTGTGTTCAGTTCTTTGGTTACAATATCATCACTCTACTCATAAAACAAAAGATATGTCTTCTTGAAGCACATAAAACCATATATCTAAATATTTGGTTCTTACTATTTGAATTTAAATCGTATATCTAGAAAAGGAGAATGGCGTACATGCAAACAATTTATGTAGTGTTGCTTATACATTTAAACCCTAGGTGAAAAACTATATTTTATCCAAATATAAGTAGAACACATATTATATTGATGTAAAAATTGCTTTAAAATAAAGTGGAGAATGACCTTATATATAGCTAATCATAGGATTTTGGAATGTTGTCAAGTTATATACATATAGGCCATGGGTTTGATTTTGGAATCTTGTCCTTATAAACCTTCCCCACTCTCAGCAAATAAGTAGCATGAAGTGTATCGCCGTATGCTAAGGGAATCGAATTAAGGTTTTTTAGTGGAAATAACTTAACCACAACCAATTATCCTAGCCCTAAAGGATATAGTTAAACTTAGGCTTAAAACCAAGGTGTATTTTATCCATAGAATTATGTAAACAGTAGTTTCTTCCTATCATTACTAACTAAAATATTCTAGAACATTGCTTCCATTGTAAGCTAATTAATTATAATAGTAACATAATTCACTTTCATAAAATATGAGCTTCATATCAAAATATCTTATTACATTATATCATAAATTATATTGTAATTAACAACACATCATGCCCTCCCATGTGGAAATTATTATCTACAAATTCTGAGGACCAAATAGATGCTCTATCACATGTCTTATTCTTGGAATTATTTTGCTTCTTGATACATCCCTCATTATATCTAAATATAAGGTGTTTCATTTGCACTAAATAAAATATGCATCTTACTTATAAAAGTCAGTTTGGTTAAGTATTTCTATTATATGTGAAATTTTTTCTTTTAAACCTACTATAAATATATCAATCATTTGAAGTACATGATTCATTGTATGCTTTATCAAGTATTCATAATGTTACTCTGTTTTAACATTTTCATCCCCTCCATATGTATCCTTGTCCATTCATATTACATATTCATTTTCTTCATGAATATCCTTATCTCATATTATGTGTAGATATATATATTTTTATCTTGATTAGAATCCTCATTCCATACCATTATAAGTATTTCAATCATCATAGAGATGTTAATCCCATACCACCTATATGGTTCCTCATATGCATAGGGGATTTCATCCTATATCACATGTAGTGATTATTTTCTTCATATTAGTGTTCTATAGAAACCTCTTATAAGCCTATTTACATTTTACACAAAGTATTCACCTCTTGTGTGATTTATTCTTTTACATTCAACATATATTTCTTTATCTTGATTATAATGTCACATAGAAGATTTATCAGACTTGTTAGACTATGTAAAGTACAATTTCTTTAGATGGTTTAGTTACCAATTAGTGAAAATTCTAGTGGGTTATACATATTTATTTGTACGAGATTTTTATATCTTAGAAATAGTATAAAATTTTAAATTAGGTTTCTCTAGCAATACTTCATAAAATATTTTCAAACATTAGCTCATTTGAGATCCATTTAAATATATATTAAAAAAATAAAATCGGCACCTCAACCTAAAGCTTTAATTGAAATATCTGTTTTGTTGAAGTAAAGGTACCTAAATGATTATATTTTTGGACTTGTTTTAGAAAAATTGTGATAATAATGTATCCTTCTTTAGATCTCTAAAAATGATAAATTATATTTCTTGTTAAATATTTAGACTCCACTTTCCAACAAGAAATATTTTTATGACATTTTCGCATAAAGTTATGCCTTCTTAGCAATAGATTTTTAATCATCAAATATTCCATAACCCAATACCATCTATACCATGCCTATATTCAAATGGGCCATAATTATATAAAATAAAATTAAGAATGGAGGTATCTATATACCTAAAAAATAAGCTACACTTATTCTTGTAAGCACTGGGTGAGAAACTACTATTCTCTAAAATATGTGGTAAAATCCATGTTATAAAAATGTGAATATGATTTGATTACAAAATTAAAGATGGATCACCTATGCATATACAAATATAAATCAAACCCATGGTGGTATTCTATGCATGGTAGTATATAGAATGGTTTTCATCTTATATTATTAACTAAAATATTCCAACAAATTGTTTCCACTATAAGTCACTAAACAAAGAATATCCATAATGAACTTAATAACATAATACACAATCTCAAACATGTGCTTTATATAAAAATAAATTATCACAATGCATCATAAACTATGTTGTTGTTGAGGTATATTACATTATTTGGTACATGTTAATGTACACCATGGTACCCATGGTACATTTATAAATAGTATATTAGGGTTGAGTCAATAGTTTAGAGTGTGAGTTATATTCTCTTTTTTTGTAAGTGTGAATGTGCAAGAAATGCACAAGTGTCATGTAAGTGTAAATATGCAAGAAATACACAAGTGTCATGTGAGTTAGAGTGCAAGTGTAGGTTGAGTAAATGTGCACAAGTATCTTGTATGTAAGAGAACAAATATGTAATGTAAATATGTGCACAAGTATCTTAGATTAGGTGTGCATGTAGAAGTGCAAGAGTCATGTGTGCAAGTGTCTAGAGTCAAGTGTTCATCAAGTATGCAAGTGGCAAGTAGATAAACCAAGATTCATGAGACTTGGCATATGGAGGGCAATAGTCAAGTACTTGAAAATTTGCATTACTATTGCTATATTATGAATACAATGCTCCATAGGAAAGCAATTCATTTAAGAATCAAGGATTGATTATTCAGAGTTGTAACACGAAGAGAAACAATAAATCTTGTATACATTTTGAGCAATTAATATTGTAAGTTGTTCTTCATGCATATACATGAATGATTCGGGTTATTTACATTCATATTTTACTATATAAATAGATATTATTTTTGTTATTATATAAGCCTTGATATACATATTAATTTGCTCATATTACTCTACTCTTATTATCTTTACATTGACCTTTGTTATTATGGCTATTTTATATTGGATCCAGTGGTATTGTGATCTAACATATGATATTTTATGGTAGTATAAGGCTTAAAAAAGCTAATAGTTGTATCAGAGCTACCACCAAACTCTATCTAGTTTGATAGAGTTCATTTTATTAGCCACCATTAATTAGCTTTGTCCATTTTGATAAAGTTTATTAAGAGTTTGTCCACTTTGAAGGAAGTGAGACTCGAACTCTATTTTTAAAGGTCTTGTTGAGTAGAGAGGCTAGGGTATTTTCACAGTTGAAGGTAAACTAGTGAAGACTAGGACTCAGATACATTGAAGGTGTACCAACTCAATATTAGTTGGTAATTCAAGGATAGAGCTAACCCTTGACATTGATTTAAAAACATTTAAGTTTTTGTAGATTAAAAATCAGAGGCAAATCAACTTAGAAGATAGTTGATAGTTCAATGATAAAGCCAAACCTTGATATTGAAGTCTAAAATTTTTAAGGATTTGTAGGTTTGAATATTGAGGCAAAATCGACTTAAAAGATAGTTTATAATTTAGGGACATTCAGTGCCACCCTGAAATTGATATTGCGTTCTCTAGTAAGGAGGATAATCACATTGAGTTTTTAGATGAGACAAGATATTGAAGACTTCAAAATAGTGTTAGAGAAGAATAGTAGTTGTTTATTGAGAAACAATCAAAGCTTCCTAAGATTAGAGAATAGTAGAAAGTGATAGAGAAAGGAAAGAAGAATCAAGTCATATTGACCTTGATATATTTGAAGAATACTCAGAAATTAAAGCAAGCAACAAAGAAAGATAAAAGAATCAAGTCATGTTGACCTTGACATATTTGAAAAAATTTAGATTTGTATAGAGCAAAAAATAGGAAGTAGTTTCCGAGGATATATTGAAGAACTAGGTTGACTAAATATATCTACATATCATTTTAGTATTCCATGTGGATCATTTTTTAATAAAGTTCTTCATAGTAGACATCATCTACAGTACAAAATATAGGAGAGATACCTATGAGGTCTGTATAGAAGAAAGGGTAAGAGAGGTTTAAGAAGCCCATATAGAAGAAAGAGAGGGACAAGAGTCTCATATATATAGAAAGAGGTCTAAGAGGTTCATATAGAAAGAGAGAGACCTGAGAAGGTCCATATAGAGAAGAATAAAAGGGTTGAGAATCCCATAAAGAATAAAGAATGGAATAAAACAATAGCAATAAGCTATACGACTAAGTGATATAACAAAGAGTAGAAGTGTACAGAGAAGATAAGTTATTTTGACTAGCTCATAGACTAACAATCCATCAAAAAGTGAAGGCCATTTTGGCCAACAAAAAGCAAAGACAAAGCCATTAGGCTAACATAAGAAAAGTTAAGCTATTCGTTCGACATAAGAAAAAGAAAAGCTATCAGAGAAACGTATGAAAGCCATGGCCATTTGACTAGCATAGAAGAGTCATAGAGCCAATGAATTGAAGGTTAGCCATTCATCAAGATAAAAAAAAGATACATTAATAATAGGTCATTGGGCCTACATATGAAGTCATATGAATGGACAATAATAGAATAATAAATCTAAATAGTAATTTGTGCATCCAAACAATGAACTCTATTGAAAGAAGATAATATTAAGTGTTAATCAGTACAAGCATAAGCAGACAATATTTGAAAAATGTTTGAAATAGTGCATAAGTACAAAAGACATTGCATAGCATAGGTCAATAAAGAAAGAGGTTTTGCAATCCATCAAGCTATAGATTAGTGAATCTAGTGGACTGATAATAGTGGAGTAAGATGATTTAAAGGTGAGCAACAATTTTTTGTTTCCACTATTTAGGTGAAATAATTATGTCTAAGATCAAACCAACTAGAAACAAAGCCAAGCAAAGCTATCTCCAATTGAGACATGAGATATTTGAAGCATCAATAGAGTAATGAAGCGCTCAGGGTGTAATCAGACAAAGAAGGAATCATTTGGAGAAGGAAGTAAATATTCAACATTCAAAACGTTTGAAGTGCATGCAAAAGGAGGTATTACAAGGCATTACATTAAGGTGTGATTTCAAAGTTGACATTGCAGGTATCTTCATTTATTTAGGTTTTTAAAAAATATTTATTCTTAAGCGCTAAAGTTGGAGATATAAGGTTATTTAATTAGATGCACTTTATTAAAAAGTGAAATAATAATTAGGAGATATAAGGAGATAATTTTTGGTTCGAAGTATTTTTAAAGTTTTAAGATTTTTGAAGTATTTTAAAGTTTTTAGACAAATTAAAAAACTTTAAAATTTGAGTTTAAGTTCATTGAAGTTTGAAATTTTGTAAATTAAATTAGGGATTCAAAAGGTTTTCAACATCAAAGGTTTAGAATAATTAAAATTTGCAAAATTTATATTTAAGTTATTTTTTAAACTAGGAAGTTATAAGGTTTTCTACTTCATAGGAATCAAATTGTAAACTTTGATTGTTATGGATGGAAATATGGAATCCATATTTAGAAAGAAAAGATTAGAAGTTATAAATTTTGGTATTAAGAACTTGATTGAAAAATACTATAGTAAGCTAGATATGGCATTACATTTTATCTATAGGGAAGCCAAGGACAAAATTTTTGAGACATTTGAAAATTGTTGAAGCAATTGACAACTAAAAAAATAACATTATGATACCACTTGATATAGGTAGCATAATGTATATGGCATTAATTTCACTTAAAATTCATAAAGATGAATATTTGAAACAAAAATAGTTGATGAAAGTTTAAATAAGAAAGTAGATGTTGATGGAGCTGTGATAAGGGAAGAAAGTAGAGAGGGGAGGGCTATGGTCCCTCCCCTGCTCCCCCTCCAATGGCTCCTGGTTCCTGCCCAGTCCCTGGCTCAACCCAGGTCATCCCTCGTGAGGAGTGGTTGTTTGCAGATGATCTCCTGGGGGGAGATCCTTCTCCACTATCTGCACCCCTCCCGGCCGGCTAGGGTTTCCTTGGTTGTTTTTTCGGACTGGTGCTTCCCAGGGATCCCTGTTTGGTTGGGGATCCCTTCCCTTTTTCCCTCAGGCTTCCCCTGGGGTTTTTTGTAGGTTATTCACGTGGATCTAGTCCCCTATGTTTTTTGGTGTAGTGGAGGTGATGGTTTAGGGTTTGGACAGCTTTCTGGGGTCTCCCTTGAGGTCCTCACAGCTTTGGGGGTGGTCTGGGGGGCCTCTTTCCCCCTTTTTCTTGTGAATCCTCGATGGGATCCTGGCTGCTGTTATTCCCGCATGGAGGCTTCTTCGTGCTGGTTCTACTCCTTGGTGGACACCCTAGGCATCTGGTTTGGCCTTGGGGGGGCTTTTCCTTGTCTGGGTTGTTCCCATTCCCAGTCCCAGTTCCCTGAAGCTGCCTCTGTGCTTGGACGGGATTCTTGGTCCCTACTGCTGGGTTTCCTTTTTCTGCTGCATGTTTCATTCTTGGGGGGTCTGATCTATGCATGCAGACCATAGATCCCACTATTTTGGTTCCTAAGGATCCCATCCCTGTGACTGTTTCCTCTTCCCACTCGAGATTCCCAGTCCCTGGATCCCTGGTCCCTTAACCTGTTGTTTCTTTTTGTTTTGTCGGGACGGGATCCTCTTCTGTTTTCTTGGGGCGGGTTCCTCGTGGTGCAGCTCTCTGGTCGCTTTCGATGGGCTGGATCCTCTTTGTGTTGGCTGTCGGCTTCCTGCAGGATGGCTCTCATTGAACGAAATGTTTTCTCGATGGGCGGGATGGTTTCTCCATAGGGCGGGATCCGCCAAATTCGTCGATTTTCCCGCAAGGTGGGATCCTTTCTTTTCTGCTGGTTTCCCGGATGGCAGGATTTCATTGCTGCTTCCCGCTAGGCAGGATTGTTTGTGGTGGTTTTGACTGCTTCCCGCGAGGCGAGATTTTATTGTAATGGTTTTTCTTTGCTTCCTGCTGGGCGGGATCTTCTCTATGGTGGTTTTTGGCTACTCCCTGCTGGGCGGGATCTCCAAAACTAATTTCTTTCTTTTTTGTTTGTTTCCCACTGAGAGGGATTGTTTCATGCTTATTGTTGCCACTGGGCGGGATTTCTATTTTGGTGTTCAGTTTCAAGGGATTGATGCCCTAGGCCCATTTCTTATGTAATCAGGTTTTGGGATCCTTGTTAAAACTCACTGTAAATACAAACACTACTTACCAAAAAAAGAAAGTAGATGTTGATACAAATGAATCAAGTGCATCATATCTAAAAAAAAAACATTTCATTCTTCTTGTTATATTGACATTCCAAGTTCATCTAATTCAAGAAATTATTATGATGCTCTAAGTGAATTTTTAGAAGATATAGGACAGTATCAAGATTATAACAAAACTATATTGAATGAAGGTATAGATTTCAAAGATAAAGAAGTTCAAGCTATTGAATATGAGGTCATAGATGAAGCTCGAGTAAATGATGATCCAAATCTTGAAGATTCAATGTCTGAAGAATCAAAGAATGAAAATACGAAGACTAGAGATCTAGAGAATAAAAATTAAGACAAATAAGAGCTTAGAGCAAAAGTCAAGAAAGAATATGAACCTGATGGATCTCAAGTAGGATATCATATGCAATGCAAGGTCACTTGAAGATTGAAGAAAAAGATAAAGATCTAGTTTGAAAAATAAAGTCTTCAATAACCAAATGATATAATACAGGGGGTGTTGACAATAGTAGATTAGGGTTGAGTCAATAGTTTAGAGTGTGAGTTATATGTCCCTTTTATGTAAGTGTGAATGTGCAAGAAATGCACAAGTGTCATATAAGTGTAAATGTGCAAGAAATGCACAAATGTCTTGAGAGTTAGAGTGCAAGTGTCGGTTGAGTAAATGTGCACAAGTGTCTTGTATATAAGAGAACAAATGTATAATATAAATATATGCATAAATATCTTATATTAGGTGTGCATGTAGAAGTGCAAGAGTAATGTGTGCAAGTGTCTAGAGTCAAGTGTTCATCAAGTATGCAAGTGGTAAGTAGATAAGCCAAGAGTCATAAGACTTGGCATATGGAGAACAATATTTAAGTACTTGAAGAGTCACATTACTATTACTATATTATGTAGACAATGCTCCATAGGAAAGCAATGCATTCAAGAATAAAAGATTGATTATTTAGAGTTATAACATGAAGAGAAGCAATAAAGCTTGTATACATTTTGAGAAATTAATATTGTAAGTTGTTCTTCATGAATATACATGAATAATTTAGGCTATTTACATTCATATTTTTGTATATAAATATATGTTATTTTATTTATTATATAAGCCTTGATATACATATTAATTTGCTCATATTACTCTACTCTTATTATATTTACATTGACCTTTATTATTGTGGCTATTTAGTATTGGATCCTAGGATATTGTGATATAACCTGTGGTATTCTATGGTAGTATAAGGCTTACAAAATCCAAAATTTTTGTTTAGAAACACATGAAAACAATAATTACAAAGTGTATGGTAATAGCAAGATGTTTGGACCTCAAATTTATCTAAATGCCAAACCTGTTCAAATTCTCAATAATTTCTAGAAGCATTCCAAAATATGCATTCATCATAATTTTATATAGAAATGAAGTAGAAGTTAAATGATAGCAATAGTAATTGAAAAAAAGATACTAAGGGAGACAACAAGAGGAAGTAAAAAGTGGATTCTCATGGGTACCCAAATATATCACATTTTATTCATACTTATGATACAAATGGATCCTCATTAAGGGGTATTTATAGTGATATCAAATACCCAATGAGGAATTAACCTTAGTCTGATATTAACTTAACCTTGAGATTAACCTTATAATTAAATTAATAAAAATTACCCTTTAAGAAAGGTTATTCATAAAGGTGGATTGACCAATACCACTAAGGGTGAAATATGAAAGTGGATCTTAGGATTACATGAACATACCCATAGGATTACATAAATAATGAATGCATATAGGCTATATTAATAGTGCTCATAAGCACTTCTCACTTTTGGACTTGGTCTAAACAAGATTAAATTACATATATTTCAATGACCCAATTAATATGAGATGAGGGGGACAAGGAGAAAAGGCACTAGATGTAAAATTTCCTCCTATAATGGATGCTCTAGTGGGCCTCTGTTATACCATCTTCATCCTCATCATTAAAAATAATGTGTCTAGCCCTCAAGATTCCTATCTCAATCTTGCTTAGCCTTGTAATGATTTTTTTTATGGAATGGCCTTCCCTTTTATAATAATCACAAGTATTTGACTTCTTTAAAACCTTAGAATTGCCCTTAGATTCCATTTATTTGAAATCTTTTGAAAGAGCTTGTGTATGAGAAAGAGCTCCATAGTTCCCCATTGTAACCTCATAATGGATTAAAATATTAAAAATTCCTTCAAGAGAGATGAGTTGGTGGCTCTTTGATAGTTATAGCATTCACATAAAGAACTAAGCCAACTTTATAAAAGGGAGAAAAAATATTGGAAGTAATAAATTTGACATATCCTTCATCACACTTTACCTTTCCTCCTACCATAGTGAGATCAAATTTTACACTTTTGAAATGAGATATGTAGTCTTCAACATCATTAGAATATGAAATTTTGTTATTGGAAAGCTCTATATCCGTTTTGTTAACTTCACTAGCACTTAATTTTCCATAGAGATATTTCAAAGTATACCATACTTCAATAGGATAAAATTTATCTCTAGTGTGGTAAAGTACATCTAGTTCCATTAACATGAAGAAGAGTCCAAGAGCTTCCTCCTTTCCATTATCAAGTTCATGATCATTGAGACATTTTGATTCATTATTGAAGATGATCAAATATTATTGCTTCTAAGTAATATTACCATCTAAAATGACCAACTACTATAATTTCATCCACTAAGATGAGTAGCATACCCTAAGGTATGTATTTTGCACAGTCCTATTCAAAATTATAATAGGTTTGTAAACTAATGTCATCACTAAGTAGAACTCGAAAAACAATGTAATGTAATAAAAGAGATCTAAATGCTTTTGTATGTATAATTAATGGCCTCTGGAACATTTGGTATATTAGCTCTCAAATGAGAAAAATCAAATGCCAAATCATAAAAAAAATTACCAAATCAAAAATTACCACTTGGCACCATTGGATTGGATATTGGAGTTTCAACTGATAAATCAAAGTTTGATAATTTGATTGATGTGATTGGATGGATTTATCATGCATTATCTCTCTCTCACACACACACATATATATCATATGATGGGTTATATTCAAAGGGTAATGAAACCTAGACTGTCCACCTAAAATAGAAATGGTGGACCAATTATGTTACGCACACTACCTTGAATAGAAAAAAAAATTCAATTTTGAGTGATGCATACAGGATAAACTTACATAGGAGCAAGAAAAATATTAGCACCATGTTTTGAACTTGTAACCTCACTTCAAAAATCCACCTTTCCAACTATTATGCCATGCTAATTGGTGTAAATTTTGATGAATGGAAAACAATATTTCAATATATATATTTTTTAAGATCCTACAAAATAAATGTTATTGAGTCTCAAACTAGATATATCTTTTGAGAAAAGGAGAGGTCAAATCACAATTCCAAACCACCTTTCTTGGAGAAGAGCTGCAAATACATCATCTTGGCATGAATTGATCAAGTAAATACACCTACAACAATCAAGCCTTAAGGATTTGATCCTAGATCCTTTAGTAAATAGATAGTTGGATTATGCCATTGTACAACTCTATTTTAGCACAACTGAGATAGATGTTCCCATAGGAATAAAGTAAAAAATATAGTGATGGATATAGCAAAATCAATGTGCCATGCTTATCAAGTGGTATTAGCTCAACTGGTTAGATTCCTCAACATTTAAAGAGGAGATCAAGGTTCAAATCAAATGATACATGGATAATATCCAAGCTTTGTTGTAATACCACTATTTGGTGATGATGTAATATGGGTGGGGTCCATTTCAATCCCATATAACCAATTGAATAAAAATCAATGTGCCATGTTTCAAACTAAAACCCTCTTATTGATACCACACATCCTTACCATTGCACTCTTCATACTTTCACAACACATATTTTAGCACCAAAGTCTTATGGTTGCACAAAAGCATAGGCAGTTGGGTAGTGTGTGAAAGATAGACAAAAAAGTGTCTATTTTTGGGTAGGAAAACAAGGTGGGAAAATAAATTTAAAAGTTGAATTTTGTATTTGAATAGAAGCATAAACCTGAGATTGATATGATGCTTTTGATCATTGGAAATCATTTTTTCTTCTATTTATAAGTAAAGTAGCTTTAGAACTTGCCTTGATACTATGTTTGAATTCATAATATTTTCAAAAAGTATTCTAAAACATGCATTCACCACAATCATACATAGAAAATAAGTAGAAGCGATTAAAATATGACAATAGTAAATCAAATGAAGAGACGAAGGGAGACAATAAGAGAGTAGAAGGTGGGTGCCTCTAGACACCCTAATATATTACATTTTATTCATTCTTATGATACAAATGGATCGTCATTGAGGGGTATTTATAGTGATACCAAAACCCTAATAATAAGTTATCTCCAGGTTGACATTAACTTAACCTTGAGGTTAACCTTACAATATAATAATAATAAATTACCCTTTAAGCGAGGTTATTGATAAAGGTGGATTAACCAATATCAGTAAGGCTTACATAAATGATGAATACCTATAGGATTAAATAATTGCATGCCTATAGGATACATTAATAGTGCTCATAAGCACTTGTTCTCACTTTTGTCCTTGGTCTAAACAGGATCAAATTGATAGTTTTGTAGCCTAACACTTAATGTAAATAACCACATAATCGAATATAATAAAGTTGCAATATAATGAACTCAATAAAAATGATAATAACAACAATAATAACTTAGAAATACTCATAGAATAATCACATGGAAATTCTCACAAAAATACTAAAAATGATATAGAATAAAGGTCTACTAATGCATGCTATGTGCTATGAATTTTTATACCAATTAGAATGCTTTGTCAAAAATATATAATAGTATGTGACTCCTCATATGGTGCATTCTTGACCTTAACTCTTCTTTATAACTCTTCACTTTCCTATTCTAAGGACACATGTGCACTATTACATAATGGACACTTGTGTACATTTACACTCACAACACTTGCACATATTTCTTCAATGATTTTATACAAGTTTTTATGAGGGATCATGGTCCCCTCATACTGAGTGGGATTTTAACCTTGGACCTCTAAAAGAGAAGCCAAAGCTCTTACCACTATAGTAAGCTTGTATCTAACACTTGCAAACTTAATTACATGACACTTGTGCAATTCTTGCACATTATTACAATACATGAAATATAAACTCATACTCTAATCTAAGAAATACACTTAATCTAATATTGTACAAATTTGATAAATTGGCATGTACCAACTAATGTATTATTCTCCAACACCCCCCTGTACTACATTATTTGGTTATTGAAGACTTTAGTATTCAATATAGTCTTCATCCTTTAATTCACTTTGCATTGTATGCATCCTTCTTCATGATCTGGTTCTTTTTCTTCTTGCTTGTTTTCTTTAGACTCAACTTCATGTTCTTTAGACCTTGCGCTTTCTTGAACTATCGTATTATCATTAGATTCTTGTAAAATAATTTTCCCTTTGCCTTTGTTCTTCATTTCACATGTCTTCTTTAGTATAGAGACTTTTGGATATTTGCTTAAAGCATCATGGTAAGATTCTGAATTAGATGAACTTGATGTATCAATATTGCATGAAGAATGAAATAGTTTTTCCAAAAAGGATTTATCTAATTTTACTTTCTTCTTAAAGGATTCAATCAATTCCTTTTGTTTATGCTTTCTTCTTTGTGAAATTTGAGGGTAATCAATGCCATAATATTCAAAGAAATTATAATATTATCTTTTCCATTATCAATTGTTTCAATAATCCTAGTATGTAGATAATATTCTAAAGTTTCAAATCTTTCTTCTATAGCTTCACTATAGATCAATTTTGAAGCTAATCTAATTTTCTTTCAGTTTTTATGAGCAAATATTTTATTCCAGATTTTATGACATTTGCCCTTTTCTAATTATATTTTCCATATCATTATCCATAGAGTTCCTAGAAGTAGACATCCTTTTGACTCCCTAGTTTTGATTAGTAATTATTTCAAGTTTCTAAGTTTTCAAAAACCTTTGAAGTGAAAAAACTTATGACTCCCTAATAGAAACTATAAAACTAAGAATTTTGTAAATTAAAAAATTTCCTAAATTTGAAGTAGAAATCCTAATTAAATTATTTGCAAAAATTCTAAGGCTTTTGAATTTCAAAAAATAATAAACCAATAAAGCTTTCAAGTATTAATTAACTCTTAAAAACTTCAAATTAAATATCCTAATGCCTACTTATCACTCCAAAACTTTAACAAGCAAATATGATAATAATTTCTCTATTATATTATTTATCTCTCCATTAATTTCAATAAACCTTAGCAATAATAATCAACATTATAAAATCTTTATTCCTCCTTTTAACCTTAGAAAAAATTTAAATAAACTTCTAAAACCCTAATTACCTCCTTAATGGCACATCTTGCTGGAAATGAGTTCTCTAGTGTTGTGTTTCATTGTGTCTTCGTATTCAAGCGTGTGAGAATAAATGCTCACTTCTCCTCCTTTCTGAATACTTGCCCTTTGATTGGATGCTTCAACACCCTCTGCTAGGGAATGTAATATGTTGTATTGTTCTTCATGCATGTACCTCTAAAATAAATTTTACGAGCATTTCATCTGCCTCAAGAAATTGAATCAAACCTTTAGTTATATCCAATGAACTTTGGCAAAGTGGTAAGTATTTCAAGTGTTTCACTTCCAAATAAATCAATTGGCATGCTCCAATGTGATGCTCTTTTCCTATATTCAAACAAGTGGCATTCCAGATTTTTTCTATTATTAAAAATATGTTATCTCTCTTCCATGTAGCTCTAGTTCAATGTTCAGTTTGGTATTTCATCCTTGGGAATGACGCTTGACTCTTTGTATATCTTTAAAACTTCACCTTCATTGTTTGATCTTTTGATTTCCTTTTAGGTGAGTGATACAAATACTCCAAAGACTGCTTAGAATGCTTTCTTTAGGTGATGCTTTAACTTCTATTTTTTAGTGAGATTTTGTTTGGTTTCGATGTCCTTTAGTGCTCAGACTTCAACCTCCTCGAGTGACATTCAATGTCTATCTTTCAGGTGATGCATCGCTTCTCTTTTGATACACTAGAATCCTCCTTTTATAGCTTTATGACCTATGTTGTTTGCCTAGATGGACATATTATCTTCAACAACGCTTGGTATTTTAATGACTCATAAAATCTCAATGATTCATGGCTCTTATATAGTCTAATATGACATGTTGTCGTGTGGCTTCTTGTTAGCTATTGCTGACTCATAGAACTTATTGGTTTGTAGCTCCTGAATAACACTAGTTCATGTTGGTTAGGGATACTTAACACTTAGATTCCCCCTTGTGCTTAGTTTAATTCTGAATGAGCTTTGATCTTCCCTGACTACAATCTTATCAAAGCTTGCTATGACTATTTCATTAATTATGTTTTACTTTTTTATGTAATTTTAGGTGCGGTGCTCTAAATTTAAGAAAACACAAAAACATTATACCATCCAATGCTTTGCGTAATTTACCTTACAGTGGTTGCAACTTTCCTTTGCTCCTTTTAATTTTTTATTCTAGCTTATGATTTTTTGGATTTCATTATTGAAATGTTAGATTTACTCCTTTCTATCCTTTACCTTGTTGTTCTCAAATTTTACCTTGCTTGGTGTTGCTTGTTATTCTGCTTTAACATTCTTAACTTGGTACACTGCATAGATGTTCCACTTTTGCATTTGTAGATGCTTTGTAGTGCTACTGGAGATTATGCTCTCCTCCTTACTATTTTATTTTCTAATGTTGTCTTCATTTTTTGTTTCACATTTTTGTCCTCTTGCAGATATAAGTGCAAGATACTCATGTGATGAATCACTTAAACATAGAATCTTTTAACTACCCTTAAATTACATCATAATAATATTATTCTAAAAACTATATTATGCTCTTATTTTGCTAATGTTTCTTACTTTCAGTCTATGAAATTTAACTTGGCCAAATTAGCCCTCTAACTACTTGATCAATATCTCTTGAAACTAGTTCATCTCCCTCTTATTCCCCAACCATGTCGACCAAGAAAAGAGCAGTTGTGGAGGCAGTCAAAAGTATGAGAAATCAAGTAGTCAAGAAAATCAAACTCGAGGTCCCTAAGAAATTAGAGAGCTGTAAGATCCTCACCACGTCTGGAAAAGCTTACAAAAAAAATAAAACCATGGTAATCGACTCGTATAAGGAGGATAAGGATGTACCTAACCAATGCCTGAAGTAGTACATCATTAACTCAATTTCCAATTGCATTTCTCACATTATGGACCTCCGTAACGCCCTGAATCTTCTATTTTTTTAAAAGTTCTCCAAGGATGACGGCAAGGAAAACGCCATGGATGAAGTCAAGGATGACGACAAGAACTTTGCGGCTTCTGACAACACTAAGGATGAAAGTGAGGACAAGATAAAGGAGGAGCCTAAGGATGAATATGCTTAAGTTGAAGAGGAGGGTTAATGCCTTCTTTGTGCATGATATGTTGTTTGTCTTAGGGCATCCTCATGTTTTGTCCATCATCTCTTTTTTTTGTTCCTTTTTGTCTTCCTTATTATGGGACTGCATTCCCCCCTTATTTAATTCTTGCTTTATCTTTTGTTTGTTCAGAACTTTTGTTGTTGATGTAATCATGTTTTGGGAGCCAGTAAAAACTCATTTTGAATGAAATTTTTAAATCATAAAAAAAATATCTCTTGAAACTATAGAGTGCTGACCTTTCTTGTGATTGCAGTTGAAGATGTCTAGCTATTTACACTTTGGTGCAAAAGATTTAACTTAATCACTTGAAAAATATTATTTTGCTCTACTACACTTTAGACATACTTTTAATACCTTGATTTATTGATGATGCCTTCTACTGCTCTTATTCTAGCATAGCTACCTTTTTCTTTAATGTTGTCCTTTTGACATTTGAATACTATATTTCTCTTGGATGCTACCCTTGTGGCATTCACTCATTCAAAATACCGCCTTGCTCTTTAGCTTAGTCTAGTTCACTCTTGGCTCTAATCCTTAGAACTTTGTTGTTTATCTTCTTGCTAATCTCCTTTGTAAGTGTAGGTGTAGATGACTCTTATGCAGGGTGCTCATGATAATGTTATTCCCTTGTATGCTACTAGTGCTATTGCACTCCTTTAGGAGTTGTGCAACTTTACAACTTGTCTTGCTATGTTGCTATGTTGCTATGTCTAGTTGACTATAAATGCTCCTCTTATTTATCTATTTTATTCTAATTTTTATCTAATGCTTCAAATGTTGGCTATTATGAATTCTCTTTATTTTGCAAGTGCAATTATCAAGCTTGTAAAAGATTCTAAAATTCCTAAGAAAAATGACATTCATAAAAACTCTTAAACCATTATTTCACCCTTGTGGTCTATTGTGACTTATTTCTCTTGTTGTATAACTATTATACCCTTGTGGTTTTTCTTACTTGAATACTTGAGCTTGTTGTCTAATGTGGACTTGTAATTACTTCTGAAATCTTGTAATATTGCTATCTTCTTGTTGTCCTTTAACTCAGACTGTTCTCAAGACCTTTTAATATCTTGAAGTCTTCTTCTACCTTCAAGTTTTTCTTGCTTGTCTAATCTTCACTGGGACCTCCTTCAATGGGTCACCTCTATATCTTATGGGCTTGTCGTCAAATGACAATGATTTTCCCAAATATTATGTAAACACTTTTGCTGGAATTCTTCTATTTCCAATGGGAATTTTTTCAAGTCTCCTTTCTCTAACAATATCTAGGTCTATCTCCAAAACTTGAAACTATAATGTAGATTTTCTTCTATTCCAAATATATTCTTAGAATAGGTAAACTCAATCTCTAGACTCACCAACTTTTACCTTGTGTTGGTTCTCTAAAATTTGAATCTTTAATCTTCATTGGTTGTCCTTCAACATAGTGGAAATACTATCTTCACTAGTTTTTCTTACCTAGTGGTAATGTCCTTAGACTATTTACAACTTTTTAAAAACCTATGCAAGTAAACTTGTTGTGGCTCTAATACCACTAATAGCTTTTGTAGCCTAACACTTAATGTAAATAACCACATAATCGAATATAAAAAAGTTGCAATATAATGAACTCAATAAATATGATAATAGCAACAATAATAACTCATAGAATAATCACATGGAAATGCTCACAAAAATACTGAAAATGATATAGAATAAAGGTCTACTAATGCATGCTATGTGCTATGCATTTTTATACCAATTACAATGCTTTGTCACAAATATATAATAGTATGTGACTCCTCATATGGTGCACTCTTGACATTCACTCTTATTTGTAACTCTTCACTTTCCTATTCTAATGAAACACATGCACTCTTACATAATGGATATTTATGCATATTTACACTCATAACACTTGCACACTTAATTACATGACACTTGTGAATTTCCTACATATTATTACATTACATGAAATATAAAATCACACTCTAATCTAAGATATACACCTAATATAATATTGTACCAAGGTGGTACATTGGCATGTACCAAATAATGTAATATTCTCCAACACAAACTACACATATTTCAACAAAACCCATCTTACATAAACACCCACTATGTTTGATTCATAGGGAAAATTTACTTGCAATTGTATACATTAATTATAAATACCTAGATCTAATTACCCCATATTTTATTGCTCGAACCTTTTAATATGTATATTGAAATAAAAAAGTCACACTCTATACTAAGTTTATTTTCAAAGGAAAGAAATGTAAGCTAAAACATTTAATATTTCTTAAAGTTCCAAGGATAGAAATAAAAATTTATGTAAGAAATAGTTAGGTGATAATTAAATCTTAATGTGAAATTGAAGTTTAACTAGTGGGAGTGTTTAGCTCACAAAGAGCTCACTAGGGTTCAAGGTTTCATAGGAATATAGTTCGTTGTAATACCACTACGTGATTTATTTAGATATTATAATAGTAAGGTTATGATGTAATATGGATAGACTACAATTTCATCCCATATAACCAATTAAAATAAAACATGATAAAATATTAGGAAATGATGCTTAACCTTAAGTTGGCTCTTAAAAGAGTTTATATTAATAATAAAATAAACTTGTAATAATATTTTAAATGTTAAATCAATGACACTATATTTTTTGAATAAACTATATGTGGCTTCAATTGGGTACCACTCCATTCAAGATATAAAAGCATTGCATACATTATTAGATCAACTAGACCATATCTAACTTGCATTTCTATCAAATATATTCTTCATATTCAAATAACTACATTTCTCTAGGAAATTCTCGATATCATTTTCCCAAAGAGGTAGAATATCCCTTGATCAATTCTTCTCTAAAAAACTGAATTTCACCCAGATGGATCAACACTATATTTCTAAATTATTTTCCAGAGTGTTTCCTTATCTATAAATATACTCCTACATCAATAATTGATGGATATAAAAATAATACTATTGTTTATCCAACCTCACATCAATATTCTCGACAACAGTAATAACAATCCATGAATCCCCTTCAATTGAAATGTCTCTATCCTTTTTTAATGGCAATATTGGTACATGTAAGATGTGCCCTAATATCTACATAGTTTTTTGTTGAAGTTACATATTATTTTAAATAGGTGAGAATAATTTTTCCTTTATTATTTAAAAAATACAATTTTCTCTAGCTTTCCTAGGGTTGCCATTAGAAGCAACTTCAAAATTTTAATGAAATCAACTTTGGTGTATTTCTATTTTACCATGGATCATGCATATACTTTCTATTAATTCCATTATCCCAAATGACCTATGCATGCTTATTCAAATCCTATAATCAAGAGGGTAATACATATAATTCCACACTAAAGAACTCCCATGATAAGAACCATACCTATAAATATTTTGTAAAGAAGGTAATAATATAAACCCAAAATTTGATATGATTTTGAGACTAGTTGAGCTTAGGAAACCAACTCAACTTATAGAATATTAACAACCATACTAAGTAGGAAGTGTAATTGAACACTCCATGCTAGTGCTCTTTTAGTTCATGTTACATGTTATGGATAGCATAATTCAATTTTCATGTATTGTTAGCCTAATAGCTTTCCATGGTGCTTAACACTATCATATGATAATATTAAACATCTTAATCATTGAGATTAACCCTAAATAAAGTGAAGGTAGATATTGTTTGTTGTGTATAATCCTTTAATATTGGTATAAAGGAAAAACTTGTATATCTATAGGCCTTCGAAGTCCTTGAGATTAGATCTGAGGAACTCCACCCTTGCATAATTATTGTAGAATATGATTTGAGTTTGGATAGTGAAATGGATTTACTAGAATTTTGGATCATTAGGGATGACCATAATTTGCTTTACCACTTTCCTAGTATAGAAATATGCTTTTATGTCCTTTTAACTATAGAAATTATCTTGGTCCTATATGATTTTGGGACATTCAAAGGTCTAGTGCACTACCCAATCCTAAACACCATGTTTTGGATATTTTAAATGTCTCATTATGTTTAATAGTGATAAATATATCATATTTAGCATCTTGCACACTCTTTGGAGAGTGTATATACTTTCCGTCCATGTTGTCAACATAATTGTCTAATTATATAGTCTTTTTTAGAGAGGCATTTTTGACACATTTTTCCTTTTATATTATCATGGCCTTAACAAGTTTTGGAATTGAAGTGGATGGTCTAGAGACAAAAATTTTCTATGGAGGTTGCATGGGCATTATTAGAGTTGGATGGTAGTAACTGGTATTTGTATTATGAGTAGTAGTCTTGAAATCCATTATTACTATGATATTTAACAAATTTGTCAAACAAGGACTTATAAAAATTATAACAAAATTCTCCAATCTATGAATTCACTAAGTCAAATAATTAGACTCACATCAACCTAATGTTGAATGACATTAGCATGATAAGATATGATAATATAGTTGATTTAAATTCTCTTAGTGGATCAAAAACCAATAGATTTGGGGTAAAGGACCTGCCCTATATATCCTTGTCTGAATGGATTGAATGATAGATAAAATCAACCCTTTGGTAAATCTATAACTTTACATATTAAGGGCTAGTTGGTAGCAATGAGATTACATGTTAGCCTATCTATAATTGATTTTGAAGAAGATGACTTTTTTATAGTTATTGAACTTAGTTCTAAATATAGGCAACTCATGACTACTATTGTACATAATTAATTAAAAAATATTTCATTTAAACATTTCTCTTTATCATTAATAAAATCAAATGATTTAGACAATTCCATGATTCATTTATGCTCTTTTCACCATTAATAACTAGAAATTTGAAAGCCTTTGGGTTGATTCGTCTGGATCTCAAATGCTCACCACTCATTTGATTTTATTATAATGGGTTTTAAATTTTAACTTCACTATAATTTATTCTCAATGATTGACAAACTATGATTTTCAGGCCATGTACATCAATTTCTACGACTTCATACAAGTGGGTTTTGCATGGAAATCATGATTTAATGTTGATTGCAGGAAGATTATTCTTTGAAATAGTTGTGTGCTAAAGGTGCTTTGGGTGATATATAATTCCCATCAATATAACTTTAAAATTTTATTTTTCAAAGGTTTTTAGTTCTCTTTGGCTTAGATTAACTTAAACTTTCATGAAACTACTTACTGGTCATTAGTGAAACCTTCAAACTTTTATTAAACTACTCTTTCATGCCCAAAAGTACTCATGTAAGATAATAGTAGAGTATGTAAAATTCATAAATATATCTATGCAATGTTTATAAATAAAAAAATATACTAAATAACTAACAATCTGCTACTACACAAAACTAGTGCTAGTTACAAGCTCAAATTAGCTAGTTTCCATCTATTGAAAGCATAAACTTGCTAAAAATCCATATAATCAAGTGCCTTCATATATTTAAAGTATATAAACTTTCTAAATTACCTAATCAAGTGCCTTCATAAACTTCACTAGTACTATACCTTGGTGTCAACTCAATTTTAGTCTTGAAGAATTTTGGAACTAGATCTACCAATTTAAAGGCTAGCTAGTTCTATAACTACCATTAAATTTTATTCTTGATCAACTACCAATGGATGCTAATAATATCATAAAAAAATATAATTCTAAATCATTTAAGCTTCTTATTCCATGAAAAATAAATAGATCACAAGAGTTGTTATCATCAACTTGACCATCATTAATATCTACAACCACTATGATCTTTCTGGAAACTTCACATAGTTCCTCCTAATGGTGTCCTTTATCCCTCTTTGTTAGAAACCCATTTCCCCTATTCCTATATCTTCAAATTGTTTTTCTTCTTCCTTTTCAGATCTCAAATAAACCTTATCTAGTCTCCTCTTCCAAATTCGAGAGTGTGACTAATGTTTCTTGATCATTGAGGTCTTTCCCCTGTAAATATTCATCTTGATACTTAACCAAATCAAGTTAGACCTATATGCATATGCTAAATATCCAATTCTTTGCTAGGTTTTTGGCTAGACTAGTTTAAATGGATGATTTCTAATATTAAATTTGATATGCATTTGTGCAATAGTGTTAAGGACTTTCATTTAAAAAAATGTCTTATTTGGAGCTCTTAGGAGAGAAAAAAATATGACTATATAGTACACTAAGTTTTACCATTATGAATGGTTAACCAAATATATTTTTATATAAAATTTAAACCACACATAGCCCTTTTAGTATTATTTTAAATTTAAAACAATCACCCAATGTATACTTGATTTATTAACTTATGCCTAGAATACTACTCATTTATCTTGACTGTTCTTTCCTTTTTTGGAGGTTTATATGAAGCATTTTGAGTTTAGATTAATTGTGAGTAGTCTAGCCAATTCTAGGAACTTCCATATGAAGTTTCATTGAAATGACTTTATTTAAAGGTGCTATGGTCAAAATATGATATCCTAGTTGTGATGTAATAGGGTCAATCTCACTTGATCATTCTACCTTAACATTAACTTTTCATGCTCATAACTGAACTTATATAATTCCATATGGACCATTTAGTTATGACTTAATCTGTTGGAAAAATTCAAATAAGTCATGTCCCTCTCATTTAAATATTTTAATGAAAATTTTTATCCAACATCATCTAATTGACATGCATAACCTGAGAATTAGTCATTCATTTACTGTTATTTTGGCTATCGCTTAGATACCTCTCACTATTTCCACTTAGACAATGCCACAAATAGCCTTAAAAAAGGTATTTTAAAATTTTAGTTGTTATTTTTTAATACCTAATGATACCAAAATGAGACATATGGTGTTTATTGAATAAATCAATAAAACATATTATTATATCCATATAGGGGGTTTGAGTTACCGAATAAGGAATCAAATTTACTTTTAGTGAATCAAAAGATGTCAATATGATATCAATACCTCAACAAATTGATCAAATATGGATTGAAACTTCCACCAAAAAATTACTTCCACAAATTGAAAGCCTTCCTAAATTGGAAAATTTTACTTTTTTTTGGAAATGTCCAACTAGCTCTAATTGATCTTTTAGATCCATCAAAAGACAAATTTGCTTCATCAATGTTTCCATAAGGGTTTAGGAATTTCATCATGATAATTCTCTTTTTTTGAGTTGGGTAAAAGGAATTGATGATGTCAAAATGGACCATATTTTGTAAACTTTAAAATTAACCCATGATAGGGATCTATTTGTCTTAGAAAATAAGTCTTATTCTCAAGAAATTTTAAGCAAAATACTAACTCATGAAATTTTTTGAAGATGAAATATCCTAGAAAGAAAATACTTGTACAAGTCATTTAAGCAGTTGGAGGTGTGGGGTCACAAATAACATCAAACATAGGTAAATTCCAAGGTGCTAGTGTAACCCAATACTCCACAATCTTCAAAAATTGTGTTAAAGAGCCAATACAGAGAGCATTTGATATGAATGTTGATCCCTTTTCTCTAACTTTTACAAATAACATTTCACATGGGGGTTTATCCATACATGGATACCTATTTCCAAGTACATTAAAGTTTTACTAGTAACATCCCATGTCCTCTTCCCCGCATCTACTTGTCTCTGCCATTTTCTCCTCTACAAATCATGAAAATTTTTAAAGGTGTATTTTTTACCACTTATCTACATTTAATGCTTCCACCTAACAAGATTTTGGTAATATGTGTATAATAATTTAATGAATAGAACAATTTTCTATAGATATATTTCCTTAGTTATTTTCACTCTTAACTTACTTTAGGGCATGCATGTGGTGTTTCACCTATATCTCCAAGTGTCCTCTACATCAACATCAGTCATGTCTTCCTCTATGGTAAGGTTTTATGTTAACCTTGTAGAAAGCTTAACTTCTCATTAACTTATTTCCTATTATTTTTTGTTTGTAGTTAACACATTATGGCTATGTTTATCACTCTTCAAACCAGCTCTAAATTGTATCTATCTAGTGTTGTCTACAAAGGTATTTTATTACTTTCCTATAGTTTTAAGTCATTTTTCAAAAAGTATGAATTTCTATAAAAAATAACTCATAGTAAAGTCCTTGCATTTAAGTCCCATATATCAATATTGTCATGAAAGAATTCAATTAATAACTCCTTGTATGGTAAAATTCATCACCTACATGTATCCCATTAACAATAGTTTTTAGCTCCTATAGAAAAATTACGTCTTTGGTGTCTTTGTCATGAGCAATTTTGTAAGGAAACTCAGTTTGATAATTTTCAAGTCCTTAATTCATATACTTTCAATGGAGCTTACCCATGAAATCCATTCTTGTGTAAAATTCAAGCCCCATTAAATCCTTCTTTTAGAGTTCCACATGGCATCAATTATGTAGATAAATTGTTTCAATCATGTAACTCATATCCCAATGTACATATGGTTGGGTCTTCCTTACACAGGTTTTTCTCCACAACCATAATTTTTCTAAATGTTATCCAAAGAAGATCTTATGAAAAAGTGATATCAAACATGTGTATAGACTTCACCATGATCACTTAAAGGAATCACCTCCCCACAAGTCCACCCATGTACCATGTTGATCCTATTCATGAATATTACCTTAGATGCATGTCATCTCTCATATGATTTTACTCTCGATACTCATGTTTCCTTGCACTTATGTTAACTTGAATAATGCCAAAATTCATAAAAGGCTTAGCTTGCTAAGGTGATTGTGTTGATATTTTACAAATAAGTAAATGAATTCTTTAATTACTAGTAGTCCTATATTGTTCCAATTGAGAAATATCTATTGAGCCATATCTTTTGAGCTAGTGGAATTGGATGAATATTGAGAACCAAACTATTGAATTTACACTTTTTATAGGAGAAGGTGGTGAAGGAGATGCAGATATGTGTCTTTTAGATGTAAATTATGGCAGTTCAAAAATTTGCAAAGGTTTATCTAGCTTTTTGGTTGCTAATCTTGTGATCATAATCCTTTGGAATAAATGATGATTGGGTTCTACATAATTTGTTTCTTAGTAGAGTCACCAAGTGGTTGAAAACTTGTTGAGTAGAGCATAATTTCACTAGGATCCTACTCAATAAGGGAGGTGATATTTGTGTTCCATTGGGTATGCCAAAAATTCTTGGTCCAAAATTTACCTAAGTGGATGAGATGCACCCTAGGTCTTGCCCAAGATGGGAAGAATCAAAAACTTCTTTTGAGTCAACCTTAGAAGAAGGCTGACTCCTTGTAAAACTAACTAAATGGAGGGATTTTTAAGACTAAAGTGATGTGAGGATATAAAAGAGTGTAGGGTTAGAGATTAAACTAAATGTAGTCAGAATTCAACTAACAATAAAGAGATGCATTGTGTAAGAGTCTTACACATTCAATCTAAAACCAGTCCTAACAGACCAGCTAGCATTACAAAATGTTACTTCATTCAAATACTTTTAAGCATTCCAAGTACTTAATGAAAGCTATCCAAATAAGTAGAATATGCTTAACAGAATTGACTATTCATAACAAAAAAACATAAAAAATATAACTCACATTCATAGCTTCTACAAAACTTCATTAAAAGAGGTCAAATAGAACTATAATTATATCAATAAGTAGTAGTCATCACACAATATATACAACAAGTAGACACTAAAGAGTTGACCCTCTTTCTAAGGTACATTGAGCTATTTATAGGATTACATTGCTATTCAGTTATCTCTAATGATCATATAAAGATTGTTTGTAGGGGTTGAGTGTAGAGCATGGGTTTCACTTTCCAGCTCATCCTTGTTTAAATATTTTGATTTTGTTGTGTTGATGTGGTCGGTTCTGATCTTCTCCACGAGCTTGGCATCCATATGCCTCTCATATATCTCGTCCTTTGATAGCTTTAATTTTTGCCACCCTGCTCAATTATTAGGCTAATTGTTTAGGTACAAGAATGCAATGGAAAAGTGCTCAGGCTATTAGGATCTCTGATAGGGTTCATTATGCTTGAAAGAGATAGGTCCAAGGTTATTTTTATAATCGAGATCCATATGCTTTGTTAGTCTTGTATCCTTTAATAGGGCTTCAGACATTTAGGTCAAAGTATCTTCCATGCTAACTAACTTCAACTTATCAAAAATTTGGCATTCTTCATGCCTTAGCAAAAATTTAAGTTCAAATTTCTTCTGTGCTAGAATTTTTAATCCCTTGAGATGATGTCACAAACTTAAAAAAATTATCCCTCTTTTGTTTAGTTTTTCTGACTTAGCCATATTTTACATCTAATAAGGTTGGATGTTAGACCTTTCTTCCTCCCATGATGATGCCAATATTTTAAAAGTTTTTCCTAGACTTTTCCTTTTCCAAATTTAAGGTCTAACCTTTTGTGGAAACGCCAAACTTTTCCTACTCATATAGTGACATCAAATCCCTCAAAATTTGACCTTCTTCTCTTCATACTTCACCTCTGGACACATGGGTAGTGGTAGTGCAATGTTGAACATTGGGTTTTTCTTTCCCTCATGATGACATAAGCACTTTGAAAATATGGCCTAAATTTTAGTGAAATTTTAGATTTGACTATATCAGATGCTAGAATTTTTATGCCCCCATGATTACATCAACATCTTAAAACTTTGGTCTTCTTTTGTCTATACTTAGCCAAAATTTTAAATCTTGTCTTCTTCCTTGCCAAACGTTTTTGCTCCTTGAGGTGACACTAATGCTTTTAGAAGTTTGTCCCTCCTCTTTCCTCATACTTAGTCATTTTTTAATCCAACGTTGTAGGAAAATGCTAGAATTTCTTGCCTTAGCCAAATTTTAGGCCCGACAAGTTGTCCTATGTGTTCGACTACCTTATTATCATTCAAACTAGCATACATCGACTACTTATAGGAAAAAATTTCTCTTGTAGAAATGCTACATATGTGGGCTATTGTATTGACCCAAAATATCCACTATTTATCTACTTTCATCCATATAGACCTATTTTTTGAAGTTGAAAATCATCCTCATACATATTCATTTGTAGGTTTATCTTGCAGATTTTTACATATGCTTCTATTGGACTCTTCTTAGGGCATGATATCTCAACATGCTCCACCTCATGACATCTTCTACATCTAAAATATATGTTTTCATAATCTATGGTTTGGGTCCACAACTTACCCTCATACTTAAGAATGATTGATTTTGATAAAGATTTATTGATATCAATCATGGCTAATATCTAGACATAAATAGTCAAGACTCTATCTTTTTTAGATTCTAAAATCTCAAGGAATTCTTTCATAGTGTTGTCTATTGTCTTGAAGGTATCTATTTCCTAAAATTCAATTAGTAGATTGGTACTAGGGATATATTTCCATTTTTAGGTGCAAAGCCTTCATACTAGAGGATAAGGAAGAGTCTTGCTCTTCCCATAAACCAAGGACCCCTTTTAGTAGTCTATCTCTTTCTTCCCAAGAACAAAAAATGGCTAGGAAGAAACCTTTGGAAAAAAGGATAAACTCACTCTTGGAGATTTCCATCTCCTATCAATCCATTTTCTTAGAGTTGAAGCCCTTATACAAAACCTATTAAATTTACCAATGTTTGTCTTATCTTTGAGCAACGAGGACCATTGTTATATGAGGTCCTCCCTAACCTCTACTACTAGGGATGATTCTAAGGATTTAGCTATAAATCGGTCCATGGGAAGGAAACTATAACTCAATATCTATTGAAATTTATCAAAATCTCCTATAGTGATTACACTCTTTGAAAATAAACCTACAATAATATGCATGCAAAACTAATAATATAGTGAAGGGATAAATGAAACTTAGATAAAAAATTCTATGCTGAGATAGATTGTCATGCCTCGTTGATGCCCTTTCCCTCCATTACTCCTTCCATCATCCGAACCTTAGTTGACAAATATCTACAATTTCGTTTCTCATGACTTGAAAAATCATCCGTACTCTTATTTTGGACGGATGACTTCACAGGGTTGCATCTTCCTTAATAATTCTTGGATTCCTTTATATGACCACTCATTTTAAATCTCTTCAAATTTTACACAAATCGATCTAATAATAATCTGAATCAGACACCCTTCGCAAAGATATGGCTCCTAAAAGATGAGATATTTTTCTTAAAAAACATTCCCTAATGCTACCCTTGTTTTGAATGACCATCTTCACATAGTCGTATACCCCTTAATACTACTTGGATTCTTTCATATGACCACTCATTTCAAAGCTCTTAAAATTTTGTATGAAATGACACAGGAATCATATGAATTAAACAACTCTATTCAAAGATATGGCTCCTAAAAATTAGTCATTTTTGGGAAAACATTTTTCTAGCTCTACCAATTCATAATTGCTTGGTTTTCAAACCAAGTAATAGCAAACCATATTATTTGTGCATTACAACACTTTTGTATTTTATTCGAATTATAGTGCACATCAAAAAATAATATTTTATCCAAATTTGATTTTATAATATTTTATCTAGATTATAATGCATGTCAAAAATATTATATCCAGATATAATTTTTATAATATTTTATCCTGGTTTGTTTTTATTTTCACAAGTTGGGGAAAACGAGTCTGTATAAAGATGACCTTGTAATCATTTAAGGTCATGTCCAAGAAAATTGAAGAGCTCTTCGTAAATGTGTTGGCTATGACATCCCCTAGAAAATTTTCAATGCAAGAAATTTGTTATGGTTCATTTTCTGCTTTGTGAACTACTCGTGATATATTCGGGTTGTTATAAGAGGTTGTATTTCATTAGACCTCCTCATTTAGATTGCATCGCAATTCATTATTCACAAAATGTTTATTTTAATAACCATAATTTTGCTAACGAATTAATGCATCACCCACAATTACATTTAGTACATAGATCTCATGAAACGACTAGTAGGCAATGAAAAGGTAGAAGATTGATTAAGTCTAATTCATACTTCCAATCCACATCCATAAGGTATGAGCAATATACAAGAATAATTGAATTAGCATGTAAAATCAAGCAATTTTATTTGAAGGATATGCCATGTTTCATTAATCAATGGATTATGTGCTTGTCAAGACATCAAATTGGTATGTTTTTGGGCTCTCATAAAGGAGACCCAAGTTCAAACCATGGGGTGGGTGTGAGTGACCCTGCTATGTTCCATTTTAAAATAAGAATAATCAATTACAAAAGAGTGGAATCTAGCATATATGGATTATGAAAAGGATATGTATAATGTCCAATTGCACTTATTTGTAATGATAACAATGCCAAAATTAGCTTTAAAAAGTAGTCATATTTATGAAAAAATCATTCAAGTATAATATAATTTTTCAAATGATTGGTGATAATATCTACTTAAGTGGTGGATCTTCAATTTGAGATCCTTTTGTGAATATTTTCTTAATTGTAAGATTAATTTCATAAAACTAGTTGTTTCTTATATGATTTTTCTTGAATAGCATGTATGGACCGCCTTGAAATAGATTGGTCTTTCTAAAAATAACTATAACAGGTCAAGTGTCACTATTTGATGCATGAAATTATATGGAACAACCATTTTAGCCTTGAAATAACATTGATTGATGAGAATTTTTCTCAAAAAACCTTTAAAATATTGGTTCTACTAATTAAAAGTGTGTCATGTAATGATGACATCATCATCAAACTAATGCATCAACAATTTGGAAAGTCAAGTTTGCTCCATTATCCTCAAAATGATGGTCCTTTCTCTTTATTGGTCATTGACATCATGTTGGTCACTGGTTCAACATATCAATAATCATGATTCACAATGAATGGACTAGTTGTTTGGTAGAGCAAAGACTTAGCAATTTTTGTTCAAGTTTCAAAAGTTATTTATTTGTCTAATTGATTTAGCATTTGTCTATAGGATTTATTTCTTGGTGATGTCTATTTTGGATTTAATTTGTTTGGGCTTAAGCTTTATTTGATGTCCAAATCACTCTATATCATGTCAATGATATCAATCCAAAATCATTATCTAAGGTAGTGGAAAAAGTCCACTATCGATCTAGCACTACTTTGTCCTTTTTAGATAATAAATTTTGGTTTTTGCTTATAAAATTTACCTTTATAGTATGTTTATATACTTTCCTAGTATATTGATGTTGAGAAAATTCATTTCTTTTTTGGATGTATTTGTGCAAGCCATTGTGGAACTTGATAATCATGTATTGTTCTACATCTTATATGCCTAATTGTACAAATAACTTATATAAGAACTTGGTGGTATTTGACAGATTGATTTTTTTCCCCTTAGTGTAGTTGTCACCATGTGAGGTATGTTGTTTCATAGTTATATATTAGGTAGTACTTGTTCTTGATGATGTTAATGAACTCTACCCTAGTAAGCATGGTGTTAAGCATGTCAATGTCAACATCCTCTCTTTTGACCTAAGCGACATATGCTTCCCACTAGTTGTAAAAATGTATCTTTGAAGAGGGCAAGTGTGGTCTTCTTATCATTTTGAAAGTGGTATTGTAATTGGTCTACCTAGTTTCTATAGCTTCAACATCAATACAATCTTCAAAAGTAGGGATGCTAAAATTTACCTAGACTATGAAGTGTTTAAAAATTTAGAAGTTTCATTTAGTTAGAGGAGGTTGAGTTGTCATAAAAATATGTTAAAGAATATATGCAAAGTGATTGAATATATCCAATGTTTGTTTAACTAAGCTTTGTCCAACATTTTATATATGTCATTGGACCATTCAATGTTGTTTGTCATCTTAGATCATTTACAATAGCAAGGAAGGTATATGAAATGCAAATATGTCATCTAGTGTGAGACTACTCTTCTAATATCCTAACTTCATGTAGGTTTGTATATAAAATGAACATCTATTTTGATATTATTGATTTGAGTAGTTAGGATGAATCAAATCCTATTACATTAGTGACTAGAAGAATAAGAAGAGAAAAAATGAATACAATTAAATACTTTATTACGAAGTAAATGAAGTTCTTCAATGCTCTCTAGTAGTAGATATGAGATATTTATATGAATATTTATGAAGAGATATGCTTGTTATGTATTGTCGTACCTAATTGCTAACCTTCTACTAAAATTAATAAATTTATAGCAAGTGCATATTTGCAAGAAGAAGGAATGTGAAGAGTAGTGAAAGAAGATGAAGTTTGTATTTCAATTATCATATGAAACAATACAACGATGATGGCATAGCTAATGGTTCGTAGTCCTTTGGTGCATGTTGGTGCACTTCTTGTTAGGAGTTGGAGCTCGCATGCAATGGAATGTAGTGGCTAGAGCATTCTAGCATTAGTGTTTGTTTGTAATCGTGGTGCTAAAACTTCAATACTATTCATGATAGAGGATGTTAGAGGGTTTTGTATCAACAGTCAAAGCTTTCACGGTAGGATGGATGGATGGCAACTCCCTTCTTGGTGTGACATTTCAGATCCTTATTGTGGTTATGCAATTTATTTTGATCTTTCTGTTTTGGTGCATTTCTTCATTGTTATCCTTGATAAAAATTATCAGAAGGTTTTGTTTAAATAGTTAACAACTCCAAGGGCTTAATTTTTTTTTGGTTTTTTGTGTTTGTTAGTGTTTATTTAATTATTTTTGTTGTTCTTGTATGTTTTTGGTGTTTTGGTGCATGTGTGCTTTATGTGTTTTTGTTGTTGTTTGTTGCTTGTTGTTTTTTTTTTTTTTTTAAGTTTTTGTTGTTTTTATTTTTCATGTTTTTGTTTGTTGTGTCTTTGTATCGTTCTGTTTTTTTTGTTATGTTTGTGTTTTGTTATGTTATTTTTGTGGTTTTTTTTTATGTTTTGTGTTTTGTTGTTGTTTATGTTTTTTTTTTGTTATTTTGTGTGTGTTTTTTTTGTTGTGTTTGGTTGTGTTTTTTATGTTTGTTTGAGTCTATGTATTTGTGTGTTCTTGTTTTTGTTGTTGTAGGCATGCTTCTTGAGTGTGTTGAAGGTGGTAGGCCAAGTACGAGCCTTAGGCAATTTTGGCGGAAAAAATACCCCTACCTTCTTGGATCTTATCGAAAAGTGGCATCTCTTTTGGGATGTTTACTACAAAAAAAAACAGGTTTAAATTTGCTTATCATGAATATATATATATATATATATATATATATATATATATATATATATATAAACAAAAATTAAATTAAATATTTAAATTTTAAATAAACATGCAAGTTTTATAGTTGATAAGCAAATTTAAAATTGGTGTTTTATATATAAAATTGGTATGATAGAATAAAAAGTCGCTTTCAAATAGTTTTAAGGGTAGGGTGGATTGGTTCATTCTTGCGCTTATTAAGAGGAGACCTAGGTTTAAATATTGGAGGCAAGTCTGATTGGGGCAAAGGTAATAGTTTAACTTGAATCCACCACACGTCGGCCATATTTTAGAGGTAAGTCTGATTGGGGCAAAGGGAGTAGTTTGACTTAAATCCACTAAGTGGATGCCAACTAGACGTCGACCATACCAATCCCAAGCCACCAATGGTTCCCCTCATGTCGGGTCGATAACAAAAAGGTGGTGTAGGGGTTATACGGAGCAGTTCCAAGATTTAGACCCTATTTGATAGTTTAAAAAGACTAAGATGTAATTGATTTCCCTGTGTATTATAAAAAGCGAAATACACAAAGAAGATGAGGAAAGACTATGTATGAAAATCTATGACTAACCTTTGGATCCCAGGTTAAAAAATTTGGGAACCCATCACAGAAGCACACCAGATCTCGTCAATTGAATGACTTTTTTTAACTTTCTGAAAATGACACTTGCAATTCTCTATATCAAGAATTTACTTGAATTTCATTTTATAAAGAAAAATATTGAATAATATTAATTTAATTAGTTAGATTTTTCAATATATATATTTTAATAATACTTTTTATACATATTTATTATGGAGATTGAACATTACCCATAATGCAAGTGGTGTCCTTACCCTAAACCACACCCACGGGAATAATTCTTAAGATTCATGTTCAAATTTATTTAAAAAGACATGAATAATATTATGAAGTGGTAATGTAATACAAATAAAACCTATTTCAATCCCATATTAAAAAAAAAAAAACTTTACCAAAATTAAAAACAAAATATCCAAGGAACAGGTTAATTTAAATTTTTAAGATCCAACCTAACCAGCATAACATATTGGCTTGTGAGATCCCTTGTGCGAGGGACAACGAAATTTGTAAGTTTCATAGCTTATGGCTGGAGAAAGTTCATAGTAAATTAAGCATTGCCATTCTGTCTGATCCCACAAGTTTGGAGAGGGAAAAAGCCTAAGATAAGAAAGCATTGAAAGGGACAATCAATGTTGATGCATTGGCTCAAGTCTAAGGTGGATCTGACTCGAATCTAAGGTGGATCTCAAGTGATTATTTTAGTTGACAGTCAAGGTTAACCTATTGGCAAAGGAAATTTGCCATCAAAATTGTCAGGAGGGCAAAGACAAGATTCTGATCCACATAAAAAGAATTGTATTTAATCTGTGACTTTGTCCTCTGATACGAATGTGATTTTATTCTATGTAGACAAAACCGTGTAATCAGTTCTCTATAATCTTTTTCTGAGCAGGCCCAGCTGATTTTGGACTATATACTTCTCTTTGGTATTTACAATATATATTTAAAAAAAAAAAAACAAAACAAAGCCTTATGAGTGGAGTGCAAATGACAAATATTTGTGTCTTTAATACAGTGGACTGCATTCTAATCTAAGCATATTGGCATTAGCCTGTTTGAAGTATATGCATTTTGGTGTTCCCTGGTCAAAGAGGTGGCCAGCTTTGGCCAGAATTCAGTATAAATCAACCTCTACCCTGAATTTTTCTTTTTCCCTTTCCTTGGTGTGGAATGCTACTTATATACCACCTATCCGAAGGCTATGCAGTCATGATACAAATGGCATTTCTACGACATCAAAATCACCCAGAAATTCCTCGGATAGGGGTTTGAAAGTGGGTGTCTGCGTCAAACAAGTTCAATCACCTACCTTGAGTACTATCACATCAGTTTCCAATTTTATTCCCCCAACTACAGCAGCTTGATTGTTTTCATTGTTCAATTAAAGAGGAGACTTTAAAATTGTAAATATTAGAGTTAAAATCAGAAGAAAAGGATGAAAGAATACTCATTTCCCCTAATTTCTTCCTTCTTTAGCAGGGAGACTAAGCATTTATATTACAAAAAAAAACTCTAATACTTTCATTGCACTATGTAGGAGTAATCACTAAGCACAGGTGAAAAATCTAAGCAAACAAGGCCTTATACCAATTTTACAGCAGCTTAGAGTAGATTACAAGACTATGAATAGTTTTTGCAAGACGTACCATTATAGTCATTGATAAATAAATTTAGAATCATTTTCCTAAATGCCCCATTCCCACGCTTGGTGGTCAGATTGTTAGCCTCAATGTACAACTATGGGGGATTCGAGTACCAAAACTCATCATTCACATGGGATGACACATAGATTTCAATGACAGCCCTGTAAGCATTCCTTGGTATCTGCAGTTCCTTTGACTGGACATTAGAGGTGTTGTGTAGCCTAAACCAGAGCCCATGTTTGCCAGATGGATTTGAAATTGGCAGAATCAGATCTGCTGGTCTGGAGGGTAATAGAATGTGGGTAACACCAATTTGATAAAAATCTAATCTAATGCTGACATTGTAAATAACAGTGAAAGTGCTATCAACCAGATTTTCTAACATGACTGCAAGAGTCTGGTTTTTTTTAAGCAATGAAGAATACCTGGTGACATCTTTGTTAACCTCCCAGAAAATCCCTGCTTCAGTGGGCTCAGCTGTGCTTGTCCTGAGGATCTCCACACCACTTAGCCAAACCCCAGCAATTCTGTCATATTGTTCACCTTTGCAGGTAGCCCTCCATTCAAGGACCACTTTGTCCCAGTCTTGTGAACAGTTTGCAGGTGGGTTGTAAGAGACTTTAACAGGTGGTTTGCCAGAGGTGTTGGCAAAGTCATGTTTTAGGGCTAGTACGGAGCAGGGCTTCTTTTCATGTGGTTGGATGATGGGCTTGCTGACTTCAATGAATTCCTGTGGAGAGGCACTCAATGTGTGTGTCAACAGATGCTCAAAGTTGATTTTTCCCCAGCTGAGTGCAGGCTGAAAGAGCAGGAACAGTAGGGAATGTACGGAAATGATTGCATTCAAGCCCATTTTGATGTAATCAGTTCATTCCAGCTCGGCTTATCATTGCAGTGTTATATAATACCACAAATTTTGGCCCAAGGCTATCTGAGTTCTTATCACTGCAGTATTATATAAAACCACAAAATTTGGCCCGACTTTCATTCCATGGTTATCTGAGTTATGATGGCATCACTTGTTTCTTTCCTCGACTACAGTTTGTAGGCCGTAAGATTCCAGGTGCCAAAAGACGTTTTCATGTCCAAACATCACATGCTAGCAGATGTGGTCACCATCATTGATACTCAAGATATTGTGTTTGGAGAGGTAGATAGATAGTTTAGACTAAGCTTAAGTTTAAGAACTAAATTTATTAAGATATTGTGTTTGGAGAGGTACATAGATAGTTTTAGACTGAGTTTAAGAACTAAATTTATTAATAAAAAATTATGTAATTGTTTTAGCTTGTAGAAAAATTAAATTGTTTCAAAACAAAATTTTCATAACAATTATTATTATTTTTAAATTAATTTTATGAATATTATATTTACTGTGGTGACATGTTCGTATATGTTTGTATGCTCGCTCTTCAAGTTTGGTAGGATATAGCTTGAAAAAATACATTAAGTTATTTATATAATTTCTAGCATAGTTGATAATAATAATGTATTAAGTTTTTTATATGTTTGTGTGATGTAGTAGTTGAAAGTCTTTGGTGTTGATAGAGGTTGACTCAGGTTTCATTTTTCTTATGTTTATCTTATAAATATAAAGTGCAATTGGGAATGTCCTATGTATTGATATAGGCCAACCAGGCTCCATTCCTTGTCCACCATGTAACACTCATAAGGGTTTATCACATTAACCATAAAATTTTAGTTTCAATGAAGACAACGCAACAATTTAGGTTTTGATTTTGTTTTATCCGAAAGATTCAAGGTTCAAACCATAACATGGGTGAGTGTGTGAGGAGGTTGGTCGTAGAGGTTTCTCACACCAACCAAAACAAAAAAAACAAAAAAATAATATATTAAGTTTCCTTAAACGTAAAGGATTTTTTTTAAGTTTTTAAATGTTTATTTTATTTATGGAGAATTAATGTATTTATTTAATTTAATATGAATATATGTTTTACTATATAAATTTACTTACCTTCTTTTAAATCTAAATTTTAAATTTTTTTAAACATTTGTTTTTATTTTTGTTTTTATTTGTTTCAAAATCACTTATTATATTGTCTTGGGAGATAGCGCAATGGTTTGAGTTTTGGCTCTTCTTTAGGAGGTTCAAGGTTCAAACCGCAACATGGGCGAGTGTGTGAGGTGGTGGTTGTGTGTTAAATTCTCTTTTGATAAGCATAGCTCTCGGTTTTACGAGGGATCATGGTTGGGAGGAGATCTGCTCACCCCTATGCGTTGGTCATAGGGTTTATCATACTAACCAAATTGAAATATATATATATATATATATATATATATATATATATATATATCATATTTAAGAATAATAATTAAAAAATTTATAGTTTTCGGGAAGAAATTTTGGATGGATAGAGTTAGGGTAATTTCTTTTGTTAAAAGCGAATTATTTTTTAAGAGTTATATCTTTGCATAAAGTTGTCCAATTCAAAAGATTCTTGTGTTATTTTGTGTGAAATTTGAAAATATTAGAAATGAATGGTCATTCAAAAGAATACAAGTAGTATTAAGGGAGATATTTGACCATGTGAAGACAACCGTTCGAAACTAGGGTGACGTTAAGGCATTTTTCCAAAAAACATATCTTATCTTTTAGGAGCTATTTTTTTGCAACGAGTTGTCCAATTTAGATTATTCTTAGGTCAATTTGTCTAGAATTTGAAGAGTTTTGAAATAAGTTGTCATATAAAGGAATCCAAACAGTATTGAGGGAGATACGACCCTATGAAGTTAGCCATCTAAAACAAGGACAATGATGATTTTTCAACTTGTGACAAACAAAATTGCAGATATCTGTCAACCAAGGTTCAGATGATGGAAGGAGCATCATAGGGCTAGGGCATCAACGAGGAATGATATTCTGTTTGGGCTTAGAATTTTTAAGCTAAGATTATTTTTCTCCTTCATTGTTTTAGAACTTTTGCATGCAAATTCTTATAGGTTTATTTTCAAATAGTATAATCACTATAGGATATACTGGTAGATTTTGAGTTATAGTTTCCTTCCAATGGATCAATTTATAGCTAAAATGTTAGAATCATCCCTAGTAGTAGAGGTTAGTAAGGACCTTCCAGAGCAACGGTCCTTGTTGCTCAAAGATAGGATAATTATTGGTAAATTTAATGGGCCTTGGCTAGGGGCTTTGACCTTGAGAAAATGGATTGATAGGAGTTGGAAGTCTCCAAAAGTGAGTCTATCCTTTCTTCCCAAAGGTTTATTCTTAGTCTTTTTTTTTTCTTCCCAAAGGTTTATTCTTAGTCTTTTTTTTTTCTTCCCAAAGGTCATTTTTTGTTCCAAAGTAGAAAGATACATAATCATAAAAGGAGGTCCTTGGTTTATGGGAAGAGCAAGACTATTTAGTACTTGCTAGTATGAAGGCTTTGCATCTGGAAATGTAAATTTATCTCTAGTACCAGTTTAGGTTAGGATGTATGGGTATCCCATTGATTTCTAGGAAATGGATACCTTTAAGGCAATTGGAAACACTTTGGAAGAATTGTTAGAAATATTGAGTTGTTATTGATGTCAAAGACAGAAATATCTTCAAGGATGAAATATTGATGTCAAAGGTAGAAATATCTTCAAGGATGAAATGTTGATGTCAAAGGCGGAAATATCTTCAAGGATGAAATGTTGAGTTGTCATTAATGTTCAAGGTAGATATCTTCAAAGGTGATTTTATATGCTTTAATATTTAAATGAAATATTTAAATATTAAAGAGGGAGGTTTATATTTAAATTAAAGGATTTAAATATATAAAATTTTAAATAAAGTGGAAGGTTTATATTTTTAAAAAAGGTTAAAAAATAAATCTGCATGGGCTGACCTCTTTGAGCGCACCATACAAAAGAAAATTTGAAAATTCAAATATTCAAAATAATGGGCCGACTTCCTTGGGTGCGAAAGACAAAAGCATATTAATAAGGCAATTAATTCACTTTGGCTAAGTGTATGCAATTGGATTATCCTTTGAGTGAGAGAGTGCAACGAGTAGAAGATGGAGGAGGAGAGGAGCACAAGTTTGGCGATAGCAATTGGAGGTGAGACATATCTTCGATGTTTGATTTACAACGTGGTAAGAGAAGAGCACAACAAATATTGGTTAAGGTCATCCGGGTTCACCTTAGTGAAGAAGAAGAACATCACATATACTCTAGCAATTCGCAGGTTTCTAATCTAACAAGTCAAGATATTCGAAGGTTGTTGTTGGTCGTTGAAGAACCTAGGATAAAATGAGATGTTGTTGTCTCGTCTGCAGAAGAACATGCATAAAGCTTTGATTTAAAGAAGAAATATCTTGGTAAAAATATTAAAATATGTCCCTGTTTGAGGTGATCAGAAACATTAATCAGAGTGGGAAATAACCCTAAAACACATAGAATTGGCTTGAAAGATAGCCAAGTGAATACATTATCATGAGCACCGAGGATGCATATCAACGCAAATATTTTCTCAAGCCTCGATTAGGTAAAGAAGGATCAATTCATCTACTTGCACAGGAGACAAACGCAAGAACATTTTAGTGCAGGAGACATTTCGTCAATGAGTGCAACTTGGATTCGTGGATCTCTGAAACACTTGGGATTTGGTGAAAATTGTTGACAGTGTGGATGAACCACTTGGCACAAAAAAAAAATGTGAAAGGAGAGTTCAGGTTGAGAATTTAACAGAGAAACGTGAAAGGTGAAAGAAAATTGAGGTGCACCCAAAAAAGCTTACATAAGCCAGTTTGAAGTGATGATTAGTGAAGAAGGTAAAAGACGTCGTTGTTGCTCTATCCTTTTTGTTGAATATAAGATTGGGAAACAGTGAGGACGGGGGAACGACTCTGTGACAATGATAAAGCACCCACTTAATTTTGGAAAGCAACAGATGGTCAAGGGATAAAGAAAGCAAGTTGTGAGCAATTGGCTCAATGAACTAAATGTGGTTATCTTCTTCAAAGAAAATATACAGCTAAACGTTGGCAGAAAACAAATTGATCAGATTGGCACTCAAGAATAGTTAGAAGGCAGAGTTGACATTGGAGCAAAGAAAATAGTTTTCAATGAAGGCAATGAGCAAATTAAGGTATGGGTATGTATTTAATTATTAAAATTTCATTGGGTAGACTATTTGCATTTGGGATGATGGTTATAAACTAGTGGACTTGTAAAGATAAAGGGAAGGTGATTGGTTTTGAGTAAAAGGTGCACTATTCTACATATATTTTGAAGATTTTATTTTATATATATTTTCTATCTATTGTATGGTAAATTGGAGGTTGAGAAAAAACAAATATAGAGTATGAATATTAGTGCATAACTTCACCCAAGCATAGTGACAAAGAAGGATAATTCAACCATTATAAGAAGTAAAGTTTTATAAGCAGGTTTTGGAGCAGATTTGAGTAGGTTTTGTGAGCAAGTAATTGAGTAAGGGGATTGGTGTCTCATGTGGATTGGTGTCCACAAACTTGAGCAAGAGGATTGGTGTCTCCTGTGGATTGGTGTCCATGAACTTGAGCAAGGGGATTGGTGTCTCTTGTGGATTGGTGTCCATGAACTTGAGCAAGGGGATTGGTGTCTCCTGTGGATTGGTGTCCACAAACTTGAGCAAGAGGATTGGTGTCTCTTATGGATTGGTGTCCATAAACTTGTATAGGGGATTGGTGTATCCTATGGGTTGGTTCCCATGAAATTTATTGAAGAAATATATAAGAAATATTTTGTCGTGGTTTTCTCCCGAGAGGAAGTTTCCATGTAAAATATTTATCTCTTATGTGTGTGGTGATTTGTGCATTGTTTCATTATTGCATTGATATTATTTGAATTTATTTCTTTGGAAAGAAAAGAGAAAAGTTTTATCTTATACTATTCACCCCCATCTCAGTATAAGCTTGTGTTCTTCAATTGGTATCAGAGCGGGTACCTTCGTGAAAGCCTAACAACTTGAAGTAAGATCTTACAAGAACACACATGGCCGACCAAGAAATTTTTTTGTCAAATATGGCACAAATTTTTGATGGGACTAACTATGCTTTCTAGAGCATAAGGATTTATACTTATTTGATGGCACATGGCTATGATATATGGCAATCCGTTGAGGATGGCTTCACACCACCTACAACTCCTCCCACGGATAGAGATTGCAAGAAACTATTTGAAAATACTGCCAAGGCAATGAATGCAATACTAAATGGGTTATGTGAATCAGATTTTGTGAAAGTCATCCAATGCAACTCAGTAAAAGAAATATGGGATAAGTTACAAAGAACATATGAAGGGGAAGACAAGGTTAAAATGGCAAAACTTCAAACCCACAGGAGAAAGTTTGAATATTTGAAGATGAAACATGAGGAAGGTATTACCAAGTATCTACTCCGAGTTGATGAGGTTTTCAACACCATTCATGGACTTGGAGAAAATATTGAAGACTCTAATATTGTTCAAAAAATATTAAGGTCACTTTCGATGAGATTTGATGCAAAGGTTTTAGCAATAGAATAGATGAAGGATCTTAAAACCTTACGCATGTACGAGCTACATGGAATTCTCACAAAGTATGAGATGAGGATTGAAAAAGATCAAACATTTAAACAAGAAGCAACATTTAAAGCTTCAAAGAAGACAAAGAATAAATAACCAAAATCAAGTGAAGAATCAAGCAATGGAGAAGAAGCTAACTTTGTGCAAAGAAATAAGAAGGGTTCAAGAAAACATAAAGGTATGCATTCTATGAAATTTTTTAATTGTGGTAACCTTGGTCACTATGCATATAATTTCCCACAAGCTAGAAGTAGTAGCAATGAAGAAGAAAAGGAATATAAGAAAAAGAAAGAAAGAAAAATTTATCATGAAAAGAAAAACAAGTATGATCAAAACAAGCATGAGAAGAAGATATTTCAAAGACACAAGAAAAGTTTTTATGTTGAAGAAGCAAGAAGTTCTTCCAGCAATAGTGATGAAAGTCTCTCAAATAGTGAAAGAGAAGAAATTATATTTTTGGCCATAGAAGAGAAATAAGATGCTCCTATTGTCAAAGACCAAGAAGAAGAAAAAGATTCAGAAAATGAAGAAGAAGCCATGGTTGACATAGAAGAGGAACTTGTTGTTGCTCTTGAAGAGTTGAAGAGGGTTAGAAATAAGAACTCAATATTGAAGGCTCAAGTACAAGAGGATGAGAAGACAAAGGCAAAGTTGTCACAAGAACTCATTGAACTTAAAGTTAAAGTTGAAGAGGCAAAGAAAATTGAAGAAGGTATGGCTGAGCAGTTAAAGACAAAAGAGTTGGAATGTGAAAAACTGGAACATGAGGTTGTCTCTTTGAGGAAGGAAGTGGAAGATTCTAATGATAAGCTACATAGGTTTGGGAAAGACACAAAAATCATTGGTGATATTAACAAAACACAGAGATCTTCAACTATAAATACTGGACTTGGTTTTGAAGAAGGTCAAAAAAAACAAAAGGAGGAGTCAAGATCAAAAGGAAAAGAGGCATCAAAGAAAATGATTAAAGAGGAACCTAAGACCTATGCTAATGTATTGAGAAGTGGAAGCATCAAGAAGGAAGAAAACAAAGCATCATCAAGGAATAAATTCCATCATAGAAACAAAATTGAGAGAACCATGTGGCAATATCCTCCAAGGCAATCAGACAAATTTCAATATTACTTCCATAGTTATTGTTTTTCATGTCACCAAATTGGTCATAAAGCTGTAAATTGTAGGGTATGTGCTAAGAATTATTTTGGCTTCACCAAGAGGAATTTCAATTCATTTGCACCTCTCATGGACTACAACATCATATTCTACAAATGTAATAATTTTGGGCATACAGGTGTAGAACAGTGTTTCCTAAACTTCTGAAGTAAAGCAAGAAGAAGAATAGTCAATCTGTTCAAAAGAATATGACCTCCAAATTTTGGAGAAATAAAATGGAACAAGAAAAGGAGCATAGTAATTTGGGAGTTTTACTCCCATCTCATAAATTAACATCTCAAGAAGAGTAGTTAGGTAGGGGGCATTATCAAATGTCTTATCTTAAAATCCAAAGGAGCCTTTGTTGGGAGTGAAACTGAAGGGGATTTATTATTGATAAAAATGGGTTACATATATAGGCAGAAGGCCTATATGATAAACTAACAAGTGTCAGTATAAACTGACAAGTGTCAAAATAGAGGCATAGTGCACTTTAACTCTAACATTCCCCCTTAAAGTGCACTATCCTAACTAAAGAAACTGAAGGGGATTTATTATTGATAAAAATGGGTTACATATATAGGCAGAAGGCCTATATGATAAACTAACAAGTGTCAGTATAAACTAACAAGTGTCAAAATAGAGGCATAGTGCACTTTAACTCTAACAGCCTTTACCGTTGATGTCAAAGGGGGAGAATTTAAGTAAGCAAAAGCAGTTTGGGATTTTAGTAAGGGCGAGTAGCTTGTCAGGGGGAGCAGATTGTGAATCCAGTTACAGTAAAGGAAAGCTTTTTTGTAGGGTTGCCATCAATGACAAAGGGGGAGATTGTTAGAAATATTGAGTTGTCATTGATGTCAAATGTAGAAATATCTTCAAGGATGAAATATTGATGTCAAAGGTAGAAATATCTTCAAGGATGAAATGTTGATGTCAAAGGTAGAAATATCTTCAAGGATGAAATGTTGAGTTGTCATTAATGTTCAAGGCAAATATCTTCAAAGGTTATTTTATATGCTTTAATATTTAAATGAAATATTTAAATATTAAAGAGGGAGGTTTATATTTAAATTAAAGGATTTAAATATAATTTAAATATATAAAAGTTTAAATAAAGTGGAAGGTTTATATTTTTTAAAAAAGGTTAAAAATTAAATCTGCATGGGCCGACCTCCTTGAGCACACCACACAAGAGAAAATTTGAAAATTCAAATATTCAAAATAATGGACCGACTTCCTTGGGTGTGAAAGACAAAAGCATATTAATAAGGCCATTAATTCACTTTGGCTAAGTGTATGCAATTGGATTATCCTTTGGGTGAGAGAGTGCAATGAGTAGAATATAGAGGAGGAGAGGAGCGCAAGTTCAACGAAAATGATTAGAGGTGAGACATATCTTTGGTTTTTTATTCACAAAATGGTAATATAAGAGAACATCAGATATTAGTGAAGGTCATTTGGGTCCACCTTAGTGAAGAAGAAGAACATCACACATACTCTAGAAACCCTCAGGTTTCTAATCTGAAAAGTCAAGACATTCGAAGGTTGTTGCTAGTCGTTGAAGAAGCTAGGGTAAAACGAGTTGTTGTTGTCTTGTTTGTGGGAGAAGAACGTGCATAAAAATTTGATTTAAAGAAGCAATTTCCCAATGAAGAGATCAAAAGATGTCCCTGTTTAAGGTGATCAAAAACATTAAATAGAGTGGAAAATAACCCTAAAATGCATAGAATTGGCTTGAAAGCTAGCCAAGTGAAGACATATTATCATGAGCATCGAGGACACATATCAATGCAAATATTTTCTCAAGCCTTTATTAGGTAATGAAGGCTCAATTCATCTGCGCACACGAGATACAAGCACAAGAACGTTTCAGTGCAAGATACATTTCATCAACGAGTGCAACTTGGATTCGTGGATCTCTAAAATGCTTGGGATTTGGTGAAAATTATTGATAGTGTGGACGAACCACTTGGCATAAAAAAAACATGAAAGGAGTGCACAGGTTGAGAATTTAACAGAGAAGCGTGAAAGGTGAAAGAAAATTAAGGTGCACCTAGGAAAACTTGCAGAAGCCAGTTCAAAGTTATGATTAGTGAAGAAGATAAAATACGTTGCTGCTGCTCTATCCTTTTTGTTGAAGCCAAGATTGGGAAATAGTGAGGATGGGCGAACGACTCCATGACAATGATAAAGCACTCACCTTTATTATGGAAAGCAACAGATGGTCAAGGGAGAAATAAAGCAAGCTGTGAGCAATTGGCTCAACGAACTAAAGGTGGTTATCTTCATCAAATAAAATATACAACTAAATGTTGGCAAAAAATGAATTGATCATATTGACACTCAAGAATAGTTATAAGGAATAATTGACATTGGAGAAAAAGAAAATAGTTTTTCAATGAAGGCAATGAGCAAATTAAGGTATGGGTATGTCTTCCATTATTAAAAGTTCATTGGGTAGACTATTTGTATTTGGGATGATGGTTATAAACTAGTGGACTTGTAAAGACAAAGGGAAGGTGATTGGTTTTGAGTAAAAGGTGCACGATTCTACATCTATTTTGAAGATTTTGTTATATATATATATTCCATCTATTGTATGGTAAATTGGAAGTTGATAAAAAGCAAAGATAGAGTATGAAGATTAGTGCATAACTTCACCCAAGCATCCAAGTGACAAAGAAGGACAATTCAACCATCTACAAGAAGTAATGTTTTTAAAGCAGGTTTTGGAGCAGATTTGAGCAAGATTTGTGAGCATATTTGAGCAGGTTTTGTAAGTAGGTTTTGGAGCAGATTTGAGCAAGTTTTGTGAGCAGGTTTTGGAGAAGATTTGAGAAGGTTTTGTAAGCATATTTTGGAGCAGATTTGAGCAAGTTTTATGTGCAAATTTTGGAGCAAATTTGAGAAGGTTTTCTAAGCAAGTTTTGGAGCATATTTAAGCAAGTTTTGTGAGCAAGTACTTGAGCAAGGGGATTGGTGTCTCTTGTGGATTGGTGTCCATGAAATTGTATAGGGGATTGGTGTCTCCTGTGGGTTGGTGCCCACAAAATTTATTGAAGAAATATATAAGCAATATTTTGCCATGGTTTTCTCCCAAGAGGGAGTTTCCACGTAAAATATTTGTCTCTTATGTGTGTGGTGATTTGTGCATTTTTTCATTATTGCATTGATATTATTTGAACTTATTGCTTTGGAAAGAAAAGAGAAAAGTTTTATCTTATACTGTTCAACCCCCCCTCTCAGTATAAGCTTGTGTTCTTAAAAAATTCCTTGAGATTTTAAAAACTACACAAAATGGATTCTTGGTTATATATGCTTAGATATTAGTCATGAATGATGTAAGTAAACCTTTATCAAAATCAATCATTCTTAAGCATGGGGGTAAGTTGTGGACCCAAACCATAGATTATGAAAATATATCTTTTAGATGTAGAATATGTCATGAGGTGGGGCATATTGAGAGATCATGCCCTAAGAAGAGTCCAACATAAACATATGTAGAAAACCATAAGAGAAACTTACAAATGGATATGGATGAGGATGGTTTTTAACTTTCAAAAATTAGGTCTAAATAGATAAAAGTAGATAAAAAATGGAGACTAATAAGGAAGAGTATTGGAAGAAACTCCAATTATTTTAAGGCTTTAGCCTATGAAGAAAAAGTAGATCAAAGCTTAAAGAACATGATACAACGGGATCCAAATATTAACAAGGAACTGTCTATTTAGTATTCAAGGATGACCATTCTCATTAAACCTAAGGAATGTGCCTCATACAATTTTGAAGACTCTCTTGACGTACCATGCACCATTCAAGAGAAGAAAAGTGGTAAGGAAAATTTAGTGTTAGTGTTAATAACGCTACTATTAATAAGGAAATACTAGAAAATGAGTAGGACAAGTCAAAAGCTTTTGTAGTAGAGCCACGAGAGGAAAAATCTAATGAAAAGGAAAGTTATGAAAAAATATTGAGGAATAAAATAATAAGACTTAATCCTGATATAGGCAAGGAAAAAAGAGAAAAACCCTCAAAGTATCAAGCGAATGGCAAAGAAGCAAGAGCAAACATAGAGAAAGGAGCACAATCTAAGTTGGTTGAACTTCTCCTTACTAAAAATAAAATAAAATTAGTAATTTATAGGTAGGGCCAATAGACCCTAATGAGACATGATTACCATATCATGGAATATAAGGGGTGTTAATGCCCCATCTAAACAGAGGAGTATCGGGGACCTTTGTTTAAGTAATAAGCCTGATATTATTTGTATCTACAAAACTAAAATGACAAAGAAAGAAGTTTCTAAAACTATTAAAGTAGAATGGACCATATGTGAATGAGATGTTATGGAAACTGAAGGAGTGATAGAGGGAATTCTAACATGTTGGAATCCTATTAGAACCTCCTGTTCAACCATTCATAAAACTAGGCATTGGATAACCTCATTAATCACATGATACTTTGTAGATATTTTTTTCATCCTTATCAATGTCTATGGACCTACAACTCAATTTGACAGATTAGAAGTATGGAGTGGGATTGGAACCGTTATGAGAATTTAAGACCAAGAAACCCAATTCATGATCATAGGATATTTTAATGCCCTACCCAAGCTAGATGAAAAATTGGGGGAATTAGGAATATAACCCAAAGTATGAGAGATTTCTTAGCTTTTATTTTAAAACAAAAATCTATGGGAGGTTGATTTTGAAGAGGACAATTATACATGACCAACAATAGGAGAGGCCATAACCTAATAACAAAAAAAATAGATAGATGCACTCTCAAATCATTGGCTAGATAAAGAAACTTGTGCTAAAATTAATACATTGACAAGTATTGGTTCAGATCACTAGTCAATAAGCATTAAAATGGTGGTACGTGAATTCAAAAAATATCATATTTTAAATATGAGCAAACGTGGGAAGACCATCCTTAATTTGTTGATATGATAGAGCAAATGAGGAATTATTTAGGAAATGATGGGTTGTATACAATCCCCAAAAAAATTAAATCAATGTCATATAGATTAAAAGAATGGAACACGAACACTTTTGGAACATTTTTGAGCAAAATGAAGAACTAAAAGAGAAACTTTCAAAATTCTAAAAAATTGAGCATAATAATCCAAGCTCAAAGGAAAGGGAGTTGCTTGGTGAATATCATAATATTTTAAGGAAGATAAATTTTAGAGATTAAAATCGGACATAGTTGGTTAAAAGGATTTGAAAATATAATTTTATCATAGGATGGTGATAGAACAAATATTAACATCCAAAATTACTAGAATTAAATTAAAAGGGGTTTACATTGAAGAATAGGGTGAAATTAGAAAGGAGGCAAGGTTTTTTTACTAAAATATTCTAGGATTAGAGGATTTTGAAGTTCTTAATGATGAACTACTACAAGAAGTACCTTTAGTTATAATAGATGAAGATAATAGGAAACTAATGGAGCCTATTACTCTAGAAGAAGTTTATTTAGCTCTTTTCTCTTTTGATAAGGATAAATAACAAGGTCTGGATGGGCTCTTTGCATTATTATATCAGAATAATTGGGATATAGTGAAGGATTATTTATTGGTGGAAGTGGAATAGTCTATTTTTTTTTTTGGTGGGGCAGTGGAATAGTCTAGGGTAAAATAATATACACTTTATAAAATAAATGCAACATAAAGGACACAATTTTTTTTGATTCATTTAAGCCCATAAGCCTATGTAATATGGCATATAGGATAATCTTTAAAGTGATGAAAAATATATTAAGACCATTGTTTTTTTTTTTTTTGAATTTACATGGTGGAATCGGTAGCCACCACGAATCCGGGCAGGCTGTCCAACTTTTTATGGCCACCACAATATTATGCGTTGTTTGCCCCGGAAGCCGCCACACAGATCTTCGCGCAGTCCGCCCCTATAACCACCATGCCACAATCATTTTAAACCTTTTACGTTGCTGAAAGCACCAGGAAAGGGACAAGCGTTCAGTCCGGTGAGGCCCGAGATTTGAACCTTGGACCTCCGCCCCCTTATGGGGTTTGGATGAACCAATTGGTCTACACCTCGGACCTCTATTAAGACCATTGTTAGACAATATTATTTTAGAATATCAAGGAGGATTTATGAAAGGGAGACAAGTTTTGGATGGGATCAAAGTAGATCATGAAGTTATGCATTCAACAACTTCTAGAAAAAAGAGAGCAATGATCTTAAAGTTTGTTATGAGTAAATCTTATGATAGGGTTAAATGACTTTTCTTTTTTCAATATTAGAAAAGTTCGGATTTGGGAAGAAATGGGTCAGATTGATTAAAACTTGTGTCTCTATAGTATCATATTCAATGTTGGTTAATGGGTTAGTATAAAATATTTTAAAGCCAAGAGAGGTCTTAGATAGGGAGAACGTCTATCACCATATCTATTCATTATTATGGAAGAGCTTTGAATAACTTATTAAAGGAATATGAAAAAGTGTTAGTGCAAAACGTTAATAGGAAAAAATCTGAACTTTACTTCTTAAACACTCGAGTTAGAATCAAAGCAGGGATATGGAAGTTACTTCAAATAAAGGAGGCAAATTTACCAAAAACTTATCTAGGGATGCCCTTATTTGAGGGTAGAATGAGAATATCATTGTGAAATCTAGTTATAAGTGAAGCATAGAATAAACCTTTGACTTGGAAAGGTAAATGGTTATCATTAGCAAGAAGAGTGAAGCTAATTAAATCAATCTTACATGTCATTCCAAAATGTTATGTCCTTGTATACTAGGCTAAAATCAATAGAAAGAAGTTTAATCTATATTATGCGGTCATTTTATGATCAAAATTACATGATAAAAGGAAATTTACTTTGGTGAAATGGAACAAGGTGTGTGATGAAAAAACTAGGGGAAATATTTGTTTAATAGTTCTTACAAATTTAAAATTAGCTATAAGGGGGAAACTAATTTGGAGATTGTTTAAAGAGAGTCAAGATAATTGGTAAGGATTATTCTAAGTATGTTGAGCCCAATGAACCAAAAATCAATAGATCTAGTGAATAAAGGTCTAATATGGGTGGTGGGAATTAGAGAAATTTTTCAATTTGGATGGATACTTAGTGTGACAAAAAACCCCTCAATCTAGACCTAATTTTGAAACCATGGATGAGATTTCTTCTAGATAAATATGGTGATAGGGTTTCAAACATTATGTACAAATATAAGGAAGGAAGATACAAATGGAAAGAATATTTTTTTACAAGTATGCAAGACATTGATGCTAGGAGGAAATTGGGTAGAAAGATAACAATAGTGATTATTACAAGGGTAGCCAAGGATAAGCTGATTTGGAAGTTGAATAGCTCGAGAGAATACACAACAAGAAGCAGATACAATATAAAGCACCAACAAAATATAAATATTGCAAGAATATGAAGAGATATTTGGGATAGCTCGAGCATTCCTAAAGTTAAAATATTTGTCTAATAGGTCATAGAATAATTTTATCCTGAGATAACATTATAAAAAAGGGTTTTCATGGCCTCTCACAATGTGTTTTATGTAAAAATGAGGAGAGTATAGACCATCTATTGAGATATTGCTCAATAGTCTAGAAATTATGGCAATGGATTCTTAATATGTTTAGTAAATGCATGACGATGAATGGTAGAATTAAAGAATGGTTAAAGCAATGGCAGAGCACTTTTAAAAGTGAGGCTTTACAAATTATGTGGGATATATCAAAATATATGATACTTTGGTGTCATGACCCTCCTAGATCGAGCTCTCGACATGGAAAACAATGTATTAATTAATGGTACTTTAATACTCGATTTTGTGCAATTAAGAAGCTATGCAATGTTAGTAGATATTGAAGAGCATGATACTGCTAACAAATTGCCAATGTGTAGGATCAAGTACACTCGTAAGTGGAAGAATTTGAGTCATCCATCGAAGGTGAGGGTACTTGAGGTTGTGGAAGTGATGATAATGCAACTTGGAGGTAACAAGGATGGATACCTTCATATAGGTATGCATTCATTTAGGGATAATTGTCAATATTTAGCCACCTTGAGCCCTAGACTGATGGCCTAGTATCTATCGTAAGTTCTAGAGGTTGAGATAGGCGACTAAATTGATGGGAATTTTTCCCTCTTTGTCTGTTGTACATGCTTGATTGTTTTTTACTTCAACACTATTGCGTCAATAATTTGGGAAGTATGAATGAATAGGTTGTCTTCATGACTCCTTGTGTGCTCTGGTAAGAATAATGATAAAGAGATTTCATTTAAATAAATGGTTGATTTATTTTAGAATGATAAATAGATTTCATTTTAAATAAATGGTTGATTTATTTTAGAATGATAAATATATTTCATTTTAAATAAATGGTTGATTTATTTTAGAATGATAAATAGATTTCATTTTAAATAAATAGTTGATTTATTTTAGAATGATAAAGAGATTTAATTTTAAATAAATAGTTGATTTATTTTAAATTGATAAAGAAACCTATTTTAAATAAAAAGAAACAATTGTTTCATATTAAGCAATAAAATAATTTCCATGATAAACTAATGGTTGCTTTATTCGTAACAATAAATGAAATTCATTTAACTTATAGAGAGCTTTTAATATCTTAATTATATGAAAATTTGCTTAATAAAATGGCAATCTACTATTAGTTTAAAAAATGATAGAATTACCCTTCAAAATCGGATCAAGCCAGCCATGCAAAGCTTTCGACTAACGTGAAGGGATGGCTTCATTTATGGTAGCATATTGGGAATGTGAAAGGAAAAATATCCCCCCTACCACCTGATAAATGCATATGGGGAGTAATGACAGAAAATGGACAAAAAGGTAAGAGGGGAGTTACACGTTGTGGAAGAGGAGAAAAGATGTGTGAAGGAAAAATGGCAGTGAGAACTGAGAGAGGGATGGACAACAAGCACCACATAACAAAAGGAGAGGCATCGTGTGAAGAGGAGGTGAAGGAGATGAACATTCGTTAGCGCAACCAAGGAAGATAACTAGTGCTTACATAATTAGGTTGTATTCGTGGAATCACTTTTATATAGATGTATTTGAGGTTTTCCTTTGTTGGTTTTTAGACTGTTACTAGACTGTGGGTTTTCACTGTGTATGTCATCCCTTTAACCAAAGTAGACCTACTCCTTTAAGGAGTTGTAGTGCCTAACTAGTAGAGTGGTTCTTGGATGGTCGTCGTTGTAGCTGTGTATGTGAAACCTTCATTAAGATGTGGTCGTGGTAAGCCCTCTATGATCAAACTCATGTGTTGTCTAGTAAAGTATTAAACCTTAGCTCTACGATTTGAATAATGCACTGAATAGTTTATCCTTTATAGATAGGACTTCATTGTTGAGTAAGTTTATTCGTGTTGCTCCCTGTCCACCTACCATGGTCGTTTACCTCTATTTTTAGACTGTGTTGGATAGGGTGTAGACAACGTCTAGAGCTAGGCATCCTCGAGGTGAGTCGTCAGTGTTGAGTTCCCAGGGATAACCCCTCCCTTAGATGTTTTGCATCCTATAATATCCACGTAGTGGACTTATGTCTAAGCAAAACCATGATGAACCAACAACCATGCCTTTGTTATCATTTAAAACAATTGTAACTTTGGTGCATTCCTCCAGAATTGTAACTTATTGTGCATATTATGTTGTCTCAACCCGCATCCTCATCATCTCTATGGCTAAGTTTACTCTATGGTGTCCCTTGGTTTTCATAATTAGTAGCGGGTTAATTATTGAATGAGAGGACATAGAGTATCTTAGTAGGAAACCTTTTATATATTTTCATTTATTAAAATGGTAGATTTTAGATTAATGGAAATAAAAGGCTTATTTTATTTAGTTTTATGAATTAAAATGGTAGATTTTAGATTAATGGAAATAAAGGCTTCTTTTATATAGTTTTATTAATTAAAATGGTAAATTTTAGATTAATGAAATGGAAGGTTCTTTATAGAGTTCATTATTTAAAATGGTGAATTTTAGATGATGAAAAGAGTAATCCTTATATGATTTCATTAGTTAAAAATTACGAGACTTTAATTTATGAAATGAAAAGAAAGGGATTATTTGTGAATTAAAGTAGTTGACTTTAATTTAATGAATAAATATGGAAAATGGTTTGTTTTGTAAATTAAGGGTATGGGACTTTAATTTATGAAATGAAAGGAAAAAGGGTTTATTTGTGAATTAAAGTAGTTGACTTTAATTTAATGAATAAATATGAAAAATGGTTTGTTTTGTAAATTAAGGGTATGGGACTTTAATTTATGAAATGAAAGGAAAAAGGGTTTATTTGTGAATTAAAGTAGTTGAATTTAATTTAATGAATAAATATGGAAAATGGTTTGTTTTGTAAATTAAGGGTATGAGACTTTAATTTATGAAATGAGAATGAAGGGATTTATTTATGGATTAAAGTAGTTGACTTTAATTTGATAAATAAATATGAACCTAGATTATTTGGCAATTAAGGGTATTGGACTTTAATTGTTGAATAAGCATTGAATTATTTATTACAAGTAAATATGATGGGGGACCGAGAAAGAACACACGCAGACTCTCCACGCAAAATCAAAAATCCTCTTTTATCAATTCAGACACTCATGCGAATTCAGAATTTTTTTCTTCTATTCATTCGAAAATACGTACACCAACAGATAAACAGCCCGCAGGCTTACAATCACCGGCGCTCGGCTCGGTTTTCTCCACTGCACTCTTCTACGTGCGTTCTTCCTCAATCCCCCCCTTTTCATTTACAAAGCTCGAGTTTTTATCGAGGCCTTGACCCTCCCCCCATTAATGACTCACCTGCACGAATAAATTAACAAGACCTGCCAAAATCGGCTTCCCCCGCTAAGTCATCAATTTTCCCCTCCTTAATTGGCCAACTCCCTGATCCGCCATGAAAGCACGCATTTAATTGGTCCTTCACCTGCAACCGTCACTTTGTCAGAATGTTTATCTACAACAGCTATCTCTTTTCTCGCATGCGCGGCCTGTCCACGTGTCCAATTTTAATTTGTCTTCAACCGGTCGCGATATCATGACATGTCACAATATCGCGACATGTCACAATATCGTGACCACTTCTCTTGCGAGTCCTTTGCCTTGGTTTTCATCATGAAATCATGATGAAAACTGCCTTTGTGCCTTAACTTTCATAAACGTCGCGACATCGCGACGTCGTGATATCACGACGAAAACCACCTCCGAACCCTTGCTTTGAAAACCGTTGCGATGTCGCGACATCGTGACGAAAACAGCCTCCTTGCCTTTGCTTCACAAATCATCGTGACATCACGACGTCGCGATATCGTGACAAAAATAGCCTCCTTGCCTTTGCTTCAAGAAAATGTTGCGATATCGCAACGTCGCGATATCGCGACAAAAACTCAAACTTGCCTGAATTTCCTTTAAATGCCGTGATTTCATGACAACACCTTTGCCTTGAGTCTTCTGCCTTTGAATTTTGCTTTTGCCTTCTGCCTTCCGCCTTCGAGCCCATGCCTTATGTTTTCTACCTTTGATCCTTGCTTTTGATTTTCTGTTGCGATATCGCGCATCACGATATTACGACCACTTTTGCCCTTGGCCTTCGTTCCGCGTTTCTATCGCGATATCGTGCATCGCGATATCACGACCATTTTTGGCTGCGAGCCTGTACTCTACTTTTGTGTCGCGATTTCGCGACCCCCCAACTTCTATATTTTTTCTTCTAAATACTTCGAAACAGAACCAAATTTTGGAAACACTTAGAAAAATTTGGTTGATGCAGGATTGCTCTGCTGCCGTCGGATGCTCCTGCATCAGACACCCGAGGTAAGTGGAGAAGTGACCTTCACTTCTGTGCTATTTGGTCCGCGTCTTCTGTAACACCTCCAAACACTCATCTGCCTTTGCAGCCTGCTCAATTCCCGTCTCCTGGCAAAAAAAAATTCTTGCCTTCTTCTTCTTCTTCTTGAGCCGACTCTTTAGCACTGGCTTTCCCGCAACTGGATGCCTCTGCATCAGATGTCCCTGGATGCTCCTGCATCAGACACCCAGGGTTAGTGGAGAAGTGATCTTCACTTCTGTAAGGTCTGGTTGCTGCCTCTTGCAACACCCCCAGACATTCCTCCGCCTCAACAGTCTGTTCCAACTCCCTCTCCTGGCTTGAACAACTTCTGTCTTCTACCGGACAGATTTTATTGCTGCATACTTCTTCTACAGCCCGCTTCAACTTCAACTTCTGATGCTCTCCCGTATCTTTCTTTCTTTTTCTTTCTTCACGCCTTCTGCGTCGCTCCTCTTGCTCTCGTAATTTTATGCTGAGCCATTCCTCCTACAGGGCTTGAAATTTTTGCTGCAATGCCAAGAACTCTTCCTCTGGCACCACATCGTTCTTGTTGTCCCAGCTTCTTCGGGGATGCATTTTCTCAGCTTTTCTCACAAAGCTTTACCGATCCTGGTGTAGCTGCCTCACTGTCGGGATCTGCTAACACACTTCGAGATCTTAACTCTCTCTCTCTCTCAGAACCCTACCACAGATCCTGGTGTAACTACCTCACGTCCGGCAATCTGTTACAAACTAAGGATCACTTGCTCTGATACCACTGACGGGGGACAAAAAAATCACACGTAGTCACTCACGCAAATTTCCAAATTCTTCTTGTATTAAATCTGGAAATCTTTACAAACACAGCCCGCAGGCTTATAATAACCAGTAGCTACGACTTGGTTTTCTCACTCCTATCCTCTACGTGCAATCTCCGATCCACCACCAGCACATTACAATAAACTAGGTTTTTATAGAGGCCTCGACCCTCTGAAAATAGCCTTCGAAAAATGGGTTCACCAACTCGATTAATAACCCCCTCTGAAACATTTTTCACATAAACCGGCACCAACCCGATTTATGGCGCCACTCCGCATGACCCCTGTCATCGCTGCTTCCTATCAGGATACACTACACGTCCATCCTCTTCGTTCCCCGCGCTTCTTGATCTTGTTCGCCTTTACTGCACCTTGTGCCACATGTCGTTCTTTGAATGGTCTCGAAAATACCGCCTATCGCATTTCCCGCCATCGCCTTCTCCTTCTTCGCCTTCTTCTCTCTTCGTCGCGATATCGCGACGTTTCATCCTCCCTACGCTCTCTACCCATTTTGGTCGCGATATCGTGACATGTCGCGATATCGCGACCTTTCAGCCTTCGTGCCTTCATTTTCAAAATATGTCATGATATCGTGACGTCGCAATATCGCGACCGTTTTGCCGCTCAGCCTTTTGCTCACAATTTCATTGTGACATCGTGACGTCGCAATATGATGACCGTCCTCTGCCTTGCACTGTTTTCTCTTTTGACGTCACGATTTCACAACATCGCAAAATCACGACGTGATTTCGCTACACAAACCTCCGCCTTCGCCTTTGCCTTTCTGACGTCATGATTTTGCGATGTCACAAAATCGTGACGTCATGATTTCGCTACAATTCTCTATTTTCACCTCTCCGCTACTCCGCTGTCGCGATTTCGCGACAGTCATGATTTCGTGACATGTCATGAAATTGCGACCTCTCCATTGCCCTCACTGCGCCACCGCTCTGTTGTCGCGATTTCGTGACATGTCACGAAATTGTGACATTTTTCCATTGTGCCACCTTTGCATTTTTCCGTCGCAATTTTGCAACATGTTGCGAAATCGTGACGTTCTTCTTCCTCTGCCTTAGAAAAAATTTTCTTGCCTTCTTCTTCTTCTTCCTGAGTCGACACTTCAGCACTGACTTTCTCGCAACTGGATGCCTTTGCATCAGATGTCCCTGGATGCTCCTGCATCAGAATCCCATGATTTAGATGTATTGTTGAATGAATCTCATAGGAAGATGAGAGAAGAAATAGAAAGAGTAGTTTATATGATATCAACTATGCATTAGATAGTTGAATTGCTTGGGTTATTTGTATAGTTGCAATTTGGAAATGAAATGAGTAAATGCATTTAGAAGCATGTCTATCATGAACTATGAGTGTCCTGATCCCCTACTATCCTAACTTGATCGATGGAAGAGCGAGAGAACCAAAGTCACAGATGGACCAATACACAATTTTGCTCTCTACTTTACATCTTGTTTATTTCTACAAATAGATTAGATTTGTGGGGAGATTTCCTTGATGAGATTGATGTAATTTATTGCTTAAAGGTATGGAGGTTTTAACATACATGTTCATGTAATAAATGAACAATATTATTGAGTAACCTTTGTATTCTATTTGATTGAATGTGAATGTATTTAAATCCTTCCTTATGTATGTTTATTCTTTAATTATTGTTGTATGTTTCTAGTTATCCTTTGCATGTTTGATGAATTATTATTTTTTAGATTTAGTATCTAGATATATCTTTTATTTCCTTGCTTGAATAAATTTTATAAAAATTCAGTAGTAATTTCTAGGGTGAACTTAGAGGATAACCTAGGGCTTGAGACCCCCTTAGAGAGATTGGTGACTAGGTTTATAGAATATCGTACTTGAGTTAAGATAGCTTGTTAGAGGACAATATTTATAGCTTAACTCATAGTACACGTAGCATACCTACACATAATGGTTTGCGTAGAATATGGAGATGCATGTACACCTTCTAATTATTGAAGGTGATAAGTCTAGCTCATCAAGAATGATGATATGGATGGACTTATATGCATAACATGAGATATGCCTACGTAGAAGGGACTTACATGAGGGGAATCTTGTGTGGTATAGTTCTTGAGAAACTTAGGGGTTGTTAAACATTAATTCGATCTAAGGTTGGTGAGGGGTTTATGAATCCCTCTCTTTAGTCAAAAAAATATTTCTCTTTCTATGTGTTTCTTATTTCTTGATTTTAGGATTGTTACATTTGGTATCAGAGCTCTAGGTACAAGGGTATAGAGCTTCTTATGTGTTAAAAGATATTTGGAAGTCTCCAATGAAGGCTTGCTTAAGTTTAAGCTAAAATTTGGGATGACCTAGAGTCTCTACTTATTAGAATCTAATGGAGTTGATTCCAAGAGTGAATGAATGTTATGATACCTTAGTATGGGCTTTGGTATTAATGATACATCATAATATTGGAATATTATCCTAGTTAGATTACTAATGTTTTGGCAAGGAGAACTTTGTAATGTGGTTTGAATTAGTGATTTAGTTTAAGATGAAGTTGTAACCTAATTATTTTCTTGGTTGAAACCAGGTCAAGATGCCACCTAAGGCCAAAATAGAGTCCTACACCTAGATAGACTCAAAAAAGTAATTTCGAAGAAGGGATATAGAATGAGGATCCAAAAACTTCCAATAAGGGAATGGAAGATCTCACTACCACAGTTGTCGCAATGCAAGATCAGTTAAGACAAATGTTAGAAACCATTGCAAATCAAAATTTGCAAGCTAGAGGTTCAGATGTTAACCAATTAGAAGGGCTTACTATGGAATAGATACAAGCTAGAGCCCTCCTATAAAAGGAAACGGTAAGAGATTTAAAGAATATCTGCATCTCCAAGTTTGATGGAGAGGGATATGGAGATGCAGTTAAGGCTTGGTTAAGGGAACTAGAAGTTTTCTTCATGGCAAAGGGATATTATTCAGCAACCCAAACTATTTGGGCTATTATCTACCTTGAAGGAGTTGCCCTAGATTGGTGGGACACTTATTATGAGAAAACTAAGATTGAACCAGTAAACATTCCATGGAAGGAATTTATAGTCATCTTCAAGAAGAGGTTCCTCAAAAAACATTTCTATGCCCTAAAATTCAAAGAGTTTGCTAGTTTAAGGTAAGAAACCAACTTAGTGAAGATATACTACAAGAAGTTGGTAAAATTATTGAAATATGTACCCGTCTATAATGAGAAAATGCGGATTCATAAGTTTACTCATGGGTTGCAATCTAGGATAAAGCACGATGTAGATATGCAGGAACCTAAGTCATTTCAAAATACATATGACCTAGCAAAGAAATTAGAGTCATACTTCCATTATAAATATGAAACCTTGTCTGAGTAAGATCGATAGGAACTAAAGAAGAGGAATAGCAATGGGATTGTAAAATAGGAGGTCAAACAAGATCAGAAGGCTAAAAACCCCCAAAATCCTGAGAAGAAATCTAATGGAAGCTAGAAGAATTTAAAGAACTTTTATAAGAAAGGCAACAACCCTAATAGTGTTAAGCCTCAACCATAAAAACCACAAGTTTCAGTTCCAGCCATTAAATGCGATAAGCAAAAATTATAAAAGTGATAAAGACCCAAGGATGGATGTTACCATTGTAAGGGATCACATTTTTCTAATCATTTCCCACATTGATCAGGGCCAAGCACATCCAGTATTAAAGGAAAAGAACATGCACACCAGATCTACACTACAACTAGTAGCCAAAAGCTTGAGGGATAAACCACACCATTGAGTATAAAATGTAATATTTTTGATAAGCAAGTAAATATATTAATAGATAGTGGAGTCATTGATAGCTTTATTTCTTGTAAGTTAGAAAAATATATTTTGCAAAAGCTAGGGTATTTGGCTTATGGATGGAAGGTTGAGTATGCTTTTGGATAGACCTACTCTATAAATCATTTTTTTTTTATGATGGAAATTCCTTTAGCTAGTGGAACCACATAAGGTTGCTTATATGTAGCTCCAATTCATACATTCGATGTGATCCTAGGGCTGGATTGGTTATAGGTACATAAAGCCATAATCAATTTATAGGATAGATGGATCGAATATTCTGATGAAAGCAAGGAAATACTACAAATTCATAACGAACAGGGGTCATTCAAATCCTAGATATTATCAGCTATGCAGTTGAAGAAAGCCCTCAGAAAAGGAGGGATAGTCTATTTAATAACTCTAAATTATGGAGAATACCAAAATAAATAGGTGTTGGAAATACATCCAGTTTTGTAGGATTTTAATGATGTATTTCCTAAGGATTTACCTGGGCTCCCTCCTGTGTGGGAATTTGATTTCACTATTGGTCTTATGTTAGGAGTGAAACTAACTCACAAATATCCATATAGTATGACACCTATCGAGATGCATGAATTAAAGGTACAATTGCAAGGGCTATTATAGAAAGGGTTGATAAAACTATGTCACCTTGGGCTACACCTGTTTTATTTGTGAAAAAGAAATACAACTCTTTGAGATTGTGTATTGATTATAGGATGTTAAATAAATCTACAATCAAGAACCAATATCTCCTACCTAGAATCAAAGATTTATTCAACCAACTGAGAGATGCCATGGTGTTTACTATGCCATGGTGTTTACTAAGATATATATGAAGTTATGGTATCACCAGTTAAGAGTACGTGAGGAGGATACTCACTAGATGACATTTAAGACTAGGTATGGACACTATGAGTTTACAGTCCTACCCTTTGTACTGACTAATACCCTAGTCATCTTCATGAATTTAATGAACAGTGTGTTCAAAAGGCACCTAGACCAGTTTTTTATTGTATTTATAGATGATATCCTAATATACTCTCAAAACAAGGAAGAGCATGATAAGCATCTCAAGATTGTGTTAGATTTACTACGAGAAAATCAACTCTACAAAAATTTAGCCAAGAGTGATTTTTATATTTTAGAGGTATGATATGTCGGGCATATCATATCAACGGAAGGAATTATTATGGATTCGAAGAAGATTGAAGCTATATCAAATTAGCCACCCCTACTAATATTACTTAAGTAAGAAGTTTCATGGGATTAACGGGCTATTATAGACGTTATATAAAGGATTTCTCAAAAAATGCTTCAATAGTAACTAACCTTTAGAAGAAAGGAGAGGAATTCAAATGGATGGAAAAGTGTGAAACTGCCTTTGATTTATTGAAACAGAATCTCACTACCACAATAATATTGAAGATTCTAGATCCTCAAGAAGATTTTTCAGTATGCACTGATGCATTGCTGGAAGAGTTAGGGGGATTACTCATGCAAGAAGAGTTAGTAGTGGCTTATACTTCAAGGAAACTTAAAAAGCATGAAGTCAATTATGCTACTCATGATTTAGAGCTAGCCACTGTGGTGCACACTCTAAAGGTATGGCATCACTATCTGGTGGGGAGACCTTTTGAGTTAAAATATGACCATCAAAGTCTAAGGTACATATTTACCTAGCCAATACTTAATGCGAGATAGAGAAGGTGGATCGAGTTTCTCGTTGAGTACGAATTTGAAATTGAGTACATAAAGGGAAAAGAGAATAATTTTGTTGATGCCTTGAGTAGAAGGAGACACACAACAACTATAACTAGGAGTCACATAAAACTCATGGACCAAGTGAGGTAGGAGCAATATCAGGATGAATACTACCAAGAAATTCAAGCTAGATTAGACAGAGACCCTAAGGGCAATAAGGAGTTTGGGGTCATAGATAATATTTTGTGCTACAAAGGTAGAATCATCATACCAAAATTAGGTGATTTAAGAAATCTAATAATGCAATAAGCCCAGATATCTCCTTATACAACTCACTATGGAGGGGAAAATATGAGGGAAAGCCCAAAAAAAACCTTCTTTTGGGTAGGAATGAAGAAGGATATTACTGATTTTGTTGCTTGGTGCCTCGAATTACATAAGGTTAAGGTGGAACATAAGCATCCCGTAGGACGGTTGTATCCACATAGTATACCTACGCAAAAATTGTAGGTTATATCTATTGATTTGATAGTATCTTTAACGAAGACCAAGTACCAACATGATGCAATCCTAGTAGTAGTCGACAAATTTACTAAGGCCGCATATTTTATACCTAGGAGCACAAAGTACGATGCTCAGGTGGTGGCTAATAAATTTTCTAAGGAAGTGTTCTGATTGCATGGATTTCTTTAGGTAATCATCTTATATAGGGATTCCAAGTTCACTTCTAAGTTTTGGAAAACCCTTCATCAAGCAATAGGTACAAAACTGAACATGAGTTCGGCATACCACCCTGAGATAGACGGTCAAACAGAGTGGGTAAACCAAGTACTAGAAGATATGCTCTACATGTATTGTATGGATTACAAATCTCATTGGGAAGACTACCTACCTTTGGTAGAGTTCACATACAACAATGGGTATAATTCATCTCTAGGAATGACATTTCTTGATGCCCTATATGGGTGAAAGTGTAGAACACCATTATCATGGGATAACCTAGAGGATAGAGTTGTGATTGGAAAAAAAATTATCAAAGAAATGGAGGACCAATTGAATGTAATCATGCAAAGACTCAAGGAAGTTGTTGATAGGTAGAAGAGTTATGCTGATTTAAAGAGAACTCCAATGGAGTATTCGATATGAGACACAGTGTTCCTAAGGGTTAAACCAATAAAAAGTGTGATTAATTCCACAAAATTGGATCCACATTTTGTAGGACCCTTTGATATCACTGAAAAGATTAGTCTGGTTGCGTACCGACTTGATTTGCCTCCTAATCTATCAAAAATCCATGATACTTTCCACATATATTTTCTTAGAATATATTACTGACTCTGAGCATGTATAAGATGTTTCTAATTTACAAATGGCAAATCCAGAGGCAATTGAAATGATGCCAGTAAAATTTCTTGAGTTCCACTCTAAGGCTATGCAGAATAAAAATATTGAGCAATGTAAGGTCCAGTGGGACCGTTTCTCGAAAAGAAATGCCACTTGGGAGAAAGTGGTAAATATGCAAATATATATATATATATATATATATATATATATATATATATATATATATATATATTTTATGATCTTTAAACTGTAATAAATTACTTTTGATTGTGTTGTGATTGTGTAAAATTGAGAAACATTGGGATAATATTTAGTCCTAGTGGGGGAAGATGTCATGACCCTCCTAGATGTGCAATTAAGAAACTATGTGATGTTAGTAGATATTGAAGAGCATGATATTGCTAACAAATTACCAATGTGTAGGATCAGGTACACTCATAAGTGGAAGAAGTTGAGTCATCCATCAAAGGCGAGGGTACTTGAGGTTGGGGAAGTGATGATAAGGCAACTTAGAGGTAACAAGGATGGATACCTTCATATAGGTATGCATTTTTTTAGGGATAATCATCAATAGTTAGCCACCTTGAGCCCGAGACTGATGGCCTAGTAGCTATGATAAGTTCTAGAGGCTAAGACAGGTGACTAAATTGATGTAAATATTTCCCTCTTTGTCTGTTGCACATGCTTGATTGTCTTTTACTTCAACACTATTGCCTCAATAATTTGGAAAGTATAAATGAATAGGTTGTCTTCATGAATCCTTGTGTACTCTAGTAAAATGAATGATAAAGAGATTTTATTTTAAATAAATGGTTGATTTATTTTAAAATGATAAATAAATTTCATTTTAAATAAATGGTTGATTTATTTTAGAATGATAAATAGATTTCATTTTAAATAAATGGTTGATTTATTTTAAAATGATAAATAGATTTCTTTTTAAATAAACAATTGATTATTTTAGAATGATAAAGAGATTTCATTTTAAATAAATAGTTGATTTATTTCAAATTGATAAAGAAACCTCTTTTAAATAAAAAGGAATAATTGTTTCATATTAAGCAATAAAATAATTTCCATGATAAACTAATGGTTGCTCCATTTGTAATGATAAATGAAATTCATTTAACTTATAGAGAAAGCTTTTACTGTCTTAATTATATAAAAAATTGCTTAATAAAATGGCAATATACTATTAGTTTAAAAAATGATAGAACTACCCTTCAAAATCAGATCTAGCTAGCCATGCAAAGCTTTCAAATGAAATGAAGGGATGGCTTCATTAACGTGAAGGTATGCCTTCATTAATGTGAATGGATGGCTTCATTGACATGGAGGGATGGCTTCATTTATGGTAGTGTCTTAGGAATGTGAAAGGAAAAATATCCCCCCTACCACCTGACGAATGCAAATGGGGAGTAATGACGAGTGTTGGATGAAAAGGTAAGAGGGGAGTTACGGGTTGTGGAATAGGAGAAGATATGTGATGGGGAAATGAGTAGTGAGTTTTGAGATAGGGAAGGACGACACACACCATGTAATAGAAGTAGAGGCACCACGTGAAGAGGAGGTGAAGGAGATGAACGTTCGCTAGCGCAACCAAGGAAGATAGCTAGTGCTTACATAACCAAGCTGGATTCGTGGAATCACTTTTATATAGATGTATTTGAGGTTTTCCTTTGTTGGTTTTTAGACTATTGTTGGACTATGGGTTTTCATTGTGTACGTTGTCCCTTTAACCAAAGTAGACCTACTCCTATAAGGAGTCTTAGTGTCGAACCAATAGAGTGGTTCTTGGATCATCGTTGTTGTAGCTATGTATGTGAAACCTTCATTAAGATGTAGTTGTGTTAAGCCCTTTGTGACAAAAATCTTGTGTTGTCCAGTAAAGGATTAAACCTTAGCTTTATGAGTTGAATAATGCATTGAATAGTTGGTCCTTTGTAGACAAGACTTCATTATTGAGTAAGTTGGCTTGTGTTGCTCCCTATCCCCCTGTCATGGTCGTTTACCTCTATTTTTAGACTATGTTAGGTAGGGTGTAGATAATGCCTAGAACTAGGTGTCCTTGAGGTGAGTCATTAGTGTTGATTTCCCAATAATAACCCCTCCCTTGGATATTTTGCAGCCTGTAAGATCCACACAGTGGGCTTATGGCTAAGCGAAACCATGACAAACCAATAGCCATGCCTTGGCTATCGTTTAAAAGAACTGTAACTTTTGTGCATTCCTACCTCACTGTAACTTTTGCATATTATGTTGTCTCAACCCGCACCCTCATTGCCTCTGTGGCTAAGTTTACTCTATGGTGTCCCTTACTTTCCAAAACCATGCAACGGGTTATTTGTTGAATGAGGGAACGTAGAGTATCTTAGTAGGAAACCTTTTATATAGTTTCATTAATTAAAATGATAGATTTTAGATTAATGGAAATAAAAGGCTTCTTTTATATAGTTTCATTAATTAAAATGGTAGATTTTAGATTAATGAAAATAAAAGGCTTCTTTTATATAGTTTCATTAATTAAAATGGTAGATTTTAGATTAATGGAAATAAAGGCTTCTTTTATATAGTTTCATTAATTAAAATGGTAGATTTTAGATTAATGGAAATAAAAGGCTTCTTTTATATAGTTTCATTAATTAAAATGGTAGATTTTAGATTAATGAAATGGAAGGTTCTTTATAGAGTTCATTATTTAAAATGGTGAATTTTAGATGATGAAAAGAGGAAACCTTATATGATTTCATTAGTTAAAAATTACGAGACTTTAATTTATGAAATGAAAAGAAATAGATTATTTGTGAATTAAAGTAGTTGACTTTGATTTAATGAAAAAATTCGGAAAAGGGTTTGTTTTGTAAATTAAGGGTATGGGACTTTAATTTTTGAAATGAAAGGAAAAAGGGTTTATTTGTGAATTAAAGTAGTTGACTTTAATTTAATGAATAAATATGGAAAATTGTTTGTTTTGTAAATTAAGGGTATGGGACTTTAATTTATGAAATTAAAGAGAAAGGATTTATTTGTGAATTAAAGTAGTTGACTTTAATTTAATGAATAAATATGATTTTTTTTTTTGTAAATTAAGGGTATGGGACTTTAATTTATGAAATGAGAATGAAGGGATTTATTTATGGATTAAAGTAGTTGACTTTAATTTGATAAATAAATATGAACCTAGATTAATTGGCAATTAAGGGTATGAGAATTTAAGGGTTGAATCATTTATTAAAATTAAATCCCATGATCTATATGTATTTTTGAATGACTCCCATAGGAATATGTGAGGAGAAATAGAAAGAGTAGTTTCTATGATATCAACAATGCATTAGATAGTTGAATTGCTTGGGTTGTTTGTATAGTTGCAATTTGGCAATGAAATGAGTAAATACATTTAGAAGCATGTCTATCTTGATCTATGAGTATCCTTATCCCCTACTATCCTCATTTGATCGATGGAAGAGCGGGAGAACCAAAGTCATAGATGGACCAATGCACAATTTTGCTCTCTACTTTACATCTTGTTTATTTATGAAAATAGATTAGATTTGTAGGGATATTTCTCTGATGAGATTGATGTAATGTATTGCTTAAAGGTATGGAGGTTTTACCATACATGCTTATGTAATAAATGAAAAATATGGTTGATGCACCTTTGTATTCTATTTTATTGAATGTGAATGTATTTAAATCCTTTCTTATGCATGTTTATTCTTTAATTATTGTTCTATGTTTCTAGTTATCCTTTGCATGTTTGATGAATTATGTTTTGTTAGATTTAGTATCTAGATCTATCTTTTATTTCCTTATTTGAATAAATTTTATAAAAAAATAGTAGAAAGTTCTAGGGTGAACCTAGAGGATAACCTAAGGGTTTGAGACCACCTTAGGGAGATTGGTAACTAGGTTTATACAAGATCGTACCTGATTTAATATAGCTTGTTAGAGGACAAGATTGATAGCTTAACTCGTAGTACATGTAGCATACATACGCATAATGGCTTGCATAGAATATGGAGATGTGTGTACACCTTCTAATTATTGAAGGTGATAAGTCTAGCTCATAAAGAATGATGAGATGGATGGACTTTTGTGCATAACATGAGATATACCTACACAAAAGGGACTTGCTTAAGGGGAATCTTTCTCTTTAGTCGATCTAAGGTTGGTGAGGGGTTTATGAATCCCTCTCCTTAGTCAAAAAAAAATCTTTCTCTTTTTGTGTGTTTCTTGTTTCTTGATTTTAGGGTCATTACATGTGGATTGGATGGCTGGAAAGGAATAGAAGAATATTTAAAATAATGTAAAAAAAATTAGAGGTAATGAAAAGAAATACTTGTTTAGCCATAGAGTCCAAACCAACCCTTTTAACTCACCCAATCCCTAACCTTGAAGAAGAGAGCCTTTATAGATGGATTCAAGTCATCAGAAAGAGTTATGATGTTTGGTATAGGAGAAATAAAAACAAGGTAAAGAATATATACTGGAGTTGGTCAAATTGAATTTTTATGGAGCATCTAAAGAAAATCTAGGACTAGGAGGAGGAGGAATAATTATAAAAAATAGGGAAAATATTTTGTCTCATTATGCTTTCAATAATGGATTTAAAATAAATAATAAAGCTAAAGCTTGGGTAACTTTGGAAGGGTTACAAATATGCAGATAAATAAAATGAAACGAAGTATGCAAGGAAGGTGATTTGCTAACAATAATAAATACAATTTTGAAGAAAGCAAAGGCTCCATGGAACATACAAGATATAATTGTGGAAATACAAGATCTTGCTACAAAGTTTGAAGAAATAAAGTTTACACATACGTTAAGGGGAGGAAACAAATGTACAGATAGGCTGGCCAATAGAGGGGTTTTAATTAAGGATTGTAAAGTTAAATTCTCTTTTCCATGGTTAGAGGAAGTAGTTAGTTTAGAAAAAGTTGACAAGAAAATATTAACCACCTGGATACAATAATTATTAATATTTACTTTAATGTTTTTTATTGGTAATATTTGTTGTAGTTTATAACATTAATGTTTTCTCATTATGCTTTAGGAAGGAAACCAACAATATAGATTTGGTAAAGCGGATTATGATAGTGCAAAGTTTTGGAAATATTACTCTACTAAGATGCAATGCATGGATAATAGAGGTATATTTTTGGTATTGTGAAGGTTGCTACAGGAAAATTTCAAGAAGGATGTTGAATTTTGGGATATTTGTATTCATACAGAAAATTGAAGAAGATATAGAAAATGAAAATTAAGAACTCAAAAATATTATGAAAAATAATGTAGGTATTTAGCTATAACAACTCAATTAAGATGAAAATTGAATCTATTTCTAAACTCTAAAACTCTAAAAAATAGAGTTGTGATTTGTCAAAGGTGAGAAACCTTACTACAATCCCTTATTCTCTAACAAAATATATTTTTCATATTTAAAATAATTAATAATAATAATGTAATTATACCATTGTTATATTTGTGAGAGGTAATAAAAAAGCATAAAATGCATCATAATAACACCAAATAAGATTATACATTAGATATCTACACATCAATATATAAATCAAATATTAAGATCGTGTCCTACCAATGATGGTCTTTACAAAGGAGGCGGTGGATTTTGATAATCCCATTATTGATTCAAAGGAGGTTACTACAAACCTTGTGGATGGACCTATTGGTTTTTATGGATAGGAATTTATGTGTTGTATTGTGTCTAACTAGATGGAGGTGATGTTGGTCCATGGGGGTTTCCCAAGGTCCCTTGTGTCACCACTTTTTCAATCGATAGTTGTAAATTTGAGAGAGACCCTAGTTTTAATTAGGAAATATTTGTTCTAAAGATCATATAATTGGAGATATAATTTTTTAAATTTTCCTAGAATAATATTGGATGTGGTAGACAAACTAGATCCAAACGAACTTTGAGTTGAAGTTGTACTAGTATGAGGTGTAATTTGTGTTAGAGTTGCTATTCCATAGTAACTATAGTATTACCTAATTTGGTTATATTTTGTTAGGGTAGATTAGTATATTGTTATTTATTACTATTATTTTGTTGGACTTCTCTTGTCGGCAAGCATATATTAGTTAGCATATATATTTTATCGCATATTGTTAGTCATATTATATTTTCTATTTTGTCATCATATGTTGTACTATTTATTTGCACTAAAATTAATGGCAATCTCAATTATTGTTGGCTCGCATTACATGGTATCAGAGCGGGATACCTCGCTCTAATTTTGGAGTAGTTTCACTTTGATTTAATCAGAGTAGATTCTGGTGAGGTTTTGTTTTGTAGATCTGGATTGTTTAGGTCTGAAAGTAGATCAGACTGCTTGAATCCCTATTGACTTTGCAGATGGACCCTAAAGCTCTCAAAATGATGGATCCCTAAACTAGTGGACCCTTGAACCGAACAACCTAGACACTATGATACAACAGATCTATATGGACGTGGACGCACAGAAGCTCTGAAAGATCCAGAAACATCCTGCTGACCTGGATGCATCTAGACCAGCTGACCTAACCTAAGGCAGACTGGACCAATGCTACAGTGTGGATGCAGACCTAGACCTAAAAAATTCTCACTAGCATGCGAACGATGATCGGGTAACACAGATAGTGATGTTGGACGTGTTTTGGTGAACAAGACCTGGATGCGTTGGACTACCTAACACACTGGTGATGTGGAAGTTTGCATGGCTGAACCTATCAACAATATGAGAGACAAAAGGATACAAAGAAATTTTTATCCACCGTTAGGTGGACATTAAGATGTTAGTTGGTATTCTCTAGGACAATTAGTTGATGTCCATTTGCAGGTGATTTCTTCAACTTGATCAGAAGATATGCATAGTGCGTAGGTACCGAACAAGTTTGCAGATCGCCATATACAACATCCTTGAAGAAAAAACTTTCAGGTTGTGCACTTCCTACTGATGATACTAATAGCTCATGGACGATGATTAATAGCGTAGACAGCGTGTAGGTGCCATCACAGCACACCAGATATCACGACGAAGTGATAAAGGTAGAGCTTGAGCAAGAGAGATTGAGGGTCAAACTCCAACGTGCACTAAGAGAACAATCCAAAACCATGCAACTGTGCATTTGCACCCAAGCAGATCATTTGCAGATATTAGCTTGCAAGAGAAGAATGATGTTGGTGGATTTAAATTCCAAAGGCATCCATTGATGATGCACGACAACAACCAACACTAAAACAAAATTTCCACCACGTTTTGAAATTCCAGTGGTACTGGAATTTTCCAACAGGATTATTTTTAACTTTCTAATGTTAAATTTGATTCACGGTGATCGTTTATTTTTCTAGTTGATAGGCGTGATTTGGAAATCGAGTAGCACAAAAAATTTGGTATTGTTTTTAAGTATCACAGTGAAAATTCCTAGCCCCTTGGACATCGCACCAACTTGACGTGCAAGAGCCATGAATACTAGAAGCCCATTACCAGACTGAATACACAAACACATTGGAGATACGAGCGTTCGTTTGATTCTAATACATCAACCACGTTTGATTTGCTCAACCAGAGTTTGGAGACAAGATAAGTCACATTATTATAGATAATGAATTGCAGGATCAAGTCATGTAGAAAAATATTTTGATCTTCTAACTATGGTTGATTTTTATCACCACAGCCTGATGCACGATGAGCTAGTTGCATTAAATCGATTGGAGATGGAGATGCAAACTCTAATAGTAGACCTTAATAGTCGTATGGTGGTAATTTAGTTCATCGTACATATTTTGTAGAACGTAGTCGATCTGACATGACATCACTTGCAAATGAATTGTAGACATCCCCGATCTAGTACTGTGGTGAACGTTAATATGCTCATTGAGGTGATTCAGAAGGAACTAGTGGAGGCAACGTTTCGCGCTACCAAAGCCAGCTATCATGAGTGGCGGATGAGTGTGCCCTGTTGGAAGCAGCACCATCCAAACAAGGAAGATTAGGCATGAGTCTCCTTCAATTAGGAGATCTTCTCCTTTGATTACCATAGGTTGTGGTAGCCGAAGTGGTTGGGAGTCAGGAGCTAGAGCGCTCCTTCCCACGGGGTCATCAGTTCAAGCCCCTACGGATGCAAACATCATATTTTTGCATAAATTCCACAAAGGCCCTCTATAAGGTAACATAGAATTGTGACATATAATTGCGAAATTCATGTTTGACTTGACGGTGAAAGGAAACAAAAGCAAGCATGTTGATTAGTTGGAAGCCAACAAGGCACCTTGGCCTAGTGGCAAGTGGGCTGCAAGCTTATGTTTTGGTGTGCATGGTGGATAGTGTTCAAATCCTATGGAAGCTTTTGGTGGATGTGTTGAAGTCACCAATAGTTAGGCGCATACATTTTGTAAGGCAAGGAAGGGATGTTGAAGCACGTGGTGCTTCTTCCTTCCCAACGAGCTTGTAGCTCATGTGGTAGTTTGCATTGTGGGCAAAGACGTTTGTGTGGGCTGCGTTGAGAGTTCAAAACTCTCCAAAGGAAAAGGTACATTTTTATGTTTTATTTTATTAATACCTAAGTTGGAGGTATAAGGTATTTAGTGGTTGAAGTCTTTGCATTGTGATAAAGGTTGGTAGTTGAGAAATACCATTAGGAGTTATAAGGAGAATTATATTTTTATTTTAAAGTATTAAAATTTGTTATTGTGAAATATTGGAAGGTTAAGACTTTGTGGGTTGTATGCTATTTTGAATAAAGGGTTTTGTGATTATTGTGAGGGTATTTCTTATTGTTTAAGTTGGAGTGATAATATGTAATTGTGATATTATTTTTGTGATATAAAAATTATCCTCTAACCCTTATGTGAGTTTGGAAAAGAGTTTTTATGAAGTGTGGCAGATTTTGTGGACAACTCCTTGGCAACAAAAATGTATGGGCAAAATTCTTCTCTATTGAGTTGGTTGATTGGTTTGGTTGAAAATTAATTTAGAGTGAAAATGAATTGATTAGGGTTTCCTTTTAGAAAGTGGTTGGTTTAATGATTCAAGGTTTTATGGATTGAGAATTATGGTTGAACCTTGTTTTATAAGCATTGTTGTTTAGACCATTGGTTGAGTGAAGTACATTGAGTTAATGCTTAATGGTTTTTTGAATTGAGAGTTTTGATTAAAACCTTGTTTTATTAGCATTGTTGTTGAAGCCAATGGGTTATGCAAAGAACTTGAACTTGAGTTAGAAAAGAACATGAGTATCATTGTTATGTGAGATTTATGTTGGGAATTGTTGGAAATATTTTGAGTTGGGTGATATATGCTTGGACTAGGGTTTGTGTGAAAAATTGTTCCTTGAGGTGATTGATTGAGTAGAGTTGATTGAGCCTATTCAAATGAATGTGTGAATTGGTTGTTTAAGTTCCATGAAACAAACTATTATATGAGATTGATTTGAGTTGAGATTGAGATTTGAGAATAGAACATATTGAGTCTCTAACAATTCTAACAATTCTCTTTATGCTTCTATGAGATTGATTTGAGTTGAGATTGAGATTTGAGAATAGAACATATTGAGTCTCTAACAATTCTCTTTATGCTTCTATGAGATTGATTTAAGTTGATATTGAGCTTTGAGTATAGAACATATTGAGTCTCTAAAAATTCTCTTTATGCTTCTATGAGATTGAGTTGAGAAAGTGATTGAGCATTGAGTATAGAACGTATTGAGTCTTTAACAATTCTCTTTATGATTCTATGAGATTGGACAAGTCCTGTGTGGACTTGTTAAGCTGATTGGAGGCAAGTCTTTGAGAAGGCTTGTGGAATATTTTTGTGTGAGATTTTTTGGAAGCTTGCAATGTAGATTTGAGCAAGTCCTAGAGAAGACTTATTGAGCAGATTTGGACAGGTTCTATGTGGACCTATTGAGCATATTTGGATAGGTTCTATGTGGACTTGTTGAGCAGATTTGAGTAGGTTCTAAGTGGACCTATTGAGAAGAGTTATGCAGAATCTGAGTGGAACTATTGAGCAGATTTGAATAGGTTTTGAGTGGACCTGTTGAGCAAATTTTAGCAAGTTATGAGTGGATTTGTTGAGCAAATTTGAGTAGGTTTTGAGTGGACCTATTGAACAGATTTGAGCAGGTTTTGAGTGGACCTATTGATTAGATTTCAGTAAGTTCTGAGTGGACCTGTTGAGCAAATTTGAGCAAGTTCTAAGTGGACCTGTTGAGAAGATTTGAGTAGGTTCTAAGTGGACTTGTTACAGAGATTTGAGCAAGTTCTTAGTGGATCTGTTGAGCAGATTTGAGCAGGTTCTGAGTGGACCTGTTGAGAATATTTGAGAAGGTTTTGAGTGGACTTATTGAGAAAATTTGAGCAGGTTTTGAGTGGACCTGTTGAGTATATTTGAGCAGGTTCTGAGTGGACATGTTGAGCAAATTTGAGCAAGTTCTAAGTGGACCTATTGAGCAGATTTGAGCAGGTTCTGAGTGGACTCGTTGAGCATATTTGAGAAGGTTTTAAGTGGACCTATTGAGTAGATTTGAGCAGGTTCTGAGTGGACCTATTGAGCATATTTGAGAAGGTTATGAGTGAACCTATTGATTAGAGCTTTGGAGGTGATAGAGCAAAGAGGATTGATTCTTTAGTGGATAGATATCCATTAGCCAAGACATTTAGGATAGGTATTCTGAGTGAGGACACGAGTCTTCAAGTGGGGAGAGATCCATAGTCAGTGTAGTGGATGTAGTGTCTTCTAGAGGATCACCAACTAGGGCAGAGGAGAAGGAGTTCTCCTATGGATAGATATCCACAAACCAAATTTATAGGATCAACATCTCCTTTGGATAGAGATCCATAATCATTGTAATTGGGAAGGATTCCCAAAATATTATTTGAAAAATATTTAGAAGAAATATTTTCTTTATGGAGGTAGCCCACATTGTGGGAACCATGTTAAATCTATGTCTCTATTGTGTATGGTGTTTTGTGAATTGTTTTGATTACTGCTATTGATACTGCTATCTATACACTACATGATATTGATTTGAAAAGAAAAGTAAAAAGTGGTCTTATACTGTTCACCCCCCTCTTAGTATAAGCTTGTGTTCTTCAATTGGTGTCAGAGTGGGTTCCTTCAGAAGAGTTTGACAACTTGAATAAAAAGTGGTCTAAGAACACAATGGATAAAAAGGATCAAAGGTACAGGTCCATAAATAATGCAGTACTAGTCTTTGATGGAAGTGAATTCCTATATTGGTGTGTGCTGATGAGATTTTACCTGATGGCACTTGAAAATGAAGTTTGGGATGCAGTGAAAATTGGATATGATTCAGCAGCCAATGCTCCTACAGATAAGGAAGGTAAGCTTCTAATGCATGCAAATTCAAGAGCTATGAATGCAATTATAAAAGGGTTGCGTAGATCAGAATCTATGAAGGTTATGGAGTGTACAACAACAAAATATATGTGGGAACTATTGCATACCATATATGAAGGAGATAAAAGTGTCAGGAAAGATAAGATCATAAATATCAAAGGACAATTTGAGAATCTAATAATGCCGGATGATGAAAAAATTCATGACTATCTCAACAAGGTTGATGAACTTATACATGAGATGAAAGGTCTTGGAATGAAGGTTGATGAATATGATGCTTGTGATAATATATTGATAACTCTTCCAAAAAGGTACAGTGAAAAGGTATCTGCTATAGAAACATCAATTGATAGTGATAGTCTAACAAGAAATGCTTTGATTGGCATGCTTACGACTTTTGAGATAAGAACAAAAGATCCTATCCCTCCAAAAGAGGTTGCATTCAAAGTAAACAAGAAGATAAAGGGTAAGAAGTCAGAATTAAGTAGTGAGTCATCTAGTGATGAAGAAGAAAATTATGGTAGAAGATATGAAGGTTACAGAAGACCTATAGATCTAATAACTGTTAAGTATTTTAATTGTGGAAAGTATGGACATTATGCAACAGAGTGCAAAGAGCCAAAGAGCAACAATGATGAAGAAAAATAGGATCACAAGTACAGGGAATCAAAAAGACACAGGTAGCAGAAGAAAAGCAAGGATGGAAAAAAAAAACAAGGAAAGAAGTTCTTCCAAAGGTAAAAGAGAAGCTACTATGCGGATAATGCAAGTAAGTACTCAAATGATAGTGATGCTAGTTTTTCATACAATGATAGAGATGAAGTCCTATTTATGGTTGAAGAGAAATATCTAGTTAAGAAAAGGACTCCAGTTATTCTCAAGTGTTTTAGATGTGGTAAATTTAGACATCTTGAAGATTATTGTACAAGGGATGGTTATATTTTCAGTGATGATGATTTTGAAGATGCACTTGATAGACCAGATGAAAATCTTCTTATGGCATTAGAAGTGAGTGATCCTATAGAACACAAGCCAACAGAAATAAATGATATGGACAAAGGCAAAAAAATAGAGGATTATTCAGCATAGAATGGTTATGATCTCAAGGGAGAACTTATCTATGCCCTTGACACAATAAATAAGGTAAGAAAGCAACACTATAAGCTTGAAAATTAGTTTTAACAATGTGATGAAGAAAGATTATTGCTCATAGAGGATTTAGAAAAGTCACAAGCTAAGGCAATCAAGTTCAAAGATAAGTTAGAAGCAAAGATTCTGGAATGTGAAAATTTAACACAAGAAGTGGCCCTACTAAAGGAAGATTTAGAGGATTCCAATAATACGCTATACAAGTATGTAAACAGTGCAAAGAGTGTGGATAAAATAGCCAAGATACAAAGAAGAGCAACAAAAAAGACAGGTCTTGGTTCTAAACAAGTTCAAAATAAAAGGGAAGAAAAGTCTACTTCAAGTCTTGAAGAAGAAGAAACTTCAGAAGAAGACAGTGTAATTAGGAGTGAGACATCAGAGGATGAGTTGGACAATAAAGAGTTCAACAAAGATAGGAACAATACACAGAGAAGAAACAGATGGAACAACAATCAAAATAGGAGACCAATGAGGTCAAGACAAGGAAGCTTTAATGGAATATGTTTTTCATATCATGAGTTTGGGCACATGGCTTCACAGTTCAGGACACATGAAATATAGGAATATGGGAAAGGACAATTTTTCCAAGGGTATTTCTACTCATGTAATGATTTTGGTCACAAGGCAATGAATTGCAGGGTTCATGACATAAAAGGATATGGATTCACTAGGAGAAATCTTAAGACAGTTGCACCTCTAAAGAATAATAACATTAAGTGTTATAAGTGCAACAATGATGGTCACACAACAATATGGTGTAGAGAAAATATTCCATAAACATATATGAACAGGAACAAGAATAGGAACAGGAACATGGATGAGAACAAGAACAGGAATAGGAACGGGAACATAGATGAGAACAGGAATAGTAACAGGAACATGGATTAGAACAAGAATAGGAATAGGAACAGAAGTTATGACAGGAACAAGGATGATGACTTGGAAAGAAACAGTTAGAGGATTCAAAAAACTCAGAAAAGAAGAGAAAAAGATAAAGGTAAAGAACAGTGCTTTCGGGGAGTAGAAATACTCCCACCCTAGAATTAACCACCTCATGTGGAGGTGGGGGAGGGACTAAGCTAAGAGGCTCATTCTTAGCCCCGATCCCCAAAGGTGACCCTTTGCCATTGATGTCAAAGGGGGAAATATTTGTGTATTGGGGAGAGATTTGATATGGAGAGAGAATTGATATCTAAGAGATCATTGAGCCATGGGGAGCAATGTCCCAGGGGGAGCAAAAAAAAAAAAAAAGGTCAGGTTTCAGTAAAAGGATATGGGTTTCCATCAATGACAAAGGGGGATATTGTTGGACTTTTTGAGTCCCTAAGTCAAAGTTATCATTGATGTCACCATTGATGCCACCATATGGAGTCATCATTAATACAAAATATTTCAGAAAAAAATAAAGGTGACAAAGATGGTCATTTTATATTCAGCAAGAAGGTAGAAGTTCGAGTGAAACAGTGCAAAAGACAGAAGTTGAAAAGGAGTTATAATATTTATTTTATAAATTATTTAAATTCAGGATGAATTTAAATTTTATAAATAAATATTAAAAGGTACTTTATCAAAGGTGAAATATTGTAATGGTTAGAAGTGCCATGATGAAAACCCAAATAAAATATTTGTAATTTTCATTACAATATTTTATATTGCAAAAGTGGGTTTATAAAGTCTAAAAATATCTTAATAAAATCCAAAGGTTGGGTTTAAAGGTTTAAGACCAAAGAATATTTTAAATAAATCCAAAGGTTGGATTTAAAGTTTTAATCAAGGTAAAGTTTATTTTCGCCGACATCATAGAATCCAAAGGGAAGCATCAACGTTTTTGATTTAGTGGAAATACATATAAATACCATACCCAAAGTTTATTTCTGAATCATTCTTGCTCGAATTGGAAAGAGAAAGCATACGAATTAAATGCAGAGCTCATGAGATAGAATTGTAAAATTCGTGTTTGACTTGATGGTGAAAGGAAACAAAAGCAAGCACGTTGATTAGTTGGAAGCCAACAAGGCACCTTGGCCTAGTGGCAAGTGGGATGCAAGCTTACGTTTTGGTGTGCATGGTGGATAGTGTTCGAATCCCATGGAAGCTTTTGGTGGACATGTTGAAGGCACCAATCGTTAGGCGCATACATTTTGCAAGGCAAGGAATGGGTGTTGAAGCACGCGGTACTTCTTCCTTCCCAATGAGCTTGTAGCTCATGTGGTGGTTTGCACCGTGGGCAAAGACGTTTGTGTGGGTTGCGTTGAGAGTTCAAAACTCTCCAAAGGCAAAGGTACATTTTTTATGTTTTATTTTATTAATGCCTAAGTTGGAGGTATAAGGTATTTGGTGGTTGAATTACTTGCATTGTGATAAATGTTGGTAGTTGAGAAATACCATTAGGAGTTATAAGGAGAATTCTATTTTTATTTTAAAGTCTTAAAATTTGCTATTGTGAAATATTGGAAGGTTAAGACTTTGTGGGTTGTATGTTATTTTGAATAAAGGGTTTTGTGATTATTGTGAGGATATTTCTTATTTTTTAAGTTGGAGTGATAAGGTGTAATTGTGATATTATTTTTGTGATATAAAAATTATCCTCTAACCCTTATGTGAGTTTGGAAAAGAGTTTTTGTGAAGTGTGGTAGATTTTGTGGACAACTCCTTGGCAACAAAAATTTATGGGAAAAATTATTCTCTATTGAGTTGGTTTATTGGTTTCGTTGAAAATTAAGTTTAGAGTGAAAATGAATTTATTAGGGTTTCCTTTTAGAAAGTGTTTGGTTTAATGCTTCAAGGTTTTCTGGATTGAGAGTTGTGATTGAACCTTGTTTTATAAGCATTGTTTTTTAGACCATTGGTTGAGTGAAGTACATTGAGTTAATGCTTAAAGGTTTTTTGAATTGAGAGTTGTGATTAAAACCTTGTTTTATTAGCATTGTTGTTAAAGCCAATGGGTTATGCAAAGAACTTGAACTTGAGTTAGAAAAGAACATGAGTATCATTGTTATGTGAGATTTTTGTTGGGTATTGTTGGAAATATTTTGAGTTGGGTGATATATGCTTGGAATAGCGTTTGTATGAAAAGATTATTCCTTGAGGTGATTGGTTGAGTAGAGTTGATTGAGCCTAGTCAAGTGAATGTGTGAAGTGGTTGTTCAAGTTCCATGAAATAAACTATTCTATGAGATTGATTTGAGTTGAGATTGAGATTTGAGAATAGAACATATTGAGTCTCTAACAATTCTCTTTATGCTTATATGAGATTGAGATTTGAGAATAGAACATATTGAGTCTCTAACAATTCTCTTTATGCTTCTATGAGATTGATTTGAGTTGATATTGATATTTGAGTATAGAACATATTGAGTCTCTAACAATTCTATTTATGTTTCTATGAGATTGAGTTGAGAAAGTGATTGAGCATTGAGTATAGAACATATTGAGTATTTAACAATTCTCTTTATGATTCTATGAGACTGGACAAGTTCTATGTGGATTTGTTAAGCTGATTTGAGGTAAGTCTTTGAGAAGGCTTATGGACTATTTTTGTGTGAGATTTTGTGGAAGCTTGCAATGCAGATTTGAGCAAGTCCTAGAGAGGACTTATTGAGAATATTTGGACAGGTTCTATGTGGACCTGTTAAGCAGAGTTGAACAGGTTCTATGTGGACCTGTTGAGAAAATTTGAGCAGGTTCTGAGTGGACCTGTTGAGCAGAGTTGTGCAGGTTCTAAGTGGACCTATTGAGTAGATTTGAGAAGGTTATGAGTGGACCTGTTGAGCATATTTGATCAGGTTTTGAGTGGACCTGTTGAGCATATTTGAGCAGGTTCTTAGTGGACCTGTTGAGTAGATTTGAGCAGGTTCTGAGTGGACCTATTGAGTAGATTTGAGCAGGTTCTGAATGGATATGTTGAGCAGATTTATGTAGGTTCTAAGTGGACCTATTGAGCAGGTTTTAGAAGGTTCTAAGTGGACCTATTGAGCATATTTAAGCAGGTTCTAAGTGGACCTATTGAGTATATTTGAGCAGGTTCTGAGTGGACCTATTGATTATATTTTAGAATGTTCTAAGTGAACCTATTGAGTAGAGCTTTGGAGGTGATAGAGCAGAGAGGACAGAGTCTCTAGTGGATAGAGATCCATTATACAGGACATTGAGGATAGGTCTTCTGATTGAGGACAAGAGTCTTCAAGTGGAGAGAGTTCCATATTCAGTGTAGTGGAGGCAGTGTCTTCTAGAGGATCACCGACCAAAGCAGAGGAGAAGGAGTTCTCCTGTGGATAGAGATCCATAAACCAGATTTAGGGGATCAACATATCCTTTGGATAGAGGTCCATAAACATTGTAATTGGGAAGGATTCCCAAAATATTATTTGAGAAATATTTAAAAGAAATATTTTCTCTATGGAGGTAGCCCACATTGGGTGAACCACGTTAAATCTTTGTCTCTATTGTGTATGGTGTTTTGTGCATTGATTTGATTACTACTATTGATACTGCTATCTATACACTGCATAATATTGATTTGAAAATAAAAGTAAAAATTGGTCTTATATTGTTCACCCCCACTCTCAGTATAAGCTTATGTTCTTCATGTACAAATCACTCTTCTTAAAATTGTTGGTAAAAAAATTAAAATGGCCAACAAGGTTCATATAGATTGTGGATGGACATATCACACACAATGGACCAAGATGAAAGCAATGTTGTATGGCTTCTACTAAAAAGGTAAAAACTATGGTAGACCCAAAGGCAAATCCAATGACAGATCGAGTGGTAGTCCCAGAGGCAATGACCCAGAGACAGACCTAAAGATAGACCCACAGATAAAGTTCTAGAGGTAGATCTACAGGAAGATCCAGAGCTAATGATCCAAAGGAAGATTCACAGGAAGATCTAGATATAGATCTAGAGGTACTCATCTAGTGGTAACCTTAGAGCTAGAGCCAAAGCCAGAGCCATGAGCTAGAGCCAGAGCTCGAGATAACATCTTTCATTTTTTTTCTTCTTCATTGTATTGGGACAATTATATTATTACCCAAATAGTGTAATAAGGGTGGATGTTAGAGTTACTATTCCATAGCAACTATAGTATTACCTCATTTGATTATATGTTGTTAGGGTATATTAGTATATTTTTATTTATTACTATTATTTTGTCAGCCTTCTCTTGTTGGTAAGCATATGTTAGTTAGCAAATATATTATCACATATTGTTAGAGATATTATATTTTCTATGTTGTTGTCATATGTTGTTCTATTTATTTGCACTCAAATTAATAACAATCTCAATTATTGTTGGCTCACATTACAATTTGAGCACTATATGTTGGAGGTTGGTCTGCATTAATTAGATTATGATAATTCACAAAGTATGAATTATTCATGAGGTTATTTATATCAAAGGACTTTTCATAAAGAGGTTTTTTATAGGTCAAGGTACAACAAATATTTTCCTAATTTTGGTTTGTGAGAGTAGATGAATAACTCATTTGATAGCCAACAAAATCAATTTCTCGGGATGTAGGGATTTGAACAGTAAGATTGGTCTTGGGATTTTTGCCTTTTAGAGAGTGATATTAGACATGGGGATCTCCTTAATATTCCATATTGGTGTATCCATGCCACAATTTGTTCCTTTATTTTTCCTTTCATGTTATTTTAATGGTAAATAATTAGCTCTATTGATCGATGTTCTTTTCTTATTTTTTGTATCTTTGAGTGTGTATTCAAAAGCTTGCATTTTCATACCTATATGGATAGAATTTCAACTTAAAGATGTGAAAAACTATCAAATTTAGTCTATGGAATGATTTATCAATAAAGTGGATCAAATTGCTAACAAACTTGGGCAATTCGCTAGCAATAATTGAACTTTGAACTTTTTTAAAAACAAGAAGCCAATAAAATCGCTCCCCTAAGAGGAGTTAGGAATAACTTGTCTTTCCTAGTGAATCACGTTATAGAATTTGAGAAAATCACTCTTCAAATTCAACATGCAAAAAAATCTATTGTTTTAGAGTAAATCACTTGTTGAATGGAGCAAATCATTATTCGATTTGATCTTTGGCAGAATATTCTCAAAAGCTGACCCAAATGCTTTTTGCCTATGGAAGATGGAAATTTTACCCAAATATATAGTTTCATATAATTTTGATGCTATCTAAGTTTATTTGCAAATATATTTAAGATCCTAAAGTTTGTATTGGAATTGCCATTCACAAAGCACCTACAAAACATATCACAAATAATGAAAATATGTGAAATTTAAGATCAATTTAAGACAATACTTGATAAATCAAGTCCCTAGGCTTGATGATTTTCTTAGGATTCAACTTTTACCAATTTGACATATTCAAATTGAATCGCTTCCTAAAATAGATGTAGGTGAATAACTCAATTGGACCAAATTACTATGTATATGCGGACTTGGAAAAATTCCTTCAATTTGGGGTCAGTTGCTTCATATGAGATGAATGCAAACTTTGTGTTAAAATAAAGAAATCTATCCAAATTTAAGAAGAAGGATCCCATCAGGAAATCCAAAAATAACTATGTTGAAATACCCATGTTGGGTATTTTGGTGAGTGATATGGGATGACATTTTGTCCCACCGATCATGTTAAAAAGAACTATGTTGAATTGGGGAATGATCTAAACTTCTAGATTAGTTAATGATGCACCTTGATTCCATCCTTTCAAAATTTCATTGGATGGAAGGGCTTGTTGGTCCCTCCAACCTATATATTAAGGCTGGCTCCCTACTATCCTTGCTAATTCCAAATCTAACATACTCTAATTGCATGAAATTAAAATACAAAAATTAAATGCATAAAAGTAAATTTTAAAGTTTAAGGGTGTGAGGTATTGAAATTAAAAATTTCATAACTCTAACAATAAAAAGTACAATTAGTCAACACATGAAAAAACAAATAACAATAATGTTTCCCATTCAACAAGTATGAAATTGTGAAGCAAATGCCAAGATGGGAAAGTGGCTATACCTCAATCACTACACATTCTAAAATTTATGAGGGCAGTGCCATTAATGGAAAGCAAACTACTTTCCTTTTTATTACTAATTTCATGAGATAAAAATCACAATGTGGGTTTCATAGAGTGTAGCTATATATTCTTATGGCCAAAAGATATTTACAATGAAGCCCATGGATCTTATTTATAGTAATATTTTACCTTGATTTACTTAGAGTGAGAAATTACTGTTATTTTCATATTTGATTCTCAATGGCAGGGAAATCATGCTTTATGAGGAGCGACACAACTAGGCCATAGGCAAGAGTGTGGGGTTTAGATCAATCAAGGGCCTCAAGGAGTTTTTAACAAGGCCGACTCCTTTTTATAATGTGATTTTCAAGTCACACTTGTGCTCAACAAAAGGAAAAAAAGGATGCAAGAGATTAAAAGTAAAACAACTCAACAAAAGAAAAGAGTTTGATGCACCAAAAGATCCACTAAGGTCTTCTTGCAAAAATAGACCTAAAATCTATGTGCCAATAGTTAACACTTTGTCTCCTCAACACAGTGAAGCATAAATGATTTTTACCAGTTATATGCAAGCATAAGCATGTGGGTCTCACTAGAGAGCCAAACACTTGACCAATCCAAAAATAGATGCAAGCCTCTCACACACACATACACTTGATGAACCCAAAAATTAGGCAAAATATCACAAATAAATACATACAATCAAAAACAAGTCTATGAGAGGCCATAGATGGCTATACCAAAATATAGACATAGGCTCTCATGTATATATGCAAGCAAGATTTTACATAGATTATGCAAGAAGTAAGAGTTAAATATTTCCCATAAGCTGCTCACGAGCTAACTATTTTTATAAAAATAAATGAAGGGAAAGCCTACAAATGTATATAATTGCAAACTTGTCAATTCCTTTTACATTCTAAAATACAACTATTTATAGCTTACAATAAGGAAAATTTCCCCCAAAAATTATCTACAAATAGATTTGACAATCCCACCTACCTTTGCTAGGGATTCTAGCCCTTGAATGAAGTACCTTTTGATAATGATTGTTTATTTAATATTTTCCTCTCCATACTTAGTCTTGGATGTGTATCTAGGATATTTACTCAGATTGTGGTGTGGTAGGTGGATTTTCTTCTAATTTGAGGAAGCATTAACTCAACCTATCTACCTCTATTACTTTTGATTTGACTCTAGAATGCACGTATGCTTGAATTTTTGGTATCTCTCTTGAATCTTGAGTTATCTTTTTTTTTTTATAAGTAAGCTTTTATATCAAATGGGTTTTTCAGGTTGACCCAAAACCTTGTACAAAATCAGCATGGAGCTGAGCACAGAGAAAAGAAACTGACTAAGGATCCTTAATCCTTTGTGACAACAGTCCTGAAACGTCAGGCAACAAAAACATCGAGAAATTTTTTGCTTCTCCCATCAAACATGCATGGGAAAAACGAAATTAGGTCCATGAACAAAAAGACACCGTCACCAGGCCTACAAAAATGCCCGCCACAAAAAGGAAAGGGTATAAAACTTGCTTAATCCTCCTCATCTTTGTACTCAAACTGGTCGTCATCCTTGTCATTTTTTGGGTCCTCGACCTCTGTGTTGACTTGAGCAGGGGCATTGCTCTAGTAGCCTTCGTTGAAGAAAACCTTGGATAGGGCATCGAGGACCTCCTGCATCTGCTGGGCCATGGATGCCAGGGTGGTCAGAACAAAATGTTTGAGGACCAAAATGTTGATTTCAGGACCCTCAACCTCAGGGTCTAAGACAACGGTTGTGGAAATTCCCTGCCCAATCTTTTTCCTTAGTCTTGTAGAGGATTGTTTGGATCCCTCTGCTTCCTCAATATTTAGTTTTCTCCTCGCTCCTCTGCCAGTGATTGACACCTCCAGCTCACGCTTCTTAGCAGAGGACCCGTAGTGGGGCTTGGGTAGCTTGGGCCTGGAGCTGGGGGTCTCAGCAGGGGGAAAAGCAGGGGGTTCAGGTTGGGGAGAGGTGGCGAGGGCAAATTTGTAAATTACCTTGAATAGGCTCTAGTGCATAGGCATTGTTGTGCCCTTCTTGCTACGACAAGAATTGATAGTGTAGTTCATGGAATTTAGGAGAAATTACGGGATGCTAATGGGGTTGATGTCATGGAAGAAGTTGATGAAGGCGTAGTGGAAGCTTAGAATAACCTTGTCGGGGTCCTCTGTTGTAATGAATTCCATGACATTTTTCATTATAGAGTTCCATGGGGCAGGGAGGTCCATCCTTGTCAAGTCATTCTTTGCCTCCTTAGAGATCTTGAGATTATCCTTAAACTCGTGCAATTCGACTTCCTAGTTATGTTTTTGCCTGTGGATGGAGCGTCCCCTCGCCATTTGCCCAGTTAGGGTTGCTAGAAGGTTAATATCAATAGAAATCTCAAGCCCATGGATAACCACTCTGCCCTCATCCTAGGATTCCATAAACTTGACAGTAATGTTGTCGTCTGGACCAGCAAACATGTCGAAGAATTGCGTGAACTTCCTCTCAGTAAGGATGGCTTGCGTAGTCGGCTCCATGACCACCATACTTGGCTCAATGCACGTCATTGTGATCTCACCTCTGGTATTGAATCTTGAGTTATCTTGTAGACTAATAAGGAGTTTTTTTATCAATGCTTTATCATAGATTATAATTTTTTTGACATCATGACTTTTTATGAAAGAAATACTCTTTAGCATTCCTTTGTTCATCTGTCAATACTTTTATTGAATAAAGTCTCACATAAGTCTTGATTGGTGGGCTTTTCCTTAGCCTCTTCTCCTCCAAGTCTAAAAAAAACTCCATCATTAATTATCAGGGTTTTGCCTTGGTCACAAGTGGGTAGTGGGGAACCACTACAATTTTGGTAGCTCATAGGGGCCTTCTAACTTGCTTAAAGGAGAACTCAAAAATACCTTTATTCTTGGGCTGGGAGTCAAAGTCTTGTCTATTTTCAAAACACACATAGGAAAGAAAAGAGAAGTATAAAAATTACTATATCAATAGTGCACTTTCTATACTGCTTAAGTTTTGATAATGTGTTTTTCCTATCAACCTCATATCCAGGGTTTAACACATTCAAGGGTAGCTCTTCAGATGAATTGCATTCACTGGTATCAAAAAAACATCTCCTTCTATGATTTCTAGCTCAAATGTAGTGTCCTCTTTATAGTTGGAAATAATATATGGTCCTTCCCATAATGTGTCAAACTTAGTATGGTTTCTAGGCTTACTTTTATGTTCATCCCATTTGAGGACCATGTTACCCACCTCAAAGGTTTATGGGGTAGCCTTTTTACAAAACCATATTTGGCTATTATCTAGTGTATATATAGCTGCTCTCTAGCCTCTTTTATTTATTCATCAAGTTTCAACAAGTCTCCCATTCTTATTGTCATCAAATCATTTTCCTATAATTCATGCTAGTGTAATAATTGGAGCATAGAAAGCTCTATGGAAATAGGTAATATAGCTTCCTTTTCATAGACCAAATTGTGAGGAGAACATCCTAGTGCCCTTTTTGGTGTAATACGATTAACCGAAAGAGCCCTTTTGATATAAAGATACCACTAATATTGATTTCTTGACCCTATCCTTTTTAGGATTATTAATAATTTTTTGTTTGTTGATTCGACCAAACCATTACCCTCGAGATAATAATTAGAAGAGTATTTTAGATATATACCATGTTGGAATGTAAATTGAATGATTTTTAAACATGTGAATACCTTGGCATTATCTGTTATTATTGTATTTGGAACACCAAATCTAGTTATAATATCTTCTAGAAATTATATGATTACTTTCCCTGTGGCTTCCTTTAAAGGGACTACTTCAACCCATCTAGTAAAGTAGTCGATAGATATTAAAATCCATTTGTGTCCCTCGTTGGATGGTGGATTAATAATTCCAATAAAATCTAGTCCCCATTGTGCAAAAGGTTCCTCTACCATTATGGGTTTCAAAGGCATGGAGGCATTTCTTTTTCTCCCCATGTAGAACTTACATATTTCATAGTTTCTAACCCATTTATGAGCATCTAAAAACATGTTGGGCCAATAATATCTTGTTCTCATGATTTTATTTGTAGTTTTTTAGTCTAAGAAATATCCATCAACCAATCCTTGATGAAATTCCTGTAGTAAGTTTTGGGCTTCTCCTTTTCTAACTCATTTGACTAATACCCCATCAAAGTTCCTTTAAAACAAAAATTCTAATATCATATAATCAGGGTTATGCATAAGAGGTTGGCCCAAAAATCTATTTATAAAATCAAGGCAAATTGTCTCATAATCCTGATGAATTATGTCGAAGGATACATGGCGAATTGCATTCATTTTTCTCCAAAAAATTTCAAATCGTGGTAAATGTTTCTATATTGGGGAATATGAATATCATTTTTAGAAATTCTAGGAATGTATGACCGACATGAAAGGCTTTAATCCTTTATGCTTTATGACGATCAGTTTGAGATGATTGTCTATAGACATGGTTGTCAGGAAATGCTAAACGATTGTAGACATGTCGGTTGGGAAAAATTATCATGAGAAGATATGTCGATGTGTTGCAATAATGATGATCATTTACAAAAATTTTGATTAGTTGAATCCATGATGATCGGTTGCATCCATTATGATCAGTTGTATCCATGATGATTGGTTGCAAGCATGATGATCGATTTCATCTATGATGATCGGTTGCAAGCATGATGATCGACAGTAGGCATGATGATTGGCATCAGGCATGATGATCAGCAGTAGACATGATGATCAGTAGTAGGTATGATGATTGATAGTAGGTATGATGATCAGCTACAGGTATGATGATGGGTTGCAAAAATACGATGGGTTGTAGGCATGACACTTATTTGAAATTGATTGGCTTATGTTGATCAACACATCTCTACAACCGATCGGATTATGTCGATCGACACATATCTGCAACTGATCGGCTTATACCGACCAACACATCTCCATAATCAATCAGCTTTTTACCGACTGACACTTCTCTACAATCAATTGGATGATGTCAATAGACACATCTCTGTAACTGATCAACTTATGTCGATAGATACTTCTCTGCAACCGATCGTATATGCTGATTGAAACTCCTCTACAATCGATTGACTTATGCTGATCGTCTTAAGCTGATAGACACTTCTCTACAACCAATAGTCATATTCCGATTGACACTCCTATGAAACCAATTGACTTATGTCGACAGACACTTCTTCGCAACCTTATCAAGTTTTTTGTTGTTTTAGAGCTATTTTCGAGTTAGATTATTTTAGATGTATGTTTTTGGTACCCCCTACAGTATATATACGGGTAGTATTTTAGGCGATTTGGGCAAGAAAAATAAAATTATTTATAATTTGAAGGCGATTTGGGCGGGAAAAATAAAATCATTTATAATTTGAGGCCATGATGGATTATCAACGACGGGTGAATTTACCCCAAAAAAACTTCCACCCCATAAATTTTGTGCGAATGGTCCCCAGTGAAAGGATCCAAAATTAGTCAATTTAAAAATTTGAAAATCCTAAATAGATTCAATTTATGATATTTCACACTTATGCATAACCCTGCATATAATGAACATTTTCTAGGCAAAAAACTATTCTCTGAGCTTTGTCTAGGTTTGAGGGGTATTTTCTTATTTGTATATATTCAATTCTTTGTTCTACCCAATTTGGTTCCTCCTCTTCCTTATTCATTAGGCACTCTTGTGGATTTATCCCCCTATTTTCTTCTCTCGAATCATTCCTCTTAATTACTACATCTTTAGCCATATACTACCAAAGTGCTCTCCCTCTAACTAGTTTGGTGGCTTTGATCTCTATATTGTATTCCAAAACTTTGGTAATCCACCGAGCCCTTTTTTTACTTATCTCTTTACCCATTATATAATATCTAATACTATAATGTATGACAAAAGTAATGACTTTGTGATTGGATATCATGTGTCTAAAATGCTTCAATCCCCTCCTTAAGGCATACACTTATTTCTCTACAAAATCATATTTTTCTTCATATCATTTTAGGGTTTGGATAAAAAATTCCACTGGGCACTCCTATTGGTCCTCATCCTTTTGCATCAATAGTGTTGCTATACTAAGCTCCCCTCCATATGTGTAATTAATAAAATATTCATCAAATTTTGGATTTATGAGCATTAGAGCATCTATAATAGCTTTTTGTTATCTTTTGGAAAGCTTATTTTCCTTCTTTCATCCATATAAAGGGTCTGTCATTTTTTAGCATAAGTGTCATAGGCCTGACTATCATTGCAAAATCAGATAAACATTTTAAAAAAATTGATCTATCCAAAAAAATATTGCAATTCATAACTTTTGACAAACTTTTGGTAATGAAAGGTTCATAACTACTTCAATTCTATTAGGGTCTATAGCAATACCATATTTAGATACCACATGTCCCAAAAAAAATTCTTTTGGCACACAAAAAACATATTTCTTTGGGTTTAAGCATACCCCAAATTCTTGGCATAATTGGAAAAAAATTTCAAGGTGCTCCAAATGGTCTTCCTTCCTTTTCGAGAATACTATGAGGTCACCCAAATAGATTAATATTATTTTGTTTATATGTACATGAAAGGAAATATACATAGCCCTCTAGAATATTTCCCCAATGTTAGATAGCCCAAAAGGAATTCGTCGGTATGCATATGTACCCCATTTTATGGTGAATATCATCTTATGTTGATCTGCATCTCTCACCCAAACTTGATTAAATCCAAAAAAACCATCTAGTAGTGAAAATCCCTCAGACCTTACTACCATTTGAATGATTTGCTCCATGAAGGCAGAGGATAATGATATTTTAAAGAATCTTTGTTTAGATTCCTAAAGTCTACGCATAGCTTGATTTCATCATTCTTATTTCATATAGGTACCAACTTAGAAATCCAATTGGTATGCGTAATTGGGTATATGATTTTTGATTCTATCATCTTGTCCAATTTCATTCACATAAGGGGTTCAATTTGTGGATTGACTAGCCTTTGTTTTTGTTTTATTACTTTTGCTCCTGGATCCAATTCTATTGTGTGTTGGATGACACTTTTGTCATATTATTTGGGGTCTTCGTATGTCTAGGCCATTGCATCTTTGTACCTTTTGCATTATTTGATAATTTATTCATTTTATTCCTATGTAGTAACTTTTCCTACCTTTAAATTCTTCCCAAGCAATACTTTTATTTCCTAGTAATCTTCTCTTTTTGTCGTAAACCCACTCCTTCCCTTGAACCTACCATTTGTACTGAAAAGGGATTCTAGGGTAATAAATCCCTTTGGAATTTTATTTGAACTTAGTTGAATGATTTTATCTTCATATATCTCCTCTATTACAATGGTAGTATCTTTATCATACTCATTTTCCTGTTGTAGGAACCAAACAATTTGTTCCTCATTCTCCAATACCTGCCAATTTTCTCTATTATCAGGTATTGTTGGCCTTACTATTTTATTTATAAGTTGATGGTTTTTCCATAGATCATTGGCTAGGTTGAATTGTAAACCAACAATTGCCATTATATTTGTGTCTGCATTTCGTTCTCTTGGAATTACTTTTTTTTTTAATGACATCAAAATATTCCACCACATTCCAAATTCTTTTTTTGTAAGATTTCATCAACCTATTTATGGCTAACCATTTGGGTTATGACTTGTATAAAAATTAGTTTAGCATCACCAAATATCTAAAGCATCTTGATTCCTATTTTTCTACCATTTGGAACCCTAGAGTTATGGCTTCATATTCTGCTCTATTCTTGGAACAAACAAACTACAACCTATATGCTTAAAAATATTTTATCCCTTTCAAGGAAATAAGACATATTCTTGCCCTTGCTTCTATCCTTCTTCTAGAACCATCAAAATATAACTTCCAAATTCCCATTAGATTTTATTTTCCTTTAGAAATTCTCATAATAAGAGTTTTTTCCTCTTAGATTAAATATATTCCCATACCTATTTTACTGTAACAAGATTTATGTTTCTGGATATCAACCTATTGTTCTATATATCTTCCTTTTGTATTTTAATGTGAGTATATAAAAATTTCTTTCATCTTTGTCTATCGTATCTCTTGATACAAACCTTGCTTCTCTAAATTCAATATATCCCAAAGTGACATGACTATGATGTTTCTTTTCTAGTATTCCTTATGTTAAAATATTTAGGCCAATTGTTTCTTTTGGAAGCCTCTTGAATTTTAAATTTTCCTCTTTTTCTATTGTTGATGGTTGGTAGTATCTTGTTATTTCCTCATTCATGGTTGTATGCATTTGTGTGGAGATTTTGTTTTGCAACTATATATTATCTTTTTATTCTCTTACCATACATCTTTCTTGACTTGGGACCTTTGCTAATTTCCTACTGAAAAACCCTACTATTTCCTCTTGTGATATTAGGATTTGCTCAAGGATTATCGATTGATGAGGTTCTTTTGATAATTCTAGGTTATTGATATAATATTCATTGATATTACTTGACTCCTTTTGGTGATTTCCTTGGGATTTTAATTTGACTTTTATCACCTTGTTGGGAACTCTAGGAACTATGCCCAAGGTAATAAGGGGCATGTCAGTGGTTGTGGATATATGGTTTATTGATCCTAGGAATAAGGCAAGAGAGGGTGTAGTAGCCTTGGAGGTAATTTACCTATTTGTATTAAATCATTTTTGGCTGTGACAATCATTTTGTATATTTTTGGTATAGAATCTCCTCATCTAGCTTTTATCAACATAGATAATTTAGAATTCAATGCTCTAAGATATTAAAATATTACCAAAATTGGTGGTGGATGAAGCTTTTTAGGTATCCTATGTCATGCTTTATGAAATCCTAAGTTAAAATATTCTATTAATTCCATAAGGGATATTTTTAATGTTGATAATTATTCTAGGAGTAGTATTCCATCTACTTTTTCTTTGAATCTCTTCATAAAATTGTTGTTGAGATGATCCCAATGGGTGATCGATCTAGATAGGAGCATCATGTACCATTCTTAGGATTTTTCTTTGAAGGATGTCACCAACAAATTTAGATCCATGTTTTTCTTTGATATGTTGTGGATCGTGCACATGCTTGTCATATGGTTGAGGTGCTCAATGGGGATGGTGAGATCTTTCTCAATAAAATAAGTGATAGACTTCAAAGCATATTGAGGTATTTTCTCCCATACATTGTTTGTTTTTGGTGGCACCAATAAACCTCTATCATTCTAGGCGAGGAATATTTTGGGGGTAGTGGTGGAGGTGGAGCAGCCATATTATGGACTGCAACTTTCCTTCTTCATGGAATGATTGTAGGTAGTGGTAACAACTCTTATCATGATTTACAAACACAAAAACCCAGTCATAGGCTTTTTGTTTGGTTATATATAGGTTCTTCCTTTAGAATGGAATCACCAGGTGAATGTAGCTTCTTGCTTCTAAAAAAGTAGGTATACTTAGGTCTTCATACTAACCTCAATATGATGTTTATAGCAGTGGATTCTTCTAGTGTTTGTTATGGAGTGGAATCACCAGGTGAATAAAGAGGTACTTCAACAAGTAGGAACAAAGACCCTCACCAATTCTTAGCCCTACTCTTTTTTTCAATTATGGTATCAATGATGTGTCATTGGAGTCCCATTAGACATACCATTAATTTTTTATCATATTTGATTATCCTTGGGGGGATAATCATGCCTCATGTGGAGCAACATAATGGGGTTGTAGTAGAGAGCACGAAGTTTGATTCAATCGGAGGCCTCTAGGATTTTTTAACAAGGTCTACTTGTTAGGATGTGATTTTCAAGGCACACTTGTGCTCCACAAAGAAAATAAGGATGCAAGAGACTCAAAGTAAAAATTAACTCAACAAAAGAAAAATGGATAGTGCACAAAAATATATGCTAAGATATTCCTACAAAAATAGGCATGAATGCTATGTGCTAGCAGTGAACACTTTCTCTCCTTGATACAATGAAGCACATATGAGGTCTACCAATTATATGTAAGCATGAGCAGGTAGGTCTTGTTAGAGAGCCAAACACATGACTAGTTCAAAAATAGACGCAGACTCCTCCCACACACATACACTTAATAGAACCTAATAACTTGTGTGCCCATTATCAAGATAGTAATATATCAAAGTATAAGGGAATATTGACAACTATTACCTCTTATACTACCACTAGCTCTAAGTGTTTTGAAATGGTCATTATCATATCCTTAAGAACTCCACAACATTTAACCTTGTTTCATCCATCTAGATCAGATGCCCTAGTCATCTTAATGTAGGTGATCACATCTATTCATAGACTACCTTTGGCATTGTTGTCATGGCTACTCCTAAATAAAATGAAACTCCTTGATATATATATATATATATATATATAATTTTTAGGATCATAGACAATGGTGGTAGCTTTAGGTTTTTAGGATAAGAAAAATGTAATATGTTTGTTGCATTGAACTAGATATCCAATGGATATTATGCTATTAGATTTTGTTATTTAGCTACACTAGTTTGGATAGGTTCTAGTTTCTTATTCTTGGCATAACTCCTTTCTTGCTCTTTCAAATCCTTATAAATTAGATCTCGTTGATTAGTAAGAGATAGTGTCTCTAATATGTTTACCTTGGAAAGTCTCTTCTTCATTTCTTTAGTAATGTTAAATCTGAATTCAAATAAGCTACCCTCACTATGTGTAGTAAATTGTTTATATTGTCTAGACGCCATTATGCATCCTTCACTAGTGAGATAAGGGTATTTAATACATCACTCTATCTCATTTTAAAATTAGTCCCTCTCCTTGTCATGCCTTTTTGTGTGCTTATTCAATCCTTCTATATTCTTCTTTCAATTTCAGGCTATTTTCCTTAAACATTTGTTTGTTCATAGTAACTTGTGCATCTGTTTGGGTTGTAACCACATTATTATTATTTTTTTATTTGTGAAAAACATCCCAAAAGGGATGCCACTTTCGGGTAAGGTTGTAACCACATTATTATTCTCTATATTTTACTTCTATTTTTCTCGTTGTGTAGCTACCAATTCATTGTCTTTAAAACACAATTGCAATCTCCCTTTCTTAAGCATAGTAGTTTATTTGTTTACCTTTGTCAAATTTTGAGCTAAAATTTGCTTGTTGAGTGATTTATTTTTGCTTCTATTCACAACACCTTGTTTATTGATGCATATAAAATTATATTCAAATATATCATGTTTATTTATTTTAGTAGTGCTAAAGTATGAAAATATTACATTGCTAGGATTTAGAAAAGTAGGAACTATATGTTTTGGTTGAGGCTATTAGTAAGCAGGTTGATTTGGTGCCATCTATCCCAAGGTAGTAGCTTATTGAGCCTGATATTTTTGGTCAAATTAGTTTTTCTTATAATATTTTATGGCTATTGCACAATATTTAGTATTGTACCCTACACTATATGGAAAACACCATAGTGTAGTTATTTCTAAATTGGCATTCACCATATTCTTTTAAACTTGACTAGAATCATGATTGATACCTTATCAAGGAAATTGATCCTTAGTGAGTAAGGGAATATTTTGAGGTTGCTAATTCTAAGGTTGTTGTCATTGTCTTCTTTTAGTTGTATTTTATTCTTCATGGTTCTTAGTACTTACAACACTTGTCTCATCTCAAGTTTGATACATGAATTATCATTAGATTTTTGTGGAGTGGAAAGGACCAACAATTATGGTTGAAAGTAAATAGTCGATGAATAATTCTAGCCAAGGTGTGTAACAATGTATGAAGAGGACATCAAATTGGTAGCTAATTGAGTGTTTGGAATGAGAGATATTAAAGGTATATCTTTAGGAACTTGTGTGCTTTAGGTAACATATGAAACATTGCCCATAGGTGGGGTAGGCAATAATTTTCCTACCCAAATCAAAAAATCTTCTACAGAAGATGCTTCTTTAAAATTTACAGCTAGAGAGTTGTGGTTGGCATTACAAACCATCAAACTCAAGTCACTTTTCAAACCTTTGATATAATATGGAGATGTTTGTTCTTCATTTGGACTAGTATTTCATAGAATTAAATTTAAGATCCTTAAAAATATAGTGTTGTAATCATGAATATTTTCCTAAGCATGTCTTTTCATTACATTCAATTAAAATAAAATAGAATAACAATTATTCATACTATCAAATCCATATACAAATGGTTCCATGATTATTTCCAAACTATTAATAGAATTATTATATAAATAATATATTAGTAAGCATACCATAATGTCCTCCTAAATGTGGTGAATTGACTTGAGTGTAGACAACTCACTAAGGTGATCTAATGCCATCTTACTCTTGTTTCCATCAAAGGTAGGTAATGATTTCATAGCGACAAGTGGGATACAAGAATAGGCTCCTTGGTTTAATAGCCCTTGATATTTTAAATAAAGAATTTGGTCATGAAGTCTAGGGTGTTGGGGCATTGGATTATTTTGTGGAGGAGGATATTAACCATATTATTGTTGAGGTAACTGTTAAGAATATATGACATAACCTTGAGGTGGTTATGGAGGTATTTGATAATACTGGTATGGAACATAGTAAGGCAGAGGATAAGGAGTATTTGGCATCTAAAAAGGAGGGGGCAGTAGATTTTGATAATCCATTGTTGATTCAAATGAGGTTGCATGTTTAGGAATGGAGGATGATACTATAAGCCTTGTGGAGGAACCTATTGTAGTTTTTTTATAATAACCATATTAATCATGTTTTTATCACACTCAACCACTTACTTAATCTGAACTAAGTTTATACTTGTTCATTTGTCAAGCATACAACTTTCTATATAATAACCTAATATATAATCTCTTGATTTGGACCTCATTTGCTATATGACTCAAAGAAATGGTTTATTAGAGACACTTGCAAGGGTTTTATTAACAATATCCATTTCATTCTCAAGTATCCTTATCAATTTCAAATATTATAAATAATTATGCTAAAAATTATATATATATATATATATATATATATATATATAATTAGTTTAATAGTCACTTACATCAAGTAAAAAATTATAATATAAACTTAAAGTTTTTGTTGTTAAAAAATAAATTTAAGACAATATCCTTTTCTTAAATAAAAATATTAAAATAAATATAAAATTTAAGTTTCTAAACAATTCATTCAATGTCAAAATATGCTTCACAATTATGAATCGACACAGCCATGACAAATGTTTTAAAAAAAGAACAGTCTTTTATGAGCCATTTATTTGCATAGAGTTGTTTGATTCAAATGATTCTTGTGCCATTTTATGCAGATTTTGAAAATATTTAAAATTATGGTCATTTAAAAGAATCCAAGTAGTATTGAGGGATATATGATCATGTGAAGACAGTTGTTCGAAACTAGGGCATACTTTATGAAAAACATCTCATCTTTTAGGAGCCATATATTTGCAAAGGGTTGTCTAATTTAGATGATTCTTAGATTATTTTATACAAAATTTGAAGATATTTAAAATGATTGGCCATATTAAGGAATCTAAGAAATAATGATGGAGATATGACCCTATGAATTCAACCATCCGGAACAAGGGCAATGTCAATTTTTCAAGCCATAAAAAACAAAAGTGCAGATATATGTTGATCAAGATTTGGATAATGGGAGGAGAAATGGAGAGATATGGCATTAGTGAGGCAAGAAATTCTATTTTGGTATAGAATTTTTTAGCTAAGTTTTCTTTCCCCTTCTTATCTTAGAAATTTTGCATGCAAATTATTATAGATTTTTTATCAAATATTATAATCACTAAATGATATTGTGGTAAATTTTAGTATATTTTGAGTTATAGTTTCCTTCCATGGATTTATTTATAGCTAAATATTTATATTCATCTATATAAATAGAGGTTATTTATGGCCACATAGAGAGGCGATCCTCATTTCTCAAAGGTATAATAATATTTGGTATATTTAATGGGTCTTGGCTAGGGTCTTTGGACTTGAGAAAATTTATTGATAGGAGTTGGAAGTCTCCAGAAGTGAGTCTATCCTTCCTTCCTAGCCATTTAAAATCCATGGAGGAAAGATATAGAATTCTAAAAGGATATTCTTTTTTTATGGAAAGAGAGGGACTCTTCATTACTCGTTGGTACGAAGGCTTTGCACCTAAAAATGTAAATCTATCCCTAGAACTAGTTTGGGTTAGGATGTTTGGGTTACCCATTGAGTTTTAGTAAATGGATACCTTCAAGGCAATAGGAAACACTCTATAATAATTCCTTGATATTTTAGAAACTACAAAATATGTATTATTTGCTATATATGCTCAAATATTGGTCATGGTTTATATAAGTAAACCTTTACTAGAATCAATCATTCTTAAGTATGGGGGTAAGTTGTGGATCCAAACCATAGATTATGAAAACATATATTTTATATGTATAAAATGTAATTAGGTGGTGCATATTGAGAGATAATGCCCTAAGAAGAGTCTAGTAGAAACATATGTAGAAAACCGCAATAGAAACTTACAAATAGACATGGATGAGGACAGTTTTCAAATTCTAAAAATAGGTTTAGATAAATGAAAATAAATAAATAGTGGATACCAATAAGAAAGGATGTTGCAATAAATACCAATTCTTTTGAGGCTTTAGCATATGAAGAAAAATAATATCATAGCTTAGTGGACATAGTACAATAGGTTCATAATATTCATAAGGAACCGTCTATTCAATATGATCTTGATTTAGGCAAGAACATTCCCAATGGACCTAAGGAACTTGTCTCATTAGATTTTTAAGACTCTCTTGAAGTGCCATGCAACATTCAAGAGGATAAAAATGGTATAAAATGTAGTGTTAAATGTTAATACCTCTACTATTAATAAGGAAATTTCAGAAAATGAGCAGGACAAGTCAAAAGCTTCTATAGTAGAGCTAGGAGAGGATAAATATAATGAAAAATAAAGTTGTTAAAGAACATTGAGAAATAGAATAATAAGACCTACTTCTGACACATGCAAGGAAAAATAGGAAAACCCTTAAATTATCAAGTGATATCCAAGGAAGCAAGAGCAAACATAGAGAAAGGAACACAAGCTAAGTTGGTTCTCTTTACCAAAAAACAAAAATGATAGTGGTAATTCATAGGTGGGGACAGTATCCCCTAATACGACATGATTACCATATCATGGAATATAAGGGATCCCCATTACCCCTCAAATTAGAGGTGTATCAAGGACCTTTGTTTAAGTAACAATCTTGTTATTATTTGTATCTAGGAAACTAAAATAACAAAGGAAATTTTTTTCAAATTTATGAAAGCAGTTGGGCAAGATGTGAATGGGATGTTATGGATTCTGAAGGAGTGGTAGAATTAATTCTAACATGCTAGAATCCTATTATAACCTCTTATATAATCATTCATAAAACCAGGCATTGGATAGTCTCTTTAGTCGCATGCTACTTTGTAGATATTTATTTCATCCTTATTAGTGTCTATGGACCTACATATTAGTTAGGTAAATTAGAAGTATGGAATGTGAATGAAACCTTTATGGTAAGTAAATACCAAAAAACAATTTTCATGATCACAGGATATTTTAATGCCATAACCAAGTTGGATGAAAAAATTGGGGGAATTAGGAAATTAATCCAAAGCATGAGAGATTTCTCAGGTTTTATTCAGAACAATAATCTATGGGAAGTTGAGTTTGAAGAATACAACTATACATGGACCAACAATAAGAGAATCCAAAATATAATAGCATAAAAATTAGATAGGTGCATTCTCTTATATCATTGGCTAGATGAAGGGACTTGTGCTAAAAGTAATACCTTGATAAGGATTGGTTCGGATCACTAGCCAATAAGATTTAAAATGGTGGTAAGTGAATTAAAAAATATCAAATTTTATTTATGAGTAGATATGGGAAGACTATCCTCAATATGTTGATATGATAGCACAAATATGGAATTCTTCAGGAAATTGTGGGTTGTATGCACTTCTAAAACAAATTAAATAAATGACATCTAGATTAAAAGAATGGAACAAGAGCACTTTTGGAAATAATTTTGAGAAGAAAGAAGAACTAAAAGATAAACTTTCAAATTCTAAAAATGTGATCATAATAATCCAAGATCGAAGGAAAGGAAGTTGCTTAGTAAATATCATAATATTTTGAGTAAGGATGAAAATTTTTGGAGATTAAAATTGAGACAAACTTGATTAAAAGAAGATAAAAATAGAAAGTTCTTTCATAGGATGGAAATATTACAAATATCAACATCTAAAATTAGTAGAATTAAATCTATAGAAAGGGTTTATATTGAAGAACAAAGTGAAATCAGAAAGGAGGCAAGGATTTTTTACCATAATATTCTAGGATCAAAGAAGTTTGAAGTTCTTAATGATAAACTTCTTCAAGAAGTGCCTTCAATTATAACAATTGAAGACAATGGAAAATTGATGGAGCCTATTACTCTAGAAGTTCATTATATCTTTTCACTTTTGATAAGGATAAAGCACAAGTATAGATGGGCTCTCTACAAAATTCTATCAACATAATTTGGATATAGTGAAGGATTCTTTATTGGTATTGGTGGAATATTCTAGGGAAAAATTATTCATACTTTATAAAATAAATGCAACATATCTTACCCTAATTTCAAAAAATAAGGATGCATAATCGTTTGATTCATTTAGGTCCATAAGTGTATGTAATATGGCATATAATATTATCTCCAAAGTGATGGTAAATTAGTTAAGACGTTAGACAAAATTATTTCAAAAGAGCAAGGAGGATTTGTAAAAGGGAGACATATCCTAGATGGGATCATAGTAGCTCATGAAGTTATGCATTTAGTAGCTTCAAGAAAACAGAGCAATGATCTTAAAACTTAATGTGAGTAAATCCTATAATAGGGTTAAAAGGGATTTTATTTTTGTAGTATTAGAAAATTTTGGATTTGGAAAGAAATGGGTCAGATGGATTAAATATTGTCTCTACAATTTCATATTCAATTTTGGTCAATGGATTAGTAATAGAATATTTTAAAACCAATAGAGGTCTTATATAGGGAGATCCTTTATCGTCATATATGTTCATTATCAAGGTAGAGGTATTGGGTAGGAACTTGAAGAAGGCTAACAAATATGGGATAATAAGTGGAATTAAGGCTAGTAATAACATTGAAAACATCACCCGTCAATAGTTTGTAGATGATACAACCCTTTTTGGAAGGTCAAGAAAAAACAAGGCTAGAGATTGGAATAACTGATTAATGGAATGCAAAAGAACATTGGGGTAAAAAGTTAATAGGAAAAAATCTAAAATTTAATTCCTAAACACCCCATATAGAATCAAAGCAAGGATATACAGGATACTTCAAATGGAGGAGGTAAATTTACTAGCAACTTATCTAGGGATGCCATTATTTAAGGGAATAATGAGGATAATATTATGGAATCCAATTATAAGTAAATTTTAAAATAAACTATCAACATGGAAAGATAGATGGTTATCATTAGTGTTGGGACCAAAAATGACCCCTGTGCCTGGGGGGTTGCAACCCCCCATGGTTGCAGTTTGCTCTTTGTCTCTTTGAGCAGGTGCATCTGGTGCCCTATGCCTCATGAGGAGAGCCAATCTTGGAAATTTCAAAGAAGTGTGTGACATGGCTCCTTTGGACATCCTTAAATATTTTTTAGCAAGGTCAACTCCTTGTTTGGATGTAATATTTTGGTGCTCATATCTCTTTTGCTATGCTAGCCTACTCTATTGGGATTCTCCATGAAAAGGGAAAGAAATAAAAGTAGGAAATAACTTGAAATATTGAAAATAAAGTCTACCTAGCCTATCTATGGATGGTGATGTGCCAAGAGAATATAATTTCCATATTACAACTCAATGGGATGAATGAACACATGAAACAAGCAAGAAAGCAAATTTGAACACATATTTGATCATACAAACATGCAATTTATGTATAACCAAAAGAGGCTCGACGGTCTATACATGCAGCTAGTCCAAAGCTCGAGTCTAGGCTAAGAAATAAAATGGTAAAGGAGAGAAAATACCATAGGTTAAATACTTGACACAATAACAAATCTAAACTCTCCTTTTTTGCTAATGGGGACTACTATTTATAATTTTTATAGGAAATGTTTGAAATTCAAGATTCCCCTCATAATGGATATGGGTAGGAGCGTCAATATCAATTTTTGTTACAGGATCAAGAAGACTATGTCGCATTATTTTTTTTCAAGTTTAGAACTATTTGGGGTTAAATCACCTGTACGATCCTAAAAGGCATACACCTAATCTAGTAACAATTGAAAATCATACAAAGCACATACATAAATTGACAAAATTGAAATAACCAAAGGAGAGTTATCTTTTATTAAAATTGAATCAATTCATGGTTACAAATTCATCCCTCTTAGGGATACCCAATGTGATACAATATTACAATCATAAGAAATCCCTCTCAAGGGTAGATGTAATTCACAAGCTTTTTAGAATGACATGAACTGCTCTAAGGCAAGTGTAGCCTTCTTCTCCATGATTAGAGGTATTTGTTGCTTTGAATGACAAGACCATGTTAACCCTGCATTCAAGAAACAACAAGAAACATATTAAAAGCAAAGGTAGCCTCTCTTGATGAGGCCTTTAATCCAAATCTTGTATAAAATATGCTATAAGAAACATGAAATCAAGAAAGCATGTAAATACATGAATCTATGCTAAACATGATAAATTTACCACAAGGAATGTAAAAGAGACATAGATCTAGTCATCCAACATCCTAATAAAGCATTGAAAAAATATATGCATGAAGATAATAACATCTAATTTAACATTGATTAATACTTGAAAATAAAAGGAATCTTCCCTAAATCAATGATTCTAACAGTCTAATGAGAAAACAAAAAATCAATATACAATAAATCTATCTAAATGCACAAATGGAAACATAATCCTACTGCTAAAACTGGCTAAAAAGAGGATTAAATCTTGATCGTGGGTCTATGAAGTGGGTGGCATTGTTAGTCATGGCTGACAGTCACGACTGAGTCATGAATGTCCTTGCTCTTAAATTAGGGCTTGATTACTCAATTCACTTTGATGAATGGATGTTCAAAGGTCACCTTAATGTCCTTTGACAGATTTAGCAGTTGAATTTCTCAGATAGGTGATGGAATGGGCTCAATTGTGTTTCTTGATTTCACCTAGCCCTCCATAGACTTATTAATTCCAAATGCACTTATGATCTCCAATTGGGCAGCAAAAGTGTTCCTCTCAAAGGTAACAAATGATTCTACAATTTGATAGGGCTTCGCTACATTTCAACTTAAGATTCGTCCAGGGTTCTCCCCAATTTGGAGGGGGGTTTTATAGCACTTAGGAAGGCCTTATATTAGCTTCATGGAGAAGCCAATATCAAGAAGGGATAGTTGGGGAAGTTGGATGGAAACTTCTAGAACTTTCCACCCTCAAACCGTTTGGATCTTCAACCAATTGGCTATTGTAACTGATTTTGGTTTTGGCCAAGGTCCAACTAATTTTGAAGGCTAACTGCGGCTCTGAGGCACGGTTAGCTCTATTAACCATGGGTGTCAACTGCAACCAACACTGATTAGGCCAAAATGCCTAAATGAGTGGTTAGAACCACTGCTACACCTTGGAATCTGTCCAAGATCTTTTATATGGTCTTCTAGTATGTCCCATATGAGTAGTCGCCTCGACATGATGCATTTTAGGTGTCTATAGATGCCCCTTTTGAGATGCATTGTGAGATCAAACAACATTGAGCAAAAATAGACCTCCTAAAATTATGTCGTAGGTTGGATGATGATCATTAGTTTGATCAACATTAGATGCCCAAGGTCTAGCAAAAGGATGTGCATCCTAGAATCATTGCTTCCAACTGGATGGAAGGCTAAAATTAAAAGAGCTTTTGCAAGCTCAAGGTTTAAATTAAAAAAGCCTTTGCAAGCTCCAGTGATGATCAAGTAGCTTCATCTCTACTATAGTCTTCCACATCATATAGATACGAAAGTAGGAGAGCTACTAACTTAACTATCATAGTTGATTTTTTCCCTAGCAAAGGGTAAGCTTATGATAGTCATTGGCAATGATTCATAAGACGAACACAATTTTGACAAGATCAAGGGATCTTCTGTTGACTTTGATTATGATTATGATATTATGACTACCCCCTCAAGCGACGAGTCAATGAGGGTAATGAAAATTAAATGAAGCGACGAGTCACTTGACCACTATGAATGACTTGAACAATTTAAGGTTTAGCACTTGATACTTGGCTAGGCCTAATCAGTTATGATTACAAATGTTAATAGTAATTGTATATCTCTATCCCATGGAGTGGTCCAACCATGAAGGTCTTCTTAGGGAATCAAAATGATAACAATTCCAATTAGGCATGTGTTGAATCATATTGTCGATGATCTGCTAAAAAATTCATAGAAGAATTGACATGATTGCTTCATTCCCGTGGAGCGGTCCAGCCTCCAAGGCCTTCTTTGGGATTGAAATGAAGCATATCAATTCGACGATGATGAATTTGCCCCAAATATCCTTATGGTAATTTACTCATCTTGTCGTATTGCATGGAGCACCAGTCGTTGCAACCGCCAAGTGTATAGGGTAAATAACTAGATACAAGGTGCATTTGGCTTTTGAATTATCTGATTTTTTTTTATTTTTTATATTTTTAAGGTTCTGGCCCATTAGGTATTTTTAATTTGGCATTTTGAAACTCCTCACGATGGGATTATGGAGCATTTATTGTAGGTTGCTAGCTGCGCTTGTCAAAAGTAGCTAAATTTTTCAAAATTTTCTAGTCGTGGCTCGACCCGTGATCGAAAAACCTTAATCCTATGCCCATGGGTGTCAGCCATGGTGTGGGGAAAAATAGAAAATATTTACGAAAAATCTATCATTTTTGATGTCATTATTTCTAGTTGACAACTTGTAATCCTAACTGCTCTGAGAGGTGAGTTATTAAATTTGATGCAGAGCGTTGCTACAAACTCGATCTCACTACCACCCATACTGATGGTAGACCAACCTAGAGGTGTCGGTGCTACTAAGGTAGAAGCACACAAACCCTCGTCCATTATTTTCTTTTACCGATTTAAAATTAACCTCACTAAGTAATGGTTTAAATGAACATCATTAAACTATCGGTAATGAACCACACTCTAGATAGGTTTAGCTTAGGTTAGATTTAAGGGGTGGGTTTAATTAATTGTTTTTATTTTGAGGTGTCTCGGGATGGGAAATGACCCCAAAAAGGTCATCTCCCTTAGCTACGGTTGGCAGGCGCGGTCCCCAATTGGCAAATTAGGGGCCGCGGCTATCAACCACGGTGGGATTCAAATCCCAACGGTCATAAAATTTGACTGCCATCCCGAATGCGAGTCTAAACCGCGATTCAAAATTTTTGAAAAAAATTTAAATTTTGTCAATTTTTTTAATTTTTTAAAGGGATTAATTGATTTTTTTTTTTTTGAAATGCTTTGTCCATTTTTTTTTAAGTTTTGAGTGCATTTTTCAAATTTTATGTGTTTTTGAAGATTCTTTTATTTTGTTTGATGTCATCAGGTTGTTTTTTGATATTTTTGGTTGATTTTTAATTATTTTTGCCTTATTATCTACTTTCAACCAGACTCTAACTGCGAGGACGAAGGAATCGGAGATCCTTCGTAACTTGTGCGGTGCCCTGACACAGGTAGAGTAGGACTGGTTCAGGGCCATGGGCTTTGGCTATGTTTTACACATTCCCACCATTAGGGCCGATAAGACCTACATGATAGCTTTGGCTTGACATTGGGATGCGTGGGCCAACACATTTCACCTGCCTACTTGTGAAATAACTATGACATTGGAGGATGTGTACCACATATTTTGACTCCCCATGGATGGCGAGGCCATCACATATTCATCGACAGAGGTGAAGAAGGTAGTATTTTATGAGATCTTTGGCCATCATAGTGATTCAGCACAACAACACATGGACCATGAAGGGGTCCACATTGAGCATTGGTACACCTAGTAGGTCTTCTCTCGGTGAGCAACCGTCTTCATACACCTAATTATGTATATTGTGCTCCCTGATACTGCTAGAGTGAGGTTCCCTTAGAATCTCCTGGCTAGGATGTGAAAAGTCTTCTCGAGCACCATTCAGTAGCCCCTTATCCTATCCTGGGGGAGTGCCCTACTAGCGTAGCTCTATAATGAGTTGTATTATATCTCTCAAAGGAGTAGAGTGGGTATCAGTTGTAGCTTGCTACTTCAGATTTGGGGGTGGTAGCACATCAATATTGAATGCCCTACTAGCTTGCCATGTAATATCAAAGATATTAAGGATGAGGATCACCAGTGCTATGCATCGTGTTGGCCTCGAGATTAGGAGGGCTTTCAGAGCAGGTCTTACACAGGGGACTTGAGCTATTACATTGAGCAGTTTGCACGGTTGCAAGCAGACCAGGTTGAGTGGAGCCCCTACCTATATTGCCCTCCATGGATGGAGGCTAATGAGTATCTACTATGAATGCATAGAGATAGATGGCTCCTCGAATGCAATTTCAAGGTACGAGAGTTCTTTTACTTCTCTTGCATCACCAGATAGTTTGGTATCAGGTAGGACATCCCAGAGCTCCCCACCATCTACCATTGTCTCACTCTAGAGAGGGACCTGACATGGCCTCGGGTGACTCTTATGGGTGATGAGGATGATGATTTCTAGGAGTTAGGCCTGGAATATGTAGGGACTACACTGACTATGACACTTGGTGGATGACCAGGGTATGGCGGGGCTTGGAGGGCCCCTTGGGTAGATCAATAGAGGATACAACAATCGAGGGTGTAGAGGGAGTCGAGGTCGATCCTCATGGGCACCAAGTATTTTAGAGGACTAAGGGCGAGTGGGGTGAGGGAGGAGCTACAGAGGAGGCCCCCTAGATGGATGAGGAGGATGAGCCACTAGTAGAGGGTGAGGTAGCTCCTGATAGCGATATTGGGTAGCTTAGGGCTCAGGTTGCTAGCCTATAGACTCAGGTAGGCACACTCCAGACATAGATGCTAGGGAGAGACACCTCCATAGCTACCTTACAGGCACGGGTTAGTGACCTACAATCATAGCTCATAGTAGAGCAGTCTCAGTGGTGCAATTATGAGGAGGAAAAGACTGCTCTCAAGGCATAGATTACCATAGTGGAGATGGAGATCCAGAGGATCACAGGGTAGTGTATCCTCCTATAGTCCTAGATAGATGCTATGACCATAGAGCGTGACTCACTCAGGTCTACGAGGGGAGACCCCTCATCTTCATAGGTTGTTCTGATGGCTCCAGCTACTCTAATAGTTATAGTAGTACTAGTAGTACAGGGATTAGCAAGGCTGGATCTGATGGCAGAGATCAGGAGACTGTGAGCTCTGGTGTAGCAGCATATCAGTGAGTGATCATCAGATGTTGCCTATATCTCTACCTTACAAGGAGAGATCGAGCTACTCAGGGGTGAGGTTCCTAAGAGGACCTTAGCTTCAGGATCTCAGAGGACTCAAACCAGGGATATAAGACAATCTTTAGCTTGGGTCACACAGGACTGAGAGGACCTTAGGTGTCAGGTCCAGGAAGACTCATAGGGAGGGTGGAGGCAACGATGAACCCTCATAGACTAGGGGTGCAAGTGCTTCTTAGTATGGATCTATGCCAGATATTGTACCATTTTTTAGTGTAAGATCGAGGACCTACATAGTTGTAGCCTGCAAGTATTTTTGACATATGTCGATGTACTCTTTATTATTATTTTTTGATACACACATATATATATGATCTAACATTTGAGACTCATTATATGTGCAATTTTTATTTGTTTTATGTTTATGAGATGCATATGGATGCAATGCTTATATGTTATGCTTATTTTATGCTATATGATGTGATGTATAGATGACATGCGCTAGATAGCTATGTGATGTATGATTAGATGCAGTGATATATATGTGGGGGGGGGGGGGGGGGGTGTGTAGATGGACTACTTATGATGAATGTATATGAATGCAATGTTTGATGTTAAATGCATGTTTAATTTACTATACTTGTATGCATTTAATTTATGATGTTATGACATGATTCATGCCATGTATGTATTGCATAATTTTCATGATGATGATTTATTGTAAATGGACATGTATGCTTTAATCACTTAAAACATAATGTATGAATGCAATATGAGTTTGAACAATCTAATGGATGACACCACAAAATGTATAACAATCATGAACTATAATTGCTATATCTTATTATAAGAATTGATCAATTAGACACCCATATGTGAGATGCAATGATGTATTGTTTCTATTTATAAGATTTTGTAAATTAAAATAATATGGATAACATAGTCAGTGGTCGTTTAAATATCATTTCTGACATCCATCCGGTATCTAACATATATTATGAATAATTCTAATAAACAAACTCTCATAAAAGAAGTTGATATTTGATGATTGCATTGAAAATTGGTTGTTGCTATTTGGGAATTTTTGAGGTTTTCCATGAAACTCAAACACCCTAGTTGACTTATCAAAAGTTGTATAATGACTATACTAGACTTCTGAAAAATAAATTTTTTGCTCTGAAAGACTAAGCTATTCATTATCCTTGTGTGTGCAAATGAATATATTTAGATAAGGCATAAGCATACCCCAGTGCCAGGCGGGATTCATTCAGCCCATTGTTGTATTGGGGATCCTCAAATGTCTATCCGATCCTAGGTTTGGACTCAGTCAGACTAGACCACTAGGCAATCCAAGCCACCTAAAGCTAGCTCATTTGTAAATTGCTTAGACCTACCCCAATGCTAGGCGGGATTCATTCAGCCCATTGTTGTATTGGGGATCACCCTATGGCTTTCAAGTAGTGATCATTCCAGGGATTCAAGCTTACCCCCCTTCTTTTCTTCAATTTATTGGGATACTTGCTCATGTATAGTGACAAAAATCATTATTTATTTTATATTAGTGATAAGAATCACTATTTATTTTGTATTTTGTTTTCTTTTGAGCAAGGGATTTGATACTGATTTGATTCTTTGGGATTTGATTTGAATTTTCAATATTTTTCTCCTTCATTTGTAAGCAAGGGATTTATTCGGGTAGGGGGAATGCTTGTCCTTTTGCCAATGACCACTACCCTAGACCATTGCACCTCACAAAATGAGCAAGTAACAAAACCTTTCACCTAAGGTGACCCGGACCACTTCGTAGTGTTCATATTTCCTTACCCTAAGTAGGATTGTTAAATGTGTTTGATTAGTGATAGGATTCTGATATGCTAAGTGCTATCAAAACTAGACCTCATCTACAAAAGCAAAGCAAGCTTTCTACTAAATCTTGAAAAGACCACTAGGTATGGTTGAATGACCGAAAAACCCTAGTATATTCTTCATAGCAACAAGAGGGGTTGTGTTGAAAAACACAATTACTCACAAGGGTGATGAATGATGATGATAATGCATAGATGCATGATTGAAACACAAACGTGGTGTCATTTGTAAGATTGCAAACACAACCTATCCTAATGCAAGTGCGATGGATGGAAATGCCTAAATGCAATGCAATGAAATGAATGCATGTGCAAAATGAAAATGCATGATGCAAATGAAATGCAATGTTTTTTTTGAATTTTTAGTATTTTACAATGTTTTTTAGATTTTATTGCTTTTTAATTTTTATGGATTTTTGAATTTTTCATATTTTTAGATTTTTTGAATTATTAGGTGTAGAACGCCTTAAGATGAAGGATGTTGAGAGGTTCAGGCTCTTCAACACCTTCAAGCGATGTCAAGCGATATATTACGGGTCCAATATTCTCAGAGATGATATAAGGACCTAACCAATTAGCCATAAATTTGTCTCACAATTCCAGAGGTAGATTTGAGTTATGTTGGTTCTCTTTCAGCACAAGATCACCAACCTCAAAGTCTCTCAGATGGACTTTGCTATTGTAAGCTCGTTTTAAGTGCTCTTGATAAATGCGAAGATGCTCAAGGGCATTCACGTGATGTTCATCAAGTAGCATCAATTGATCAAGGTGAGCTTGTCACGTAGTGTCATCATCGATGAACTCTTTCAATGCAATGCGCAACGTTGGAATTTCCAACTCTAAGGGCATAATGGCCTCAGTTCCATATACTAGTGAAAATGGAGTTGCCCCAGTGGGTGTCCGAATGCTAGTCCTATAAGCCCATAATGCAAGGGGAAGCTGGGTGTGCCAATATTTGTGGTGCTCCTGTACCATATTTTTCAATATGGACACCACTATCTTATTTGAGGCCTTAGCTTGCCCATTTGCCTATGGATAATATGGAGTTGCAAAACTATGTTTGATCCTATACTTGGACGTCAAAGCCCTCACAGTTTTGTTCTTAAATGATGTTCCATTATCCAAAATTATTTTGGATGGTATCCCAAAATGACTAATGATATTGGTGAGTATGAACTCCACAATACGTGCTCCAATTGTCATTGTTAAGGGAATGGCTTCCACCCACTTTGTAAAGTACTCAGTAGCCATGATAATGAATGTATGTCAGCCTGATGATGGAGAGATATTATCGATGAGATCCAAACCCCATTGAGCAAATGGCCAAGCCGCTTGAATGGGTTGTAAGGCCTATGATGGCAGGTGCACAATATTAGCATGATGCTGACATTTAACACATTTACTGACATACACATTGCAATCCTTCTCCATAGTAGGCCAATAATAGCCCATGTGAAGGATGCACTTGATGATAGCCATGCCATTGAAATGGCCACCGCATGTACCATCGTGAGCTTGTGAAATCACCCAAGTTGATTCTTGGGGCTCAAGGCAATGAAGGAGAACTCCATCGTAGCTTTGACGATACAAAATGTCTCCTAACAAGACATATTTTGTCACTTTCTATTTAAATGTGTATTTTGCGGCATGCAATAATCCCTAGGGGATTACACCAAGTTTTAGGAAGTCATGTATTTGTGACATCCAATTATGATAGGCTTCAGCCTCAACTGACAAGACAACATGTTCCCCCTGTGGTTTAACATTCACAAATGCATACTGGGAAATAACCTTATGGTGAATGGTAGTACCATTCCCCGTAGGACCCTACGAGATCAATGACCCCCAAGGCACCCTCTTAAGAAAATCTCTAGGCTCTGTAGAACCATTCATGGTTTGGTTCTACATGAATCATGTTGATTGACTCTTTGTTATCCAAAGCCTCGCATTGCACAGTAGAGTGTGACAACATTTTTACGTGGATGGTAGTAAAATCGGCAGATGGATTCTAAGGGATTAAGGATCCCAAAGATGCCATGGTGTATGCAAATCTATTTTATGAATGAGGGATTGCCTCGATGTCATACCACTCCAACTGAGCTAGATAAGTATCAACAAGATCTTTGTAGGCCTTCAAGATCGGACACCTACATTGAAATAGTCCTTTTACTTGGTTGACAATGAGAAGGGAATCACCAAAGATATTTAACCTTTTGATCTTCATGGCGATAGGTGTTTGGAGGCCCAAGATTAGGGCTTCATATTCAGCATTATTGTTGGTGCAAGGAAAGTCCAACTTAAATGACAAGGGCATTGGAGCACCTTGTGGCATGAACAACACTATTCCTGCACCACCCCCTTGCTCACACTTCGAACCATCGAAGAACAAGGTCATATCGGCTTTGTTATCTAGCTCTTTGGGTTCGAGAGACTCTGATAATGCAAAGACTACATCATCAGGAAGTTCAATGGTAAGAGGCCTACTATTTTCTAGTGGTGCCTCAGCCAGTTGATCAGCTATGACTTGTCCCTTAATGGACTTTTGGCTAATGAATTCCAAGTCGAATTCTATCAATAGCATGATCCACTTTGTAGTACATGTATTATGATACGTCTTGCTCATCATGTATTGCAAAGGATTTTGTTTTGATATGACATACATCATATGACTTAGCATATAATGCCATAATTTCTTTGTAGCGAACACCACTGCTAAACACAACTTTTCCATGTAGGCATATCCTAGCTCGTAACTCACCAAGGTTCGGCTAATGTAATATATGGCTTGCTCTTTGTCTTGCACATTCTTTTGGGCTAACATGGTCCCTAATGCAAAATCAGTAGCTGATATATATAGCAAGAATGGTACATCTGGTCTTGGTGGAGCTAGTACTAGCAGTGTCTCTAGGTAGTGCTTAATCTCAGCAAAGGCTGCTTGATAGTCCTCATCCCAATTGAATGGGACCCCCTTGTGTAGCAGTCGATTCATGGGTCAAAATTTGTTCGATAATTGTGCAATAAATCACTTTATGGATGCTACTTTTCCCTGAAGGCTCCTTAATTCCTTGATATTCATGGGAGGACACATTTCTAAAATGGCCTTGACCTTTGTTGGGTCAACTTCGATCCCTCATTTTGAAATGATGAATCCCAAGAGTTTTCTTGAAGTTATGCCAAATACGCACTTCTTAGGATTCAACCTAACATTATGCTCTATCAGGCGATCGAAGACCTTTCTTAGGACCTCGGCATGCTCTTCACGTAGCAATGACTTTGCCAACAAGTCATCGATGTAATCTTCTAAGATCTTGTGCATGTAGTCATGAAAGATGTATGTCATAGCCCGCTGATATGTAGCACCAACATTCTTAAGGCCGAATGGCATAACCTTATAACAAAATGTCCCCCATGGCATTATGAACGCGGTCTTATGCTGGTCTTTGAGCTTAATCCAAATTTGGTTGTAACCAAAAAATCATCCATTAGGGAGAGCATCTCATGACCCGTAGTTGCATCTACGAGAGCATCTATGTTTGGAAATAAAAATGAATCCTTTGGTGTTGCCTTATTGAGGTCTCTAAAATCTGTACAGATATAGATCCTTCCATCAGGTTTTCCTATAGGCACCATATTTGATACCCATTCTGGATAGTCGATGGAAATGACAAACTCTACATCCAATAACTTTTGCAATTCATATTTAACCATTAAGGCTATTGTTGGATGCATCTTCCTGAGTTTCGCTTGACTGGATTTTTTGAGAGATCTAGCGAAAGGTTATGAGTAACCAATTTTGGATCTAGACCCGGCATGTCCTTATAAGTCCAAGCAAAGAGATCAGGTCTCTCTTTCAGTAGAGGGATGAGGTTGGCATGCTCATCAAGAGACAAAGTTTCTCCAAACTTAACCTTCTTAGGATTCGTGGGATCATTGTTGATATCCACTTCAAAGGTTTCCTCTATTGACATGTGGGATCCCTCCTCAAGTTGGTGAGGCGTAGGGATCAAGTGGATGTCATCTGTTGGGTTTATGGGTTCCACATTGGAAGCATCCTCAGCATGATAAACATCATGTGCACAACCTAGTGCAAAATGAAAAGGTTGCAGCATTTCTTCATTAGGGAATAAATATTCAGGCTCTAATGGTGAATCAGTGTGATCCCAATCAATAGCATCTACGTTCAGATACAATGGTTTGGAGGGGTCAGTTGGATTGTGAGAGTGGAGTGGTCAAATCAATGGAGATCATATTGATGGAATGGATTATATCTCTAGGACCACGTGCATGTGACTCTATATTTATATAACTTCCATCCCCAAGATGTGGTTCTAGGGGTATGGGGATCTCTAGATCCGGTCTATGGATAGACTCAAAAATAGGATCGTTAGGCTCAAGGAGCTCCATGTATGTTGGTGGATCGGGAAACACCATATGATAAATCACCTTGAGATTCGGTGGTCTTCCCCTAAGGTGAGGGTGGAGATTGATATCTCTATACATATCCTCTATAGTGTATGGTGCATTACGATGACGCAAGTAGGGAGGCCCCAAATAGGCTCTCTCTATTTCATCTTCGTCATCACTATCGTAATAAAAACCCTCACTGCTACCTATTAAAACTAGGAGATTAGGAATATGGGGCCCCATGAAAGCCCACTCTTGATAGCCACTATCATCAATGGAGGATTGCTCATCCTCTACGACTGTCTCCAAGGGTAACAGATGACGTAAGTTTAGAGGGCCCAGGTAAGCCAACTCAGTTTCATCCTCATATTGCTCATTGTGTGAGGACTCATCATCATCATCACTCTCATACACACAACTTGGTCCCCCTCTCTCAGAGATGGACTTTGCCTTATCCTCATCAAGATGATCCTCTAACTCAGAATCTACCGCTATGCTAGCATTCTAATCCTATAGGCCTGTATCATCGGCTGCCCCATAAATTTATTCATCCAAGTTGTCTCTTGGTATGTGCTCTGGACTGGTCTCCACCAAGATGTTCTCGTGATATACCTCGAGCGGTTCTATAGTGACGTAAGACACTAACCGATTATCCCTTCGAAAGGTGGAGGGATTGGGGTGATAAGGATTGAAGTCTACTTCACCCCCCAGATTGAGTTACAGGTGGTCTAAATATGCCACGAGGAGTTCATCATGTCCTCTAATATAATACCCTAACTCGAACCTATCAATTGGAAACTGATACTACGGTTCATAAGGCCTCCTACGCCCCTGCTCGAATAATCTGAGACCGTAACCATGCCAATGGTGATGCTCAAAATATCATAAGGTATATTCTAAGTTAGAGAGATAATGAACATTCATAGATCGAATGGTTCATCATCATCCTCATCCATGGGAGTGCGAGATATGAGTTGGTTGAGCCCTCCATAGATGAAATTGGTTTGATTAGGAGGTACCCCAGTGGTACCACCATCCCTATGGGAAGGCGATGGGCTTGTGGTCGGACCATATCCTATGCAATCTCGATGATCGGTGTAAATGTCACATTCTGCATAATATACTCCCCTAATCTAGGATTAACCAAATGAATGGTCACCTACGATGCAGATGACCCTGCTAAAGAAGCAGGTTGAGGTGCCTCTTCGACTTCTCCTTGAGCATCCTCTACTTCCATGGGAGTAGGAACCTCGATAGAAACTAGTTTGGGTGCTCATTTTATCTCTTTTTTGCCCATATTTACCTTTAGCTTCCTATCATCCCGATGCATTATGGATGCAGATGGTTTGGTAGAAGCAGATGTCGTGTGCTCCGATCATTGAGATGCGGACGTTGTAGGTTTGGCACACATTTATTTCATCTTACCTCCTAGCTCTTTGATCGATGACATTGGCCATATGTCTAGGTGCATTGAGGGGAGCATGAAGTCCTCTGGAAAATTTGCTAAATTCATGTATTTGAATGGTTCTTCATCTGAAGGTACCACGTGAACCTGTCCCTCATGCACGTATTTAATACATTGATGGAGAATGGAAGGGACACAATGCATTTCTCTTATCCAAGGCCTCCCTAGAAGTATATTATACTGCATAGCACCTTCAATCACATGACACATCACCGATATGGTCTTTAATCCCACCTGAATAGGTAAGACTATAGTGTCGACAATTGAGCATAATGCGTCATTAAAAGCTCTCAACGTGAAGGTAGAAGGTATGATATGCATCTTTGGTAACTTTAGGTATGTCAATGCCTTGGTCATGATTATATTGATTGATGATCCCATATCAATCAAAACCCACTTGAAAGGTATGTGATTTACACATGCAATGATGTGGAGCGGTGGGTCCACTATGATAGTGGAAACCATCTTGATTTCATGATCATAAAATTGTATGATCGGTTCCTGACACTATTGCACGTGTCCCACGAAGTGTGTGAATACTTTGAGATCCTGGGACTACACTTCTATGGACCTTATAATATCCATAAGCATCTCCCTATGCTTGGGAGACTACTGAATCAACTCATAAATTGACAACTTCGTTGGAGTCATCTGTAGGTTTTGAACTAACCTACTCCTGATTGTTACCACCGGTCTAGTTGGTGGACCTGGCACATTCTAGGTTGGCCTTGGAGGAGTTGCAGCTTGGACCCTAATGGGAGTTGGAGGTTGATTTGGTCTTTCATACCTCGCATGTCTTGTGATGATGTTGACCATTCCGATGAACCCGTGGGTTGGTGGTTCGATGCATACTTGATTGACTTGGCCAACATTGTTCCTTGGCACCTCATGGTTGGGTAGAGGATTTTTGTAAATCCCCATATTCTGATTATCGAGCGCTTGTGGGTTGTCCACAAGAAGCGTACCTCTTTCAATCATATTTTACACTAAATTTTTGAAATACCAACATACCTCTATGTCGTGACCTTTCATTCGATGAAATATGCAATATTGATCATCTTTATATCCCTTAGGCTTGGGTTGATTAGGGTCCACTAATTTGATTTTTGGTAATTTTATTACCTTTGCCTCGCACAATTGATGGAAAATCGATGTTAACGATTCCAATAATTAAGTGAATATGCGAGGAGGGCGTCTTTCTTTGTCCTTACCCTTCTGGTTGTTGTTGCGCTACTCATATTGCATAGGAGGAGGTTGGGCTTGATAATTTCATTGTTGTTGCCCCTTATCCCCTTTTTGAAGGTTTAAAACCACCTGATTAACGTGGGTCGGCTTGGCCTATTGTTTCTCGATGCTCTTCTTATTCCATTCCTTATTTTTTCTAAGTTTCAAGTTACCCTCCTATAACTTGATATCCTCTATCACTTTGGCTTGCACCAAAGCCTCTTCGAATGTTTGATATTGTTGCAACTGCAACAATAATAAAATGTGCTTGGTGCAACTCTTCATAAACATCTAGGTTAATTCAGAGGTAGGTATGGAGAATGGTAGCTTTGCCATCATATTCCTCCATCATTTCCCATAATCCATAACTAGCTCATCATCATGTTGTATTAAAGCAGCCAGGTCGGATAGGTTCACCTTTTTCTTGACATCGAAGGAGAAGCGTTCAAGAAATGCATCAGCTAGTTGCTCAAAAATGGTGATGTTGTGCCTTTTGAGTTGATTAAACCACTCCTGGGCTGGGCCTGAGAGGGTTGTAATGAAGGTCCATAGGAGCAAGGCATCATTGCTCTCAATCTGAAAGCACATGTCTAGAAAACTCGTGACGTGCTCCTGAGCGTCCTCCTCTCCTTTAAAATTTTCTAGCCTAGGCATCTCAAAATGCTTAGGATAGGTCGGAATAGGCACTGATGGGCATAAAGGTTCATTATGAATCTTATTCAAGGTAGGATTTTTATAAGTCATTCCTTGCTTCTCGATAGCTTTAACCTTTTCTACCAAGGCTTTATAGGCCTGCGAAGATAGGAACTCCTCTTCTTTGAATTGCCTTTGAGGCACCTTTGGAGGCACATTCCTCTTCGGTCGAGGTGAAGGACTAGGCTCCTCATCCTCTTCGACTTGGGATATTTTAGGATACTCTTGATCTAATTCATCTCCCACTTCCTATTCATACTGACTATGCCCATGATGTTCGGATGTGGGACGCCGATCTCTGTGTTGGGTCGTATGGTGAGTACGGTTGTCTATATACTCAGGGTGCAACTCGAGTTGTGAAGCATCTCATCTATCAATGTGCTCCCTGTACTCATTACGGGGAGGTAAACCGGCACTAGCCAATCGGTCCTCCCTCTCAACATGCTCCTTTTGATCAAGGATGTGTTGCTCATGCATGTGCTGTTCATATAATCATTGTCTTATGAACCTTTGCCTCTGAGTGTCCTCATTTTTTAGGTATTCCCACTCTATGCAAACATCTTCCAACTGGTCTTGGAGGATCTGATGTCTCTGCTCTGACACCAGCTTGTGATATCTATCTATGTGATTAGTCATATGAGGCCTCTGGTGTGTGCACTCTGTTCGAGTGGCTTTGTGGGTGTGTCCCCCAATAGACTGATTTGCTACGCTCTTGCCCTTATCTGTGAAGATGGAATTTGCATCCAGTTATCACCTATACTCTATGCCCGCATGGGATGCAGGGGCATGCATATCATGAGAACACTTGGAGCATTCTCCAGGTTCTCTGATGGTCCTAATTGTACTTTTGCTATGCACACTCATAGAACGAGAGGTCGCAGGTGAAGGTCTATAACCTAGCTATCCTAAGACTTTATCCAGACCATCTAACTATCTACTATGCCATGGCTCATGTAATGGCGTACCATTTACTCCCACTTTTGACATGTCTATGGTGATCTTACAAGGTTCACCTCTATGGGGAGTCTGCATAGGCCTATGCTCAGAAGCGGCTATCTCTACTTACCCCTAAATGGGTGGATATTGAGCCTATCTATACTCAGATGGTGGGGGCCTTGGGCCTCCCTTAGATACAGGTCGAAGGGGTACCAACCTGGATCCCTCTATGACATACTCCTCAATAGATCTTGTGGATGCACATGGAATGTGGTCATGGTAAATGCTAACATGTTTGGAACCCCCATGCTGGGAAGCCCCATGCTCTGATCTATGTCTCGAGGAGTGTCTAGTGGCTCCTCTAACCGGGGTATTCTCAATAGGATCCTCACATGTAGAATTATCCCCTCTAATACTCGTCGAACGACGTTCGGGAGGATTCTATGGTTGAGGGTTCTGCATGTTTTGTTGTGCATTAGGTGGAGCTTCAGCTTTGACCTTGGGTCTATGCCCAGATTGACCTCTCCGTGTTCTAACCATAATGTGTATCCTATGTCTAGATTTAAATTTTATTAGCACACAAAGAATACAATGATGATTATCTCTTTTAAAGTTTTAATGGGCCCTAAACTATTTGATGATTTTTCAAGTTTGTTGTATCAAAAAGTAACTCTCATCATGTTTTCAAAATGTTGATGATATACTCAATTTTTTAAGGGCTTTCACCTGTATACTCATAGCTCAACAACCGGCAATGAAAGTCACGATCACGTAAACCCCCCAAAATGTGGAGATGAAACCCACACTCGGGCGAGGAGCATAGGTCCTCCCGGTCCTCACCCAATTCCTTCACACGTAGCGATACACCCCTTCGAAAAGGAATGCATGCTATTTTGCATGGGATATGATGGTTCTTGGAGTCGATATTGGTCTAGTAACAAAAGGATCGAGGGAGTTGGGCCAACGGATGGAAATCACTGCCATCGTCGTTGAACCCTACTAGTGGTTGGATGTGACTTCCAACTCACTAGCATTTAAAGTGTGTCATGGTGTGTGTGGTTCTTTTTACTTTGCATGAAATAAAAATGCATAAAACAACATTCACATGATTTTCCTACATGCTTTGAAAAAGAACATTTCACTTTAAGAGAATGCACGATTACACTAGATGACGTTCAGAGAATGCAACTATCTATGATGAAAATGGCCACTGATTGGACCTCATACATGCAAACTCTAAACACACAATGTCCTAGACCGTTGGAGACTAGGGTGGATTGCAATCAGAGATCCGCTATTCCTAGCAATGGCTAGTAGAAAACTAAAAATGAACTAGGATTTTCCCATTTCTACTTTTCATTAAGTTTTCTAATTAACCTTTCTCTGTATTTTGGAAAAAAAACACAAACAAATAGAAAAACACAAGAAAAATGAAGCCTACCTCAGATCCTAATCTAATAGAGTTCTGAATTCCTACTCTATGTTTGGTTCTCGGCTGACCGCGTCTGTTAGGCATGGTTGCAACTATTGCTCATGGTTTTTAGCTACGGTTACAACGGTTACCTATGGTTGTCAGCTGCGGTTGAGACCTGTCATCAAAAATCATAGCAAGTTAGTGTTCAGATCACTTAAATTGTGGAGTTCCATCATGATCACCTTCTATACAATCCTAGGATGCATACACCTAATCTAGTAATAATTGAAAATCACACAAAGCATACAATAATTGACAAATTTGCAAATAACCACAAAGAAGGGTTTCTTTTATTAAATTTCCATCAATTCATGGTTACAAATTCATCCCTCTTAGGGATACCCAATGTGATACAATTATTACAATCATAGAAAAATCCCCATACAAGGGTAGGTGTAATTCGTAGGCCTTTCTAGGTTGACATGAACTGCTCTAAGGCAAGTGTAGCCTTCTTCTCCATGATTAGAGGTATTTGTTGCTTTGAATTACAAGACCCTGTTAACCCTGCATTCAAGAAACAACAAGAAACATATTAAAAGCAAAGGAAGCCTCTCTTGATGAGGCCTTTAATCCAAATCTTGTATAAAATATGCTATAAGAAACATGAAATCAAGAAAGCATGTAAAGACATGAATCTATGCTAAAACATGATAAATTTACCATAAAGAATGTAAAAGAGACATAGATCTAGTCATCTAACATCCTAATTAAGCATTGAAAGCATATATGCATGAAAATAATAACATCTAGTCTAAAATTGACTAATACTTGAAAATGAAAGGAATCTACCCTAAATCAATGATTCTAACAGTCTAATGAGAAGACAAAAAATCAATCTATAGTAAATTTACCTAAATGAACAAATAGAAATGTAAACCTACTACTAAAACTGGTTGAAAAGAGGATTAAACCTTGACCATGGGTCTGTGAAGCGGTTGGCACTATTAGCCATGGTTGATAGCTGTGATTGAGTCATGAATGTCCTTGCTCTCCAAATCAGGGCTTGATTCCTCAATTCACTCTGATGAATTGATGTTCAAAGGTCGCCTTGATGTCCTCTGACATATTTGGCGGTTGAATTGCTCAAATTGGTGATGGAATGGGCTCAATTGCATTTCTTGATTTCACCTAGCCCTCCATAGCCTTCTTGATTCCAAATGCATTCATGATCTCCAATTGGGCAACAAAAGTGTTCCTCTCAAAGGTAGCAAATGATTCTACAATTCGATAGGGCTTCGCTGTGTTTCAACTCGAGATTCTTCCAGGGTTCTCCCCAATTTGGAGGGGGGTTTTATAGCACTTGGGAAGGCCTTGTCTTAGCTTCATGGAGAAGCCAAGATCAAGAAGGGGTAGTTGGGGCAGTTGGATGGAAAATTCTAGAACTTTCTACCCTCAAACCGCTTGGATCTTCAACCAATTGGTCGTTGTAACCGATTTTGGGTCGGCCAAGGTCCAACTGATTTTGAAGGCTAATCATGGCTCTAAGGTGTGGTCAACTATGTTAACCATGGGTGTCAGCTACGACCAACACTGAATAGGCCAAAATGCCTAAATGAGTGGTTAGAACCACTGCTACACCTTGGAATCTATCCAAGATCTTTCATATGGTCTTCTAGCATGTCCCATATGAGTAGTCGCCTTGACATGACGTGTTTTAGGTGTCTACATAACCATAAATCCCTCCATGAATGGTATGGTCTCATTTTCAAATGGATCATTAATTTTCTCATCTTCCCTCATGATAATTCAATTTTGGGTGTCAACTTTAGTTAACAAGACCCATTTTGGTGGCTTTGGCCTTGTGTTCCCTTGGCTCTCAACCTGTATTGGTGATTTCCCCATTTTTTCCATATCATTTCATTGGATTTTGGTAAATATTTGGTCATGGACCTATATTTTGATAATTTTATTGCTCTTATGGGCCTTCTCCTTATGCTTCCAATAAACCTCTAGTCTGGTTATTACTACTCTTAGCATTGCCCTGTCTCTCCTTATGGATAATTCTTATAATATGACCCTATGTAGGATTCCACTAGATCTTGTTTAATGGGTATGCTTCTAGTCCCTAGTGGATTTTCTAAGCTCTTCTCACCCCTTTTATCTCTAAGCCTCTTGGGGTTCTTTATAAGGACTAGCAAGGTAGGTTGGCCTTATTGAGTCCTTAATTGACTCTTCTAATCTACCTTATTCTTTCCTTCCAAGGCCCTTGGGTTTCCCTTGATGGGTATGTTTCTCATGCCATTAAGCAACTATCCTTGGGTATATGGAGTGCTACAACCTAATTATCAAAGAAAGGTGAATCGATTTTAGGGACCTTCTATTTAGGTAGCGGATCTCAGTGAACCAAGTTCTTGGAGATCTCATCATCAATGTGACCCTTTTATTCACCATCAAGAATTCTTGACGGTTTCTCTTGATGATGGCATGGGGATTAATCACCACTAGAAAGGCTAAAATTCCTTCTTGTATTAATCTAAGTGGATGACTTTACCTCAAGGTGAGGGGAGCTTCAAGCATGCTATCAGTCTTTGGCATAGACCATCATTTTCTAGTGTCTTCTTCAAATCAACTACTTAGTATGTGGATGGAGCTTTAGGATCCCTCATCTAGTTGGATTAGGTGGTAGTATTTTATTGTATTTTATTGTATTTTATTTGGGGCTAAAACCTATCCCACTGTAGTGAAAAATTTACTATAGTTTGGTGACTCACAAAGGAATTATTCTTGCAAGAGTAAAAAAACTAGGAAATGGATAGCCTTATCCTTTGGATGTGAAGTATCTAGGTTAGATTTTGGAAGCTTGGGAACGCAAGAGAGAAATTATGGGATCTTGAATATGTGTTAGGGTGAATCCCTTATTCTTATAGATGTTTGGTTGATAAGACATTGAAAACCATTTGTACTACTTATATTATTCCTTAATCCTTCTCATATGGTTAAATCAGGGATGGCATAGTTATCTATTATGTTATCATCTGCTAGTTGTGGGAATATCCCTAGGGGTTTTAGCGGCGTCTAAATGTAACACAGAAAATGATTACATCATACCACTCCTATAAATTTCTAGTCCTCTTATTTCATACAACTTCTCTTTTGCACATGTGGCAAGTTTATGAAAATACTTTTTTTAAGTGTCCTGATCTTTGTCATTTATTTATGCATTGCCTATTTACATTGGTCAATAATTATAGTACTTGGACTTTCTTTATTTAAATGCCACTTGTTTACATTATAGTACATGACCTAACATGTATACCCACATTGATTTTTTCTTGCAAAACCACTTCACCAAGACCTACAAAACCCATACCATAGGGATTCAAAATTTTGTTTATCCTAGTATCTTGGTTGAGTAAGGATGCATACACCTACTCTCGATGGACTATGGATATCAGAAGACCCAACCATTTCTTATGTGTTGAAATACTCTTCTTACATCAGATATGCCTTAGATTTTATTGTTTTGAATCCTTCGTATAAGTCTTAGTAGTTGGGTGTGTACCTCATCCTTGAGTGTCTCTAGTTCTTCTTCATAAATTAGTAAAGCCCATTCCTCTTTGGCATTTTTTGGTAGATTAATCTCCATGTGGTGCATGTAGAGTGGTTTAGAGGACACCATATTAGCCTCATAATGAGTCCTCAAGAACATATAGGACCAATCTAGAGAAACGTATTTGTCAATATTTGTGATGAAATATTGAGAGAGACAAAGGTCAAATAACATGGATATATTAGTCACCACCATCTCTTGGATAATAGTTATATTAGTACAAGCATATAGAGAAAGTTGCAAGTCTTTTAGAAGTTTGATGACAAGTATTGGAGTCCCATCCAACTACACTACCCCTTGTTTGATTGGCTCATATGTCAACTCCAAGGTATTGACCACCCTTTTGGGTATGATTGAAGTGCTTGCTCCTGAATTCACAAGGTAATTATAGATGATATTTTCATCGCATATGGATGTTATGTAGAATTATTGCAAATTAGGCTTATTAGGACTAGATATTTTTAGGATGACTTGATCCTTTTATTGCCTAGTGATATTTTGTTTTTCCAAGGCTTGCTCTAGCTACTTCATCTGCTCTATAAGGATGAAGACATCCCATATTAGTACCAGCATGGTGGAACTTTTAAGATGCTCAACCACATTGAAATATTCTAGTGGCTAGGCCCTTAGTGCACTACTTGGTATCCATTGTAGCCTAGGCCTCTCAATATTTAAGCTTAATGTCTAGACCAGACCTGTCCTTAGTTATCCTATATTGGTTACCTCGATGTTGGTGGCCTTGTCCAGTTGTGATTTACCTCTCATGCTTGACTAATCTTGGCCCTTTGAATATCTGGTATTCATTATCATTGCTCTTGGTCCTCCTCTACCATCCTCTCCTTGATCCATGTGAGAATATTGTATTGAAATTTAGCTTGATTGCTTGGTGGAGCACTTGTTTATCCAAGAATGACATAGACTTCTCTCTCATCCTTCTAGTACTAAGGGATTCTCTCATGGAAATATCTGTGTGATTAGGTTTGATGCTTAGAAAAAATTATTTTGACATGTGGGTAGAGGCATTAAACATGTGGCTTGCTAGAGCATCCCATATTCTATATCATAGGGATTCGATTAGTAGCATGACCAGCCATAATGATCTCCTATGTAATTATTCTTAGCTAGGATCATGTCTCTTACAAAATTTGTGGAAGTTGGTTGTATAGGGACTAGGATGAGTACTATTTATATTTTTGGAACGTTGGAAAGGACCAGATTCACTATTGAAGGGATGAGTGTATCTCTAATATTCATCCAATGGAGGTTGGTATCCTTGATTATTTTGGTGAAAGGAGGATCAAGGATAGTTTTGGTAGCCAAACCTTCGAAATATCTATTGGTGCTTTAGGGATATTATCTCATTGTTCATGTCCCTCATAGCATTTTGTATTTTTTCTATTTTTTAGGATTGTAAGGTTAAGGAGACAATGGTAATGGTAGATGGGGATGCATGTGAAAGATATTGACTAGACATGATAGCTTGTTGGAAGGTGGTTGGTTGAATGGTTGGAGGGGGATGATATGATAGCTAGAAAGCTAAAAAAGGAGCATAGGTGGCTGAAGGGATAACCTCCCAATTTGAATGAGGTCTATTTTAACTTGAGTGACTATCCCATAGGTTGCTATTAATGAGTTACCTCCTTGATTTTTCACCGTCATGGCTATTTCAAAAGTGATTGCTTTAAGGTAGTATATGAAAGCCATAACTAGTACGAGTCATATTTATTTTGGAAATTTGTGCCAAGAATTTTAGAATCTGGTGTTGAAATCATCCATAGCTTCGATAGGGTCCTATTTATGGTTTCTAATTGTTCTAAGAGTGATACCCCACCTATCTTCTCCTCAAAGCAATCAACAAGTTGGTTTGTAATCTAGTCCTAGTCAATGATAGAGTTGGGGGTGAGAGAGTCCTATAATTCCATTGATTTTGACTTGAGGGAGACTGCAAACATTCTAAGGGTGATTTCATGTTCTCCAACATTGTAAAGTGCATACAGACTAACCATGTGTTGTAGATGTTTTTTTGAAGTGATCACATATTCTTCGATAAAATATAACAAGGACTTAACCATAGAGGTTGGGACTTGATATCAGGTAGTCAGTGTTATCGATGTTTGCAAGGGGCCTCCATTATCCCAGTTCAAGAGTCCTATTTGATTTTGGTTAGTTGGGGGAGCCATATTTTATCATTAATTTCTTCATCAATTACCAAGATTTAAATAGGGAATGAGTAATTGAGAATTTAATCTTGTCACTAAGTTGAGGGTATCTTACCTTTAGCCTCCTTGCTTAGGGCTTCTTATATTCTTCATGCAGTGGATTCACCAGGTGGTGATTGTTTAGTCAAAATAAGATTCCCATCGTGACCTCATACAAGAATGGAAAAATATTAGAATTCTTCTTTTGAGTAGCAAAGTCATTGTTAGGATCCTCCATCCTAACATTATTAGTTAGTGTTAGTTAGTATTATTAATCATTTAATTATTATATTATTAACTCATAAAGTGTACCATCACATCTATTCATAACGTGAACCATCACGTCTCTTCATAATGTGAACCATCATGTCTCTTCATCAACATAGCTTTAGGGTAGATATATATATATTAGGTTGGTCATTCACACAAATCATCCATGAAGAAGAATAAGAAGCATAGATTATAAAGATGGAGCCCCCTATAAGTGGCAAGGAGGGAGCCCCCTATAGCGGCAAAGATATTACAAGGGAGCCCCCTTTAAGTGGCCTATGATTACATTTTATATTAAATTATTTATTAAATTTACACAAGAACATCAGGGTTCTTGTATTTGGTATCAGGGCCATGTGGGACCCAGTAATGTGATAATTGCTCAAATATCTTTGTCAAATCTCTTTCGTGCATGAGTATCAAAATCATTTTGAGGATATCACCAAACACAACACAGGGTTGGATGAATCAATTATCATCAATAGCTTCATTAGTGGATTGAAAGATAAAATTAGAATGGCGGTGACAAGGTTCAATCCCTATACAGACCTATGGATTGGCCAAAATTAGATGAAGACAAATTCAATACTCAACTTCGATTAGGAAAAACACCTATTGGGAAAGCACAAACCACTTACGATACCCCAAAACCTAACCGACCCTTACAGGTTCAGTACCTCAGCCCGAAGAAAGTGAAGGAACGACGAGCGAAAGACCTCTGCGATAATTGTGATGAGCAATTTGGATCCCATAAAAAATGTGTTACACTAATGTTGTATTTATTGAAGGAATTTGATCCTTGTCAATCCCTAAAAGGTGAATATGAGGTAGTTGTGTCCGAAGTGCCTAGCACACCTACTCACAACAATAAAGACAATGAGGTCGATATGCCATAAGTGATCGATGCATCAGGTAAGGATGAGGTAGACATTCCTGAAGTGACTCATTATGGCCAAACATGCACTCTACAAGAACTACACTCAATTTCCTCTCCAATAGTGAGTTATCACCATAGGGTCAAACCTATTCAAAAACAAGGCAGAAAGGTGATTGCACACTCCTCCATTGCCTCTCCCAAGGAACAACAGGAGAATGTAGAATTTTTACCACCTCTTTTTATGCATCATTTTAAGGCGTTTTAAGAACCCCAAGGGTTGCCCTTCCCTCATCATCACACATTTACTAATTTTTCTAGCAACCCCCTGCTAACGCTTCATCCTTCTCGATATCCCTGCCTATGGAAGGATGACATTAAAAGAGTCCAATAACTTACGCAAATCCTTCTTGGAAAACAAATAACAAAGCTCCTCACTTTGATATTTGAGGACAAAGCTCTTTTTAAGGAGGGTGGCATGTTAGGATCCTCCATCCTAACATTATTAGTTAGTATTAGTTAGTATTATTAATCATTTAATTATTATATTATTAACTCATAAATTGAACCATCACATATCTTCATAACGTGAACCATCACGTCTCTTCATAATGTGAACCATCATGTCTCTTCACCAACGTAGCTTTAGGGTAGATATATATATATATATATATATATATATATATATATATATATATATATATATATATATATATATTAGGTTGGCCATTCACACAAATCATCCAAGAAGAAGAATAAGAAGCATAGATTCTAAAGAGGGAGCCCCCTATAGCGAAAAAGTGATTACAAGGGAGCCCCATTTAAGTGGCCTATGATTACATTTTATATTAAATTATTTATCAAATTTACACAAGAACATCAGGGTTCTTGCAGTCGCAAGGTGAATTTTTTGGAAGCTTTAGAAATTTGATAGTCGTGTTCTTCACCAAATCTATAGTCTGACTTTTAGATTAGAGGGCAACTTTTTTTTAGTTTGGATCCCACTAGTCATGCCAACTTGAACTATTGGAGGTAAAAAATGACCCAAGTTCCCTAGACATCATGACCCTCGCGGTTTCAATTTTATTTTCATATTTTTGAGTGGATGTGTCCGATTCCCTATGCCTTCTAAAGGGTATTAGTCCTAGGAAATCTAAGGAAGCATGGGACACAACTCCTTTGGATGACCTTCAAGATTTTTTACTAAGACCAACTCCTTATTTGGATGCAGTCATATGATGCTCGACTCTCTTTTGCTATGCTAGCCTACTCTATTAGGCTTCTCCAAGGAAAAGGAAAAGAAAGAAAAATAGGAAATAACTTTAAATGTAAATTGCAAAAAATAAAACCTATCTAGCATATGTACGGATGACGATGTGCCAACATAATTTAATTTCTATATTACAACTTAGTGGGATGAATGAACACATGAACCAAGCAAGACACCAAATTTGAACATATATTTGACCATACAAACATGTAATATATGTATAACCAAAAGAGGCTCAATGAATTGTACATGCAAAGTGGCCCAAGGCTCTAGTCCAGACTAAGAAATAAAATGGGAAAGGAAGAGAGAAAATGCCATAGGTTAGATACTTGACACAATAGCAAATCCAAACTCTCATTTTTTTCTATTGTGATTACTATTTATAAATTTTTTACAAGCAAAGTTTAAAATTCAAAATTCCTCCATAATGGGTATATGTGGGGGTGCCAACATTAGTTTTGGTTACAAGATCAAGAAGACTACTCCACATTAACTCCTAGGGAATTCAAAGTTATTTGGGGTTAAATCACCATAAATCCCTCCATGAGTGGCATGGTCCTATTTTTAGAGGGTTCATTAATACATTCACCTTCCCTCATGGAGGGTTGAGCTTAGGTGTCAGCTTTGGTTAACGAGGCCCATTCTAGTGGATTTGGTCTTGTTCCCTTGGCTCCTGGCCTATCTTAGTGATTTCTACCTTTTTATATATTAGCTCATTTTTTTATGGTAAAGACTTTATCATGGACCTACCTTTTGGTAATCTAGTTGCTCTGGTGGCCCTTTCCCTTGTGCTTTCCATAAAATCCTAATCTAGTCATCACTCCTCTTAACGTTACCCTATCTCTCTTGATGCTTGATTCTTCAAAGATACCCTTATGTAGGATTCCATAAAAACTCATTTGATGGGTATGTTTTTGGTTCCTAGAGGCTTTTCCATGCTCTTTTCAGCCCTCCCACCTCTAAGCCTCTAGAGGAACTATATGAGGACCAACATGGTACATTGGTCTTACTAAGTCCCTACTTGACTCTTTCGATCCCCCTTATTATTTACTTCCAAGGCCCTTGGATTTTCATTTATGGGTATGTTACTCTGTCATTAAGAAACTATCCTTTGGTATATGTAGTGTTGCAACCTAATTATTAGAGGAAGGTGGCTCAATTTTAGGGCTCTTTCACCAGTTAGGCAAGTAAGTCTTAATGAACCGAGTTCTTGGAGATCTTATCATCAAGGGGACCCTTTTAGTCACCACTGGGAAGGCTAGGGGTTCCTCTTGATGATAGGATGGGGCTTAGTCACGACCAGAATGGCTAAAATTCCTTTTTGGTTTGATTTAGGTGGATGAATTTACCTCGAGGTGAGGGGAGCTTTAAGCATGCTAATAGTCTTTGGCATAGACTGTCCTTTGCCAATGTTTTCTTCAAATCAACTATTTGGTACGTGGATGGAGCTTCAAGGCTCCTCATCTGGTTAGCTTAGGTGGTAGTTTGTACTTGTCTTTCCTTTGGAGTTAAAACCTATCCCACTATAGTGAAAAATTCACTACATTTAGAAGAAAAAGTGCAACTAATTAAATCAGTCTTATAGGTCATCCTAATATATTATATGTCCTTGTATACTATGCCAAAATTGATAGAAAAAAGCTTAATATTATTATGTAGTCATTTTTGTGATCAGGATTACATAATAAAAGGAAGTTTCCTTTGGTGAAATGGAGCAAGGTGTGTGATGATAAAACTAAGGGGGTATTGGTTTAAGATTTCTTAAGGATACAAACTTGTCTCTTAGGGGAAAAGTAATTTGGAGATTGTACAAAGAGAGTAAAAAACAATAGGCAAGAATTCTTCTAAGTAAATATGTTAATCCCAATGACTCAAGCTTAATATTTACTACAATCTCACTATCAAATGGTTTTGCACAATATAAAGTGGAAACCACTAGATGTTGAGTTGGTCAAATTGAATTTTTGATGGGGTGTCTTAAGGAAATCTAGGACCAACAAGAGGAGGAATAATAAAAAAATAATAGAGAGATTTTATCTCATTACGCTTTCAATAGTGGATTTAAGACAAATAATGAAGTTGAAGCTTGGGTGATTTTGGAAGGGTTAAAAATATGCAAATAAATGAATTGGAACAAAGAATGGATGGAAGGTGATTCAATAATAGTAATAAATGCAATTTTGAGGAAAGCAAAGGCTCCATGGAACATACAAGAGATAATTGTGGAAATACAAGACCTTATTATAGAGTTTGAAGAAATCATGTTTACACATACATTAAGGGAAGGAAACAAATGTGCAAATAGGCTAGCCAATAAAGGTGTTTTAATTGAGAATCATGAAGTTAAATTCTCTTTTCCATAGTTAGAGGAAGGAGTAAGTTTAGTTGAAAATATCAAGAAAATGTTGATTGCCTAAATCAAATAAGATTAAGATTTACTTTAATGTTTTCCATTGGTAATATTTGTTTTATTTTATAACATTAATGTGTTTTCATATAAACTATTTATTGTAATTTTTGTGATTGTAATTATGCTTCAAGAAGAAAACTAGCAATCCATATTTGGTAAAGCGTACTTTGATAGTGCAATGTTTCAAAAATATTATTCTACCAATATGCAATGCATAGACAATAAAAGTGGAGTCTTGGTTTTATAAAGGTTGTTGTAAGAAAATGTCAAAAAGGATGTTGGGTTCTCGATTATATGTATTTACACAAAAAAGTAAAAATTAAGACATTTTATGAAAAATGATGTAAGTATCCTATAGCATCTCAATTGAGATGAGAATTAAATTTATTTGTAAATTCTTAAGCTTTAGAAGATGAAATTATAATTTATCAAAGGTGAAAGACTCTAACACAACCCCTTATTTTTTTTAGCCCAAAAAAAATTTAAACAATTCCATTAATAAATATATTTGTTAAAATAAATATAATCGAAATTAAAATTTATATTTTGCGGAATATTTTTTTCATAATTATTATGTCTATACGATGTCACAAGGCAGTATCAAATTTACGGCCTATTATCCTCCGCATGACTTTTTAGTACTCGCAAATTTTGCTCTTTCGGGACATATTTTTGTACTCGCCAAATAATGAAAATTATGAACATCACCATCTTTATGCACGTAGATTTTTATTTTTTTAATTAGGTCTACAAATTTTGAAACTTTAAATTTAAAGTTTAAAGTTTCAATTAAAGTCAGTTTAGTGGCAATAAATATATTCTTTACAAGAAAATATAAAAGTTTAAAGTTTCAATTAAAATTAAAAAAAAAAAACATATTATTTATTTAATAGTGGCAATAATTCATAATTATTAATGGTAGTTTATAGGCTGAATATTATTAAAATTATGAATAAAACCAAGCATGAGTTCCATTAGGTAGTATGAGAAAGTTATATTTGAAAGCCCCAATGGGAAGTCATGATGCCCTAATGTCCAAATTGAAGATAAGCAAAAGAGTGAATATATGGAAAGTTCAATCTAGGTAGTAGATGCTACTATAGAAGTGATTATCAAGGATGAGATGATTAAGCATGATATAATGGTTCTTAAAAGGAGACTATTCATACATAAGTTCCATGGATATTGGTCAGGGTTTTCAGAAATTCAAAATTGGATCAAGTGGAAGTGGGGATTAAATTCAAATTACTTTGACTTTTCTTACTAAATATTTTTTCTCATCATTTTTTTCCAATTTATAAATTAGGGATAAGATAATGGTGGTGGACCATGGTTTAGGGGAAGAGATGCCCTTTATTTAAGACCATGGAGTGATTTTTTTTAGTCAATATAGAAACTATTAAAAAGCTTTTGATGTGGGTTACGCTTTTTGGACTTCCATATCAACTTATCAATAAGGATGTTTTGAAGAATATTGAAAATGTGCTAGGGGAATTCATCAAGGAGGGACTAACTATTAAGGAGTAAAATAATGTTATATATACCTAAATATGTATTGCTATGAATATTTCAAAACCTTTGCCATAATTCATTAAGATTAAATTTGAATCAAGAGAATGGGATCAACAAGTGGATTATGAAAATATTGTATTTTGATGCCACAATTGTTATGAGATTGGACACATGGCAAGAGATTGCAAAGTGAAAACTATGAAGAAAGAGACAAAAAAAATTGGTCATGAGATAAAATTCAAGACAAAGCATTTACCATAGAGCTCTTTGAATAGGTCAATTTCTTCCTTATTGTATTCCTTCCTTGGCAAAAAAACTCTTCCCTTTATCAACTTTGATAGGGTGATAGAAAGAGATTTTCATCGTGATATATGATTTCTTCACACAATATTAGAGAAACTTGGACTCGATGCAAACTCGGCAAGGCTGAATTGGGACTCAAACTTGGAATCGACAAAAAACTAAGCAAAAAATGGAAGAAAATACCAAAATAAACTAAAAAATATATCAAAATGCAAGAAAAACTTGACAAAAAAAAATTAGTCGAACTTGAGTGACTTGGCAAGGCTAACTTGGACTTGGACTTAGCAAGTTTTTAAAAACTTGTCGAGTTACGTAACTATGCTTCACACTATTGTCTAGATTGAATAATTTTTTTAGAGTGATTAACCCCTTGGAAAATGGTTTTTTGTTAGCCAAATTACTCCATCTTTGATATCATCCATGTATTCATTTTTATCTTTAGCATATTGAGCCTTTTTGATCAAGAACTTGATGATTTTCTTGTCATTGTTGAAAACCTTCAAGTGATCAAAATTATTGGGGATTGTCAACCTGAACACCTCCTCTAGCTCCTTAGATTTATCCTTGATGTGGATTCAAATCTAGATCATAATTTTATAAATTTACAAAACATATATAGGCATTCAAATGTCAAATTATAGGATATCCAATATTTAGAGATTAGTACAAATAATAACAACTAAAATATCCTAACCACTTAGTTAACCATTTTATTTGTAGAAAATTTACAATCCAAAATAATTTATTAAATTTAGCTTTAGACTTTAGAAATTAAATAATAATTTAAATCCTATGCCTATCCTTATCATTCCTCCCCACCATAGAAGCATTGGACTCCAATGCTTTTACAAGAAAGTGGGAGAGAAGATATACAAGTGCCCAAAAATATAATCCTCAAACTTGATGAAGAGAGAGGCCCTTTGTAAATCTCTGCTCGAAAAATATAGAGTAAACAATTGTCTCAAAGGCTTTTCTCGATCACAAAGAGCATATGATCATCGAAGACTCTACTTGAGAGAGCATACAATCGCTCCAGTGGAATCACTACAACTCCTACAAAGGGAGTGCCAAAAGCAAACAATACTCAAAAGGGCCTTGTAGGAATTTTATTTAGTCTTCTCTAGAAAATGTTGTGGGCTCCTTAAAACTGTTGTAGTTTCATTGTGAGGAAGATTTGCAACATACAAAGGAAAAAGACATAAATCCTTAAGATTCGATACATGGCATAGAATGGAGTATCAAGTACCATCAAGCTTGCACTCCATATTACAAATTCATAAAGGTTTAATAAAACCCAAATTAGAGGATTAAAAGACATGGCAAATCCTCTATTTTTGGATTATTTAGAAATCCACAATGAGAAGTGGATTCAAATGGTGATTTTATAAATTAATAAAATTATGAACTGATGTGGATTCAAATCCAAATCATAATTTATTATTTTACAAGAAATATATAGGCATTCAAAATTCCAAATTATAAGATATCCAATCTTTAGATATTAGTATAAATAATAACAACTAAAATATCCTAACAACTTTGTCGACCTTTTAATTTTCCAATAAATTACAATCCAAAATATTTTAAGAAATCTAACTGCAGATTTTAAAAACTAAATAGTAATTTAAATCCTATGCCTATCCTTATCAGCCCCACATGTCAACAATGGGGTCAAATTTTGTGGTCATTATCGTTAGTTCATTTGCCTTGGCATTCAACTCTCGAGAAATTGTCTTAATTTCATAAGTGTAAATAATTTCTTGCAAATCCTAGACCTAATGCTCATACAACTTTACATGTTTATTGTTCATGGCACATTAGAAATCAACCTGGTTTATGACCAATTTAGAGACACCAAATATCTTTAAGTTCTTAATTCCCATCTTCTCAGCTTTTCTTAAGCCAATGTATAATACCTCATATTCAATCGCACTGTTTATGTTATTGATAAATAATCGACATTTAAAATTTATCTATGCACCTTGTGGATTGATAAATTGAATGTATGTGCTTGTCCCATTTCTAGATCTAGCATCATTAAAGTGCATTACCTAGGTCTTGTCAAATCCACGTGTCTACTGGATCATTATAGTTAGGATGTTAGAAGGTTATTCTAAGATGACATAATTTCCAAGATCAATTTATTTGAAACTGGCCTCTAGGTCTTATTCATCTTCAAGCACACCAATTATCATGTCTATCTAGGTTATTTGGTCATCCTTTTATCCCTCACCATCTATGAATTCTAGGAGCTCATTTCATATCATTGTTTATCTAGTTTGTTTATTAAATAGTTGAGTAGGGACTCATTCTTAATCTAGATCATCTTTTTATCTCTATAAATATTCATATGGGTGTAGTTCATTTCTAGTTACCTATCCCCTAATAACTTATGTGTTCATTATCTAGATAGTAGCATACCAAAGTATGAGGGAAGATTGACAACTATAACCTCTTGTACTACCACCAAATCTAGGTGTTTTAAAATGATCTTGATCAAATCCTTTTGAACTCCATAACATTTGCCCTTATGCCATCCATATAGATTGGATGCCTAGCCATCTTAGTGTAGGTGATCCCATCTATTCACTAACTACCTTTAGCATTACTATCATGGTTTCTACTAAATCAAATGCAACTTCTCAATAAATATTTTTAATTTTTAGGATCACATAGAATGGTGGTGGCTTTAGGGTTTTAGGACAATAAGAATGCAATATATTTGTTGCATTGAACTAGATATCTAATGGATATTATGCTATTAGATTTTGTTATTTAGCTATACTAGTTTGGACATGTTCTAGTTGTTTGTTTTTGGTGTAGCTCCTTTCTTGCTCTTTCAAAACCTCTTAAAGTAGATCTCACTAACCAAGAAGAGCTAGTGCCTCCAATATGCTTACCTTGGAAGGCATCTTCTTCATTTCTTTGCCAATATTAAATCTGAATTCAACTGAGCTACTCTCACTATGTGTAATAAACTTTTTTATTATCTAGTAGTCATTATGCATCCTTCACTAGTGAGAGAAGTGTATTTAATTTGTTGCTCTATCTTCTTTTGAAATTGGTCCCTATTTGTCACTCCTTTTTATGCACTTATCCATTCCTTCTATATTCCTCTTTTCAGTTTCAAGCTTTTTTCCTTAAATATTTGTTTGTCCTTTACTAACTTGTGCATCTGCTTGGGTTGTAACCACATTATTATTTTCTATATTTTCATTCTATTGTTCTTTTTGTGTAGCTACTAACCCATTATATTTAAAATGCAATGGTGGTTTTCCTCTCCTAAAAATAGTAGTTATTATGTTTACCTTTATCAGTTTTTGAGCTAAGGATTGCTTCTCGAGTGCTTTCTTCTTGCTTCTAGTCCCAACCCCTTGTTGATTGATGCATATACCATCATATTCAAATGTATTATGTTTATTTATTTTAATAGTGCTAAATTTGAAAAAGATTACATTGCTAGGGTTTGGCAAATTAGGAATTAGATGTTGTGGTTGAGGCTCTTAGTAAGTGGGTTGGTTTGGTGCCATCTATCCCAAGGTAGTGGCTTATTGATCCTAATATTGCTAGTCAAACTAGTTTGTCTTAGAATATTTGATGACTATTGTACAATCTATAGGATCATGTTCTATATTAAATGGGAAACACCATAGTGCATTGATTTCTAAATTGGTATTCACCATGTTGTTTTAAAATTTATTAGAATCATGATTGAATCTTATCAAGAAACTTTATCCTTAGTGATATAGAAAATATTTTGATGTTGCCAATCCTAAGGTTGTTGTCATTGCCTCCTTTTAGTCTTATTATGAATGTTCATGGGTATTAGTACTTCCAACACTTATCTCATCTCAATTTTTTTATATATCGTCATTATATTTTGGTGGAGTGGTAAGGGCCAACAATTATGGTTGAAAGGAAATAGTTGATGAATAATTATAGCTAGGGTGTGTAACAATGTACGAAACATAGCCCATAGGTGGGGTAGACATTAATTTTCCTACCCAAATCAGAACATATTTTGCACAAGATGCTTCTTAGAAAGTTATTGTAAGATAGTTGTGGTTGTTATTACAAACCATCAAAGCCAAGTCACATTGCAAACCTTTGATATAATATGGAAATGTTTATTTTTTTTTACCTAGTATTTTATAGAATATTATTTAAGGTCTTTAATAATTTAGTGTTGTAATCATAAATATTTTCTTGAGTGTGTCTTTGCATTAAATTCAATTAAAATAAAACAGAATAACAATAATTCATACTACCAAATCTATGTACTAATGGTTCCACAATTATTGCCAAATTAGTAATAGAAATTTAATATAAAGAATAAATATGTAAGCATACCATAATGTTATCCTCCTAAATGTGGTGAATCGACTTGAGTGTAGACAACTCACTGAGGTGATATAATATCATCTTACTCTTGCTCCCATCAAAGGTAGGTTATGCAATCATAGCGACAAGTGGAATAGGCTCCTCAATTTAATGGTCCTTGATATATCCAATCAACAAGTTAGTCATGATGCCTAGGGTGTTGTGGCATTGGATTATATTGTGGAGGAGGAGATTAACCATATTTTTGTTGAGGTAGTGGATAAATATATACAACATAACCATGAGGTGGATATGGAGGTACTTAATGATACTGGTATCAAATATAATAAGGCAAAGGATAAGGAGGATTTGGCATTTGAAAATGAGGGGTCAATTGATTTTTATAAGCCCATTGTTGATTCAAAGGAGGCTACATTTCTAGGAATGGAGGAAGATACTACAAGCCTTTTGGAGGGATCTGTTGGTTTGGAGGGGATAGATATTGGTTTATGTTTTATTGTATTTGACTAGATGGAGGTGACATTGGTCCTTGAGGATTTTTGAGGATCCCTTGTATCTCCACTTTTCCAATCAAAAATTGTAAATGTTGAGCAAGACCCTAGTTTTAATTAGGAAATATTTGTCCTAAAGATCATATACTTGGAGATATAAATTGTTTAAATTATTCTAGAGGAAGATTAGAAGTGGTAGACAAACTAGATCCGAGTAAACTTTGAGATGAAGTTGTACTAGTAGGAAGTATGATTTGACAACTAGATAGTGGAGGTTGGTTTACATTAATTGCATTTTGATAAGTCACATAGGATGGATATTCATAAAGGTGTTTACATCAAAGGGTATTCCATAAAGAGGATTTATGTAGGTCAAGGTAGGACTAATATTTTCCTAAGTTTGGTTTATGAGAGGAGGTGAATAATTTGTTTGATAGCCAAAGAAACCAATTTCTTGGGATGTAGAACTTTGATTAATAATATTGGCCATTGAATATTTTTTCTTTTGAGAGAATGAGTGTAGATATGTGGATCTCCTCAATAACATCATCCTAGTGTATGCATGTCATAGTTTGTTCCTTCCTTTTTTCTTTTGTGTTCTTTTGATGGTATACGATTAGCTATATTGACTAACGTTATTTTCTCAATTTTTGTATCTTCGAGTGTGTATTCTTAAGATTTCATGTTCATACCTATATGGATAGAGTTTCAAGGTCAAAATATGAAAAAATACAAAATTTAGTCTATAGAATGATTTGTCAATAAAGTGGAGCAAATTGCTAACAAACTTGGGCAATTCACTAGCAATAATTGAACTGATTAAAAAAAAACAAGCTAGGCAAGTCACTCCCCTAAGAGGAGTTATGAATAACTTATCTTTACAAGCAAATCATTTCATAGAATTTGAGAAAATTGCTCTTCAAATTCACCTTGGAAGAAAAATTATTGTTTTAAAGCAAATCACTTGTTGAATGGAGCAAATCGCTTGCTAAATGGAGCAAATCACTAGTTGATTTGATATTTGGTAGAATCTTCTCAAAATTTGACCCAAATTTTTCTCCTATGGAAGATGTAAAATTGGAGCCAAATATATGGTTTCTTGTAATTTTGATGTTATCTTAGTTGCTTTGTAAAGATATTTAAGATTCTAAAGTGTGTGTAAGTTGTCATTCATAAAGCGCTTACGAAACCAAATCACAAATAATGAAAAGATGTGAAATTTAAGGCCAATTTTAGACAATACTTAAATCAAGTCTCTAGCCCTGACAATCTTTTTAGGATTCAATTTGTACAAATTTGATAGATTCAAAGCGAATCGCTCCCTAAAATAGATGTATACTCATTTTCAAGCAATTAGCTCAACTGGAGTGAATCACTACCTATATGTAGACTTGGAAAAAAATTGTTCAATTTTGGGTCAATTGCTCCATATGAGATAAATGTAACCTTTGTGCCAAAAACAATAAATCTAGCCAAATTTAAGGACTAGGATCTCATCGGGCACACCAAAAATAACTATGTTGAATCACCCATGTTGGGTATTTTAGTGTGTTATGGGATGATGGTTTGCCCCACCAAGCATGTCAAAACAACTATGTTGAATGGGGAAACGATCTCAACTTCTAGTGTAGTTAATGGTGCACCCCAATTCCATCCTTTCAAATGTTCATTGGATGGAAGAGATTATGGATCCCTCCAGCCTCTAAATATAGGTTGGCTTCCCAATATCCTTGCTTATTTCTAATCTAACATACTCAAATTGCATGAAATTAAAATTATAAAGAGAAAATTTTAAAGTTTAAGGGTGCTAGGGATTGAAATAAAAGTATGATCATAATTATAGCAAGAAAGATTACAATAAATCAACACATGAAAACCCGAATAAAAATAATGTTTTCCATTCAACAAGTATGAAATTGTGGAGTGAATGACAAGATGGGTAAATGGATATACTTCAATCATTGCACATTCTGTAATCTAGGAGGGTAGTGTCATTAAAGGAAAGCAAAATACTTTTCGTTTTCTTACCAATTTCATGAGATGCAAAGCACAATGTGGGTTCCATAGAGTGTAGCTCTATATTCTTATGGCCAAAAGATGTTTACAATAAAACCCATGGATCCTATTTATAATAAGAGTGTACCCCTGAGTTAATTAGGGTGAGAAACTATTACTCCTAGTAAAAGTAAAATTTTGGGTATCTCTAACAAAATGATGTAACTCCAAATGTTGCATGCCTCTAAATATGTGTCTAAAAGGCTTAGAAGGCTTATAAAATGAGTTATGGTAGAATTACATGCCAAAATGCCATGTTCCAAAGAATATCCTTGATATTTGTGCCTTCATTTTTATTCCTTCATAAGTTGGCAAGTGATTCACTCCAAAAATTGAGCAAATCACTTATCTTTGGTAGTGACTTGCTAGCTGACCCTAAATGCTTAGTTTCTACATGCCAATCGATCCATTTCTTAAGGGATCACTTTTGAGCAAATTGACACTTATTTCTAACTTAGCCCAAACTAGAAGGATTTTGGAAGGCATTGGTAGATTGATTGCATTGTTTTGCATCCTTCCAAAATGGTGAATTCTAGGATAGTGACTAGTCAGTGAGTCACTACAGTAACATAGATTAAATAATTATTATCAAGTCCTTTAAATCTTGCGACTCATTATTAGATTCATTTTTCCTTGGTAGTATTACCCTTGTATATTCAACCCTAATTATGTTTTCTACTTTATTGGTTAAACCCTAATAGATTTCTCAATTCTTGTCAAATATTATTCGATGAAAATTAGATTCAAGGAATTGCAAAATCAAATCCTCTTCCTAAAATATTTAGAGCATGCATATCCAACACAAGATTGGTTAAAATTATCTTGCCAAAACTCTTTATTATTTTCTAATTTTTAGAAACAACACTAAGTTTTAGTGAACAAAAGGACCTATTACAATCTTTTAAAATAATTATATTAATCATGTCTTTATCAGACTCAGCCACTTACTCAATCCGAACTAAGTCTATATTTGTCAAAATGTCAAGCATAAAACTTTCTATATAATAACCTAATCTCTAATCTCTTGACTTGGACCTCATTTGCCATAGTCCATAGAAAGGGTTTATTAGAGACCCCTCCAAAGCTTTTATTAACAATGTCCACTCCATTCTCAAGTCTCTATCTCAATTTCAAATATTATAAATAGTTAGGTTTAAAATAATATATATTGTATTCGAAGGTTAAATAGATTGGTAAGTGTCTGTCTTGACAAGATTTTTTTAAAAAGACATTTAGGTTCAAACCTCGGGGCAGCCTTTATGCAAAGGTAGTGGTCTGATATGAATCTTATAAGTGTGTGGCAGACCGACGATGACGGTACAAATCCCAAACGATCGATGGTTCCCTTCGCGTTGGGTCAACAATAACAAAGCGAAATAAGGTTGGTGGAAGCAACCCCTGTAGTTTGAACCCTTTACTTGTCAGTTACTAAAAAATAGTGTGGTTGTGACCAATTCTTCTACGTAACCGAAAAGAAGAAAAAAAAAAAAATATATATATATATATATATATATATTCACCTATATAAAATAATAAATTATTACTCAATCCCCATACATGGATGTGTATAAGAAGTATTACTCAAAATAATAAATTATAATATAAAATTAAAATAAAGTTTTTATTGTTAAAAACTAATAAATTAAAAATAAATTTAAGACAATTGGGAGGTTCAAGTTTCAAACCACGACATAGGCGAGTGTGAAGGGATGAGAGGTTCAAAGTTCAAACCACGACGAGGGCGAGTGTGTGAGAGGGTGGGTGTGTGTTAAATTCCCTATTAATAAGCATAGCTCTCACTTTACGAAGGATCATGGTTCGAAGGAGACTGCTCAACCCTACACATTGGTCATAGGAGTTTATCACTCTAACCAAATCAAAAAAATAAAAATAAATAAATAAATTTAAGACAATATTTTTTTAAAATCAAAATATTAAAATAAAAACAAAAAGTAAATTTCTAAACCATTTTATTAATAAATATATTTATTAAAACATTTTTATAGAATCAAAGTTAAAATTTCGGATCGGGCGGTTCTCCTTCAGAAGGTCCAAGGTTCAAACGACTGCGTGAAGGGGTAAGTGTATGGTGGTGTTAAATTCCCTATTGATAAGCATAGCTTTTAACTTTACAAAGGATCGTGGTTGGAAAGAAACTACTCAACCTTATACATCGTAGGGTTTTTCACACTACCTAAATAAATAAAAAATCGTATATTTAAGGAATATTATTTCCATAATTATTATTTTTATACGATGTCCGTAGGCAATATAAAATTTACGGCCCATTCTCATGCGCATGACTTTTTAGTACTCGCAAAATTGGACGATTCTTTATTAATACAACCTTTACAACTTTCAACATCCATTTTCATGACTTTGGTGATAGATGCCTTTCGATATATTTAATTAATTGTTGCATTAAAATTTAGAGAAAATATATATTTTATATGTAATAGGATAATAAATCATAATTATTAATAATTGTTTTCTTGATAAAAATGATTGTATTTGGGTTCTCCATCCTTAACAAATTATATCTCTCTTCTTTAAAGTTTGAGAGTTTACAAATAGATATACTTCTCATCTCAATTGAAATGCTATAGTAAGAAACCTACATCATTTTACATAAAATGTCTAAATTCTTAATTTTCATTTTCTAGATCTTTTCAAATCTTTGTATGAATACAATTACTCCAGAATTTAGCATCTTTCTTGACATTTTTCTATAGCAACCTTCACAATGCCAAAACTTCACCTCTATTATATATGTCTTGCATCTTAGTAGAGTAATATTTCCAAAACATTACACTAACATAGTTCGCTTTACCAAATCTGGATTGCTAGTTTCCTTCCTAAAACACAAGTGCAACCACAAAAATTATAATAAATAGTCTAAATGAACACATATTATTGTTACAAAATAAAACAGATATTACCAATGGAAAACATTAAAGTAAATCTTAATCATTAATTGATTTAGGCAATCAACAATTTTTGTTAGCTTCAACTAAACTTTCTACTTTCTCTAACCATGGAAAGGAGATGTTAACTTCACGATCCTCAATCAAAACTCCTCTATTGGCTAGCTTATCTCCACATTTTTTTCTTTCCCTTAATATATGTGTAAACTTGATTTCTTCAAACTCTTTAGCAAGATCTTAAATTTCCATAATTATCTCTTATATGTTCCATGGAGCCTTTGCTTTCCTCAAAATTGCATTTATTACTATGAGAGAATCACCTTCCATCCAAACTCTATTCCATTTAATTTGTTTACATATTTTAACCCTTCTAAAGATGCCCAAGATTCAGCTTCATTATTTGTCTTAGATCCATAATTGAAAGCATAATGAAACAAAATCTCTCCTCTATTATTTCTTATCATTCCTCCTTCTCCTGATGGTCCTAGGTTTCCTTTAGATGCTCCATCAAAATTCAATTTAACCCACTCCAAATCTGGTGCTTTTCACTTTATATTATTTACCTTATTTTTGCTTCTCTTGTACCCAACATCATAATTCCATTTAATGACTTGACTCCATCTATCAAGACTCTTTGTTTCCAAATTAGGGATTGGGTGAGTTGATAGGGTTGGTTTAGACTCCTCTATGGCTAAACATATCTTCTTTTTCATTACCTCTAAACTACTTTTCTTTCCTTTAAATATTCTTCTATTCCTTTCTAGCCATATAGTCCAAAGTATTGTATCTTTTGATATATCCCATATTGTCTGTAAAGCCTCACTTTTATAAGTGCTTTGCCATTGCTTTAATCAATCTTCAATTCTGCTATTCATCACTATGTATTTACCAAATATATTAAGAATCCATTGCCATAGATTCTAGACTATTGAGCAATGTCCCAAGAGATGGTCAATACTCTCCTCCTCCTTATTATAGAAAACACATTTAGAGGGGCCATGAAAACCCCTTTTCATAAGGTTATCCCAGGATAAAATTCTTCTATGACCTACTAGCCAAACAAACATTTTGACTTTAGGAATGTTTGGGCTATCCCAAATATCTCTCCAGATTCTAGTGATATTATTATTATGTTGGTGTTGAACATTATATTCACTTATATTTGTGTATTCTCCTGAGCTATTCAACTCCCAAATCAATTTATCCTTGGCACCCCTTGGAATAATTACAGTTGTTATCTTTCTACTCAATTGCCTCCTAGCATCAATGTCTTGTATACTTGTAAAAAAATATTCTTTCCATTTGTATCTTCCTTCTCGATCCTTGTACAAAATATTTGAAACTCTATCACCATATTTGTCTTGAAGCAATCTCATCCAAGGTTTCAAAATTGGATCTAAATTGAGTGGTTTTTTATCACACCAAGTATCCATCCAAATAGAAATTTTTTCTCCAGTTCCCACCACCCATATTAAACCTTAAATCATAAGATCAATAGATTTTTTTAAACCATTCCAAAGAGCAAAACCATTTGGAAGAGAGAGTGCAATAAATATTAAACTTGGGTCATTAGGATCAACATACTTAGAAAAATTCTTGCCCATTGTCTTTGACTCTCTTTGTACAATCTCCAAATAAATTTTCCCCTAAGAGCTAAGTTTGCATCTATAAGAGCTCTTAAACCAAGACCTCCCCTATTTTTGTCATCACACAACTTGCTCCATTTCACCAAAGAAAATTTCCTTTTATCATGTAAACCTGACCATAAAAAGGATCACATAATAAAGATTAAACATTTTTCAACTGATTTTGGCATAGAATACAAATACATATAATATGTTAGAATGGATTGTAATACTGACTTAATTAACTGCACTCTTCCTGCTAATGATAACCATCTACCTTTTCCAAACTGGAAGTTTATTTTGAACTTTACTAATAACTGGATTTCATAAATCGATCCTCATTCTCCCCTCAAATAAAGGCATCCCTATATAAGTTGGCAAATTTACCTTCTCCATTTGAAGCAACCTACAAATTCTTACTTTAATATTAGTAGGAGTGTTAAGCAAGTAAAGTTTGGATTTAGTCGTATTAATTTTTTATCCTGAAGCTCTTTCGTACTCTTTTAAAAAGTTATTCAAAGCTCTGGCCTCATTTATCCTTGCCCTTCCAAAAATGGTTGTATCATCTACAAACTATTGATGGGTGATGTTATCGATGTTATTACTAACCTTAAATCCACTTATAAACCCATATTTGTAAGCCTTCTTTAAGTTCCTACTCAAAACTTCTGCCATAATAAAGAACAAATAAGGAGATAAAGGATCTCTTTTTCTAAGGTCTCTCTTGGCTTTAAAATATTATGTCACTAACCTATTGACCAACATTAAATAAGAAATTGTAGAGATACACGCTTTAATCCATCTAACCCATTTCTTTCCAAACTAAACTTATATAAAATTGCAAAAAGAAAATTCCATTTAACCCTATCATAGGCTTTACTTATATCAAGTTTTAATATCATAGCTTTCTCTTTTCTTGAAGCTGCTAAATGTATAACTTCATGAGCTACTGTGATCCCATACAAAATTTGTCTCCCTTTCATAAAACCTCCTTGCTCTTCTGAAATTATTTTGTCTAACAATGACCTTAGTCTATTCGCCATCACTTTGGAAATAATCTGATAAGCCATATTACATAGGCTTAAGGGTCTAAAATAATAAAACAATTCAACATCCTTATTTTTGGAATTAGGGTAAGATAAGGTGCATTTATTTTATAAGGAATGTATAGTTTTACCCTAGACTGTTCCACTGCCACCAATAAAGAATCTTTCACTATATCCCAATTATGTTGGTAAAAAGCTACAGAGAGCCCAATTGGACCAAGGGATTTATCCTTATTAAAAGAGAAAAGAGCTAAATGAACTTCTTCTAGAGTGATAGGCTCCATCAGTTTCCTATTGTCTTCATTTGTTAAACTAAAGGAACATCTTGAAGAAGTTTATCATTAAGAACTTCGGTCTCCTCTGAACCAAGAATATTTTGATAAAATGACTTAGCCTATTTTCTAATTTCACTCTGATCTTCAATCCAAACCCCTTATATTGATTTAATTCTACAAATTCTAGAATAAGTTCTCTGTACTATAGCCATCCTATGAAAAAAATTTCTATTTTTATCTCCTTTTAACCAAGTTTGTCTTGATTTTAATCTCCAAAATTTCTCTTCCTTACTCAAAATATTATGATATTCACTAAGAAACTCCATTTCCTCTAAGCTTGTATTATTTTCATCACCTTTTTGGAATTTTAAAATTTTATATTTTAGTTCTTCTTTCTTCTCAAAAATGTTTCCAAATGTGCTCTTGTTACATTCTTTTAATCTAGATGTCATAGCTTTAATTTGGTTTGGAAGAGCATACAACCCATCATTACCTAAATAATTCCATGTTTGAGCTATCATATAAACAAATTGAGGATGGTCTTCCCACATCTGCTCATATTTAAAATATGATCTTTTTTTGAATTCACTAACCACCATTTTAACTCTTATTGGCAGTGATCTAAAATCAACTATTAATTTTAGCACAAGTTCCTTCATCTAGCCAATTATCTGAGAGAATGCATCTGTCTATTTTTGTTGCTATTAGGTTTTGGCCTCTCCTGTTGTTGGTCCAAGTATAGTTGTCTTCTTCAAACTCAACTTCCCATAGATTGTTGTTTTGAATAAAAGCTGAGAAATATTTCATACTTTGGGTCAATTTTTTAATTCCCCTAAATTTTTCATTCATCTTGGTGATGGCATTAAAATATTCAATGATCATGAAATGGATTTCTTGGTCTTTACTTCTCATAAAAGCCTCAATCCCACACACATTGATAAAGACCATACAAACTTCTAATCTACTTGACTGGGTTGTAGGACCATACACATTGATAAAGATGAAGTGAATATAAAAAAAGTAGCAAGTGACTAAAGAGGCTATCCAATGCCTAGTTTTATGAATGGTTACACAAGAGGTTCTAGAAGGATTCCAACAAGTTAGAATTATCCTTGCTTCTTAAAAATCCATAGCATCCCATTCACATCTTGCCCAAACTATTTTCATAGTTTTTGAAAATTCTTTTGTCATTTTAGTTTCCTGGATACAGAGAATATCAGGTTTATTAGTTAAACATAGGTCCCTAATACACCTATACTTTGAGGGGATATTAGCACCCCTTATATTCCATGAGATGATAATCATGTCTCATTAGGGACTTTTGGCCCCTCTTGCGGATTACCAATATCATTTTGTTGTCTGGTAAAGAGAAGTTCAACCAACTTAGTTTGTGTTCCTTTCTCTATGTTAGTTCTTGCTTCCCTAAATATTGCTTGAAAACTTGAGGGTTTTCCTCTTTTTACCTTGCCTATATCAGGATTAGGTCTTATTATTATATTCCTCAATATTCTTTCACCATTTTTTTTCAACATCTTTATCCTCTCCTGGCTCTATTATAGAAGTTTTTGACTTATCCTGCTCATTTTCTGGTATTTCCTTATTAATGGTAGAGGTATTAACTTCTAAAACTGCATTTTCTTTACCAATTATTTTCTCCTGAATGGTGCATGGTACTTCAAAAGAGTCTTCAAAATTTTATGAAAGACATTCCTTGGGTTCATTGAGAATGTTCTTCCTTAAATTAGGATCATATTGAATAGATGGTTCCTTGCTAATATGTTGAAATTATTGTCATGTGTCCTCTAATTTTTTATCTAGTTTTTCTTCATAGGCCAAAGCCTCAAAAGAATCGGAATTTCTTCCATTATCCTTTCTTATTGGTCTTCATTGTTCATTTCCTTTTATTTTTCTAGATCTATTTTTTGGAAGTTGAAAACCATTTTTATCCATAACCATTTGTAAATTTCTCTTACGATTTTCTACAAATGATTATGTTGGTCTCTTCTTAGGGCATGATCTCTCAATATGCCCAACTCATGATATATTCTACATCTAAAATATGTGTTTCCATAATCTATAGTTTGGATCCACATCTTATCCCCATACTTAAAAATTATTTATTATGGTAAAGCTTTACTTATATCAATCATCCAATATTCGAGCATAAATAGCCAAAAATCCATTTTTTTGTATCTAAAATCTCAAGGAATTCTCCTAGAGTGTTGCCTATTGCCTTGAAGGTATCTATTTCCTAAAATTCAATGGGCAATCAAAACATCCTAACCCAGACTGGTACTAGGAATAGATTTACATTTTCAGGTGAAAAGCCTTCATACTAGTGAGTAAGGAAGAGCCTTGATCTTCCCATAAACCAAGGACCCCCTTTTAGGATTCTTTCTCTTTATTCCCTAGAAAAAAAATGGCTAGGAAGAAACCTTTGGGAAGAAATGATAGAATCACTCCTGAAGACTTCCAACTTCTATCAATCCATTTTCTCAAGGCTGAAACCCCTGGCCAATACCCATTAAATTTACCAAAAATTGCTCTATATTGGAGCAATGAGGATCTCTTTGAGGTGCGCTCACTAACCTCTACCACTAGAAATTATTCTAAGCATTTAACTATAAATTGATCCATGAAAAGGAAACTAAAACTCAAAATCTAATGAAAATTATCTGAAAATTCTATAACAAATATAATCTTTGATAAAAACTTTATAAAATTTTCATGCATAATTTCTAAGATAAAGAAAGGTAAAAAAGAACTTAGCTAAAAAAATCTTTGTTCAGATAGAATGTCTTGCTTCGGTGAAGTCCTAGCCCTTCATTGCTCTTCCCATTGTTTGAACTCTAGTTGGCAAATATTTGCAAATTCGTTTTTCACGACTTGAAAAATCGTCATTGCCCTTGTTCCAAATGGTTGACTTCACAAGATTGTATCTCCCTCAATATTGCTCAAACTTTTGTATATGACCACCCATTTTAAATCTATTCAAATTCTGCACAAGTTGGTCCAAGAATCAGCTGAATCGGATAACTCTTCACGAAGATATAGCTCCTAAAATATGAGACGATTTTCAATAAAAAACCCTAATCCTTCGCACTTTACAATTTTATTTTTCACACTATGCCTCAAAAATATAACCCCAATTATACCATCATAATTATTAATAATAGCTTATAAGCTGAATATTATTATTAAAATTATGAATAAAAAAACCATATATCTGACAAATTATAATCCCTCCATCATTATCTAAATTATTTAAGTTCTTCATGAATTTTGACGTTTCTTTGATTCTTTTATTAAATTGTTTTTATTGATAATACTTTAACTTTCTCTTTATAATGTGATTCCCTATAGTGTTACAGTTTTTCTATATGGACTTTGGATTTGTCACAATTATCATAAGAATTGAGCAGGTGTGTTGATCGTTTCTTATTCTTGATATCAATATTATATTTTATTCATTGAGTAACAAGTTTTACTTTTTTAATGGAGATTAAATATCATAATTGTTTAGGAAAAAATGCTCTTTATTTAAGATTATGAAATGATTTTTTTAGTCGAAATAGAAACTACTAGGAAGCTTTTGATGTGAGTTAGGTTTTTTGGACTTTTATATCAGCTTATCAATAAGGATGTTTTTAACCCCAAGGGCTAGGTGGATTGGTAAGTGCTAGTTTAGCTAGGCACTTACCAAGAAGAGACCAGGTTCAAAGCTTGGGGGAAGCATGTTGCAAAGGAGTAGTCCAATATGAATCCTCTAAGTGTACACCAAACTGACGATGATGGCACGAATCTCGAGCACTCGATGGTCCATTTCATGTCGAGCTATAAAAAAATGAGGTGAAAATGTTTGGTGGATGTAGCCCCTGTGGTTTCAACCCTGGGCTTGCCAGCTCCTAAAAATAGTGTGGTTGTAACCAACTCTCTTATCAAGACTAAAAAATATGCTTGGAAATTCATTAAGAAGGGACTAACTATTAAGAAGCAAAATCATATTATATATACCTGAATATGTATTGCTATGAATGCTTCAAAATATTTGTTACAATCCATTAAGATTATATCTAAATCAAAAGTATAGGATCAACAAGTGGATTATGAAAATATTGCATTTTTATGCCACAATTGTTATGAGATTGGATACATGGCAAGAGATTGCAAAGTTAAAACTACAAAGAAAGAGACAAAAAAATGGTCATGAGATAAAATTCAAGATAAATCAAGAAAATAATAATGTAATAGAAGTTGGATTAGATCAAGTATATTCCACTCCAAAAGAAGAGGCAAAGAAATCTTATCTACAACATCATATGACAAAGGCCACCATAGCACACTTAAATCAACTATTAGAAGAAATAAAGAAAGATATGAGAAATGAGAAAGTACAATTTGCAAGTTAAAGTTCAAAAGAAATTTTAGTTGTAGAGGTAGATGTGGAGGAAAATTCTAAAACAAATATGGCATAAAAGGTCAAGTATATTCCAATTAAATCATCTTAAGTTTTCTCAAGTACTATAGAATGTTCTCCTAGTAATAAATATGAAAGTAGTGTAGAGGTTATCCCTTACACTTTAGGATTTCAATAGTAGCATACTAAAGAAATTAGGATGGAGGAAATCCATAGAAATTTAGGGTTTTTATGGTAGCATAAGAAGGTAATTACTATGGAAGAGCTCCTTGTATCTTAAGTTTTACAAGGTAACATAAAGAAGAATGTGATTTTGAGGTCAAAACATCGTTTGACACCACAAGACCTAATAGCTTACCCTCCTAAACCATAAATATGGAATTCATGGGATGGAGTGAGATACCAAATTCTCTACACCTCTAGAAGATTGAATCTAGGTGTTTAACATGCTTACACCTATATTTACAATACAAATACAAATCATCAAGATATATACGAATTATCTCACTGATCAATCTTGTGAAGGTGGTGTCCATAGTTTATTGGAAGGTTACTTCTATGTTTGATAACCCAAAAAACATTCTTTAGGGTGTAAAGTTTCCCCATTTGGTGGTGAATATTGTCTTATGTTGGTCATCATCCTTGACCTAGATTTGGTTATATCCTAAAATATTATCTAGGAGTGACAACATTTGAGACCCTACTACATTTTATGGAATTTGATCTATAATAGGTAGGAGATAATGGTATTTTAGTTAATCCCTATTCATATTTCTAAATTCAACACAAACTTATATTATCATTTTTCTTTCATGCCAAGACTAGATTAGCCACCCAAGTGGAATGCTTAATTAGAAATATGATTTGAACTTATAGGAGGTTTAAGAGCTCTTCTTCATCACCACCTTAATTTTAGGGTTCACTTGTTGTATTTATTGAAAAGGTTTAGCACCCAGTTCTAAATCAATGGTGTGCTCTATGATATTTTTATCATATACCTTCAAATATTCATAGGACCATACAACTATATCCCTGCATTTGCCATAGAGCTCTTTAAATAGGTCAATTTCTTCCTTATTGTATTCCTTGGAAAAAAAATCTTCCCTTTATCAACTTTGATAGGGTGAAAAAAGAGGTTTTTACCTTGATATAGGATTTCTTCACACTATATTAGAGAAACTTGGACATGACGCAAACTTGGCAAGGCCAAATCTGGACTCAAAATTGGAATTGACCCAAAAAAATCAACAAAAATTTGGAAGAAAATACCAAAATAAAATATAAAAAAGACTCGAAAGAACTTGACAAAAAAAACTTGTCGAGTTAAACTTGAATGACTTGGCAAGGTTGACTTGTACTAGGACTCGACGAGGTTTTAAAAAACTCGTCGAGTTTCTTAACTATGCTTCACACTATTGTCTAGATTGAATAAACTTTTTAGAGTGATTAACCCCTTTGGCATAAGGTTTGTTGTTAGCTAGATTACCCCATATTTGATATCATCCATGTATTCATTTTTATCTTTAACATATCAAGCATCTTTCATTAGGAACTTGATGATCTTCTTTTCATTATTGAAGACCTAGTGTGATTAAAAATAGCGAGGACTATCAACCTGAACACCACCTCTAGATCCTTAGGTTTATCCCACATGTCAACAATGGGGTCAATTTTTTTTTCCATTATTGTTAGTTCATTTGCCTTAGCATTCAACTCTCAAGGGATTGTCTTAATTTCATAAGTGTAAACATTTCTTGCAAATCCTATATCTAATGCTCATACAAATTTAAATATTTATTCTTCATAGCATATTAGAAATCAAATTGGTTTATGACTAATTTGGAGACATCAAATACTTTCAAGTTCTTAATCCCCATCTTCTCAAATTTTATTAAGCCAATGAATAATGCCTCATATTCAATCACGTTGTTTATGTAATTATTCAATAATCAGCATACAAAACTTATCTAAAATAAATTAAACGTATGTACTTGTGTCATTTCTACATCCAACATCATCAAAGTGCATTACCTAGGTCTTGTCAAATCCATGTGCCTATTGACTTATTAGAGCTAGGATGTTAGAAGGTTCTTCTAAGATGACATAATTCCCAAGCTCAATTTCTTTGAAATTGGCCTCTAGGTCTTCTTCATATTCAAGCATACCAATAATGATGTCTATTTAGGTTATTTGGTCATCCTTTGGTACCTCATCATCTATGAATTCTAGGATTTCATTTCATATCATTATTTTTTTATCTAGTTTGTGTGATAGATAGTTGAGTGGGGACTCATTCTTAATCCATATCATCTTTTTATCTCTAGGAACCTTCATACGAGTGTAAACCATTTCTAGGCACCAATCCACTAATAACTTGTGTGTCCATTCTCTAGATAGTAGCATACCAAAGTACGAGGGGATATTGATAGCTATTACCTCTCGTACTACCACCAACTCTAGGTATTTTGAAATGGTCATAATCAAATCCTTTAGAACTCCACAACATTTACCATTATGCCATAAATCTAGATCAGATGCCTAGACATATTAGTGTAGGTTATCTCATCTATTCATAGAATAAATTTGGCATTACTATCATGGCTACTCCTAAATCAAATGCAACTTCTCAATAGATATTTTCAATTTTTAGGATCACATAGAATGGCAGTATCTTTAGTTTTTTAGAAGAACAATAATGCAATATTGTTGGGCATTTTGAGTAGATAAGTTATCATTGATGTCAAGAGTGAGTGGTCATTGATGTTAAATTTTCAGCACCAGTCAGTGGCAGTTTTAGTGGGCAGCATCAGTTTCAGGTTCTCCAGTTTCAGTTGATCAAGACCCGGTTCTAGGAGGTCAAGATAAGGTCCAAGGTGAAAACAAGAAGCCCAAGTGAATAATATTATACAAGGAAGATTAAATTAATTAATTTAATTTTATTAAATTAATTTCTTAATTAATTTACTTAACTTTATGCTATTTAAATTAATTATTAATTAATTTAAATATTAATTATATATTAATTTATGTTAATTTCAAATAACCCTAAGGTGGGTTATTAATTCAAATTTCGAATTAGAATTTCTAGCACCGACGTGGGAAGAAAATTTACCATGTGTGTATAAAAGGGGGATTACCCCACCTTAGCAAAACCCCCAATGCTTCCGATCATTTATAGGGGTTGAGAGGGGAGGGCTTTGGTCCCTCCCCTGCTCCCCCTCCCATGGCTCCTGGTTTCTGCCCAGTCCCTGGCTCAACCCAGGTCATCCCTCCCGGGGAGTGGTTGTTTGCAGATGATCTCCTGGGGGGAGATCCTTCTCCACTATCTGCGCCCCTCCCGGTCGGCTAGGGTTTCCTTGGTTGTTTTTTCGATTGGTGCTTCCCAGGGATCCCTGTTTGGTTGGGGATCCCTTCCCTTTTTCCCTCAGGATTCCCCCTGGGGTTTTTTCTAGGTGATTCGCGTGGATCTGGTCCCCTGCGTTTCTCATTGCGATGGAGGTGATGGTTTAGGGTTTGGACAGCTTCCCCCTTTTTCTTGTGAATCCTCGACGGGCTTTGTGCTTGGACGGGATTCTTGGTCCCTGCTGCTGGGATCCTCTTCTGTTTTCCACTCTCTGGTCACTTCCTGATGGACTGGATCCTCTCTGTGCTGGCTGTCGACTTCCTACAGGATGGCTCTCGTTGAACTGAATGTTTTCCCGGTGGGCAGGATGGTTTCTCCATAGGGCGGGATCCGCCAAATCCGTCGGTTTTCTCGCGAGGCGGGATCCTTTCTTTTCTATTGGTTTCCCGGATGGCGGGATTTCCCTGTTGCTTCCCGCTAGGAGGGACTGTTTGTGGTGGTTTTGACTGCTTCCCGCGAGGCAGGATTTTATTGTAACGGTTTTTCTTTGCTTCCTGCTGGGCGGGATCTTCTCGATGGTGGTTTTTGGCTACTCCCCGCTGAGCGGGATCTCCAAAACTACTTTTTTTCTTATTTGTTTGTTTCCCGCCGAGAGGGATTGTTTCATGCTTACTGTTACCACTGGGCGGGATTTGCATTTTGGTGTTCAGTTTCAAGGGATTGATGCCCTAGGCCCATTGCTTATGTAATCAGGTTTTGGGATCCTTGTTAAAACCCGCTATAAATACAAACACATAATTATCAAAAAAAAAAAAAACCCCCAATGCTTTCGAATTAAAATCCTATGCTATGCGAGTTCATGCGAATCGTGGTGTGCAACGAAGAGTTTTTAATTTTCAAAAAGGTGCTTAGAGGAGGAAAAACTATTTTACCCACCAAGGAGGGAGCCTTGGTCACCAACCACTGGTAGCGTAGTTGGCAACCGTAGTGGAAGCAAGATGTGAGGGCAACGACAGGCGCAGGTTCGAATCCATGGTGCATCATTTTTGTTTTGTGTTGAAAACACGATGGAGTAAGGTTGAAAGGGAAGGAAGTCCTCCTTCCTTCACGTGGGTGCCTCTAGCCCATGCGGTGGGCACCAAAGTGCTAAGGTGCTTGGCGCTTGGGGAGATGATGGTTCGAATCACGCCGAAACCCTTTTTGGGAGATAACAAAGGTATGCATTAAGTTTGAGCGCCAAAATTTTTGGAGGAGTTAGTTGAGGTATTAAAAATTAATTTTTGCATATTTTATTTGGTATGTAAGGTTTTAGGGGAGTTATAAGGTTGATGCAAAATAAATTTTTGGTGTTATTTGCTTTAGTGTTTGAAAAGGAAATAAAGGTGTTTTAGGAAGATTGGTTGAGGTTTTGTGGTGTTGGATATTATTTTAAGTTGGAGATTATAAGGTGTATCCAAGTAATTATTTTTGTGCATGATTTGATGAATGTTAATTCCAAGAAGGAGCAATAAGGTGTATTTGAGATTTGTTTATTTTTGTGTCTAAGGAATATTTGAGAAAGTGTTAAGAGTGAGATTTTGTCATCTAACCATTGAAATTGGAAAGAAGGAAATTGTGATTTAGACAGGTTTTCCAAGGGCACTTCTACATCAAACAAAAGGTATGGGCACATCTTCCTAGTGAGTGATTGTTGAATGTTGTGAATGCAAATTTGGAGTGAAAAGGATTGTTTGGTAGGCATTGTTGAGTGTGTTTTGAATTAATGCTTCAAGGTTTTCTAGAATAATGAATTGTTGATAAAACCTTGTTTTATAAGCATTGTTGTTGAAGTGAGTAAGTGAGTGAAGAACTTGAACTAGGGTTTGCAAAGATCATGAGTATCATTGTTATGTGAGATTGATTGATAAGCATTGTTGGAAACATTTGAGTGAGTGTTCATATGCTTGGACTAGGGTTTGTAAGAAAATATTAATTCATTGAGTGATTGGTTGAGTAAAGTTGGTTGAGCCTAGTCAAGTGGATGTGTTGATGTGATAGTTCAAGTTCTATGAAACAAATTGTTCTATATTCTGAATTGATTTGAGAAAGAGGTTGAGTGTGGATGAATGTGAAACATATTGAGTCTCTAACAATTCTCTATATGTTTCTATGATAAAAGAGAGATTGAAAGTGATTGAGAGTTTGTGAGTGTGAAGCATATTGAGTCTCTAACAATTCTCTATATGTTTCTAAAAGAGTGATTGAAAGTAATTGAGCATTGTGATAAGTGTGAAGCATATTGAGTCTCTAACAATTCTCTTTATGTTTCTATGAGTTTGGATAAGTTCTAGTGAGGACTTATTGAGTAGATTTGGACAAGTTCTAGTGAGGACTTGTTGAGAATATTTGAGGTAAGTCTTAGTGAATACTTGAGAGCAGATTAGGCAAGTTCTAGAGAGGACTTGTGGATAGATTAGTGTGAGATTTTGTGGAAGCTTACAAGGCATATTTGAGATAAGTCTTTGAGAAGACTTGTGAGAAGAGTTGATTGATTGATTTGTTCAAACCTTGGGTTAAGGTTTGGGGTAGATCTAGTAGAGTTGATTTGAGATTAAGTCAAGCTTTGTGTTAAGGCTTGAGGATAGATATTGAGGATAGATTTGTGCTAGATCGAAGGACTATGTTTAGTGTAGATCAGAGGATAGATATTGAGGATAGATTTGTGCTAGACCGAAGGATTATGTTTAGTACAGATTAGAGGATAGATTTTGGTGCATATTTGAGGATAGGTTTGTGCTAGACCAGAGATAGAGATTGAGCAGATTTGTGCTAGACCGAAGGACTATGTTTAGTGTAGATTTGAGATAGAGCTTTGAAGGTGATAGAGTATAGAGGATGATAGTCTCCAGTGGATAGAGATCCATTAGCCAGGGTAGTGAGGATAGGTGTCTTCAGTGGATAGAGATCCATTAGCCAGAGTAGTGGGGGCAACAGTTCTTCTAGAAGATCACCAGTCAGAGCTAAGGAGAAAGGAGTTCTCCTATGGATAGATATCCATAAAATTGATTAGGGGATTGGTGTCTCCTTTGGACAGAGATCCATAAACATTGTAAAAGGGAAAGGATTCCCAAAATATTGATTGAGAAAATTTTAGTGAAATATTTTCTCCATGGAGTAGCCCACATTGGGTGAACCACGTAAAATTGGTGTCTCTATTGTGTGTGTGGATTTGTGCATTGCTTTGATTACTATTGTTGATATTGCTATCTATACATTGCATAATATTGATTGGGAAAGAAAAGTAAAAAGTGGTCTTATACTTTTCACCCCCCTCTCAGTATAAGCTTGTGTTCTTCAATTGGTATCAGAGCGGGTTCCTTCGGAAGAGTTTAACAACTTGAAGGAAAATCTTTCAAGAACACAATGGATTCTAAGAATGTGTCCTCAGATAATTCAACACCAATATTTTATGGAAGTGATTATATATTTTGGAGTATGAGAATGAAGATTCACCTGATGGCACTTGGCAATGAAATTTGGGAAGTAGTTGAAAATGGATACATACCACCAGTTGATCCACCTACAGATAAGGAAGGTAAGCTTCTACAACATTACAATTCAAAATCAATGAATGCAATTTTGAGAGGTTTGCATAGAACAAAATCAATAAAATTTATGCATTGTAAAGATGCAAAAGGAATTTGGGATAAGTTGCAAAGCATATATGAAGGAGATAAAAGTGTCAAAAAGGCAAAGATACGAAATCTCAAAGGGCAATTTGAAGAATTAAGAATGAAGGATGAGGAAAACATTAGTACTTATCTACTTTGGGTAGATGAGGTTGTTAATGCCATGCAAGGACTTGGACTTAATATTGAAGAATCAGATGTTTGTGATAAGGTCTTAAGATCTCTTCCAAAAATATTTAGTGAAAATATTTCTGCTATAGAAGAATCAAAAGATGGTGATTCTTTGACAAGAGATATGTTACTTGGTATTCTTACAACTTTTGAGTTAAGAACAAAAGAGGAACCTAATTCTCGAAAGGAAGCAACATTCAAAGCTACTAAGAAGACAAAGGGCAAAAAGTCAGATTCAAGCAATGAGTCATCCAGTGATGAAGAAGCTAATTATGGTAGAAGGAATAAGGATTCAAGAAGATTTAAAGATGCAAAATATGTTAGATGTTTCAATTGTGGAAAGTATGGTCACTATGCAACTGATTGTCAAGAAGCTAAAAATAACAATGATGAAGAAAAATAGGATCACAGGAACAGGGAATCAGAAAGAAATAAGTACCAAAAGAAAGGCAAGGATGGACAAGGCAAACAAGGAAAGAAGTTATTTCAAAGACAAAAGAGGAGCTACTATGCAGACAAGGCAAGTAAGTACTCAAGTGATAGTGATAATAGTTTCTCAGACAATGATAAAGATGAAGTCCTATTTCTGATTGAAGAAAAAGAAGAAGTTAAGAAAAGGTCACCAATAATTCTCAAGTGTTTTAGATGTGGTAATTTTGGACATCTTGAAGATAGTTGTACAAGGAATGGTTTTAGTTTCAGTGATGATGAATATGAAGATACACTTGAAGGACCAGAAGAGAATATTCTAATGGCACTAGAAGAAGAAGGAGGTGATCCTACAGAAGACAAGTCAAAAAAGAATGAAGATGTTCTCAAAGACAAACAAATAGAGGAAGAATAAAAAAAGGAGGAGTTGATCTTGAGGGAGAGCTTATTTATGCTCTTAAAACTTTAAAGAAGGTAAGAAAGCAAAATTCCCAACTTGAGTTTCAGTTTCAAGAATGTGATGAAGAGAGAGGAAATCTTATAGAGGATCTAAACAAGTCAATAGCTAAGACAAAGAAGTTCAAGGATAAGTTAGAAGCAAAGGTCTTAGAATGTGAAAAGTTAGAACAAGAAGTAGCCCTACTAAGGGAAGATTTAGAAAAGTCCAAGGATAAGCTACACAAGTTTGGAAAGAGTTCAAATATTGTAGATAAGATGATCAAGGTACAAAGAAGGTCAACAAACAAAATAGGTCTTGGTTTTGAATAGGCTCAAAGGAAACAAGAAACAGAGTCAACCTCAAGTTCTAAAGAAGAAGAAACTTCAGAAGAAGACAATGTAAGAGAAAGTGAGACTTCTGAGGATGAGTTGGACAACAGAAAATTTCAACAAGGAAAGGAACAATGCACAAAGAAGAAACAGATGGAACAGGAACCAACATAGAGAAAAAGAGACTAAGAGACCAATGAGGTCAAGGCAAGGAAATTTCAATGGATGATGTTTCTCATGTCACAGATTTGGGCACATGGCTTCACAGTGTAGGACACATGAAAGACAAGAATATGGGAACTTCAGGAACAGGCAACTTTTCCATGGGTATTGCTACTCATGTAATCAGTTTGGTCACAAGGCAATGAATTGCAAGGTACATGATAGGAACAGATATGGCTTCACCAGGAGAAATCCCAAGTCATTTGCACCTCCAAGGAATAATAACATTAAGTGTTATAAGTGCAATAATGATGGACATACAACAAAGTGGTGTAGAGCAGACATTCCAGAATCAAGCATGAACAGGAACAAGAACAGGAATAGGAACAAGAATATGGACATGACATTAACATGAATAGGAACAAGAATATGGACATGAACAGGAATAGGAACATGAACAGGAACAAGAATAAGAATATGGACATGAGCAGGAACATGAATATGAACAAGAACAGAACATGGACATGAACAGGAACAATCAAAGGAATCAAAAGGATCAGATAAAAAGGAAAGAGGACAAAGGTAAAGACCAATGCTTACTAGGAGTAGAAATACTCCCACCCTAGAATTAACCACCTCAAGAGGAGGTGGGGGAGGGGCTAAGCTAAGAGACTAATTCTTAGCCCCGAGCCCCAAAGGTGACCCTTTGCCATTGATGTCAAAGGGGGAGAGATTTGAGTAAGGGGGAGAGATTTGGTTTAAGGAGAGAGCATTGAGTCAAGGGGAGCAATGTCCCAGGGGAGCAGAACAAGAAAAAGGTCAAGTTTTTGGTAAAAAGAATTTGGGTTGCCATCAATGACAAAGGGGGATATTGTTGGACATTTTGAGTAGATAAGTTGTCATTGATGTCAAGAGTGAGTGGTCATTGATGTCAAGCTTTCAGCACTAGTCAGTGGCAGTTTCAGTGGGCAGCATCAGTTTCAGGTTCTCCAGTTTCAGTTGATCAAGACCCGGTTCCAGGAGGTCAAGATAAGGTCCAAGGTGAAAACAAGAAGCCCAAGTGAATAATATTATACAAGGAAGATTAAATTAATTATAAATTAATTAATATAATTTTATTAAATTAATTTATTAATTAATTTACTTAACTTTATGTTATTTAAATTAATTATTAATTAATTTTAATATTAATTATATATTAATTTATGTTAATTTCAAATAACCCTAAGGTGGGTTATTAATTCGAATTTCGAATTCAAATTTCTAGCGCCGACGTGGGAAGAAAATTTACCATGTGTGTATAAAAGGGGGATTACCCCACCTTAGCAAAACTCCCCAATGCTTTCGAATTAAAATCCTATGCTATGCGAGTTCATGTGAATCGTGGTGTGCAACGAAGAGTTTTTAATTTTTAAAAAGGTGCTTAGAGGAGGCAAAACTATTTTACCCACCAAGGAGGGAGCCTTGGTCACCAACCATTGGTAGCGCAGTTGGAAACCATGGCGAAAGCAAGACGTGAGGGCAGCGATAGGCGCAGGTTCGAATCCGCGATGCATCATTTTTGTTTTGTGTTGAAAACGTGGTGGAGTAAGGTTGAAAGGGAAGGAAGTCCTCCTTCCTTCACGTGGGTGCCTCTAGCCCACGTGGTGGGCACCAAAGCGCTAAGGCGCTTGGCGCTTGGGGAGACGGTGGTTCGAATCACGCCGAAACCCTTTTGGGAGATAACAAAGGTATGCATTAAGTTTGAGCACCAAAATTTTTGGAGGAGTTAGTTGAGGTATTAAAAATTAATTTTTGCATATTTTATTTGGTATGTAAGGTTTTAGGGGAGTTATAAGGTTGATGCAAAATAAATTTTTGGTGTTATTTGCTTTAGTGTTTGAAAAGGAAATAAAGGTGTTTTAGGAAGATTGGTTGAGGTTTTGTGGTGTTGGATATTATTTTAAGTTGGAGATTATAAGGTGTATCCAAGTAATTATTTTTGTGCATGATTTGATGAATGTTAATTCCAAGAAGGAGCAATAAGGTGTATTTGAGATTTGTTTATTTTTGTGTCTAAGGAATATTTGAGAAAGTGTTAAGAGTGAGATTTTGTCATCTAACCATTGAAATTGGAAAGAAGGAAATTGTGATTTAGACAGGTTTTCCAAGGGCACTTCTACATCAAACAAAAGGTATGGGCACATCTTCCTAGTGAGTGATTGTTGAATGTTGTGAATGCAAAGTTGGAGTGAAAAGGATTGTTTGGTAGGCATTGTTGAGTGTGTTTTGAATTAATGCTTCAAGGTTTTCTGGAATAATGAATTGTTGATAAAACCTTGTTTTATAAGCATTGTTGTTGAAGTGAGTAAGTGAGTGAAGAACTTGAACTAGGGTTTGCAAAGATCATGAGTATCATTGTTATGTGAGATTGATTGATAAGCATTGTTGGAAACATTTGAGTGAGTGTTCATATGCTTGGACTAGGGTTTGTAAGCAAAGATTAATTCATTGAGTGATTGGTTGAGTAAAGTTGGTTGAGCCTAGTCAAGTGGATGTGTTGATGTGATAGTTCAAGTTCTATGAAACAAATTGTTCTATATTCTGAATTGATTTGAGAAAGAGGTTGAGTGTGGATGAATGTGAAACATATTGAGTCTCTAACAATTCTCTATATGTTTCTATGATAAAAGAGAGATTGAAAGTGATTGAGAGTTTGTGAGTGTGAAGCATATTGAGTCTCTAACAATTCTCTATATGTTTCTAAAAGAGTGATTGAAAGTAATTGAGCATTGTGATAAGTGTGAAGCATATTGAGTCTCTAACAATTCTCTTTATGTTTCTATGAGTTTGGATAAGTTCTAGTGAGGACTTATTGAGCAGATTTGGACAAGTTCTAGTGAGGACTTGTTGAGAAGATTTGAGGCAAGTCTTAGTGAAGACTTGAGAGCAGATTAGGCAAGTTCTAGAGAGGACTTATGGACAGATTAGTGTGAGATTTTATGGAAGCTTACAAGGCAGATTTGAGATAAGTCTTTGAGAAGACTTGTGAGTAGAGTTGATTGATTGATTTGTTCAAACCTTGGGTTAAGGTTTGGGGTAGATCTAGCAGAGTTGATTTGAGATTAAGTCAAGATTTGTGTTAAGGCTTGAGGATAGATATTGAGGATAGATTTGTGCTAGACCGAAGGACTATGTTTAGTGCAGATCAGAGGACAGATATTGAGGATAGATTTGTGCTAGATCGAAGGACTATGTTTAGTATAGATCAGAGGATAGAGTTTGGTATATATTTGAGGATAGGTTTGTGCCAGACTAGAGATAGATATTGAGTAGATTTGTGCTAGATCGAAGGACTATGTTTAGTATAGATTTGAGATAGAGCTTTGAAGGTGATAGAGTATAGAGGATGATAGTCTCCAGTGGATAGAGATCCATTAGCTAGGGTAGTGAGGATAGGTGTCTTCAGTGGATAGAGATCCATTAGCCAAAGTAGTGGGGGCAATAGTTCTTCTAGAAGATCACTAGTCAGAGCTAAGGAGAAAGGAGTTCTCCTGTGGATAGAGATCCATAAACTTGATTAGGGGATTGGTGTCTCCTTTGGACAGAGATCCATAAACATTGTAAAAGGGAAAGGATTCCCAAAATATTGATTGAGAAAATTTTAGTGAAATATTTTCTTCGTGGAGTAGCCCACATTGGGTGAACCATATAAAATTGGTGTCTCTATTGTGTGTGTGGATTTGTGCATTGCTTTGATTACTATTGTTGATATTGCTATCTATACATTGCATAATATTGATTGGGAAAGAAAAGTAAAAAGTGGTCTTATACTGTTCACCCCCCTCTCAGTATAAGCTTGTGTTCTTCAAATATGTTTGTTGCCTTGAAATAGATATCTAATGGACATTATGCTATTAGATTTTTGTAATTAGCTACACTTTTTTGGATATATTCTAGTTGTTTATTATTGGCATAACTCCTTTCTTGATCTTTCAAAGCCTACTAAAGTAGATCTCACTAACTAGGAAGAGATATTGCCTCTTATATGCTTACCTTGGAAGGCCTCTTCATTTCTTTGGCAATGTTAAATCTGAATTCAACTGAGCTGCTCTTACTATGTGTAGTGAACTTTTTGTATTGTCTACTAGCCATTGTGCATCCTTCACTAATGAGAGAAGGGTATTTAAGAAGTCGCTCTACATCCTTTTGGAATTGGTACCTCTCCTTGTTAGTCCTTTTTATGTACTTATTCATTCCTTCTATATTCCTCTTTTTAGTTTCAGAATCTTCTCCTTAAATTTTTGTTTGTTCTTACTGACTTGTGTATCTACTTAGGTTGTATCCATATTATTCTTCTCTATATTTTTATTGTGTAGCTAACAATATTTTATATTTAAAATACAATGGTTGTTTTCCTCTCCTAATCATAATAGTTTCTTAGTTTACCTTTATCAATTTTTGATCTGAGGGTTGCTTCTCATGTGCTTTCTTCTTGCTTCTAATCCCAATCCCTTGTTGATTGATACATATAACATCATCTTCAAATGTATTATGTTTGTTTATTTAAATAGTGCTAAAGTAGGAAAATATTACATTGCTTGGGTTTGGCAAAGTAGGAATTGGATGTTGTGGTTGAGGCTATTAGTAAGCGGGTTGATTTGGTGCCATCTATCCTAAAGCAATGGCTTATTGAGCCTGATATTGCTGGTCAAATTAGTTTGTCTTAGAATATTTTATGGCTACTACACAATCTATAAGATTGTGTCCTACATTATGTGGGAAACACCATAGTGTATTTATTTCTAAATTGGCATTCACCATGTTGTTTTAAACTTGACTATAATTATGATTGGCACCTTATCAAGGAACTTGATCCTTAGTGAGATAGGAATATTTGAGGTTACCAATTCTAATGTTGTTGTCATTGCCTCCTTTTAGTTTTATTATGACTGTTCATGGTTACTTCCCACACTTATCTCATCTCAAGTTTGGTAGATGAATCATCATTAGATTTTGAAGTGTGAAAGGCACAATATTATAGTTGAAAGGAAATAGTTGATGAAGAATTCTAGCAAGGGTGTGTAACAATGTAAAAACAGGACATCAAGTTGGTAGCTAATTGAGTATTTAGAATTGGAAAAATTCAAGGCATAGTTCTAGGTACTTGTGTATTTCATTTAACATAGGAAACATAGCCTATAGGTGGGGTAGGCAATAATTTTCCTACCCAAATCAAAACATCAGAAATTTATAGCTAGAGAGCTGTGGTTGGAATTACAAACCATAAAATCTAAGTCACATTACAAACCTTTGATATAATATATAAATGTTTGTTCTTCATTTGACCTAGTATTTTACAAAACTAAATTTAAGGTCCTTCAAAATTTAGTGTTATAATATGAATATTTTCTGAGTGTGTCTTTGCATTACATTCAATTAAAATAAAATAAAATAAAAATTATCCATACTACCAAATATATATACAAAAGGTTCCACAATTGTTGCCAAACTACTAATAGGTTTATCATATAAAGAATATATCATTAAGCATATATGATGTTCTCCTCCTAAATGCGGTGAATCGACTTGAGTGTAGACAACTCACTAAGGTGATCTAATGCCATATTACTCTTGCTCCCATCAAAGGTAGGTAATTCTTTTATAGCGACGAGTGGGATATGAGAATATGCTTCTCAATTTAATGGCTCTTGATATGTCCAATCAAGAAGTTTGTCATAAGGACGAGGGTGTTGAGGCATAGGATTATTTTATGGAGGAGGAGATTAATCATATTATTGTTGAGGTGGTGGATAAGGATATACAACATAATCTTAAGGCGGATATGAATGTATTTTAAGATACTGGTATGGAACATAGTAAGGCATACGATAATGTAGATTTGACATCCAAAAAGGAGGGGGCAATGAGTTTTGATAAGTCCATTGTTGATTTTAAGGAGGATGCTTGTTTATAAATGTAGGAGGATACTACAAGACTTATAAAGGAACCTATTGGTTTGGAGGGGACATGCCTTGATTTGATTTGTATTGTATCTTATTGGATGGAGATGACATTGGTCCCTAGGGGTTTCCTTGTTAGCTTTTGATGGGTATGTAATGAAGGAAATGCAATCACAAGATATAAAATAAGTTCACTATGGGATCTATATGATAATGGAACTTAAATATGTAAGAAAATAATAAGATGAAATTTGACAATAACTCAATACAATACCATTAATGGAAACTCACAAAAATAGGAACTTGATGCAATAGATGGAACTCTCTCTACTCTACTAGTGCATGCTATGAGCAATGCATGCTTCAACTTCAATTACAATGCTTGGTCACATATATATACTAGTATGTGAAATCTCTACTTTCCTATCCTAAGGACACATGTGCATTTTGCATGATAGACACTTGTGCACATGCACAACTAACTAAGGACACTTATCATTTTACATCATTGCACATTCTAACACTTGTGCATTTATTACTTCTTCCTCAAGTAACTACTAAACCTAATATAAAATCCTAGTCTAATAATGTATCCAAATTGTGTAATATACTCTAACATCCCCCTGTATTACATTATTTGGGTATTGAAGACTTTAGTATTCAATATGGATCTTTGTCTTGGTCCTTGAATTTAAACTCTTATCTTACGATTCCTTCATAGTCTTCTTTTTCTAAATTTGGATGAGTATCTTCATCTTGTTCAGGTTCTTCTTTTTTGGTTCAGTCTTCAATTTATTCTTGGAGCTCATGTGTCTTTTCTCCTTTCTCCAATCTACTACCTTCCTGTATACTTGATCAAATGAATGGTTAGTATATTTCAATCTTTGTGGCTTCAAGATTACAAGTTTCTTGAGCTCAAAGAATTCTCCTTTTTCCTTTGTTCCTAGAATCATGTTATCCTTTGATTTTTCAGTCTAGAAATTTTTTTTTATCACTTCCATTCTTTGATTCTTGTGTATGAATATGGAAGATAAATTTGGATCACAATTGATCCATTTTTCTTTTTCATTCCCTGTAATTTATTTTTTGTTCACAATTGAACAATAATATCCTGCGTGAATCCAAATAAATCTAGAGCATATGCACCATTATTAATAAGTCTTGTAGCTTCTATTTCATACTTGGATTCTACCATCTCTCTAATTTTAGTCAGTTTGGTTACTAAAATATAGCTTGTAACTAGCCCTTTCAAATTAATAATATTTAAGACTTTAAGGTGATCAAACCATTGTGGATTTCTTGTTATATGTTTACTTGTTCCTGTATCCATAATTGCTTTAGCTTTGAAGGTTCTAATCCTTTGAGGTTGACTTCCTTATGGCTCCCTAGTTTTGAGTATGTGAACTAATTTGATAAAACCTTTCCAAGACTTAGGTTTTATAGAATTCCTTGTCTCCCAAGTGACAACAGTTCACCTTTTAAGTTGATTTTGGAATGTTTTGATAATAACAATAATAAACTTCTATTTTACCTTATTTCTCCTATTCAAAGAAGCTCTCTATGGTTGGATTCCTTTTGTCTCCTTAGTGTGAGTATGAGATAAGTACAAGCAATTAATTCCAACTCCTTTAAGTATAGTGAACTTGTTTCTCTATCCCTTAATATCCAATAATTTGGTTTTCTAAATTCTAATAAGCTATGTTTGATGTAGTATTCCTTATACCTCCCTAATTTGGAATTTTAGAAATTTATAATTTTTGCAATAATTTGTATCTAAGTAGAATGTCTTATACCTCCTATGTTCTAATTACAAATATTGAGATAATTGTATTTCAATAAATGTGGTTTGAAATACTATTTGAAGATATAAACTTCTATTGCTTTCAATTCTTCTAAGGTTGATTCAACTTCAAATAATAATTCTAACCTTATATACTATCACTTGTTACTCCTTATGAAAGAAAATATTTGAACTATATGAAATAATAATACCTTTCTAAGGTTGAGTGTGTTGTTCTTTGACTTCAACCTTCTCGAAAGATGTTGTGTCTCCTTGCTGGTTTTTGATCAACTTGTTGGATGTTCTCTATACCAGGATTTAATGCTCTACGCTCTCACTGAATGCTCATTGAATATTAACTTGTTTGTGCATCTCTCCTACAAATAATGGTAGTTGATATAGCTATTTGTTCATTCCTCCTCACATGGACCCCATAGTGCTTCGAATTTCTTGTGGTCTTAACGGCTAGTGGCTTCACTTATTGGTGCCTTCTTCTCAACTTCTCTTAGTGATGGGTGACCTTTAGTCTCCTACACGCATTATGGCTAAGAAAATTAGACTTGTCTGAGTTTCTAATAATTCTAATGAAGTATTAAGGTTTACTTTTGGTATGATTATGCAATAGCTATGGTTAAATGACCTCCTAAAAATGGCTATTTCGCTAATTTGTTGGGGATAACGGTTATGCATTGGCTACCTCCTTGATGATTACAACTTGTTGATTGTGATTATGTATTGAAATTTTACTTAATCAATGTATAGCTCCCAATGATTCTTAATTTATAGGTGTGGTAATGATTAATTATCAATGACTTATTTGGTGTTGCCTACGATGAAATAAATATGGTATTTTATCTTAAATTTGCATGACTTTGTAAACTATTTTCACTCCTTTATCGATGTGTATTATCATTTAGATCAATGATGTATCACCTGGTCAAAGATGAGTTTGACTTCCTTATTTGTTAACAATTCCTTTATACCACTTGGAACTAAAACTTTCTAACTTTGCTAGACTGTAACAATCTTTTGTGCATCTGATTTCAATGCCTCCTTCATGAATTCTTGGTAACAACTATTCTAATTTTTGACTATCCACTCAAATAGGTAACGTTGAAACTTGACAACGATGCTACAATGTGATATTTTGGATGCAATGATAAATATTCCTTGGCTATAGGTGCAAGTGGTTCTCCTCCCTCATGTATGTAAATATTATTTAATGTCTCTTAAACCTTATATATTTCTTTCCAACTGTTGTATCTTATCTCCAATGCTTTTGAAGGTGATGAAGCTAGCTCCATCTATGGAAGCTCTCAAGCACTACAATGGAGATTCTATGGTGGCTATCAATATGTGTCTTGACTAGTGATTCGTCTGAGTTGGATCCTTGGTAATGCACCTTGATTTTACCTTATACTTCATTGTAATACACTATCCTTGGCATTTTATTTTACGTAGATATTCACCTTACGTAGGCCATATTTACACTGCAGGTTGATGTTGTCTTAAGCATTGATTTGGTGTCTCTATACACCTTCAAAAAAATAGCTTATGAGACCTTTGATAGCTCTATCTCCTGATTGAAATTTTCCCTATAATTTGTTGAATTGGTTGCTTTGTAGACTTATCTTCACTGATTGTAATAGTATCTTTGAGACACTTTATCTATTTCTTCCTTTTCTACATATGAAGAGATGAGTATGGTGCAACAATGTAATGCAAATGGCTTTGCAATAGTTAGAAAAATATCTTTAATTTGCATCATAGATTTGAATTCTTTAAAACTCCTTTGATGAGGTGGTGTTCTTCTCCACTCCTTGGAGGTATATCACCCTTTTAGGTGGCTTCACTATGCCACAATATACTTGCAAGTTTTCTGCACTGACTAGTATCTCTAGAACTTTGATAGTATATTGGTTTTGTGCTCTTGATCTTAACCTTAAATAAACAGTCAATGCACATAATAATCCTTTGAGAGTAACTAGTTTAATGAATAACTAGAATAGTGCAATTAGTCCTTGATGTGCCAATAATATATCTAACTCAATGCTCTTAAGTATACTAATAATTTCACCTTATTGCTCCTATAAATGAACCCTCAAAGTATTTTGAAAAATACACTTAATTTTCACTGCAACTTTAAATATTTAGTAGTAATGTCTTCTCTGTTGTAGCTATATAATAGGAAAATGATATTTTTCTTTCTGTCAAAATATATCTAATCTCCTATTTTAATGTGCAAGTATAAACCTTAAAATAAACTATCTTCTGCACTCCCTTAAATACTTTAAAATGAACCCACTTCTTGCAACTTTTAAACTCTAATATGGTGCTTAATAAAACTAAGTAACAAACTGAATATAAGTGTTCAACTAATGAACCCTTTGCACCAAATTTGCTTACCTTACTAACCTCTAAAGATGATGTAACTCTTGGTGATTAGATTCACCAATTCTACTACCCTTTACTAGATGAACTTGTAGCTCTTTTTGGTTGTTTGAAACAACTCTCTAATTCACCTATTTGTAACTTTTGAGACCCTTTAACTTGTTACCTTGAAACTATAGTAGGTGACTCTAACTCTCCTTCAAGATGAACCTGGAAATATGGAACTTAGCAGCTACTGATGCTACCTAACTTGTTACTATGTTGCTATTATCAAATCTAAAAGGTTTCATATTATAGAGTAGTCAATCTCCCATTGAAATGTTGACCTTGAATCTCAAAATTTTGATAGGGAATTCCCCCAAATCGTAGCCGAGTTTTCCTTCAAGAACCCTTCAATATGTAGATTCAATAAAATCTTATCTCCAAAATGTGCATTCTAGTTATGAAAGGTAATCTTCAAATCCTTGGATTTGGTAGGCTTATTCTATATTCATGTCAAATTTTTACTTCAATCTCAAGAATCTAAAATTACTGAGGTCTTCACTAGTCTCCTTTAACATTTGGAAAACTTGCTAAATCCTTATCCCTTGGGCTTGTTGTCGGATGGTGATAATTGTACCAAGATCTTTACTATTAGAAAATTCTTTGAATCTCCTTCAATGAGAGCTAATTAACTTCTAGTATTTAATGGAGATGCAAGAATCGCAGTTGATATTGAATCACAGTTAGTATTATAGGAAAACCTGCAATAATATAATAAATAAAATATGTTTCTTGGATGTCTTTTTTATCCCTTGGGCTTGTTTTCGGATGGTGATAATTGTACGAAGATCTTTACTATCAAAAAATTCTTTGAATCTCCTTCAATGAGAGCTAAGTAACTTCTAGGATTTAATGGAGATGCAAGAATCATAGTTGATATTGAATCACTGTTTGTATTGTAGGAAAACCTGCAATAATATAATAAATAAAATATGTTTCTTGGATGCCTTTTAGGAACATCCTCATGGTCCTAATATATGCACTAAAATATGTGATAAGTGAAGGGACGTTTCCCTTTGTAACATAAAGTATAATATAATAAATAGGTTATGTTAGGAGGGCCCTAACATGCCACCCTCCTTTGAAAAAGCTTTGTCCTCAAAGCTGGAATTGTGGAAATTGTTGTTGAATATGATGGAGCATCTCCCATGTAGCATCTTTTGGAGGTAGACCTTTCTATTGAATTAATACCTCAGTTATGGTGCGGTTGTGGAGGTGGCGCATGCGACGGTTTAATATAGATTCTGGTTCAACCATGAGAGCTCCATTATCAAAAAATTCTAGGAGTTGAGTTTGTGTCACGATGTTAGTGCCCACTATGACTTTAAGGCAAGAGACATGAAATACCGGATGGATCTTGGAAGATTATGGTAATTCAAGCTTATATGCAACAGGTCCAATACGCTGAAGAATTTTATAAGGGCCATAAAATTTTGGTGCTAATTTTTGCGACCCTTTTACTTTTAAAGAAGTTTGATGATATGGTTGGAGGCAAAGAAATACCATATCCCCTTCTTGGAAAACCCATTCGATGCAATGTTGGTCCGCTTGTTGCTTCATGCGGTGTTGAGCGACTTGTAGATTATCCTTCAGAGTGTAGAGGATATTATCTCGAGCGACCAACTCCATCTCTACGGTTGGCACTTTTGTACTTCCCAAAATGTAGGAGGTTAGAGATGGGGGTGATTGGCCATATACTACTTTGAAAGGGGTCATTTTAATAGTTGTGTGGTATGTGGTATTATACCACCATTTAGCTAGTGGAAGCCATTTAACCCAGTGAAAGGGTTTTGTAGAAATAAAGCATTGGAGATAGGTTTCTAAGCATTTATTGACCACTTTTGTTTGACCATCCGTTTGTGGGTGGTAAGTAGAGCTCATCCAAAGTTGAGTACCTTGGAGTTTAAATAATTCCTTCCAAAAATTACTAGTGAAAGTGGGATCACGATCACTAACGATAGTGGAAGGTATGCCATGTAATTTGAAAATATTATCAAGGAATATTTGAGCGATAGTACTAACGGTATAGGGATGGGCTACTAGAAAAAAATGGGCGTATTTAGATAAACGATCTACCACAACTAGGATAGTCATTTTCCCTATGAATTTTGGAAGACCTTCAATGAAATCCATTGAAATATCCACCCATGTCTTGGTTGGTATGGGCAAAGGTTGAGAAGGACCCGATGTTGCCACTATTTCACCTTTGTTTCTTTGGCATGTTTCACATTCATTGACGAACTTCTTGATATCATTTTTCATCCCTTGCCAATAAAATGATTTAGTCACTCTTTTGTAGGTTTTTAGAAATCTAGAGTGTCCTGTAGTAGGTGTAGCATGTAACTCATGTAGAAGCTTTGGACGGTAAGTCGATGTGGGTGAGAGGACCAAACGTTCTTTGTAACGAAGCATGTTATCTTGCCATGAGTAGTGGGGTTTGCTCATGGGATTTTGTTGGAGCTATTGAATTATGGTATGTATAGTAGGGTCTGCATACCATTCTTCCTTGACCTGTTCAATCCATGTAGGGATGGGGCAGGAAAAAGCATGTAATTGTGAAGTTTCTTCGAACTTTCTAGAAAGTGCATCCACAACCATGTTATCTTTCCCTTTTTTGTATATGATTTCATAATCATAGCCTAATAATTTTGTTACCCACTTTTGTTGTTTTGGGGTCATTATCCATTGTTCAAGAAGGTATTTTAGGCTATGGTGGTCGGTGCGGATAATGAAATGTTTTCCAATAAGGTATGGTCGCCAATGTTGGATAGCATAGACCATAGCTAACATTTATTTTTCATAAGTGGAACGTGCTAGATTCTTTTTGGAAAATGCTTTACTAGTAAAAGCTAAGGGCTTCTCATTTTGCATGAGCATTGCTCCCATTCCCAATACGGAAGCATCACTTTCAATAATGAATGGTTGGGAAAAATCTAGTATAGCTAGGACAAGGGTGGTACACATGGCATTTTTCAAAGTCATGAAGGCTTCATTAGCTTTTGGAGACCATATGAAGGCATTATTTTTAAGTAGGGTTGTTAAGGGTGTTGCTATTTTCCCATAATATTTAACAAATTTCTGATAATAACCTGTTAATCCTAAGAACCCACGCAACCCTTTTAGAATTTTTGGAATTGGCCAATTTTCCACATCTTCAATTTTTCGTGGGTCTACTTTAATGCCTTCCTTGGAGACAATATGTCCGAGGTATTCAATTTCTTGTTGGCCAAAGGAACACTTAGATCTCTTTGTGTATAATTGATTTTCTTCTAAAATCTTGAGTGTTTGCTCGATATGTGTTAAGTGCTCTTCCCATGTTTTGCTGTAAATTAGAATATCATCAAAGAAAACTAAAATAAATTTGTGAAGGAAGGGAGAAAATACCTTGTTCATAAGGCTTTGAAATGTGGATGGAGCATTGGTGAGGCCAAAGGGCATCACCATAAATTCATAATGTCCCTCGTGGGTGTGAAAAGCGGTTTTTGGTATATCACTTTCCCTAACTCAAATTTGGTGGTATCCGGATCGTATATCGAGTTTAGAAAAATATGTGGCTCCATTAAGTTCATCGAGTAGTTCATCAATGACTGGAATAGGAAATTTGTCTTTAATCATTATTTTGTTCAATGCACAAAAATCCACACATAGGCACCATGATCCATCTTTCTTTCTTACTAGAATAACTGGTGAAGAGTAGGGGCTTCTACTAGGTCGAATGACCCCTGCCCTTAGTAAGTCTTGTACTAATTTCTCTATTTCCATATTTTGTAAGTATGGATATCGATAAGGTCTGATATTAGGAGGTTGGTGTCCTAGAAGTAATTGAATAGCATGATCATGGCTTTGTTGTGGCGGTAATCCCTCTAACTCTTTGAATATTTGCTCATGTTTCTCCAAGAGTTCTATTAATTTGGTTGCCTCTGGTTGCTCTTCGATGGTGTTTTGTAAGAAAAATAGTTGGGCAACCATGCCCCTTCCTCCTTTTCGAAGAATCTTTTCCATTCTATGAGAGCTTACGATTTGTGTGGGACCTATTTTTAAACCTTGAATTGTGTAAGTTTGGTTGTTTTGTATAAATTGCATCCATAATTCTTCAAAGTCCCATTGAACTTTGTCAAGCGTTCATAGCCATTGTACTCCTAAAACAATATCACATCCTCCTAGAGGTAGTACATACATATCTGCTTTCATGTTATATTCCCCCATCGTAAGTTTGATATTCTTGCATTTGCCTTTGCATGCAATTTTTCCGCCATTGCCAATCATGACTTCAAAGTTATTGCAGGGATATATAAAGCAATTAGCTTGTTTGGCCAACCTGGGGTCTATAAAATTGTGAGTGCTACCATATTCTAAGAGCACAATAGGGTTTTGTTTCTTAAAATACCCTTTTACCTTCATTTTTTGTGGAATCGAGTATCCCGCTAATGCGTTAAAGGATATTTTTGTTTTATCTTCTTGGTTTTCTTCTGCAACCTCAGTTATTACCTCTACTTCAATGTCATCCTCTTCTTTGGGGGTGACATCAACTGTGTCCAAGATATATAATTTCGATGAGATGCATTTGTGGTTGGGGGTAAAATTTTCATCGCAATGAAAATAGAGGCCCTTTTCTCATCTTTATTTTAGCTCCTCTTGGCTAATTCGTTTAATTGGCATGACCTTATTCAGTTTTTGGTTGGTGTAGGTGTTTTGTGGCTTTCCTGGGAAGACTCTACCTATTCATCTTTGGTTATTGTTCTTCTCTTCTATCATTTGTGCTAATGCCACAACATGCATCATGTCGATAGGGTTTTGTATTTGTACCTCCATTCTAATGTCTTCTTTGAGGCCACTGATGAAGCAACTTTGGAAGAATGATGCGTCTAGTCCTGATGTCAGGTTCACCAACTTCTCAAATTGTGCTTGGTATTCTCTTACGGTGGAGGTTTGGCAGAGTTTGGTGAGGGCTCCTGTGAAATCTTCAAATTTTGTGGGGCCAAATCACAACATGAGGTTTTTTGTGAATTTTATCCATGTAGGGGGGCCTTTTGTTTTCTCATACCATTGATACCATTGGGTCGCAATTTGCTCCAAGTGGAATGATGCAATACGGACTTTTTGAATCTTCAAAATTTGATACAGGTCAAAATATTGATCGGCCCTATATATCCAATTTGTGGGGTCACCTCCATCAAATTTTGGGAAGTCTAGTTTTGTGGTGCGAGGAAGGATTGATGTATGTGGTCCCCTGATTAGCGGTTGTTGTGGTGGCGTATTGTTTTATTGTCCATTCTGCATGAGTAGCAAATTTTTTTGTACTAGGTCCATGGAATGGGTTGTAGCATCTAACTTAGTGGCTATCTCTATATTCGAGTTGGTGATGCTCATGTTTAGATCTACCATTCTGATAGTGATTTTATCCTCCAAATTGTCTTTCCAAAATGTTAGTCCTTGCATTAGGTCTTTTATTTCCTATGTAAACCTTGATAGTTCTTTTGTAACCTCCTTGGCTACTTCTTTTGCAATCTCTTTTGTTGAGTCTTGAGATCTCCTTCCGTCAGCCATTTAGAGCAAAATTAAGTGTTTTATATGAAGTTTTATGCCTTCAAGGTTTTGGCACTTTTGCTATTGATGTCAAAAAAATATTGACTTTCTTGTCAAAATTTCTTGCAAAAATTTGCAAAAGTTGATTCACCAAAATTTGTTGTTAATATTGAAATATTTATTGTAAAATTGTTTGTCAACTTTGGTAATTTGTGTTGATTATGGAGCCTGATTAAATCGGAGGCCTTTTTTTCAGTCGCACTTATACCCACTATGTGAAAGAGGGGGGGTGTAGTGGGGTATTACCCCCCCCCACTACTGTCGCCAAGGGGGTCACAGGGGGGGCAGCACCCCCGAAGCTAAAAATAGATGTTTTTTCCTCTATGTAAATTTGTACCATTTGATATTAGGTCACAGATCGGACGGTAGATTTTAGACGGGTTTTTTGCCCTAAATTTGTAATGCATTATTATAAGAGGAGGTTGTATGATGACTAAAGGTGAATGAGGTGCGCGACTGTGTATAGAGGGGTTTTCTGGATGAAATACAAAGGGCCTAGTTATTTTCTTCATGGAGTAGCCCGATTTGGGTGAACCATGTTATATATGTGTCTATTGTGTATTGCATAATTTCTTCTGTGTTTATTTCTGCATTATATTATTTCTCATATTTTTTATTTAATCCTAAAAACTGGTATCAGAGCTTAGGGTTTGAAAAACGCACTTGAAAGGAGGGTTTCCAGTTCGAATGGGAGCAATGGCAGAAGAAGGAAAATTTAGGGTTGAGAAGTTCAATGGCTAAAACTACCTGCTATAGAAGATGCCAATGGAGTATTGTATTTATTAGAAAGATCTTTACCTACCATTAGGCGGAGTAGCAAAGAAGTCGGCATCAACGACTGACGAAGAATGGGAATTTTTGGATAGAAAAGTACTAGGAACAATACGGTTGTGCTTGGCATCGTCGGTGGCCTTCAATATTTTGAAGGAAAATACAACGGAGGGTTTAATGAATGCGTTGGCTAAACTATATGAAAAACCCTCGGCTTTGAACAAGGTATTTCTTATGAAACGTTTATTTAATATGCATATGTCATAAGGTGGGTCTTTTACCGATCATTTAAATGAATTTAACATGGTTATAAATCAGTTAAGCTCTGTAGGAGTAAAATTTGATGATGAGGTTAGGGCTCTCTTGATTTTGTGCTCATTTCCAAAAAGTTGGAATGGCTTGGTAATGGCTATGAGTAATTTTGTCTCTAGTTCAAATACTTTAAATTTTGATGATGTTATTAGTGTTATCCTTAGCAAGGAAATGCGATAGAAAAGCACAAGTGAAACATCAGGTAATGCTTTGACTATAGAGAACAGGGGGAGACAAAGGAAGAGATGAAAAAGCCTAGGGAATCATGGAAAATCAAAGAAAGGTAGATCCAAATCCAAAGGGAAGCAGTTGGAATGTTTGGTATTATAGGAAGAAAGGACACCTGAAAAGAGATTGTTAGAATCAAAAAGAAAAACAAGGAGAAGAAAAATAGGCTAATCAGGAAGTAAACATTGCAGGTGATGTATTGCAAGATGCTTTAATTCTTTCACTAGATAATATTAATGATTGTTGGGTGCTAGATTCTGGTGCATCATATCATGCCACACCCCATAGGAAATATTTTCTAGATTATGTTCAAGGTGATTTTGGATAGGTCTATCTGGGTGATGATAGACCATGTAAAATCACAGGAAATGGTAACATACAAATAAATTTACCAAATGGGAACCAATGGTTGTTGAAATAGGTAAGGCATATTCCTGAATTAAGAAGAAATTTAATTTCCACAGGGCAGTTGGATAGTGAAGGATGTACAGTTACATTCTCAGCAAACTCATGGAAGGTCGCTAAAGGATCAATGTTATTAGAAAAAGGAAATAATGAAGGTACATTGTATGTATGTACTGGTAATACTTGCCTTTTTATTACTTTAGCTTCTACAGGAGTGGATACAACTTCGTGGAATCATAGGCTTGGGCACATGAGTGCAAAGGGGATGCAGATTGTCCATTCAAGAAATTTGTTGCCAGGTTTGAAGCAAGTTGATTTAGACTTTTGTGAGAACTTCATTTATGGAAAACAAAAAAGAGTCAGATTTCTCAGAGTTAAAAAATCTAGAGCTTGTACATTCAGATGTATGGGGATCAGCTTAGGTATCATCTCTTGGTGGCTCTCATTATTATGTTACGTTTATTGATGATGCAACTAGAAAAATATGGATTTACTATATTTGAAAGAAATCAGATGTTTTTGATACATTTAAAAAATGGAAAGCTTTGGTTGAGAATGAGATAGGAAATAAGCTAGTGTCTCAGATCTGATAATGGATGTGAGTACTACAACAAAGATTTTGATAGTTATTGTTCATACCATGGGATTCGTAGAGTGAATACAATTCCAGGAACTCCACAAGAAAATGGTGTGTTAGAAATGATGAACAGGTTTATCATGGAACGTGTGAGGTGCATGAGAATACATGCAGGATTGCCCTTACAGTTTTGGGCAGATGTTATGGATACTACAGTTTATTTAATAAACAAAGGACCTTCAAGTTCGCCAGATGATGGGATTCCATAAGAGGTATGGATAGGTAAGCCTGTTAATTACTCATTTTTAAATACTTTTGGTTTTGAAGCTTTCGTGCATATTAGTAAATAAAATCGAACCAAACTTGAGGAAAAATCCAAGTGTTTTTTCATTGGATATGGAGTTAATGATTTTGGTTATCATTTTTAGGATTATGCAAATCATAAAATCATTAGGAGTAGAGATGCAATATTCAATGAGAAGGTCATGTATAAGGATCAGTTGCAGGAAAAGGAACAAGAAAAGGAAAACACAAAATACACAGTGTTTGATGAAATTGAAACTCCAAAGGTGCTATAAAATCAACAACAACAACAGCAAGTAGCACCTCAAACTCCTGCAACTATTGTTATAAAATCTACCAAGATAAGTAGACCTCTTGTACGTTACTATCCGTCATTATATTATGTATTATTTTCTGACTCTAGTGAACTAGAAACATATGAAGAAGCAATGCAGGTAGAAACCAAGAAGTGGGAGCAAGGCATGGAAGAGGAGATGGACTCTTTGATAAATAATTAGACTTAGTATATGGTTCAGTTACCTGCAGGAAAAAGAGCATTGTAAAACAAATGGGTTTACAGGGTGAAAGAAGAAGATAGAGGAAAAAAGAGGTATAAGGTTAGACTGGTTGTAAAGGGGTTTGCACAGAAGAAAGGTATTGATTATGATTAATTTTTTTCTCTTGTTGTTAAAATGACTTCAATTAGAATTGTTTTAAGCTTAGTGGCTATAGAGGATTTACACCTTGAACAATTAGATGTAAAAACAACTTTTCTCCATGGGGATTTGGAGGAAGAGATTTATATGCAGCATCCACAAGGGTATGAGGTCAAAGGAAAGGAGGAATTAGTATGCAGGTTGAAAAAGAGCCTGTATGGCCTGAAGCAACCTCCAAGGCAGTGGTATATGAAATTTGACAGGTTTATGTCAGATCAGGGTTATAGTAGATGTTATTATGACTATTGTGTTTATTTTAAGAGAATGGATAATGGTAACTATATTATCATGTTATTGTATGTAGATGATATGCTTGTTATAGGGTCTAACATGCAGGATATAATTGTACTCAAAATAAAATTGGCAGAGTCATTTGCAATGAAGGATTTGGGTGCTGCAAAGCAAATCCTTGGTATGAGAATAACAAGAGATAGGAAAAATCATAAATTAATATTGTCTCAGAGTGAGTACATTGAGAAGGTGTTGGAAAGATTCAGTATGCAAGATGCAAAACCTATTAGCACACCTTTGGGAAATCATTTCAAGCTGACCAAAGAGATGTGTCCTAAGACACAGGAGGAGATGAACTACATGTCCAAGGTTCCTTATTCATCGGTAGTTGGTAGTTTGATGTATGCGATGGTGTGCACAAGGCCAGATGTTGCACATGCAGTGGGAGTTGTGAGAAGGTTTATGAGTGATCTAGGAGGAAAGCATTGGGAGGCAATGAAGTGTATTCTCAGGTATTTTAGAGGTACTATCAATCAGGTATTATGCTTTGAAGGATCTAATACTGCTTTACAGGGATATGTTGATTTAAATATGGTAGGTGATATAGACAGCAGGAGGAGTACCACGGGGTATGTTTTTACTGTAGGTGAAACTGCAGTAAGCTGGATTTCAAAATTACATAAGGTTGTTGCACTATCAACAACAGAATCAGAGTATGTTGTTGTTACAGAGGCTAGCAAGGAGATGATTTGGTTACAAAGTTTTATGGAGGAGCTGGGAAAGAATTAGGAGAATAGTACATTATACAATGATAGTTAGAGTGCCATTCATCTTACAAAAAATTCAGCTTTCCATTTTAGGACTAAACATATACATACCAAGTACCATTTTATACGCTCAGTATTGGAAGATGGACAATTAAAATTGGAGAAGATACACACTAGCCAGAATCCTGTAGATATGTTCATAAAGGTAGTAACCAAGGAGAAACTGAGCTGTTGCTCAGTTTTAGTTGGTCTTAAAGCGTGACAGTAAAAGGTTGGAAAATTTCCAAGCCCAAAGCTGAAGCATAGTACAACAAGTGCAGTAGCGGTGGAGTTGTTGTGATCAATCTCCAAGTGGGAGATTGTTGATTATGGAGCCTGATTAAATCAGAGGCCTTTATTTCAGCCGCACTTAGACCCACTACGTGAAAGAGGGGGGGTGTAGGGGGGCATTAGCCCCCTACTACTATCGCCAAGGGATCCCCCCCTTGGCAGGGGTTTCGGGGGCAACGCCCCCAGAGCTAAAAATAGAGGTTTTTCCTCTATGTAAATCTGGACCATTTGATATTAGGTCAGAGATCAAACGGTAGATTTTAGGTGGGTTTTTTGCCCTAAAATTGTAATGCATTATTATAAGAGGAGGTTGTACGACGACTAAAGGTGAATGAGGTGCGCGGTTGTGTACAGAGGGATTTTTTGGACGGAATACAAAGGGCCTGGTTATTTTCTCCATGGAGTAGCCCGATTTGGGTGAACCACATTATATCTGTGTCTATTGTGTATTGCATAATTTCTTCTGTGTTTATTTTTGCATTATATTATTGCTCGTATTTGTTATTTAATCCTAACAATTTGTTGTTAGTAGTGCAAAATTTATTTGTCAACTTTGGCAGTGCTCCGCAGTTAGGCAGGTCAAAGTGGTACGAGGGATGTTGTCAAGGTAGAGATTCAGGACCAACACAAGGAACGAGGACCATGACATCAGTTGCAGAATAGGGTAGGTGGTAGGAGGCACAAGGAAGGGCAGAAGGCGACACGAGTTATGAGGAAGGGCAATAGAATGGGGTAGGCGGCATGAGGAAGGGCAAAAAAATGAGGTAGGCAGCAAGCAACATGAGGAGGGGAGTCCAGGTGGTACAAGGAAGGGATTCCAAGGTAGGTGGCAGATGACACAAGAAACGAGGGTCAAGGTAGGCAGTAGTACATGACACGGGGTAGTAGCACGATGAACGAGGGTCAAGGCAAGCAGTAGTATGTAGCACGGGAAGCCTTATCAAGCGCAGGCTCATAACTACCATAAGGTAGTCACAACTTACCCTTGTGCCTTTTTACTTTTAAACCGATGTGTTAACCCCGCACTCCCAATTTGGGATAATAGATATAATAGGATTTTTTAAACCCATCGCCTTTGTTGTCTCCGACGTCGAAAGGTCTTTTTTACGATGGTCGATGAATTAAAACCTTAGTATAACAAATAAAAATTATAATATTTTTCATCGAAATTTCTAACAGGTGCCAAAAATGTCTGTTCGCTAATTTTTTTTTGTTTCCTGTTGATTATTTTTCAGTTATCATCGTCAATCACTATGACAAGGTGATTATGTTTGTTCTACGTTCACCTAAGAAATATCTGCACAGGTGTTCTATGTTTAGTACATGGTTCAGTGCTCGAGGGCTTCGTCAATGGCACACAAGTTTAAGCAGGTGTAGTTTTTTAATTCTTCTGTGTTCATCGAGGGAGCAACTTAGAACCGTTAGCAGTGACTGTGAATCGTAACAACGATCCGTTCGTTTGACAGTGAAGGTATGGAGTCACTGAGTTTGTCAAACAATGGAGTGGATGGAAGTGTAAGACAACTATGACTTTATGATAGTGAAATGTAGTGGTTACAGTTGGTGTCCTAGGGAAAAATGCTCTGTACCAGTTTTCAAGTAACTTCTAGGATTTAATGGAGATGCAAGAATCATAGTTGATATTGAATCGCAGTTAGTATTGTAGGAAAACCTACAATAATATAATAAATAAAATTTGTTTCTTGGATGCCTTTTAGTAACATCCTCATGGTCCTAATATATGCACTAAAATATGTGATAAGTGAAGGGACGTGTCCCTTTGTAACATAATATAATATAATAAACAGGTTATGTTAGGAGGGCCCTAACAATGAGGCTCACCAAACCTTCTCCTTAAGACCTCTTCTCTAGGGTCTTCACTCTTTGTAGCTTCTATGGTCTTCCCAATGAGACCTTTCCTTCAACCTTCTATTACTTCAGGAATGATACTTTCGCTAGTCCTTCTCTATCTCTTTCAAGACTAAAAGTTCTTCAATGGAATATTATATGGGTCTCTTCAATCTACAACAAGGATTCTATGACCTTTACTTCTGCAATGTGGAGATTTGCAATAGGACATCCCTTAGGTTCCTGAAATCTCCTCTTCTTCCATTTGTTGCCTCAGGTACTAGTTTGATTCCAAAGAATATATTCTTCCTAACTTTGTGTAGGAAGCTTCCCAACTTTCTTTGAATCTTATTTTTTTGCAACAAAATATTAGGACTATAATGGAAGAAACTCTATATCTAGAGATGATCAATCTTCACTAGATTTTTTGAACTAGTGGAATGAATGTTGAGTCCTAGTCTTTGCGAGTTTTCTAGCAACTCTTTGGAAATACTTCTAGCCAAATGCAATCTCTGAAATTATAGAAATGAGATTTGCTATCTACTCTCAATCTCACTTGTGGATCTCCATATTTTCTATCCGATCTATCATGGCTATGATACCACTTTTAGCTTTTGATGGGTATGTAATGAAGGAAACACAATCACAAGAAATAAAATAAGTTCACTATGGTATATATATGATAATGGAACTTAAATATGCAGGAAAATAATAAGATGAACTTTTTCAATAACTCAATAAAATACCATTAATGGAAACTCAAAAAAATAGGAACTTGATACAATAGATGGAACTATCTCTACTCTACTAGTGCATGTTAAGAGTAATGCACTCTTCAATTTCAATTACAATGCTTGGTCACATATATATAATAGTATGTGACTCTCTACTTTCCTACCCTAAGGACACGTGCATTCTGCATGATAGACACTTGTGCACATGCACAACTAACAAAGGACATTTGTTCTTTTACATCATTATACATTCTACACTTGTGCATTTATTACTTCTTCCCCAAGTAACTACTTAACCTAAGATAAACTCCTAGTCTAATAATGTACCCAAATGATGTAATATACTCTAACATTCCTAGGGTTCCTTGTGTCACTTTTTTCCAATCAATAGTTGCAAATGTTGAGCAAGACCCTAGTTTTAATTAGGAAATATTTGTCCTAAAGATCATACACTTAGAGATATAATTTTTTTGAATTGTTCTAGAGGAATATTGGATGTGGGAGACAAACTATATCCAAGCAAACTTTGAGTTGAAGTTGTACTAGTAGGAGGTGTGATTTGAGAACTAGAAACTAGAGGTTGGTTTGCATTAATTGAATTATGATAAGTCACATAGGATGGATTATTCATAAAGTTATTTACATCAAAGTACATTCCATAAAGAGGGTTTATGTAGGTCAAGATAAGACCAATATTTTTCAAAGTTTGGTTGTGAGAGGAGATGAATAACTCATTTCATAATCAAAGAAACATATTAATTGGGATTTAGGTCTTTGACTAATAAGATTATCCATTGGATTATATTCCTTTGGAGAGAGCAAAATTAGACGTGGGGATCTCCTCAATCTCATCATCTTGGTGGACCCATGCCATAATTTGTTCCTTCCTTTTTCCTTCCGTGTTCTTTCGATGGTATATGATTAGCTATACTAACTAATGTTCTTTTCTCAATTTTTGTATCTCAGAGTGTGTATTCATAAGCTTGCATGTTCATACCTATATGGATAGAGTTTCAAGGTCAAAATATGAAAAACTATAAAATTTAGTATATTCAATGATTTGGCAATAAAGTGGAACAAATCACTGACAAACTGGACGATTCACTAGCAATAATTGAAATAATTTTTTTTGAAAAACAAGCCAAGCAAATCGCTCCCCTAAGAGGAGTTAGGAATAACTTATCTTTCCTAGTAAATCATTTCATAGAATTTGAGTAAATCACTCTTCAAATTCAACTTGGAAAAAAATGTTGTTTTAGAGAAAATTGCTTGTTGAATGGAGAAAATCACTAGTTGATTTGATCTTCGATAGAATCTTCTCAAAATTTTACCCAAATTTTTCTTACCTATGGAAGATACAAAATTGGAGCCAAATATATGGTTTCTTGTAATTTTGATGTTGTCTTACTTGCTTTGCAAAGATATTTAAGATTCTAAAGTTCGTATTGGAGTCACCATTCACAAAGCACCTACAAAACCAAATCACAAATAATGAAAAGATATAAAATTTAAGGTCAATTTCAGACAAGACTTAATAAATCAATTCCTTAATCTTGACGATTTTCTTAGTAGACAATTTATACAAATTTGGCAAATTCAAAGAGAATCACTCCTTGAAATAGATGTAGACTAATTTTCAAGCGATTAGCTCAATTGGAGCGAATCATGACCTATATGTGGGCTTGGAAAAACTTCCTTCAATTTTGGGCCAATTGCTCCATATGAGATGAATGTAACCTTTGTGCCAAAATCAATAAATCTAGCCAAATTTAATGACTATGATCCCATCGAGTATGCCAAAAAGAACTATGTTAAATCACCCATATTGGGTATTTTAGCGAGTGTTATGGGATGATGGTTTATTCCACCATGCGTGTCAAAAAACACTATGTTGAGTTGGGAAACAGTCTCAAATTCTAGCGTAGTTAATGATGCACCCAATTCCATCCTTCAAAAGTTCATTGGATTGAAGGGCTTGTGGATCCCTCAAAACTCTAGATTTAGGTTGGACCCTCACTATCCTTACTAATTCCCAATCTAACATACTCTAATTGCATGAAATTAAAACTTAAAAATTAAGTGCATAAAAAGTAAATTTTAAAATTTAAGGGTGCAAGGGATTGAAATTAAAAGACGACTGTAATTATAACAAGAAAGAGTACAATCAATCAACACGTGAAAACCCAAATAAAAATAATGTTTCACATTAAAAAAGTATGAAATTGTGGAGTAAATGACAAGATAGGTAAAGGGATATACTTCAATCATTGTACATTCTACAATCTAGGAGGGTAGTGCCATTAAAGGAAAACAAAATACTTGTCTTTTTCTTATCAATTTCATGAGATACAAAGCATAGTGTGGGTTTCATAGAATGCAGCTCTATATTTTTATAGTCAAAATATGTTTACAATGAAGTCCATGGATCCTATTTATAGTAAGACTTTATCCTTGAGTTACTTGGGGTGAGAAACTATTACTCCCAGTAAAAGTAAAAATGTGTGGCATCTCTAACAAATTGATGTAACTCCAAATGTTGCATGCCTCTAACTATGTGTCTAAAATGCTTAGAAGGCTTCTAAAATGAGTTATGGTAGCACTACATACCAAAATATCACTTTCTAAAAAATCTCCTCGATATTTGTGCCTTCATTTTTATCCCTTCATAGGTTGGCTGGTGATTCACTTCAAAAAGTGAGCAAATCACTTACCTTTGGTAGTGATTTGCTAGCTGATCCTGAGCACTTTGTTCCTACATGCCAATTGATCCATTTTTTAAGAGATTACTTTTGAGCAAATTGATACTTATTTTTGACATAGCCAAAACTAGAAGGATTTTGGAAGGCATTGGTACATTGATTTCATTGTTTTGCATCCTTCCAAAATGGTGAATTCCAATGTAGTGACTAGTCACTACAATAACATAGATTAAAGTATTATTATCAAGTCCTTTAAATATTATGACTTATTATTAGATTCATTCTTCCTTGGTAGTATTACCCTTGAAAGAGTTATATATTCAACCTTAATTATGTTTTGTACTTTACTGGTTAAACCCTAATAGATTTCTCAATTCTTATCAAACATTTTTCCATGAAAATTAGATTGAAGGAATTGCAAAAACAAATCCTCTTCTAAAGATATTAAGAGCATGCATATCTAAGACAGAACTCGTTAAATTAATTACCAAATGATCTTGCCAAAACTCTTTATTATTCCCTATTTTTTTAGGAAACCAAAACCAAGTTTTAGTGAACAAAAGGGCCTATTATAGTCTTTTGAATTTACCATATCAATCAGGTGTTTATCACACTTAACCACTTAATCTGAAGTAAGTTTATAATTGTCAAATTGCAAGCATACAACTTATATTAAGAGCATGCATTTCTAGATTCAAGGAATTGCAAAAACAAATCCTCCTCTAAAGATATTAAGAGCATGCATATCTAAGACAAGACTCATTAAATTAATTACCAAATGATATTGCCAAAACAAAACTTGTTAAATTAATTACCAAATGATATTGCCAAAACAAAACTTGTTAAATTAATTACCAAATGATATTGCCAAAACAAAACTTGTTAAATTAATTACCAAATGATATTGCAAAAACTCTTTATTATTCCCTATTTTTTAAGAAACCAAAACCAAGTTTTAGTGAACAAAAGGGCCTATTGTAGTCTTTTGAATTTACCATATCAATCAGGTGTTTATCACACTTAACCACTTAATCTGAAGTAAGTTTATAATTGTTGCAAGCATACAACTTAACGTAATCTCTAATATCTTGTAATCTCCTCATTTGGACCTCATTTGCTATAGTACTCAAAGAAATATTAGAGACACCTTCAAGGCTTTTATTAACAATGTCCACTCCATTCTCAAGTCTCCATCTCAATTTCAAATATTATAAGTAATTATGTTAAAAATACTATATGAGGTCCAAGGTTCAAATCGCGGCATGGACGAGTGTGTGAACGGGTGGGTGTGTGTGGCTTTGTGTTAAATTTTTTATTGATAAGTATAGCTCTCAGCTTTATGAGGGGTCATGGTTGGGAAGAGACTGCTTAGCCCTATGCGTCGGTCATAAAGGTTTCTCACAATAACTAAATCAATATATATATATATATATATATATATATATATATATATATATATATATATATATATATATATATATAATTAAAATAAAGTTTTTATTTTTTGTTTACATAGGAGAGTTGGTTACAACCACACTATTTTTAATAACACTATTTTTAATAAATGACAAGCATAGCACCAGGGTTTCAACTATAGGGTTGCTTCCACCAAACCTATTCCACTTCGTTATTATTGTTGACCCGATATGAAGGGGACCATCAGTCACTTAGGATTCATACTGTCATCGTTGATATGATACTCACATAGAGAATTCAGATCAGACTACTACCTTTGTAAATAAGCCCTCGGGGACATAACTTACCAATCCACCTAACCCTCAAGGACAAAGTTTTTATTGTTAAAAACTAATAAATTTAAAATAAATTTAAAACAATATCCTTTTCTTAAATCAAAATATTAAAATAAAATTCATATCAGGTACCTTTCCCTCAATTCGAAAAGAGGTCCGGTGTTCAAGCCTCACAACCTGCATTAAAATTTACAAGAAAATATATTCTTTATTTAATAGAGGCAACAAATCATAATTATTAAAATAGCCTAGAAGCTGAATATTATTATTAAAATTAAGAATAAAAAGCTTCCATATCCAACAAATTATAATCCCTTTGTCATTATCTAAATTAATCAAGTTCTTCGTGAATTTTGATGTTTCTATGATACTTTTAATAAATCATTTTTATTGATAATCACTTTAATCTCCTCTCAATAATGTGATTCCTTGCAGTGTTAAAGTTGATTTAGTTGCCTTATTTAGGCCCACATCTTTGCAATGCTCCTTAACTTGTGCTTGAATTGATTTCTCTATTTTTTTTCCCACATCTTTTGTAATGCTCCTTAACTTGTGCTTGAATTGATTTCTCTATTTTTTTTGTCCCACATCTTTGTAATGCTCCTTGACTTTGATTGAATTGATTTCTCTATTTTTTCTATATGGACTTTGACTTTGTCACAAGTACAATAAGAATTGGGTAGGTGTGTTGATGTTTTTTTATTCTTAATATTAATATTATTTTTTTATTTATTTGGTAACAAGTCTTGCTTTGTAATGGAGATTAAACACCATAATGGTTTAGAGGAAGAGATATCTTTTATTTAAGATTATGAAGTGAAACTCTTTTAGTCGAGATAGAAACTAAAAAGCTTTAGGTTTTTTGGTTTTTCATATCAACTTATCAATAAGGATGTTTTCAAGAATATTGATAATATGTTAGGGAATTCATTAAGGAAGAATTAATTATTAAAGAGAAAAGTCATATTATATATGTTTGAATATGTATTGCTATGAATATTTCAAAACCTTTGTCACAATCCATTAAGATTACATCTAAATCAAAAGTATGGGATCAACAAGTGGATTATGAAAATATTGCATTTTGATGCCACAATTATGATGAAATTGGACACATGGCAAGAGATTGCAAAGTAAAAACTACAAAAAAAAAAGACTAAAAAAATTGATCATGAAACAAAATTCAAGACAAAGTAAGAAAATCATATTGTAGTAGAAGTTGGATTAGATCAAGGATATTCCACTCCAAAAGAAGAGGCAAAGAAATCCTATCTACAACATCATATGGCAAAGGCCACCATAGCTCACTTGAATCAACTATTAGAAACAAAGAAAGATATGAGAAATAAGAAAGTATAATGTGTAAGTTCAAGTTCAAAAGAAATTAAAGGTGTAGAGGAAGATGTGGAGGAAAATTCTAAAACAAAGATGGCATAAAAGGTCAAGTATATTCCAAGTAAATCATCTTCATTTTTCTCAAGTAGTATAGAATCCTCTCCTAGTAATAAAAATGAAAGTAGTGTAGAGGTTATCCCTTACACTTTAGGGTTTCAAGAGTAGCATAATAAATAAATGAGGATGAAGGAAATCCATAGAAATTTAGGGGTTTATGGTAGCATAAGAAGGTAATTACTATGGAAGAGCTCCTTGTACCTTAGGGTTTACAAGGCTACATAAATAAGAATGTGCTTTTGAGCCAAAACATCGTTTGACACCACATGACCTAATAGCTTACCCTCCTAAACCATACAGATGGACTCCTTAGGATTGAGTGAGATACCAAATTATCTACACCTATAGAAGATAGACTCTTGGTGTTTAACATGGTTACGCCTATCTTTATAATACAAAGTCAAATCATCAAGATATATAATAATGATCTCACTGACCAATCTTGTGAAGGTGGTGTTCATAGTTTATTGGAATGTTACTCCTATGTTTGATAACCCAAACGACATCTTTTAGGGGGTAAAGTTTCCCTATTTGGTGGTGAATGTTGTCTATGTTGGTCATCATCCTTGACCTAGATCTGGTTATACCCTAAAATATTGTTTAGGAGTGACAACATCTAAGACCCTACTACATTTTATGGAATTTGATCTATAAAAGGCAGGGGATAATGGTCTTTTAGTGAATCCCTATTTATATTTCTAAATTCAACATAAACTTATATTATCATTCTTCTTTCATGCCAAGACTAGTTTAGCCACCCAAGTGGAATGCTTAATTATAAATATGATTTGAACTTATAGGAGGTTTAAGAGCTCATCTTCATCACCACATTTATTTTGGGGTTCACTTGTTTTTTATTGAAAAGGTTTAGCATCCAGTTCTAACTCAATGGTGTGCTCTATGATATTTTGGTCATATACCTTCAAATATTAATAGGACCATGCAACCACATCCCTGTATTTGCCATAGAGCTCTTTGAATAGGTCAATTTCTTCCTTATTATATTCCTTCCTTGGAAAATAAATCTTAGCTTTATCAACTTTGATAGGGTGACAAAAAGAGGTTTTCACCTTGATATAGGATTTCTTCACACCATATTAGAGAAACTTGGACTTGAAACAGACTTGGCAAGACCGAATCTAGACTCAAACTTGGAATTGACCCAAAAAACTCAACAAAAAATGGAAGAAAATACCAAAACAAAATATATAAAAAAAAAAAAAAACTCAAAAGAACTCGACAAGAAAAACTTGTCGAGTCAAACTTGAACGACTTGGCGAAGTTGACTTGGACTAGGACTATACGAGGTTTTAAAAACTCGTCGAGTTTCGTAATTATGCTCCACACTATTGTCTAGATTGAATAAAATTTTTAGAGCGATTAACCCCTTTAGCATATAGTTTGTTGTTATCTAGATTACCCCATATTTTATATCATCCATATATTCATTTTTATCTTTAGCATATTAAGCCTCTTTGATTAGGAACTTGATAATTTTCTTGTCATTATTGAAAACCTTCAAGTGATCAGAATTATTAGGGACTGCCAACCTGAACACCACCTCCAGATCCTTAGGTTTATCCCACATGTCAATGATGGGGTCAAATTTTGTTGCCATTATTAAGTTCATTTGCCTTAGTATTCAACTCAGGAGGGATTGTCTTAATTTCATAAGCATAAAAAAAATCTTGCAAATCCTATACCTAATGCTCATACAACTTTAAATGTTTATTCTTCATAGCACATTAAAAATAAAATTGGTTAATGATCGACTTAGCAATATCAAATACTTTCAAGTTCTTAATCCCCATCTTCTCAGCTTTTATTAAGCCAATGAATAATACCTCATATATAAGTTACATTGTTTATGTAATTGATCAATAATCATAATACAAAATTTATCTATAATAAATTGAACGTATGTACTTGTGCCATTTCTAGATCCAACATCATCAAAGTGCATTACATAGGTCTTGTCAAATCCATGTGCCTATTGACTTATTAGAGCTGGGATGTTAGAAGGTTCTTCTAAGATGACATTATTCCCAAGCTCAATTTCTTTGAAATTGACCTTTACGTCTTCTTCATCTTCAAGCACACAAATAATCATGTCTATCTAGGTTATTTGGTCATCCTTTGGTTCCTCATCATCTATGAATTCTAGGAGTTCATTTCATATCATTGTTTTTTATCTAGTTTATGTGATAGATAGTTGAGTGGGGACTCATTCTTAATCCATATCATCCTTTTATCTCTAAGAACCTTCATATGAGTGTAATCCATTTCTAGGTAACAATTCCCTAATAACTTGTGTGTCCATTATATAGATAGTAGCATACCAAAATACGAGGGAAAATTGACAACTATTACCTCTCGTACTACCACCAACTCTAGTTATTTTCAAATGGTCATGATCATATCCTTTAGAACTCCACAACATTTACCCTTGTACCATAAATCTAGATTGGATGCCTAGACATCTTAGTGTAGGTAATCCCATCTCTTCATAAACTACCTTTGGCATTATTATCATGGATGCTCCTAAATCAAATGCAATTCCTCAATAGATATTTTCATTTTTTAGGATCACATAGAATGGCAGCGTCTTTAGGGTTTTAGAAGAATAAGAATGCAATATGTTTGTTGCATTGAACTAGATATCTAATAGACATTATGCTATTAGATTTTTTTTATTTAGCTACACTAATTTGGATAGGTTCTAATTGCTTGTTATTGGCATAACTCCTTTCTTGATCTTCCAAAGCCTATTAAAGTAGATCTCATTGACTAGGAAGAGATAGTACGTCTAATATGCTTACCTTGGAAGGCCTCTTCATTTCTTTGGCAATGTTAAATCTGAAATCAATTGAGCTACTCTCACTATGTGTAGTGAACTTTTTTATTGTCTAGTAGCCATTGTGTATCCTTCACTAGTGAGATAAGGGTATTTAAGAAGTCGCTCTACCTCATTTTGAAATCGGTACCTCTCCTTGTCGCTCCTTTTTATGTACTTATTCATTCCTTATATATTCTTCTTTTGAGTTTCAGACTCTTTTCCTTAAATATTTGTTTGTTCTTACTAACTTGTGCATCTACTTAGGTTGTATCCATATTATTCTTCTCTATATTTTGCTTATATTTTTCTTGTTGTGTAGCTATCGACCCTTTATATTTAAAATGCAATGGTTGTTTTCCTCTCCTAATCATAATAGTTTCTTTGTTCACCTTTGTCAATTTTTGAGCTAAGGGTTGCTTCTCGAGTGCTTTCTTCTTGCTTCTAGTCTCAAACCCTTGTTGATTGATGCATATAACATCATCTTCAAATGTGTTATGTATGTTGATATAAACAGTGCTAAAGTAGGAAAATATTACATTGCTAGTGTTTGGCAAAGTAGGAATTGGATGTTGCGGTTGAGGCTATTAGTAAGCAGGTTGATTTGGTGCCATCTATCCCAAAGTAGTGGCTTATTGATCCTGGTATTGCTGGTCAAATTAGTTTGTCTTAGAATGTTTGATGGCTACTACACAATCTATAGGATTGTGTCCTACATTATGTGGGACACACCATAGTGTATTGGTTTCTAAATTGGCATTCACCATGTTGTTTTAAACTTGACAATAATTATGATTGACACCTTATCAAGAAACTTGATCCTTAGTGAGAGAGGGAATATTTGAGGTTACCAATTATAAGGTTGTTTTCATTGCCTCCTTTCAGTTTTATTATGATTGTTCATGGTTACTTTGCACACTTGTATCATCTCAAGTTTGGTAGATGAATCATCATTATATTTTTGTGAAGTGGGAAGGACAAAAAATTACGGTTGAAAGAAAATAGTTGATGAAGAATTCTAGCAAGGGTGTGTAACAATGTACAAAGAGGACATCAACTTGGTAGCTAATTGAGTATTTGGAATGGGAAAAATTCAAGACATAGTTCTAGGCACTTGTGTATTTGAGTTAACATAGGAAACATAGCCTATAGGTGGAGTAGGCAATAATTTTTCTACCCAAATCAAAACATATTAAGATGCTTATTCGAAATTTGTAGCTAGAGAGTTGTGGTTGGAATTACAAACCATAAAATCTAAGTCACATTACAAATATTTGATATAATATAGAAATGTTTGCTCTTCATTTGACCTACTATTTTACAAAATAAAATTTAAGGTCCTTCAAAATTTAGTGTTGTAGTATGAATATTTTTTTTGAGTGGGTCTTTGCATTACATTCAGTTAAAATAATGTAGAATAAAAATTATCCATACTACCAAATCTATATACAAATGGTTCCACAATTGTTGCCAAACTAGTAATAGATTTATCAAATAAAGAATATATCAATGAGCATACATGATGTTCTCCTCCTAAATGCAGTGAATTGACTTGAGCGTAGACAACTCACTAAGGTGATTTAATTCCATCTTGCTCTTGCTCCCATCAAAGGTAGGTAATGCTTTCATAATGATGAGTGGGATAGGAGAATAGGTTCCTCAATTTAATGGCTCTTGATTGTCCAATCAAGAAGTTGGTCATAAGGTCGAGGGTGTTGAGGCATAGGATTATTTTATGGAGGAGGAGATTAATCATATTATTTTTGAGGTAGTGGATAAGGATATATGACATAACCTTGAGGTGGATATGAAGGTATTTGAAGACATTGGTATGAAACATAGTGAGGCATAGGATAATGAGGATTTGGCATCTAAAAAGGAGGGGGCAACAATTGATAAGTCCATTGTTGATTCGAAGGAGGATACATGTTTAGGAATGTAGGAGAATACTACAAGACTTATAAAGGAACCTATTGGTTTGGAGGGGATATGCATTGATTTATGTTTTATTGTATCTGATTGGATGGAGAAAACATTGGTCTCTAGGGGTTTCCTAGGGTCCCTTGTGTCACTATTTTTCCAATCAATAGTTGCAAATGTTGAGCAAGACCCTAATTTTAATTAGGAAAGATTTATCCTAAAGATCATACACTTAGAGATATAATTTTTTTGAATTTTTCTAGAGGAATATTGGATGTGGTAGACAAACTAGATCCAAGCAAACTTTAAGTTGAAGTTGTACTAGTAGGAGGTGTGATTTGAGCACTAGAAGCTAGATGTTGGTTTGCATTAATTGAATTGTGATAAGTCACACAAGATGGATTATTCATGAAGTTATTTACATCAAAGGACATTCCATAAAGAGGATTTATGTAGGTCAAGGTAGGACCAATATTTTTCTAAGTTTGGTTGTGAGAGGAGATGAATAACTCATTTGATAATCAAAGAAACCCATTTCTTGGGATTTAGGGATTTGACTAATAATATTATCCATTGGATTTTGTTCTGTTTGAGAGAGCAAAATTAGATGTGGGGATCTAATCAATCTCATCATATTGGTGGACCCATGCCACAATTGTTCCTTCCTTTTTCCTTTCATGTTCTTTCAATGGTATATGATTAGCTATACTAACTAATGTTCTTTTCTCAATTTTTGTATCTCCAGGTGTGTATTCATAAGCTTGCATGTTCATACCTATATGGACAGAGTTTCAAGGTCAAAATATAAAAAACTATAAAATTTAGTATATTCAATGATTTGCCAATAAAGTGGAGCAAATCACTAACAAACTTGGGTGATTTGCTAGCAATAATTGATTTTTTTTTTTTTTTGAAAAACAAGCCAAGCAAATCGCTCTCTTAAAAGGAGTTAGGAATAACTTATCTTTCCTGGTAAATCATTTCGTAGAATTTGAGTAGATTACTCTTCAAATTGAACTTGGAAGAAAAGATATTATTTTAGAGAAAATTTCTTGTTGAATGGAGCAAATCACTAGTTGATTTGATATTTGATATAATCTTCTCAAAATTTGACCCAACTGTTTCTTACCCATGGAAGATGCAAAATTGGAGCCAAATCTATGGTTTCTTGTAATTTTGATGTTGTCTTTACTTGCTTTGCAAATATATTTAAGATTCTAAAGTTCGTATTGGAGTCACCATTCACAAAGCACCTATAAAACCAATTCACAAATAATGAAAAGATGTGAAATTTAAGGTCAATTTCAGACAAGACTTAATAAATCAAGTCCTTGACCTTGACAATTTTCTTAGGATTGAATTTATACAAATTTGACAAATTCAAAGAGAATCACTCCTTGAAATAAATGTAGACTAATTTTCAAGCAATTAGCTCAATTGGAGCGAATCATGACCTATATGTGGGCTTGGAAAAAATTCCTTCAATTTTGAGCCAATTGCTCCATATGAGATGAATGTAACCTTTGTGCCAAAATCAATAAATCTAGCCAAATTTAAGGACTAGGATCCCATTGAGCATGCCAAAAAAAACTATGTTAAATCACACATATTGGGTATTTTAGTGAGTGTTATGAGATGATGGTTTGTTCCACCATGCGTGTCAAAAAACACTATGTTGAATTGGGAAATGGTCTCAACTTCTAGCGTAGTTAATGACACACCCCAATTTCCTCCTTTCAAAAGTTCATTGGATGGAAGGGCTTGTGGATCCCTTTAAACTCTAGATTTAGGTTGGACCCCCACTATCCTTACTAATTCCTGATCTAACATACTCTAATTGCATGAAATTAAAATGCAAAAAATTAGGTGCATAAAAAGTAAAATTTAAAATTTAAGGGTGCAAGGGATTGAAATAAAAATATGACTGTAACTATAGCAAGAAATAGTACAATAAATCAACACATGAGAACCCGAATAAAAACAATATTTTCCATTCAACAAGTATGAAATTGTGGAGTGAATGACAAGATGGGCAAAGGGCTATTTCAATCATTGCACATTCTACAATCAAGGAGAGTAGTGTCATTAAAGGAAAGCAAAATATTTATCTTTTTCTTATCAATTTCATGAGATACAAAGCACAATGTTGGTTCTATAAAGTGTAGCTCTATATTCTTATGGCCACAAGATATTTACATTGAAGCCTATGGATCCTATTTATAATAAGATTTTACCCTAAGTTACTTGGGGTGAGAAACTATTACTCCTAGTAAAAGTAAAAATTTGGGGGATATCTAACAAAATGATAACTCCTATCCCCGTGAGTGTGGTCTACCGGCAAGGACACCACTTGCATTATCGGTGATATGACCCGGGTTCAATCCCCATGGTGGATGTGTATAAGAAGTATTTACTAAAAAAAAATGATAACTGCAAATGTTGCATGCCTCTAAATATGCCTTTAAAAGGCTTAAAAGTATTCTAAAATGAGTTATGGTAGCACTACATAACAAAATGTCACTTTCCAAAGAATCTTCTTGAGATTTGTGCCTTCATTTTTATCCCTTCATAGGTTGGCAAGAGACTTGTTCCAAAAAGTGAACAAAGCACTTGCCTTTGGTAGTGGTTTGCTAACTGACCATGAGCGCTTCGTTCCTATATGTCAATTGGTCCATTTTTTAAACATATCACTTTTAAGCAAATTGACACTTATCTCTAACTTAGTGAAAAGTTGAAGGTTTTGGAAGGCATTGATAGGTTGATGGCATTGTTTTGCATCCTTCCAAAATAACAAATTCCAAAGTAGTAGATCAAAGAAAAGAATTATTGATCAAGTCCTTTAAATATTTTAACTCATAATTAGATTCATTTTTCCTTGGTGGTATTACCCTTGAAAGAGTTTTGTATATTCAACCCTACTTATAAAATAATTTTGCTAATATATATATATATATATCTAATTAGTTTAATATTTACTTACATAAAGTAATAAATTATAATATAAAATTATTTTTTTATTATTTAAAATAATAAATTTAAGACTATATTTTCTTAAATTAAAATAAAAATAAAATTTAATTTTCTAAACAATTCTATTAATAAATATATTTATTAAAACATTTATATATAATAAGTTAGAATTCATATATATTTGTCAAATATTTTTTAATTTTTTTTTAATAAATAGACGAATTGGTAAGTACCTTTCATTTTTAACAACTAATCACAGGGTTAAGCTACGTTACCTCCATTCTCAAAGTCAAATCATGGTGTTACCACTATAACCCCTATCTCATGGACCTCAGATGGCTTGAGGTTTATACCTCCATCATCAAGCTGGCACACTTAATTAACTCATGTCATAATACTACCTTTACCCTGAATACTACCTTTGCCCTAGTGACTAAGATGGTGGTTGTTTCTTAAGTGGTCTTGTGTTCAAAACCCCTTGAAGGTGGTTGTTGATGTAATTTGTAAATCCTTTAAAAAAAAAAAAACATTGCTGAAAGTTTAAACCCAAATCTCCTCTTAATAAAAAAACCCCTTGAAGGTGGTTGTTGATGTAATTTGTAAACTATCTCCTTAAAAAAAAAAAACATTGCTGAAAGTTTAAACCCAAAACTCCTCTTAATAAATATCCAACCTCATACCAATCCACTAACCCTTTAAATTTTTTAAAAATTATTATGTTCTATTATATGTCAGAAGCCAATATCAAATTTACGGCCCATTCTACTGCGCATGACTTTTTAGTACTCGCAAATTTTGCCCAAGATTCGGGGCCAATCTTCTGTTGGAACATTTTTTTAGTACTCGCCGAATAATGAAAATCATGAACGTCATCATCTTCATACATCTAATTTTTTTTAATTAACAATTTTTTTTTTGAAACTTTAACTTAAAAGTCTAAAGTTTCAATTAAAATCGTACCACACATTTTAATTAGAGTATAAATTTTTTATATGATATTATAAATATACACGAAAACCTAAGTCCAAGTTCATGTTTATGATTGAACCCTTCACCTCTTTACATCTAATGGCCTGCAAAGACATGCTTGAGTGTCATGGATTTGAATACTTCTTTAAGCCCAAGACTTCATAGTCTTTTTGACTTTTTAACTTTTTAAAAATCAATGATTTATAACTTTAATTAAAATAAAAATTATATTAATAATAATTAAATTTATTTTTTAAAAATTAGGCATCATTATACGTAACCAATTTTCAACAACAACGTTACAAACAACTTTTTTTTAAACCTAGATGCATCTATATTTCGTTCGTAATGTCCCTCGCTTTCTTTTCAATCAAGACTTCTCTGTATCTTGCCTTTTACGTTGTGATTCAAGGAACTTGTGACTACTTTATAAGGTGGTCCTTTATTTCTTTTCATGAGCTTTCTTAACTGAGCAGACTTATGGAAAAAAGAATCTTTTGTTAAATAATTAAAAATAAAAGACATAACCAATCTAGTAAGTACGAGTTCTGAGGACTTAATGGCCAAGAATCTTTAAGCACCAGGACATACTCTCTTTTTAGTAAAGAAAGATGTATAAGTTGCATGCATGATATTTTAAGGTGATTGGAGCCCAGTAATTGTTGGTGGATTCAGTTTGATAAAGACATTTGAATTATATCAGATACATGTTTTACATCAAAATAAGAAGTATTACAACCCAAACGATACGTTGATTGGTAAAAACCGAATATTATTAGATTTAGTTTGATAAAGACAATTAAATTATACCAAAATCATACCTCACACCCAATAAAAGTATTACAACCCAAAGGAATTGAATGCATGATTCTTCTCTGCGGAACTATGCCCAGTTTCCAATTTTATTAATGAATTTAATCAAAACGAGTAGAACATGACAAAACTGAAAGAAAATGGTATCAATATCATATACGTACGCCTCAGATACGAGGTTGACAAAGATCTTACGTACAAATACCCCTACCCAGTTACAAGGCTACTTTTACAAGAAAGTCCATCAAGGACAAAAGCTGAGTCTAACGAGGCTTAGGGTCAATGAAATTAACTTTAAGGGTATCCATCCATCTATCACTGTAAAAGGAACAAAACGATTGATGTTAATGTCCTAAATATGATGCAGATTTTTAAGATCCGACTGTAATTAATAGTTTGGTCATAGCAGATAATTCAATTAATACAGTTCCTGCTGTAGCTGCCAAAGGAAATTGAAAATTTGATTGACATGTCTATGAAATCCAAGATGCATGCAAAAATGGTTTATCACCCATGTGGTGAAGATGATTGTGGCTGTATGGGAAGACCAGCTGAGGTTTCACCATGATGCCCTTGATATTTGTTCTCATAATACCCACTTTGTACCTTAAAGCCAGATTGGTTTCAAAGGGGCACTCTGCATCCATCATAGGAACCTTTATGTATGAAAAAATAAAAAGAAAACTGGATACTTGAATGGAAGGTTTCAAAGGGGCACTCTGCATCCATCATAGGAACCTTTATTTATGAAAAAAGAAAAAGAAAACTGAATACTTGAATGGAAGGAATGTAAAATAACCACAGCAATAAGAATTGATTGATATTTTTGAATGAAATTTTTGGGGAAAATAAAGGAGAGTGCATGTATATGAATCTTTGATTTATTAAAGTGAGACTGAAATTTTAGACAACATAAGTAGTTGTAGTGTATTCTGAGTTGGAATTGTACAGCTACCCGAAAGGCATTCATAATCAATGTGCAGACTGACTTCATTGTCACAGTTTATCTGCAAGTGAGAAAGCTGGTGTGGAAATTCAGAGTGAGGATGGGGTCTTCTATGTTTGAAGGGCTTGTCTTTACCGAAGTGCTGTTTTGTGAATTGTGACTGTAATAATAGCAAGGATAGAACAAGTGCATGGGGCTTAATCTGAGCACTAGGGGATTGAAATTGTACACCAGAAGCTGGAAAGCCTAAACACTAGCTCATAAGAAGAGTTGGACTGTAACAGCCCACTAGATCTGACGATTTAATAACCCACTAAAACTGAAGATGAAATGCTTATAAATTGTGTTCATTGTGCATGTGAGCTTGGAAGACAGAACAGTTCAATTAACATCATGGAACAATTGAGGATACTTCTAGAACAGAATGTAATGGAGAAAAGGATAGGTCTTAAAATCATCTGCTGATAAACTTACACAATATTCAATCCTAAACATCTGAATCTATAAATTGATATCTTCAGTCATATCCAGGACCGTCTTGTAGCTGATATCTTAGAATGTGTCCTATTTTACTAGTATCCAAATTTCACACCTCCATACTAACCAAATCCATTTGAATAAAAGTGTTGTTGTACAGTTCATTCTACTTGGTGCCATTTTCTTTGGTTATTTGCAGTTCCATTTCTGCATCAATCCAGAACGGAGATTATAGCATTCTCATCTCAACGGTAGACCTCTGAGAATAAAGTGGATGGATTCAATAAAACCCAGGGTATATATATATTATAAAGACCATTTAATACAAACATATCACTGTGGAAGAAGCAAGAAAAAGCAAATTGCATTTTCTCATAATTGTTCACAGCACAGTTCATCATCTTACTTTTCACTTCACAAAAATACCCAAAAAATGATATGCCTTCACTGTAATCAGATCTCAGGTTTAGGTCTTCTATTAAGTATTTAAAAAAGAAAATTGTGGAAACAAAGGCAAATAAGTAATGCCTTGACCATTAATCCTTGTGTTTCCAGAGTGTTGATGAAGCTGAAGCTGAAGGCCATGTTGTTGCTCCTCAGACACTCGCATGCTGCGGAACTAGTAGCCACAGATGCTACTCTGTGCATACCTAAACCCTGCTTCGATATCTTATCCATCATAAGCCCAAAAAGCTTTCTAAGGGAGGCATATACTTTCTATCTCTATAAAGACCAATTGATCCTTTATTCCCATATTTATGGTTTCCTTGCATGCGATATTAGTCTGCAAAGCTGTGTTTCATTTTGAAGCCAGCAATATAATCAATGTCGGCATGTTCTATGCTAGATTCCAACATGCTGGGAAGAAAACACCTCATCCGTGATGCTGTAAGTAGCTTCCAAATCCTCCTCTCCAACTGGAGGTGGCTGATTGAGGTCAGGCAGCTCCTCTCTCACATTCCTGCCTTGATGGGTACCCATGAAGATCAAGCTACCCTTAGTGGGTATCCTCTCCTCAACCCAATGACACCTCTTATGCCCGCCCAGAGCTTGCCCAGATTGAAAAACCTTGTGACAAACAGAGCACTCATGGTATTTGGCCTTGGTACCCATTATCTCTGAAGAAGAATGGAGGACTTTCAGAGTGCCTTCCTCTGTAATTTCCTCTTGCTCATCTTCCACACAGGCTTGGATTTTTTTATCAATGATCTTACTACTCCTAGCAGATGCAAAGCACCCTTTCACCTTCCTGTGGCTGGCCCTATGCCCCCCAAGAGCCTGATGAGAATCAAACACCTTGTTGCATTTGTTACATTGATACTTCCCATTGGTTTCTCCAACACCCCCATAGGAATCTCCCCACAGGGTCCCCGATTCCCCATCCTTGACAGGGCTAATCCTAATCCTACTAGGCCTAGGCCTGATGGCAAGATTAATGTTATTGCCCTTCCTCCTCTTGTGACTGATGACCCCTGTCTTGCCACCATCTGAATCATCAGAGCCCTCACCAGATTCACACTTGGGTATTATCAACTTGGTCTTGGACTGATACACAGACTCTTCTGTCATCTCCCGGTCCAAGGTTCCATCTTCCACAGATCCATTTGCATTGCCACTGCATGCAAGCATCACCAAGAAGCATGCCACGTCTCTTTCCTCTGCAACTTCTTCAGCTGATGGAACTGTTTTCTGATGTGGGTCTGCTCCATGGAGCTTGTCCTCTGCTGCTTCTGAAGCATTGGATTGCTTCCTCCCTCTTTTGCCAGTCACAGACCAGTTGACCAGAAAGCAAGCCTTTTTGCCCCGCATTGCCTTTGCATTTACTCACTTGCTCTTCTTCATAATCATCACCGTCATCTGCTTCTCCTCCATTTTGTCGTTGAGAATATATAAGCAAATTGTGTAATGTGGAAGACATTCAACTCCCACACCCAGAGCCTCCCTTTTCCATTTGTAGTTTTCTCCAATTCTCCTTCATCAAATTCCCCACCACCTAACCAATTACAACACAACAACCAAAACCGACTCTCGCAATCCAAGGCACACAGTCTTTTACCACTACGTTCTCCTTCATGTTGCGGTTTGTTATTACCCTCTTAACATCTACTTGAATCCGATTCTTTCTCTGCCTAATGCCATAGGGAAGTTTTGGATTGATTGAAAAACAATTGTTGACTTAAATTTTATTTAGACACCACGGAGGGAAGGGAAAAGGTGCATATTAGCTCCACAAAGAGAATGGTCCTTTGGTGATTTTGGGAATCCATCATAATCCTATGGCGTGCATATTAGCTCCACAAAGAGAATGGTCCTTTGGTGCTTTTGGGAATCCATCATAATCCTATGGCTAAATGTTTTTAGAGCTAGGTGAATATTGTTTAAGGGTTAATTTTTTAGGGCCCAAGTCAATAAAAATAAAGACAGTTGAGATAGTTATATATTTGGATATTGGGATTCAACCTTACTTTTCTTCAAAATTAGACCTTGAACAACAAGACTATAAACATGTTGATGGTAAAGAAAAATATCATTTGCTTTGCACAAAAAGTTACTTATACTTTTATGATCAGTCTAGGGAGGTTAGTTTGAAAGTTGATATATTTGACACTTTAGTTGCTATTACATGTTGTGTTGTTATACTTAGCTTGCACTTAATCTTGTTGTACATTGACCTACTATTATATCTTATTTTGATAACTTAAAAAAATTACATTGAGGTGTCATGAACATATGCTTATTGTACCTACACTTGATGTTGTACTCGGAAGAATTGCATTTGAGTTATGGTTTTTGCCTTGCTCCATGATACTTTGAAATGTGGTATAAACTTATGCTTGTTGCACTTAGTTTATATCATATCTTGAATTGTGGTATAACTAAAACTTGTTGCACTTTATCTTGTATGATAATTTGAGTTGTAGTATAACTCATGCTTGATGCACTTAGTTTTACTTAATACCTTGAATTATGGAATATGTCCTATTTATTATACTTGAAACTAGTATAATTCACTTTGTTGTACCTTGACTCAAAATGCTCGCATGTTATGCTCATGCTCATACCTTGTCTTGTTTGTTACCTCATAATGCTTGCATGGTAGGCTCATACTATCATACCTTGACTTATTTGTTACCTTAGATTGCTTGCATGGTATGCCCATGTTGTTGCACTTGGATTTGTTAAGTACCTTTGAATGCTTGCATTTGAGATGTTGTATACTCATGCTTACTTGATGCATTGGGTGATAATATATCCATTTTTTATGTACTTGATTTTTTTCCACTTAAGATATGGTATGCTCTTGTAATATTTTGGCTTGGTCAATGTCTCAAATGGCATACACTTTACTGTTGTGTGCTCAGTTTTGGTTGTACTTTGGCTTGTGATTATTAACATGATGTTTCAATACCTTATGGTAGATTTGGTTAGAGCGAAATAACAGTGTTCAATAATCAAACCAGGGATCTAGTGATGGTAGTCAATAGAGCAGTGAGGTTCATTGTCGAGAACACCAACTTAATTCAGTGTGACAAACTCCCTGATCCAGGTTTAGAAATGCTTTTGTTTAAAGTTCTCAATATTTCCATCGAAATTTCTAAGCAACTAGTTCACATCAATGACTTGATCAATACTAAGTGGAAACTTCCACTGTTGGGTTGGCTAAAAGCAAATTTCTATGGTTCATCTAAAAGCAGCATGGGGATGCTGGGGCTGGTGGTATAATACGGGATCACAGTAGAATGATCATCAAGGTCTTCATTGAAAATTTAGGGATTCAATCAAATAATTATGTTGAGGCTCGTGCCCTGTGGAGGTGTCTTATTCTGTGCAAAGATTTTCCTAAACCAATCATCTTTGAAGGTGATTCCTTTGTTGTGGTTAATCATGCAAAAGGTTCCTCGAAACCAGGTTGGAATATTTAAAATGTTATTAAGGAAAGTCAAGCCATTCTCAAACATCTTCCCTTAAGTACAGTTCAACATGTCTTCCGTGAAGCCAACGTAGTTGCTGACACTTTCGCTAATTTGACAACAAACCAATATGATTGCATTATTTGGGAAGACTGCTTTTCAGAGGATTTAATCAGCATTTTTTAAAAATAAAATGAGCAGGTTTCTTAAGAATCACAAAAATACCAGCAAAGGTGTTTTTTTCAATGCCATAAGGTGTTTTGTCAACACCGATGTCTTTCCTTTCAAGTGTTTTTTCAACACTATTGTCGGTTCCAACAAAGGTGTTCTTTTTAATGCTATAAGGTGTTTCGTAAACACCCTGTTTCTTTTATATTTGGTGTTTTATCAACACCATTCCTTGTCCCTTTCAGGATCCCACATGTTTCCTTTCAAATTGTGGGCTTTTTCAAAATTGTGGTTTTCATCACAAGGCTATTGTTTTCACCTATGTGCAAAACCTTCTCTATCTGACGAGTTTGGTAATTTGTGGAATGATGGAATGGTTCATGTTAGAGGGATTCAAATTGAGTTCGTGGATGCAACTAAAAATATTACTAGTTGTGTTGCTGAAGCCTTTTGCTCCAGAATCATCAGCCATGTCTCAGGGGCGGTTGACCAACTCCTAGCAGCAACCAATATGATCAAGGAAGTTGGGGTCATCTTCTCTCTTAACTTCAAGGAATTGTAGGATATTCTGACATCACCCAACTCTCTTCTCGTTCATCAGTAGAATAATGCTACTGAAGATGGTGATAAAGCCCAGTAGTCCTGGGTCCTGGGTTAGTGGGATTTTTGAGTTTAGTTTGTGTTACTGAACCTTCCCTGTTTTATCGGGTATATCCTTAGTTTCTTTCTGTTGTTGAAAAAGTTTATTAGAATCTTTTGTTTTGTTTTTTTGTGTTCCCATGAAACTAGCACAACTCTTCCCTATGTCTATGGGGGTTGTTCTATTTTTGTTTCTTCAATGCTAGATAATAGCCTTATGTAAATAGGGATTGGGACCCTTCAACCTAGCGATATTAATAAATTTTATTACCTACCAAAAAAAATACTTAAACTATTGATCTTGTTAAAATTCTTTCCAATTTCCAAAGACAAACAAAAGCATTCCATTTACTCAAATCTTAAATAGAAAGAAAAAGAGTAATAGACATAAACTTATGGGTGCTCTAGAGCATCAATATTCACTATATTATCTATAGATAAGGATCACAAAACTTCAATTCAATGACCAAAGTGGATGGGTGATTCAATGACCAAAGTGGATGGGTGATATTTGTACCAATATCTAAACCCGAAATACATAATCATAAGAACCTAAGTTAACATAAAAAATAGGCTTTAGGTTAATTATAAGTTAAATATTTTAGCATGACAAGGTTAACCATGGCCCTATTAGCCATACATAAATAATAAATAATTACATTGCAATATGACTGTCTGTGGGCTTATACATCATACAACATTGGCCTTGGCTGTTAAGTTAGATTATAACTTTTAACACTCTCTAATAATTTATACTGAGGGGACAAGGAGAAAAGACATCAGTGACAATACCATCTTCTTCCCTATAAAAGATACTCTAGTGGACCTTAATAATTGAGGAAGATTAGATGAATCCACACATCATTTGTAAGACAATCATCCATCTTTTGAATTTATGCTTCAATCCTTTACAACTTCAATGGGTAGTTCTTTGTTGAATGTCCTTATAATATCCACAAATAGTTTGATTTCTTTGAAAATTTAACCTATCCCTTAAGTCCTTGGGTCTTTGTATCCTTAGGTTTGAATTTCTTTGCATGAGTCTATATCTAAGGAAAGACACCATAATTCCTCATAGCCACCTAGAAGTGAGCTAGAAAAGAGAATCTGATCAAGAGAGAGATTTTATTTTGATGAACCAAATCATATGTATTGATTTGCATTGAATGTATTGAAATTATTATATGATTCATGTCCAAGGTTGACATTGTATGATGTAATCTTGTATAGATCTAAGTATTGGAATTCACACCTCTTTCCAAAAATAAACATAATTAATCCATCCACTCAAATCTTATATAGAAAGAGTAAAAAGGATGAAAGAGTGAAAGATATAGTGGGCACCCATAAGAACCATAAATAATAATTATACTATCCATGTTTAAGAATCACAACACTTTACCAATAAAGTATGAATGTTAGTAGTTTTAAATTACATAAATCATGTAATAAGGGGGGATGGTAGATTTACTATAGTAATTCTTATTATTACTTTATTTATGTTGATAGGGTAGTTAGTTAACTACCTAGGTTAGTTATTCCTACGTGCTAACTATAGCCTAAGTTGTACTATTTAGTCTATGTTTATTAATGAAATACGATTCCCCGTTTTTACATGGTATCAGAGCTAAGAAGCCTTTTTTTTTTGGGATGTTAGAGTTACTATGGTAATTCTAACAATGGAGTGGTATGGGGTATTTATACCAATACCAAAACCCTAACTTACACCAATGAGTTTAACCTAAGTCAACATAATAAAAGGGCTTTAGGTAAATTACAAGCTATAAGGTGGGTTAAACGTCTACAAAGTTAATTGTGGCCCCTAGGTCTTACATAATAAAATATTACAATAAACTAAATACATTGCATAATGATTGTTGTTAGGCCTATACATAATTACAATATATAATGTCAACCTTGGCCATTTGTTAGATTGCACTTTTAATATCCCCTCATAATATGAACTAAGAGGCCATAGAGAGAAAAAAATTAGTGACAATAGTATCTACTCCTGTAATGGGTGCTCTAGTGGGCCTCCTCACTTGAGGTAGACTCATTTGAGACCCCCACATAATCTAAAATCTATTACTGCAAAAATACTCCTTGCACAAGAGCCTCCTTAGGCTAGAATTTGGTCATCACTACCACTATTAGATACTCCAACACACATCCAAAAACACTTTTACTAAGGCCTCAAATGTAAGGCCTCAAATGAAGAAGAGAAGTCAATATTACCACCACCTCTAGGAGAAGTTGATTTAATCTTTCATAGTTTCATGAGGTATAACTTAAAGGAATAGATTTTCCTTCTACAACATACATTATCTTGTTTAAAGAATTACACTTTTTCTTAGGCCATATTATTTCCATAATAAAAAAGGACTTTGCATGAGCTTGCTTAAAATAATAACTATAACAAACTTCCTAGAGTACTTGGGTAAGAAATATAAGGAATAAATCATGAATGATTAGATCATGAATAAGTTGAATCAATCATTAAAAAGAGGAAGAGAAATTGACTAAAGCACATCCTAAATCCTTTTTTATATATGCCTCTAAAAGACTCAAAATATGATGCAAATATCACAAATCAAATTGGATCTTCATAGACCAAATGTTTTGATTGCATAGATTATGGTAAATTCACCCTTTCAAAATAGAACAATAGAGATTGAGGACTATTCCATACAATTTGACCCTTAACACTAGAATAGGTTCATAAATTAAATGTGTAAAGTTTGAAAGATCATATGATTTGAAAAAAGGCTCAAAATGCTTTTGTATGTAAAAGATATGGCCTCTAAAAATTCTGCCCAAATAGCCCTAAAAAAAAAATTAATGCCTCAAATATTTGAAACACAACATAGAATTACAATATGCCATGTGTCATTCCATAATTATCTATGCACCATGGTACTGTTGGAGTGACTGTAAATTTGATACTTTCCCTCTACTAATTGGCCAAAGGTATATGTATAGTCAAAAAGGTGTATTATGTGGCACTTCGACGTGCTACATTAGCTACCACATCAACCAGGTAACCATTTGTTTGTTATAGAAAATCCAAAATTGCATTGGACAAGATTCAAATATGAGTCTCCCATAATCTAAGTGCCTTGTACCAGCCAAGATAACTTCATTTTCATTGAGGTGATTCCTCCATTTGTCGCTTATGAAGAAAAATTGTGGCACCAAAAAAAAGCACATTACAAAAAACATGTTAGACTAGGAGAATGAATCCTATGATCAATCATCCATGAGTGCTTTTTCATGCTTAACATGTACAATCATCCAGATACTATTGTGATGATGCATCCCTTGAAAATCCCATAGGGGACATGACTTAGACCTATCATTAAGCATATTTGGAAAAAAAGGACTATCAATTTAAAAAATGAAATGTTCTCTAGTCAGCTCCTCAACTATAGTTCTTCTAACAAAATTACCCTACTTCCAAGGTTTAGGGGATATCAAATTTTTTGTTTGGTCCTCTATACAATCTTGCAATAGGCCTACGAAAATGACCAACATAGGTTTAAACTCATGATCTAGGGTACACATGATACAAAACCATATACATTTGTCCAACTTGGTAGGCCTTTTGAATGAAATATGAAACACATCCATTAGAAGAGGATTTCATAGTCCATCCAAAATTTAGCCAAAATTTAGAAAAAGCAGATGCATACAAGAGCAATTTGAATTCAAAACTTTAGCACCAAAAACCCTTCTTTTTTCCAAATAGCATGTCATGGCTTCCCTATGGAGGTAGAAGAGGATGAAGCTAAACTAGATCTACGTTCATGTTAAAGAGTTAAAAAAGGCTTTGGCGATAACAAAGGAATTCCTGGAGTACATATATATTCTCCAGAAAATTCAAAAAATATATGAGTAAAAGAGAAATATGATCTCCTCTTTTTTTTCTATGCCAAAGATGCTTATGAATATTTTAGAAGTAATATGCCCTAAAATTTGGAGGAAGGATCAAATGCTTTGGATAATATCTCTATGTGATGAAGCAATGCCACTACATACACTCTCTGATACCATGTTGGAATTCATACCTCTTTCCATAATTATCAGATAATAGTCCTATAAATACCCTACACCATTCCATCATTCATAATTGGATAATAGTAATATAATGAATGATGGAGTGGTACAGGCTATTTATACCATTACACAAACCCCAAATTACATCAATAAATTTAACCTAATCAAACATAATAAAAGGAATTTAAGTTATAAGGTGGGCATAACTTTAATAAGGTTAACTATGGCCTATAGGGGTTACATAATAAAATATTACAATAAATTAAAACATTAATATTATCGTGAAGCCTATACATAGTTACATCATAAAAGGCTAGTCTCAATCATAAGTTAGATTACACTTTCAATATTAAGAAAAATTATTGTACAATATATCTAATTTGTTGTAATATTTTATTATGTAAGCCCTATGAATCATAAGTAGCTCTGTTATGGTTAAACCCATATTATAACTTATAAAAAAATTTAAAGCCCTCTTGTTATGTTGGTTTAGGTTAAACTTATTTATAAAATTTTGGGGATTATGTATTGGCATAAAATACCCCTAACCACTCCATCCATTGAATTCAAGTGATGTGATTTTTATCCATGGATAATATAATGATTATTTATGGTGACTATTGGAACACATAATTTATGTCTTTTTTTTTTCTTTCACCCTTTTACACTTTTTGTATAAGATTTGAGTGGATGGATTACTTCTATTCTTTTTTAGAAAATATTATGAATTCCAACATGGTATCAAAGCGGATTTGGAGCTGCATTACTTGGTAATGTAGAAATGTTTTTTTGGATCCTCTTATATTTCTTCCAAATCCTAGAACAATTTCCTCCTAAGTGTCTCATAAACCCTTTTTGCATAAGAGGCAAACAAGAGTTCTATTTTATTTTTATATCTATCATTTTGAGAGCATTAGAGAGAATTAATTTTATTCTTCCCTAAAAAAGGTTTCAAAAACTAAAATTGGAGGATCTTGATCCTTGATTTCTAAAGAAATCACATTGGAGACTGCTAGTTCAAAGAAGGGAAATTGATGCACTTTTTTAAATTGAAATTTATTGAATTTTCCATGCTTTGGATTAGAATTGGTGCTATTTTTTTTGGAGGGCACAAACCCCTTATTTATGAAGAAGGAACATACTGAAACACACCTTGATAGGCATCCATTGTGGCTAGCAAAATATAGTATAACATGCTCATATAGAATTAACCCAAGCTTGAATCACTATGGGTGTTATATATGACTAAGAGGGTCATATTATTTGTGAGGGTTTCAAAAATATCAATAATATATTAGAACTTATTTTCCTCCATTATAGCTAATGATATGACATAGTGGTTAGTATTGCACTTTCAAGAAGGTAGGTCATGTGTTTGCTTCATAGTGACCTTTTTAGTAAAAAAATAGAGGCTTTGTGTTTTCTATGGAGGAAGAATATTCCCAGTGACTATCATGCATGGTGATAGATTGGATAGCAAGACGATGTTAGGAGATAAATGATGTGTGTTTGAATCATACGCATCTTATTTGTGGTTGCAAGGCATCGATTTACCTTGGTTGTTCTTTGGTAGGTGGTGAAGTGAAAGGGGAATCCTTTTGCTTCCAAATGGTGTGATTGCTAAGATGGTTAGTGTAATGAACCTTGTGCCCTTGAGACCAAGGTTTGAACCTCCCTAGTGCTACTAAATATTTTTATATAATGCATATAATGTATGGTCTATGTGGCACTCTTGTGTATGACATAATTAATATATATCATATCCACTAATCACTGATCAACATGGGTTGATAATTGAGTGATTTAAAAGAGATGAAGTGGAAAAATGGATTGGAGTTGCTAGCGATTCAAAAATCAGCAATTGGCATGTCAGAATTTGTTCTTACTTCTCTAAGGTTTGGGGATTTATTTTTTCATTTTTGAGGTCCATTAGGGAAAAACTTTGGGGGGCCATAATTTTTGCATACAAAAGTGTTTTGTTACTTATTTTTTTAAACATATAATTTTGAGCTCTATACACTAGTAGCATTAGTTTGAGAAATTGTTACAATATTAGGGGTCAGATTGTGTAAGATGGATCATCAAGGCCTAGTTACTTGTTTTAATGGGTAAATTTATAGTATTTAGTCAACTTAAATTATTTTCCTATTGTGTAGTAATAACTTATGGTGCATATTTTAAGAAGATAAATCAACAAATCTTTATTAAGAAACTTGGAAACGTAAGAAAGAGGAAGCTCTTGGTCTATTATCCTTATTGATTGAACTAGAATTGCTTTTCCATATTAAAGAAGAAAAGTGAACCTATCAAGGTATAAAAGCAGATTTGGAGCTGCATTACTGGGTAATGTAGAAATACTTTTTGAATCCTCTTATACTTATTCTAAATCCTAGGACAATTTCCTCCTAAGTGTCTCATAAACCCTTTTTGCATAAGAGACAAACAAGAGTTCTATTTTCTTTTTATATCCATCATTTTGAGAGCATTATAGAGAATTCATTTTCTTCTTCCCTAAAAAAGGTTTCAAAAACTAAAATTGGAGGATCTGGATCCTTGATTGCTAAAGAAATCACATTGGAGACTACTAGTTCAAAGAAGGGAAAATGATTCACTTTTTTAAATTGAAATTTATTGAATTTCCATGGTTTGGATTAGAATTGGTACTAATTTTTTTGGAGGGCATAAAACCCTTATTTATGAAGAAGGAACACATTGAAACACACCTTGATAGGCATCCATTGTGGCTAGAAAAACCTAGTATAACATGCTCATGTAGAATTAACCCAAGTTTAAATCACCATGGGTTCTATATCTGACTAAGAGGGCCATATTATTTGTGAGGGTGCCCTTTTTAATTAGAAAAATAGAGCCTTTGTGTTTTCTATTGAGGAACAACCTTCCTAGTCACTATCATGTGTGATGATAGATTGGATGACGAGATGATGTTAGGGGAAAAAGGATGTGTGTTTGAATCTTATGTACCTCATTTATGGTTGCAAGGCATCGATCCAACTTGGTTGTTGTTCTTTAGTAGGTGGTGAAGTGAAAGGGCAATATTTTTTCTTCTAAATGGTGTGATTTCTAAGATTTTTAGTGTAATGAACCTTGTGCCCTTGAGACCAAGGTTTGAACATCCGTAATGCTACTAAAGATTTTTATAGAATACATATAAGGATGGTCGATGTGCACTAAACCAAAAAAGGGCTTTAACGATGGTTTTTAACCGCCCTTAAAGACCTTTGAGGGTGGTTATTTAGTCATCATATGTGAGGGCATCATAAAAAGTCGATGTCATACGATGAGGGTTAAAAACTACCTCAAAAAATTGCCCTCTTAGGGTATAAGAGGGTGGTTTAAAATTACTGTCTTAGGGCTACAAGGATGGTTATAAACCATCCTCTTAGGACTAAGAGGATGGTTTAAAACCGTCCTCTTAGGGTTAAGACCTCTTAGGCCTAAGAGGGTGGTTTAAAACCGCCATCTTAGGGTCTTACCTAAAAAAAAAAATATAAAGAATGTGGGAAAAGCAAGCCAAGATTTGGCATATTTGAAAATAACATGCATAATAACAATTTTTGTGTTCATAAATCATATCTTAATTTCATATCATATTAGAAATAATTGAAGTTATTTTTCAAATGTATTCATTTTTTGTGATGGTTTGCCTCAACTGAAACAACATAGCACTCAATCAAAGGAGCACCTAAATCCAAACCAACATAGTGCCCAACCAGAGGAGCACCTAAGCCAAGCCATCTAAAGGAGTGCATTATTCAATGAACAAAGCCATCAAGCGAAGCACATTATTTAGTGAGCCAAGCCATCAAGTGGAGTGTATTATTCAATGACCAAGCTACCAAGTGAAGAGCGCTTACAGTGAGTCATAGTGCAAAAAATAACACTCAAAATGTCACTCAATATGTAAAGCAAACACTCAACCGACAACACTCAGGACATAGTGCAAACAACCAACAATCAACTTGAAATGAAAACAACCAATAATCAACTCAAAATATGAACACCACTTAGGACATAGTGCAAAAAACCAACAATTAAATCAAAATGTGAACAACCAATAGTCAACTTAGAACATGAACAACAAACATGCAATCAAACTATAGAAACCTAAAATGTGTCATATTAAGGAGACTACTTATATCGACTTCCTGAAGACCATATAACCCACCTTGGGTAGCCCTAGGGCTTAAAAATGGTTTTCACAAAGAAACCCTTTGCAGGATGGTTTGTGGATGTGAGAGAACCCCAAAAGTGCACCAGATCTATTCTAAGAAGAGAATCAAATCTTCTTAGTTATTTATTGTATCGATTGTATCAAAATGATGAACTCCCTCGAGGGGATGAAGTTGTAACCATATTTTGAGGAAATAAGCTATCATTAATAAAATGGATCCACCCCATATATTTTCTTGTTTTATCATGATGTTATGGTTATACACTTTTATTATTCATAGTTAGCTCATATTTCGTAGTTTTGCAATCATACATTTTTAAGTTAAAGGAGCATTGTTTTTTGAGCGTTTTAGTGGTGATCATGGTAGGACCTAGTCCCTAATTATTATTTATTTGACTAATTATTTTCTATTTTTTTGATTGCAGGGTGCAGGATTAACTATCTCTACCTGAGATAACCCATGTTATGCAATCATCAATGCCTAATATGACCCTGTTCTACAACTGTCTTAATCAGATATGACCCCTATTTAAAGCCATCTTTATCTGAGACGATCATACAAATGAAAAAGTTTTTTTGGAGCTCCACCCTTGAACCCCCGAACAGGGGGTGTGCCCCTGTTTGATCCCCACTTCTAGATTTCTACTGTTACAAATACTACACCACCATCCACCTTAGATTGAGGAGCAGATAAACCAAACCATTGGAACATCCTCAAATGTAGACTTTCACAGTAAGTACGTATGATCTATTTCTCTATGTTTTAGAACAAAATTTGCAAAAAAAAATTAAGTTACAAATATTAGATAGGAAAAATCATAGGTGTCTGGATCTCTGTTTGTGACTGTCTCTAGTCCAGATGACCCCTGTATGTGACCGTATCTCTGTGAGATGACCCCTACTAGTGATCGCCCCTATACAAGACAACTCCTGTTTGAAGTCATCTCTATCTAAGATGACCCCCTATCTGTTGCAGAGTGGACTGATTGCTTGTTGCTTGATCCTAGGCTACTCATGTAGGGTTTTACATTTTAATAGGTTTCTAAAATTGAAACATCCTTTATTTATAAATCTATAATTAAAATATTATTTTTATGCATTATTAAAAGAGCATAGATTGTTGGATGATTTTTTCTTCTTTTGCATAAAGAAAATGAACCCCACACACCATGTTTCATATTAACATTAATGAGCTATATTTCTTCACCAATCGTTAGTCGAGATCAACGATGGTGGGCTTCATCTCCACCTGTTGGCTCGCACCCTAGAAACCTAATGGTCAAAAGTGAGTGATTTCCTAGACTTCATCTCGAGGAGGTCCCCTAATTTTGGGTGTGCCAGGAGTGGGAAGGTTAGCAAAGCTCTTTTACCACAGGTATCTTTAAAATACTCAGTGGATGCAACTATTGTTACTATCCATGCCTTAAACATGAGGGTTAAGGGAAAGTGAGGCTTCATCGATACCAAGACATTAGACAACACGACCCCTTTAAGGGGTAATTTGTTCCCATAAGGTTACCCTTGAGCCAATATCCAATAGGAAGCCACTTTTTACCGTTTGGGTTACATTCCCCGACAGGGGGTGTGCTCAAACTACCTTTTAGTTGTTTTCTATTTTTACCCTTAGTTTCATAGGAGTTAGGGGTTTTCAACATAAAAATACACCAAATAGTATAGGAATTCACAACTAAAATTTAAAAGAGATAATCACATTGTTTGATTGTGTGTTTCTTTGTTGTTTATTTGGGTAATCAAGACCATGGTAACTATGCATGACCAAGACGGATCAAGGGCTAGTGTCGTAGAATATTTTTGAGGAGGCATGGAACACCTATGCATCAGTCCCAAGGATATGACCATCCCTGGTTGGCATCTTGGTTATTATAGAGGGTCTAACTTGGAGGAAATCCCCATTCAAGATGCATCTACTAGTCCTCAGTATGATCACAGTGATGACTTCCATAGTTGAGATACTTTTTGTGCTCACCATATACAAACCCTACAACACGGGGAAGGTCCTAGTAGGGTGGTGTCACGAGTTCACATATTGACTCGCCCTATAAACCAATTAGAAAATGGTCAGGAGTAAACACCATGGATGAGGTTGGATGATCCTACCACTCCTTTGTACCATCCATGGATGAGTCAATAATATGCTTTTTTAGATGGATATGACACTCATCGTCCTACTCGAACACCTGTGTCAACTCTTACAGTCCTAGTCAATGAGGAAGAGAGATTTTGATCATCCCCCTACTCCTCAAGAAGAGTATTCCATTCAAGCATGTTGTGCCTCTGTGCCACCTAAGTACGTTGATCTTACATACAAGCCCGAATATCAAGTTAACGTGGCTTCCCTCAATCATGGTAAATAGATAGCTTTTGGTGTTGCAGAGCAAGCCATGGTTCTTCATATTAATACAAAGGTCAATCAACCCCATACCACTGACCAACTAGATCAAGCCCTTAGGGATAATGCTAAGAAGTAAGTAGTGTTGAACTAGCTACGGTTGGAAAAATAACACTTAGATGAACAATATTAGTTGAGTCAACAAAGACTACAAGAAAATAGGGTGTATCAAGAAAGGCTATACCAAGAGAGATTGCAAAAATCCATGCATGAGATGGTTCCCACACCAAGTACATATAGGTACCAAATCCAACAAAAGTGCATGGCGCACAAGAAAAATTGCCGACTAGACCTAATCAAAACCATCCTCCATGTGCACCCCCTCAATACCATAGGCACCTACAATGCCAAATCAATAATGCTTAGTAGGAGCATGAAGCCTATGAGGACTTAGAGTTAGAGTATCAAGATTAGGGGTACCCCAAGTCATATTATGAGGATATGGTTGATGACCATAATCAACCACCTCGTCCCATTAGACATCTTCCACTTCCCCCTCCATAGGGGCAAATATGAGAAGATGAGATTATTTCTTTTGAAGCTTACAAGGTTCTCACTAAGTGCATTCAATAATTAGAAAATGATATTTAGGAATGAGTTACAAGAAACCCACATTAAGTCAACTTTGTAACAAAATGTTACATCCTTCTGTCCCATCTCCCTAATATCCAAAGCATTTTGAAATGTCCAAGTTGGACAAGTTTAAAAGGGATGATGATGCACATGAGCATGTCACCAGTTTCATGAACCTATGCTTTCAACTTCAAGATAATGATGCCTCATTGCTGAGAACAATCTTGATAACAATCTCAAGCCCAGACCTTGGGTGGTTCAATCATTTACCAAGGCAAAACATTCATAGATTTGAACAACTTGCAAATGGATTCCTAGAACACTTTTCATTCAACGTAAAGAATAAAGCTACCTTGACTGATTTATATAATCTTTGCCAATTCAATGATGAACTAGTCTTGGACTATGGAAATAGGTGGCGAGTGATCATGTCAAAGTTACCATTTGCCTTACTTGTGATAAAACTCACTCTCTTATTCACATGAAGATATTCAAAATAGATCTCATTGCTATTACAAATATAGAAATATCGAACATTCAAGGAAGCTCTAGCTCAAGCTAAGGTCATAGAGGATATTAAGATTCAGGAAAGAGAAATTAAACTTTTAAAAAAGGAATGGAACAAAACTCCAAAATGTAACCATGCTAAACAGAAACCCTTAGCAGTTAATCAAGTTGTATTAAAAGTTCTAGGGCCTATAAAGCCAAATTTGCCACAACAAGACAATTATCAGACCCAACCCCCTCCTACACAGTATAATATGCCTCAAAAAAATCAAGGGCAAAGGCAACAACACTGTCAACCTCGTAATTATATGCCATTTCCTGAGTCTTTTACATCACTCATTTATCAATTATACAAGGCCAAGGCTATCAACTTGCTAGAGATACACCCCTTAGATCCTAATAATCCCAAACCAAAATGGTATCGAGTGGACTAGCACTCTCCTTATCATCGAGTAAATGGTCATGACATTCAGTCATGTATCACATTTAAGAAAAAAGTACAAGATATGCTTGATAGAAATGAACTCCAAATCGATAATCCTCTCACAACCAATAATCAATAGATGGGAATATTTAAGGATCCACTGCCTACACATGAGTTACCAGTATATCAAATCCAATAGATAAATTAAATCCATACAACCCCTCCCAATTAGAGGTTTGTAGGTATGATCAATATTGTGGCACAGAATAGGAGGTATCTAAATTAGACTGCACCACCTGCAGCTCCAATAAACATCCCTTCTATATCACAACCTTTGTCATCAACAAATCCTATCCTAGGTCCTCCACATCACCTAGTGGTGATGATTAGAAGTAGAATTACTCAAAGTCTATGGACAACATCAATTAACATTTCTAAGTATGAGCTAATACATCAATCGCAACCACACTACAAAGCTTTAATGGAGATCCTAAAGTCAATTGGATTGCAACCCCAAGATCCCAACTCATTTGTTAAATTTGTGGGGCACATTCAACACTGTAGAGAGTCTATCATTACACTTCATGATCATGAGATCAAGGAAACTACCACTACTGGGCTCGATCCTCCATTGCACATCATTGCTAGTGTGAATAGAATTTCCTACAAGAAGGTGTTTATAGACATAGGTTCCTCAATAAATATCATAACAACTAATGCACTAGAGTAAATCAACCTTCCAAATTTGCATATCATAGCATCTACATTCATCCTCTGAGCATTTAATGATGCTTTATGATCCACCATTGGCACAATAGTCCTTACTATTCATGTTGGAATAAATATTATTCCTACATTATGCCATGTATTGGAGGATGCAATGCAGTAAATTATATTGTTCGAAAGATCTTAGATGTGAGACATGAAGTGCATCCCCTCCATTTTACATCAGTGTCTCAAATACATAAATAGTGTCTCAAATACATAAATGAAGGGCAAGTTCATGTGGTTTATGCCAATCTAGATCCCTTCAAGTATTGTAATGTGGTGCACCAACTGTAAGAGCCTATCTTGCCATCCACGCATCTGGACATCTGACCTAATGAACCATACCCATATCTACCATTACCATTAGTTTCTCCTAACATTCCTTCCTCATTGGATCCTCTGAGTAAGAAAAGTTGAAGGAGCCAAATGAGGAGATTCCTCCCTCTATTTCCTCCATATTAGCAGAAGATACTCCAAATACTATGCATGTAGAAGAGTCATTTGATGCTATGGATTAGTCAAATCAAGCCATACCTCCATCATTATCATACATCCCATCGCAGGTCATAGTTTATTTGGTCAATCTTGGACTCATTGAGTATTTGGTACAAAATTCTATATTCACTCCACTCATTGAGTCCATGCAGGACATGGGCAGACCTCACTTGCCATCACTACCCATTGGTACCATTGTACCTTTGGGGGTCCCCCCCAACCAAATAAAATTTATTTATAAGGGCCTTGATGATTCCATAAGTCCATCACCTATGATAGTGGATGATGATGAGTCATTTTTAGGGAATGTTACTTATCTATCAAACCTAGAATTTACCTTGTGGTACTTTCACCATTGCCATTGGTATGGAAATGATCTTGGTCGATACAAATAGGATATTTGAACACCTTACTAGCCATAGTATCATATCCTTATAGATAAATTTGGCTTACGATATTCTATGCATATTCTAGATGAACTCCTTGCAGACTCTCTCCAACACCTAGCCATAGGCTTTGGGAAAGATATTGATGAGAATGAGTACATTGAACTAGGCTATTTTCATCTGTTAGGAGATCATATCCCCATTACAATAGTTTCTATCCAATTTCTTGATTCCTTGAGTGAGACATTAGAAGAGTATGAGGATGAGACAAAACTCATATACCGCTGTCCTCACCATAGTCGGTAGCTGCCTACCCCTCCTAGTGAGGTATCAAAAGAGTATGAGAATGAGATAAAACTAGCATACCTAGGAGCATACCTAGGTCCTATCCACATGTGATGGATAAGTGATCAGGTTCATGCAAACTCTCTCATTCTCTAATCGAGAACACATAAGTAGTTGGATCTCTCCTACAAAGGAAAATACCATGAGCAAGGAGATTTTGGCCCAAAAAATGACCTTGAGAATGATTGGTTTGAAGAGGGTAGTGGATCTACTCAATATCAAGATGACTTGTCCATAAATTCCTCTTATCGTGAGTCTGATGTAATATCCATTGCTTTAGATATCTCAGAGGATGCAACAATTGTTATTATACCTATCAATGATCTTGATGAATTCTACCTTTGTCTATTCCCTAGGGGGATGCCCATTTTGTGGTAGCTACTACCACCACAATATCTAGTCATCTTAGCTCCTCTTAGGCCTCATCCAGTCATTGCATCCCTGCTATAGCCACCTTTATGGCATGCGAGGCCACTCATATACAATAGGCCCTTCCCACCTAAGAATGAAAACCATTTGCCACCCATCAATATGATTTCCAGTGACATTACCATGCCACTTCACAATCCCATAGACCCTTCAAAACCTTTGCACCTCAACCATGAGGTCATTGATTTTTATTGTGTTGCGATTCCACCATCACCCGTAGAGTTCTTCCCTTGTGAAGATATGTTACAACCATTTCATTTCTTCCAAGGGTCATCCGAAGATATGTGTCAAGCTAAGATCAAACCTAAAAAAGTGAGTGATTCTCTAAATATAGCTGATGATATCCATTTGATCCCTACAACTCATCAACTCGAGGAGGGATACCACATTTTAATTAAGGAAACAATTGATATGGATATCAACATCGATCCCATAGTTCCTAAAAATGTCAAGTTGGGACTCAGTTTATCCCTAGAGGAACAAGCCATTATCACAACTCTCTTGAAAGAAAAGAGAGAAATATTTGCTTGGTCGTATAAGGATATGTCGGGTCTTGACCCGAGTTTGGTTGTGCATAATCTAATGCTCATTCCAAAAGTTAAAGTATTCAAGCAAAATATTTGAAATATGCATCTAAAAATTGCATTAATGGTTAAATATGAAATTCAAAAGTTGTTGGATGCAGGGTTCATTCAACCCATCAATTATCCTGATTGGGTCTCCAACATGGTACCCATAAGAAAACCTGATGGGAGGATTCACATATGCACATATTTTTGAGATCTTAACAAAGTGACTCCTAAGGATGAATTCCCCTTTCATAACATCGACACTCTGGTAGATGCAAGTGTAGGATATAAAATGATATCCCTCAAGGATAGTTTTTAAGCTACAATCAAATTCACGTAAATCCCAAAGATAAACTCAAGACATCCTTTACCACACCTTGGGGGATATTTTGTTACAAAGTCATGTCATTTGGACTTAAAAATACTGGTGCAACATATTAGCAGGCCGTGACATACATATTTCATGATGAAGAACACAAGCTTATACTGAGAGGGGGGGTGAACAATATAAGACCACTTTTTACTTTTCCTTTATACTTCAAAACAGTAAAGCAACATATCCAAAGCAATATCAAAACAATGCACAAGATCATCCACAAAGTGACACAACAATTTCAACGTGGTTCATCCACAAAACTTTTCTCTAAAAGTTATCTCAAAGTTCTTTGGGAAACCTTCCCAATTACAATGTTTATGAGCCTCGGCTCAAAGGAGATACCTTCCCCCAATCTGAATTTATGAGCCTCTGCTCAAAGGAGATACCTTCCCCTACCTCTGCTCTCGGTTGGTGATCCTCTAGAAGACCTCTGCCTCCGCTGCCCTTAGCAAATGGAACTCTATCCATAGAAGACACCTGTCTTCCCTGCTCTGGTTGGAGACCTCTGTCCTCAACTCTATCACCTCAAAGCTGGTCCTCGAATTTGCACTAAACACAGTCCTTCGGTCTAGCACAAATGTCCTCTTCCTCTTTCTTACCAAACACAGTCCTTCGATCTAGCACAAATCTGTCCTCAGGTTCTTCTCATAGAACCAATGCACCTCTGTCCTCAAGTTCTCTGATAGAACTATCAAACTCAGCTTCACAAGTCCTCTGCTAGGACCTGTCCAAATCTGCTCACAAGTCCTCAATAGAACCTGTCCAAAACCTGCTCACAAGTCCCCAACGGAACCTGTCCAAAACCTCCTCACAAGTCCCCAACGGAACCTGTCCAAAACCTGCTCACAAGTTCATCAAGAAAACTTGCTTGGCATGAACCCACAAAGAGAATTGTTAGAGACCCAATGTGATTCATCAACCTCATAGAAGCATAAAGAGAATTGTTAGAGACTCAATATGTTCTATACTTAACTCCCAATCTCAATCTCAACTCAATCTCAATCTCAACAGAATAAGATAGATGTAGTATGCTTTTCTCAAGAACATGAAACACAACCCAACAATTGCCAACCAAGCAATATCTCATATAACAATGATACTCATGTTCTTTCCAACAACCAATATCTTTTCTCAACCAATTAAGGCTTCAACAACAATGCTCAAAGACAAGGTTTAACCAACATCATTCAACTCAACATTAACCTTGAAGCATTCAACCAATCACAAGAAAAGGAAACAAGTAGAAATCCTTTTCCCTCCAAAGATATTTGAACAAAACATCCACCCACACAATATCACCAAATGCAAAGAATAACTTGTTCAAATCAACTCAATGGAGTAAGCCCAATATCATGAATCAAGTAAAAGCAATAACTTGATCAAACAACCTCTATGGAAGCAACTCAACCATCAACCTCAAAACAACCAACCAAGGGTTTCACCAACTCAAAGCAAGTAGCAAGACTCACAAACATAAACCCTAGTGCACAATGCTTCCACTACCTCAAACCAGAATTATGCATTCACCAAAACTCTCATCAATGATAACAATGCATAAGTAGTCTTCAACAAACCAGAAGATAGGATTTACACCCAACCAAAGGAAACCTTGTTGTATACCTTTTCACTCCAATCTTATTTCAGGAATTAACATACACCAATCATACTTATAAGAAGAAAGTGCCCATACCTTATTGAAGTGAAGAAACCCCTTTGGAAATCTGCCACAATCACAAAATTCTTTTGCCAATCTTCACAAGGGTTAGTAGATCACAAAATAATCAACATTACTCCACTTTTCAATAATCATCACCAAAGCCTTTAATTGCACAACTTCCTTATCTCTCCTAAAACCACTTGTACCATAAAATAAAATAAATCACAACATTGCATAACCTTATAACTCCCAAAACCACTTATACCATAAAAGTAAAATAAAATATTTTATATCATTCATAAACATTCCACACTCTAGTTATGACTCCCCTAAACCTTGATGTCCACTATACTCTTTCAAACATTCAAATAAAACATATTTTATTTCCCTTCACCTTATAACTCCTCTAAAAGGATATTCAATAATAAAACCTTTATTGCATACCTTAAAAATGTATCTTTGACCAGAAGGAAGGTCAAACCAACAACGCTTCAAAAATCCGCAAATACCGCGACTAGGACTTCCACCAATTCATCAAGCTCCAATCAATGCACATGGTCGAAAAGAGGATTTGCAATAAAAACACTTCGCGGGGACTTGAACGTGGGACCTCCCGCTTAGAAGTGCCCTAACCACCTTCGCTGCCACCAATACACCACATCACCCGTTGATACTATGGCTCGACTAACTTGCGTGATATACAATCAAAAAGCGCACGAGGGTCGATGAAACAACGCTTACGCCCTTCGAAATAATTCATGATTCGCAACCCTTATATACTGTCACACTTCCAATACCATCGAACCATATGCTGTTGTCCAATCGTATTATTTCGAAACACATTTGCTTTTGCATTGAATTGTGCACACCTCGCTTTCTGTAACTTCCTCTCGCTTATCGTGCCTTTCAAAAATTCCGTGTCGTAGGGGATTACTCGCATCATCGCAGCATGTTCATCTTTCTCATTTCGACATACGAATAAGCGTACAAAGATCAATTTCATATCTCTGCAGCGATTAATATCGAACACCCTTCATCCAACATTAAAGATTTCCATTGCCTTATTTTATATGCACTATGATGCATTTCCAAACACGTCGGCCCTTTCAATTTAATTTATAATTTTAATTTAAATTTTAAATAAATAAAATTTAAACTAAATATTTAAAATTAAATATCTTCATCACCGGGGCACCTTTTTCAACGAAACGAAGAGCCAACTTGGGTTTTAAGAAAAACCCATTTCAAATCTGTTGTCCATGGTTTTAAATAAAACCTTTTATTTTGTCTGCCTTGGTTTTCACAAAAACCCTTCCGCTTCTTGACATCAATGACAACATCAACACTTGAGCAAAGGCAATGTACCCAATGTACCCAAAATTGCCAACAATCTCCCCCTTTGTCATTGATGGCAAACCTTTACTGGAAAACACTTCTTAAGAGCCAAAAATGAAACCCACAACTGAGAATCTACCTTTGAAGTTTTGCTCCCCTGACTTGAAGCTTTCCCCTTCACTTTGAAACTCTCCCCCTTACTCATATCTCTCCCCCTTTGTCATCAATGGCAAAGGGCCACCTTTGGGGCTCGGGACTAAGAATGAGCCTCTTAGCTTAGTCCCTTCCCCACCTCCTGTTGAGGTGATTAATTTCGGGGTGGGAGTAAAACTCCCATTAGGCACTGATCATCATCAGCGTCTATAACTTCCTTGTCGGGCCTTCTCTTGAACTCTTTGTCCATATTCCTGTTCCTATCATTGTTCTTGTTCTTTTTCTCATCCCTGTTCTTGTCCATGCCTTGATCCTTGGACCTGATCATGCCATTGTTCCTGTTCCTGTACCTTGGAATTTCAGCTCTACACTGTCTAGATCATGTGACCTTCATTGTTGCACTTATAACAAGTAACAATGTTATTTCTTTTAGGCATACCTGTTCTTTGAATCCACAAGTTCTGACCAAGCCTGTTCTGACTAACCCAGTTCTTGATATTTGCCTTGCAAAAAATTGCTTTATGCCCAAACTGATTGCAAGAGTAGCAATACCCATGAAAGAAATTACCACTTCTGAAACTGTCATTTACCTTCTTCACTTGAGCCATGCAATGTACAACCATGTGACCAAATCTGTGACAAGCAAAACATCTGCCTTGAAACTTTCCTTTATTTGACCTCTTGGGTCCTGAAAACTTTTTCTTCTCATTCTGAATTCTGTTTTCTGTTTTTATGCATCTATCATTCAAGGACTCATGATCTGAAATACTTTCCTCATTAGAACTCTCTTCCTTTTGGAGTCTCTTACTAGACTCTCCAACTTGTTTCTTGTGTGGCTTAACAAAACCAAGACCTGTTTTATCTGTTGTCTTTCTTTGACCTTTGATAAGAGATTTAACCTTTTTGGAGCTTTCTTGAAACCTGTACAACTTATCCTTGTACTCTTTATTTTCCTCTTTCAAAGAAGCCATTTTCTCATCTAATTCACTATACTCAAGCACCTTAGATTCTAACTCATTCTTGAGTTCTTGTGCCTTAGCCATAGAGACGTCAAGACTTTCTATAAGTTTATCTCTCTCCATGCAACATTCATCTAACTTATCCTTGAGTCTAGCATTCTTCTTTCTTTCCTTTTTCAAAACACTAAGAGCATTAGTAAGTTCACATTCAAGATCCTCTATTTGATTGCACTTTGAATTATCAAGGCCTTTTTCAGATTTCTTATCACTAGAGGTGCTACCCTTTTCAAAAACCATACATGCATCTTCCTTATCATTTTCTGAAGCATCCTCATACATACTAGCAACCAAATCATTATTTGTGCAATCATCCTCAAGGTGACCAAAATTTCCACATCTAAGACATTTCATGATAATGAATCTATGTTTTGGTTCTTCCTCTTTTTCTGATATGAACAACATCTCATTTTCATTATCACTTGAAGAACTTTCACTATCACTACTAGAACACTTACTTGCTTTGTCTAGGTAGAAGCTCTTCTTGTGCTTGTGAGAGTACCTCTTTCCTTTATTGCTTTGCTCATATTTGTTCTTCCTTTGATGCCTATGCCTTTCAGAATCCTTGCTCTTACAATCTTGTTTATCTTCATCACTTTCATCCTTGGCAACAGTACAGTTAGTAGCATAATGACCAATCTTTCCACAATAGAAACATCTTGCATTTTTCATACTTTTGTGCTTTCTAGAGAACTTGCCTTTCTTGCTGTAATATACCTCTTCATCACTAGAAGACTCATCACTATCTTGAAGCTGATTACCTTTGGAATAATCCATTGTGTTCTTTACTAGCTTTTCCTTCAAGCTGTTAAACCTTTCCGAAGGAACCCGCTCTGATACCAATTGAAGAACACAAGCTTATACTGAGAGGGGGGTGAACAGTATAAGACCACTTTTTACTTTTCCTTTATACTTCAAAACAGTAAAGCAACATATCCAAAGCAATATCAAAACAATGCACAAGATCATCCACAAAGTGACACAACAATTTTAACGTGGTTCATCCACAAAACTTTTCTCTAAAAGTTATCTCAAAGTTCTTTGGGAAACCTTCCCAATTACAATGTTTATGAGCCTCGGCTCAAAGGAGATACCTTCCCCCAATCTGAATTTATGAGCCTCTGCTCAAAGGAGATACCTTCCCCTACCTCTCCTCTGGCTGGTGATCCTCTAGAAGACCTCTGCCTCCGCTGCCCTTAGCAAATGGAACTCTATCCATAGAAGACACCTGTCTTCCCTGCTCTGGCTGGAGACCTCTGTCCTCAACTCTATCACCTCAAAGCTGGTCCTCGAATTTGCACTAAACACGGTCCTTCGGTCTAGCACAAATGTCCTCTTCCTCTTTCTTACCAAACACAGTCCTTCGGTCTGGCACAAATCTGTCCTCAGGTTCTTCTCATAGAACCAATGCACCTCTGTCCTCAAGTTCTCTGATAGAACTATCAAACTCAGCTTCACAAGTCCTCTGCTAGGACCTGTCCAAATCTGCTCACAAGTCCTCAATAGAACCTGTCCAAAACCTGCTCACAAGTCCCCAACGAAACCTGTCCAAAACCTCCTCACAAGTCCCCAACGGAACCTGTCCAAAACCTGCTCACAAGTTCATCAAGAAAACTTGCTTGGCATGAACCCACAAAGAGAATTGTTAGAGACCCAATGTGATTCATCAACCTCATAGAAGCATAAAGAGAATTGTTAGAGACTCAATATGTTCTATACTTAACTCCCAATCTCAATCTCAACTCAATCTCAATCTCAAAAGAATAAGATAGATGTAGTATGCTTTTCTCAAGAACATGAAACACAACCCAACAATTGCCAACCAAGCAATATCTCATATAACAATGATACTCATGTTCTTTCCAACAACCAATATCTTTTCTCAACCAATTAGGGCTTCAACAACAATGCTCAAAGACAAGGTTTAACCAACATCATTCAACTCAACATTAACCTTGAAGCATTCAACCAATCACAAGAAAAGGAAACAAGTAGAAATCCTTTTCCCTCCAAAGATATTTGAACAAAACATCCACCCACACAATATCACCAAATGCAAAGAATAACTTGTTCAAATCAACTCAATGGAGTAAGCCCAATATCATGAATCAAGTAAAAGCAATAACTTGATCAAACAACCTCTATGGAAGCAACTCAACCATCAACCTCAAAACAGCCAACCAAGGGTTTCACCAACTCAAAGCAAGTAGCAAGACTCACAAACATAAACCCTAGTGCACAATGCTTCCACTACCTCAAACCAGAATTATGCATTCACCAAAACTCTCATCAATGATAACAATGCATAAGTAGTCTTCAACAAACCAGAAGATAGGATTTACACCCAACCAAAGGAAACCTTGTTGTATACCTTTTCACTCCAATCTTATTTCAGGAATTAACATACACCAATCATACTTATAAGAAGAAAGTGCCCATACCTTATTGAAGTGAAGAAACCCCTTTGGAAATCTGCCACAATCACAAAATTCTTTTGCCAATCTTCACAAGGGTTAGTAGATCAACATTACTCCACTTTTCAATAATCATCACCAAAGCCTTTAATTGCACAACTTCCTTATCTCTCCTAAAACCACTTGTACCATAAAATAAAATAAATCACAACATTGCATAACCTTATAACTCCCAAAACCACTTATACCATAAAAGTAAAATAAAATATTTTATATCATTCATAAACATTCCACACTCTAGTTATGACTCCCCTAAACCTTGATGTCCACTATACTCTTCAAACATTCAAATAAAAAATATATTTTATTTCCCTTCACCTTATAACTCCTCTAAAAGGATATTCAATAATAAAACCTTTATTGCATACCTTAAAAATGTATCTTTGACCAGAAGGAAGGTCAAACCAACAACGCTTCAGAAATCCGCAAATACCGCGACTAGGACTTCCACCAATTCATCAAGCTCCAATCAATGCACATGGTCGAAAAGAGGATTTGCAATAAAAACACTTCGCGGGGACTTGAACGTGGGACCTCCCGCTTAGAAGTGCCCTAACCACCTTCGCTGCCACCAATACACCACATCACCCGTTGATACTATGGCTCGACTAACTTGCGTGATATACAATCAAAAAGCGCACGAGGGTCGATGAAACAACGCTTACGCCCTTCGAAATAATTCATGATTCGCAACCCTTATATACTGTCACACTTCCAATACCATCGAACCATATGCTGTTGTCCAATCGTATTATTTCGAAACACATTTGCTTTTGCATTGAATTGTGCACACCTCGCTTTCTGTAACTTCCTCTCGCTTATCGTGCCTTTCAAAAATTTCGTGTCGTAGGGGATTACTCGCATCATCGCAGCATGTTCATCTTTCTCATTTCGACATACGAATAAGCGTACAAAGATCAATTTCATATCTCTGCAGCGATTAATATCGAACACCCTTCATCCAACATTAAAGAAATTAATTGCCTCTTTTAATATGAACTTTGATGCAAAATACGTCGGCCCTTTTAATTTAATTTAAAATTTTAATTTAAATTTTAAATAAATAAAATTTAAACTAAATATTTAAAATTAAATATCTTCATCACCGGGCACCTTTTTCAACGAAACGAAGAGCCAACTTGGGTTTTAAGAAAAACCCATTTCAAATCTGTTATCCATGGTTTTAAATAAAACCTTTTATTTTGTCTGCCTTGGTTTTCACAAAAACCCTTCCGCTTCTTGACATCAATGACAACATCAACACTTGAGCAAAGGCAATGTACCCAATGTACCCAAAATTGCCAACACATGACTACATGCATAAAATCCTAGAGGATTACATAGATGATTTACTATCTAAATATCTATTATGTCACAAGCACGTAGATGTTCTACAAAAGGTCTTTGATCGCCTCATTGAGCACAACGTTAGAATTAACCCTAAGAAGTGTATTCTTTGGAGTTACATTTGGAAAACTATTGGGTTTTATAGTCTCAAAATGAGACCTCAAAGTCGATCCTACCAAGGTAAAGGTGATACTAAAAATGATTCCCCCTACTAACCTTAAGCAACTACACAACTTACAAGGGAAGGTGACATCTATTTGATGCTTCATAGCACAAATTTTGGATAAGTGTCGACCCATGAATAATATCTTAAAAAAGGAGGTCCATTCAATTGGGATAACAAGTGTTAAAAGGCATTTGATGAGATCAAGCAATATCTGGCATCCCCGCTAGTTTTAGCTTTGTCTCGACCAGGTGTGCCAATTTTACTACACATTTCAACTATCAACTTTGCTTTAGGGACAATATTGGCCCAAAAGAATGAAGCAAATAAAGAGCAAGCTATTTATTACATCAATCATACCTTGGTGAGCTACGAGATTAATTATGCATATATTGAGAAGCTTTGCCTAGCAATGGTGTTTACCACTAAGAAGCTACGCCATTACATGCTCAATCAAACAATGCATATCATATCTAAGAAAAAAACTTTATGGTACATGATGAGTCAGATGTATCATAATAGTCGTACTGTGAAGTGGATCATGCTATTGATAGAATTTGACCTTGAATTTATAAGCCAAAAATCTATCAAAGATCAAGTAATTGCTGATCAATTAGCCAAGGCTCCTCTTTAGGACAATTAAACTCTTACCATAGAGTTGCTTGATCATGTAGTTTTTGCATTATCCAACTCGCATGAACCAAAAGAACCTAAAAATTAAGATGATATGACGTTGTTCTTTGATGGTTCCAATTTTGAGCAAGGAGGTGGTGTGGGAATCGTGTTCTTCACACTGTAAAGAGATCCTATACCCTATAATTTAAACTTGATTTCTCTTGAACCAAAAACAATGCTGAATATGAGGCCCTCATTTTGGGCCTTCAAACAAATATCATCATGAAAATCAAGAAGCTAAATATCTTTGGTCATTCCTTGCTCATTTTCAACCAAGTAAAAGAGATATATCAATGCAGGTGTCCAATATTGCAGTCTTACAAAGCCCTTATGGATAATATTTTAGCTAAACTAGATTGGTATAACATCGAGGCAGTCCCTTGCTCATCCAATCATTTTGTGGATACTATAGCTTCTTTGGGATCCTTAATTCCACAAAATCCTTTGGATGAAATTACAACCATCCATGTCAAAATAATTTTGCAATCAACGATTTTGCGTGAGGCTTCAAACGATGATGAATCCGTCCACATGATTCAAATTAAGCTATACCAAGAATAGTTTTTTCACATACATGACTTTCTGAAGCATGCTTCCTAGGGGTCTTTGATCCCAAACAATCCTTTTGAGAATAACACAACGATCCATATTAAGGTCGTATCCCAATCAACACTTGTACGGGACGAATCTCAAAAGGAGCAAACAGTTCATTCTTTCGAGACTCAGTAATATCAATATTAGTTCACCCAACTCAAAGATTTATTGAAGCTTGGTAATATCCCATTAGGATTGTCGCATGTCGTAAAACGAATATTCAAGTAAAACATGATAAAATATGTCTTGTTAGGAGATATTTTATATAGTTGAGGCTATGATGGCCTTCTCCTTCGTTTTCTACAGCCCTACAAATCTACTTGGGTAGTTTCACAAGCTCACGATGGTACTTCAGGTTACCATTTCAACGACATGGCTATCGTTAAGTACATCCTATGAATGGGCTATTATTGGTCTACTACGGAGAAATATTATTGTGCTTATGTCAAGAAGTGTGTGAAATATCAACATCATGCTAATATTTCACACGTACCTTTTCAGGCCTTGCAATCGATTCATTCAATATGGTCTTTTTTGCATTGATTTAATTGGTAAAATCTTACCCCCATATTTGAGAAATCACAAGTTTATATTAAATAGCATAGAGTACTTTACCAAATGGGTGGAAGCAATCCTTATTGCCATTACAACTAGACAAAGAATTACGGAGTTCATACTCCATAATATCATATCATTTTGGTATCCCATCCAAGATTATTTTGGATAATGGGTCTCCATTCAAGAAAAAATATATGCGAGCTTTGACTACAAAGTACAAAATTCAACACAATTTTTCTGTGTCTATTAACCATAGGCCAATGGGTAAGCAGAGGCACCAAACAAAACAATAATTGCCATTCTCAAGAAAATCGTTAAAGATAATCATAAAAAGTGGCATCTACATCTGCCTCTTATGTTGTGGACTTACAAAACTAGCATTAGGACACCCACTGGGGCAACTTATTTTTTACTAGTATATGATGCTAAGGCTATTATGCCCTTGGAGTTAGAGAATCCTTCATTATGCATTTCACTCCAAGAGTTCATCGACGATGATATTGCATGATAAGCTTACCTCGATCAGTTGACCCTTCTTGATGAATGATGCATTAATGCTCTTGAGCACATTTACATTTATCAAGATCACCTTAAGTGAGATTATGATATGAAAGTCCATCTCAGGGAATTCAAAGTTGGAGACCTTGTACTTAAAGAAAACCAACAGAACTCTAACTTACCATTGCACTCGCAAGACAAATTTATGGTAAACTAGCTAGGCCCATTTATCATCACACAAAATATAGGGCCTAGGATGTATAGGTTAGCCTCTATTGAGGTTTTGAGGAGACTAAAACTCTCAACATCCTCCACCTGTGGGTATTTCATGCATAAATCCCACTTCACAAAAAGCTCAAAAGGCATTTAAGCCCTTTGGTCAATTCACAAAAATCTCCAAAGGCATTTAAGCCCTTTGGTCAATTAAAAAAAATATCCAAAGGCATTTAAGACATTTGCTAAATTATCAAATATCCCTAAAGGCATTTAAGTACTTTGGTCAAATTAAAAAAAAAAAAAAATCAACCAAAAACAACAAAAAAATAAAAAAATCGCAAAAACACAAAAATATTGCATCATCATTCATACTGCATTTTACCACGTATTCCATATCACTACATTTGATGAATTGCATTAGGCATGTCCCATGAATGCATTGGCATTGGGACTAGTTTTGTTCTTGTATACTAGGATCTGGAACCACGCCTATATATTTATCATCCTTCTTAATCAACCTTATCCATCATCATCATTTGCGGTTTTCCTTATGAGCTTTTGCTTATTAAGGGGTCCTCATGAGATAGGGTAGATACTAGATGAACATTAGAAATGATGTTTATATGACCACTGACTATTTTACACACACATTTTAGTTTATAAAATATCATAGGGAAAACCCCCACATTCCACATCATATCATCCACATTTCCCTTTTGTGAGTAACTGTGTTTTTCAACACAACCAATAAGTTGCTATAGGGTGTTCACTAGGGTTTTGGTCATTCAGCCATTCCTAGTTTTCCTTTAAAATTTTGTAGAAAGCTATCTTGATTTTAGAAGGTAGGGTCTTGCTTTGATAGAACCTTGCATATCTCAAAATCCCCAAACACAATTTCACACATTTAAAATCCAAGTGTTGAACAAGGAAGGATGAAACTACAAAGTAGTCCTTGTCCCTTAAGAAAAATGTTTCCCTTGCTCATCCTATTATGCACATGGTTAGAATGCTGAGAATTGAAAAAAAGACAAGCTCTCCCTACCCAAAGCAATAAAATACCTTGCTCCACAAAAATTATTATAGTATCCAAAAAACAATAAAAAGCAAAAAGTGGTTTTCACTACTAAGCAACTAAATCCCTTACTCTTCAGAAAAAATGAGAAAGTATCCCACTCAAAGAAATCAAAATAAAATAAGGGGATAATGAGCTTGAATCTCTAGAATCCTCATCTATTTAGAATCCATGGCATATCCATTATAGCAATGGGTTGAATGAAACCCTCCTGGTAATGGAGTAGTCTTATGCGAGGCAATATGTCTATCACATTAGTGACCTTTTGTACAAACCAATGTTAGCTTACAGATGAGCTAGATTTTGGTGGTTTGTATTAGCTAGTAGTCTAGTACGACCATGTCCAAACTCATGATAAGTATGACCATCAGGTGATCCCCATTACAACAATGGGTTGAATGAAACCCGCCTGGTAATGGGGTAGTCTTATGCATAATTAATAAACATCACTATGCACACACAAGAATATTGAATATCTAGGTCTTCCTAGCAACATTTTACCTTTCAAATTCATATGTAAGTATACATATTTTGGTTGGTCAACTAGGGTGTTTGAGTCTCATGAAAACCATGTTGTTCCCTCATAGCATCTTATTAGTCACCCATCCATCATTTACATTTTTATCATATTACATATGGTTGTATTTCAAATGTATGATTTTTATGAAAAGGTTAATATTTTGATTGATGAATTTATACATTCTGTGGTGCTTACATTTAGGTTGTTTTGCATCTTAGAGTCATTAATTATGTTTTAACATAAAAAATAAAAAAACAATCTCATCATAAAAGCCCCAAAGGCACTTAAGCCCTTTGGTCACATCATCACAAAAATCCCCAAAGGCACTTAAGCCCTTTGGTCACATCATCACAAAAATCCCCAAAGGCACTTAAGCCCTTTGGTCACATCATCAACAAAAGGCCCCAAAGGAATTTACACCCTTCGATCAAAATAAAAAATCCCCAAAGGCACTTAAGCCCTTTGGTCACCATCAAAAGGTTCCAAAGGTACCCAAATTTCCTTTGGTCATAATTAAAAAGGCTCCAAAGGCACTTAAGCCCTTTGGTCACCATCAAAAGGTTCCAAAGGTACCCAAATTTCCTTTGTTCATAATTAAAAGGGCTCCAAAGGCACTTAAGCCCTTTACTCACATAAAATCTAAAAAACTCAAGTGCATCTCGTATCTAGTGATTTACTCTATAAACCTGGTGATTACCATGATTGGTTGTCCAAGCAATTCGATGGGATGAGTAAATTACCATAAGTTCACTCACCAAAAATAATAATAAATGGGTCAAAATCAAGGTTGTAATGGGGTCTTGCACCCTTGTTAATTTTTTAATGGTCCTAGAAAACCCAAACCAAATCATCTTGGTCAAGTGACTCATCGCTTTCATCAATTTTCTATTTCCTCATCAACTTGTTGCTTGAGGGGGTAGTCATATAATCACAAAATTCATAATCAAATCAATAATAAAAACACTCAATCATGCAAGTTGTATTCATTCAATAATCATTGCCAAAGATAATCATGCCCCTTTTGCTTGGGGCAGATAACAAGAAAAAATTAAATTAAACATATAATAGGACAACCAAAAACTGCTTGTTTGGTATCCCTGAAGGCTAGAGTGCAGAAGGAAGTTTGTCTTCCAAAATATCCTATGTGGCTACAATGTAGACTCAAGCTTGTATCCTAGTGACCCAAAGGTTTACCAAAAAATCAAGTTCTTCAAATTGTCAAAAGCAAAGATTCGAAAATGATTTTTCCTTCCATGATTAGGGCATTTAAAATTGATTAAATCAATGAACATCATCAACCCTCAATTTGAATTTGGGTCATCTATTTTTTCTCTACGTTGTGATTTCACACAAAACACATCCTAAAAAGGGGCATATGTAGACACCTAAAACATGTCATATTGAGGAGACTACTTATATGGACTCCTTGAAGACCATATGACCCACCTTGGGCAGCCCTAGGGCTTAAACAATGGTTTTCACCACTCAAACAAGGGATATTTCCCTTTACAACCTTGGTCATCCATCCAAGGGATGGCCTCAAGAGGCCATCCTACCAAGGGACGACCCCCAGTTGAGGCTATCCTACCAAGGGACGATCCATAGTCAGGGTTGTCCCACCCCAGGATGATCACATTAGAAGAAACACCAAAAAAAGAGAGGGACACAACTAGCAACTGAAACCACAAGTTAAACCCACGCATGAACTCACACCACAATTTTGCATGTGCATGAGCCCAATTTAGGTAAAAAACATGACACAATCAATTCACATAAGATCTTAGAGAAAAAACATTCATTTTTCCAATGCAAACTGATATTTCACTTTTTCATGTGCAAGTTAGCACTATTATTAGATTCCTTTCAAGGAATCTATATAATAGTACTCACCCTTATTTCAAAGATATACACAGAGCTCTCAGATTTTGAGCAATGAAGTGCTGCCAAATTTTGACACCATAAGAAGGCCATGTCGTTGGACTGCTCCAAGGGATAGAGGTGCACATTTCCTTTTTCTGTTTGAACTTGCATATTTGCTTCAAAGACCGATCTAGACCCACCAAGACACTGCAACAACACATCCAATCCATCGAAGACACCGACAGATCGAACCTAGAATTACCCTCGATATCAACCTCGAGAAAATATCCATGGATTAGAGGTCATCTTGTTCAGAGATGACTCGTAGGTACAGTCATCCCACATAGAGACAACCTCTAGATTCAGATCTATTTTTTTTTTTGTATTTTCCTATTTTAATAGATCTAATATTTTGCTTATTTCATAGTTCAACTTAACTAGATTTATTTCACACATATATATATCATGTTTTTTATCATTTATTATTATTTTTTAATCAGTTTATCCACATATGCTATTAAATCCTTTTATGTTCCATGTGTGTAGGTTGTAGATCTTCACAAGTAAAGAGGAGTGCAAGAGTTTGATGTTATCACCCCTTATGAAGGTCATGAAGAAACCCTTTGCAAGATAATTTGTGGATGCGAGAGAACCCCAAAAGTGCACCAGATCTATTCCAAGAAGAGAATCAAATCTTCTCAGTTATTTATTGTATCGATTGTATCAAAATGATGAACTCCCTCGAGGGGATGAAGTTGTAACCATATTTTGAGGAAATAATATATCATTAATAAAATGGACCTGCCCCATATCTTTTCTTGTTTTATCATGATGTTATGGTTATACACTTTTATTATTCATAGTTAGCTCGTATTTTGTAGTTTTGCAATCATACATTTTTAAGTTAAAGGAGCACTGGTTTTTGAGCGTTTCACAAACAACACTTGAGAAAGAACGTTGAGGGGAAGATTGAAAGAATTACTTGAGAAATAAAGTGAAATATAAATAAAAAATTTATTATAGTCTTATAAAAAATTCATGCTTAAATGTGAACTTTAAAGCAACACAAGTAATGATTTATCAGCCCAAGAATTCTAATTGAAAATATGTCACATGCAAACAATGGGCTTGTAACAACAAATTGCATACATCTCAGAGACACACTTAATGCAAGATAAAATAATCCACTATATTTACCATATGCCAAACTAGCAATAAGCCCACTACAGACAACATTGATACAATGTTGTTTATAGGAAGTTAATACAGTGATGTTAACAATAGTAAGGAATATTATAAAAATTTAATATAATGTTGATAGAGTGAGGAATTCCATCTATTGTAACAATAGATTGTATTACATAACAATGAAATATTGAGTGCAAGGCAAGATGACCTACTATACCCACAACACACCAAGATAATATATCCACTATAGTCATTCACCATACTACAATCCAGTGGTTGATTAGAGTGAGAAATTCTATAAACATTATTACGGGCTTGATTATTGCTAGTCCATTAAAAGTATATGGACTATAGGACTTGTGAAACATTAGTCTCACTTTTTTAAGTAGGGCTATTAAAAATAGTAATAATAATAACTATATATCTCACAATATTTATTTTCTATCCCCACATCCCACACCTGGCACAATGAACCATATCAAAGGATAATGAAGGATATGGAAGTTGTCTAGAAACAAAAGATCCCAACATTGTAGGAAGGCCCCTCTCAAGAGCTAACTGAACTTGACTACCATAAACCTCATAAGAAGCGATGCACATGGTTAAAAACTATTTAGAAAAGATATGAGCCCCAAAACTACCAAAACCATAACCAATATCCAATACAGTGTGAACCTGCAAGGACTAAGAATGGTTAAAAAATGTTTTAAATTATAAGGATAAATATGAAAAGTATAAACAAGGGTAGTTTTTTTTTTTAAATGTATAAATTTACAAAATCTATAGATTTGATAAAACTGATCATTAAAACAAAATTATGCTCCCAACATGCAAAAGGAACCTCCATAGATGAAGAGATTTGTTTACAAACTTAGTTCAATGCAATGAGAGCAACAAACCTAAAGTAAATGAAGAATTTATTTAGTTGTACAACTCCACTTTATTTTGGTTAGTGAACTTTAAACACTCATGATGAAAGGGGGAGTCATATGTCAGCTAACCAAATAACGAAATTCATATAGAGAAGGAAAGCATTATATATATAATATATAACTTTCAAGGTGTTGTGTATCTAACAAACCCGGTATTTACTATGATTCCTGAGGAAATTTAAAACAAAAGTGGAACAAAAAGTAAATAGACCATAATAGGCAAGGCTAAAAGGAAGCGTTCACAAAAAATAATACAGTATATATTAGATGGAATGGCCAACTTGGTGAATACTTGTAATCAATCATGACTAGCTTGGAAAATTTAAGAGTAGTTAGAGAAATCCATAGGTTCAAACAATTCCCTAGCTTCCTTCTTTGAGGTAAAAGGTGAAAATTACAAAGAGTTACAAAGTGAGACATTTTACTACCTCCAAAGACAACACAAGTATTATGGGAAGGGAGAGGAAAAAACATTTAATAGTCAGAAGTAAAACAAACACACAGACACACATCCAAAAGTCAGCTTGTGCCTTGCATTTAGCATTATTATCAGCAAAAAGTTATCAAATAAAATCATCTTCACAATGTAGAAGGAAATGATCGAAGCACTTACACCAACTTGAATGAATTTTGACTCATTACGTAGCCCAATCATCTCTGAAATCACTGTTAAAGACTTCAATTTTTAGTATTGACCCCCTTCATCACTTAGGTTGAGCATTGAAGTGGATCAAATTTCTTCATTGAATATATGCTACCTGTAAAAACTTAGCATTTATTAACAACAAACATCACATAAATCCAATCAAAAATTAGATAATACTTAACACACCCTAGTGGATCAAATTTCTTCATTGAATATATGCTACCTATAAAAAATTAGCATTTATTTACAACAAGCATCACATAAACCCAACCAAAAATCAGATAATGCTTACTACACCCCAAACCCAACTTAGGATGACACACAATTGAATAGTGAGTAACCAACCATACATATATATAGGTAAAAAGAGTTCATACTCACATATATTGTGAAACCAACTATGATAACCATAATTGCAAAACCATGTGGAAGTATTTTCACAAAGCTTCTCCCTACTAAAGCACAAAATACTACAACTGGGATGATGATCCCAAAAAATATTGAAATCAATATCCTTAGGCTATTGCATGCTAATATCAACCTTCCACCCAATAGAAAAACCTAGAAAAAACCAACCATACACACATTTGATAAATGTTCGCTATATCCTTGCAAAAATATATAAAGATATAACAATGAAAGAAGTTTCATAAAAATAAAACTTACATTTCAGCCTTTCCATACTTTGCTTCATTTTGTGATGTAGGCCAGACAATGAAGGAGACCACAACATCCTTCATTGTGGCCATCTCATCATTCCTTCTAAACAAAATTGTTTCCTCTTTATGGGTGACGTGCACATTGACTTTCTAATAACCTTAACCCAAACGTTGACCATGTACAAGGTCTTTAGGATCAGTACTGATCATTGTGACTTTGACCACTATTTTATCCTTATGGATCTAAGTCAAGTAGCATTTCCTTCTCTCAGTTTGAGTGATCGGTGTCATTTTTAGTCCCTACATGTAAAATCAAAAACCAAGATAAATTCATTGTATAATGTACAATACAAACTAATTTAACCATTTTATATTTGAAATAATAGTCGTACCATTGATGACTCTGGCCTAGAAGATATTGAGCAACTGCCCTATGCCTTGATCACCACCACCAATATTGTGTCCAATTGTATATGTAGCATGTAGTGATGCTGCCTATGGAATTATATGCAAGGGATCATTACAAATTTAGGGGTGCAACATGTAAATATTTCAAATATGAAATCATAAAAAAATGACACACCTTTGTTTGTGAAAGCCATGTCAAAATATTTTCAATCTTTTTATCTTTCTTTGCAAGCTTCTCTTCCAATTTTTTTTCATTCTCTGCAAGCTTCTCTTCCAAATTTTGCTCTTTCTCTACCGTATGCTCTTGCATCTGGTATAACTTCTATATGTAACCCTCACTAGTAAACAGAGCAGTTGGTGATAGTACTTTTTAGAACCCGACCTGATATTTTAGGTCCTAAAACCTTGGTGATGGCATCATCCTTAATACATTTATTTATGGAGCTTGCAAATGACATTTCATCATCCAATTTTTTCTAGCAACATCACATGCATAGTTAAATGGTAACATGTTAAAAACAATTGATATAACAATGATTTGAAGTTCAACGTATTGCTATTTCCAAGGGAATGTCACTTACGATTGTCTCCACAACTTCTGATGAAACATGAGCTTCATCCTTATTTGTATGAGCTGTCATCCACACAGTTGCCCTTGGTAGTGGAGTTTTTGCATTTAGTTATCTCTTCCTCTACAAGATATATAATTGGAGAGACATGGGGATAAGTCATACAAAAAAACAATATAGCTATGTTTATCACATATAATGGATGAGTATGATAGAATACCATTTCATGCTCCAATTGAGCATATCCTCTTTGACTACAAGTGTGCATGATGGATTGGTGAGATCTATTTTATTTATTCCTTTGCCTCACCACCTACAACACAATAAAGAAACCAATATATAAATTCTTTAGGGAGAGCAAGATCAGAAAAATTCACATGAACATAACAATGATATGAACTACCATAGCAGATTGACTGGTACTTGACTTAAAGTCAGTGTTGCTCCTGCCATTCACAAAGGCTTCTCAATATTTTTGTGATACATGAAGTGAGGGATTAGCAATTATATCTTCATAATTATCATACTTATTATAGTGGTTTTTCACAAGTCGATGCTTATGTTCATGCCATTGCTTTTCCATGGTCATGAAGACCCATTTCTTCATTGTGTTCAAAATGATATATTTTTCCTGCATCAAACAAGTATCTTATTAAATGTAACATTTATATAAGTATTCAAAAATGGACATGTTGAACTCCATTGGCTAGAAATTTATCGTAATGAGTGTCCATAACCGGTTTTAACTTCCATTTGGACTACTCTCCAATTTGTATGAGTGATAGGGACAATCTCCCTCACAATCACCCGTAAGGAAGATGCAAACTTAATAGATTTTTTTCCTACGGGCTACCTATTTAGATTGTGAATGATCTCCATATTATCTATGCTGCTTGAAGCTATTGCACATCTTTTTGGACCTCTCTTTCTATGATATTCAGTGTTTGAAGTGTGTGATGACCTAGCATTAACACCTATAATATCAAAACCATCCAAACATCATTATGCCATATCATATGACAAAAACAAGTAACCTAACATCATGAGCAAATTTCTTGTATGGTCTACGTATCTTCTTTATTAACCAAAGTATTGTTATCCTCATTTTGAGTATTCTCACCATCAGATTCATTTATGTTATGGATCGCCTCCTTATCTTCCTCATTCATGGAACTTTGTAGTTGGTATCTTCCACCAGTTGCTATAATACACCATAGTCGATGATAAAACCATAATCAATTCTAATATGCCTAGGTCAACCACTATTGAACAACACTATCAAATTTCAAGTACTTACTAGCATGCGAGGCATCTATCACTGACTCCTAATTTATTGTAATAGCCTCAACTACCTATGGTGTCTTTATTGGTATTTTTTGTACATATTTACACTTTGAATATTGTACAGATACACCATAAAACCAAAATAGACACATATAAAAAAAAGTAAAATTTAAATTTCTAGAAAAACCTAAATCAAAATCCACGTATAAAAAAAAATCAAGATCATATCGATCTCAACCAACTTCCATACACTCACTGATGAGAGGTTCAAAGAAGCAAAATGCAAGAGAAAACCAACACAAAAACATGTTAGTTTGCAAATGGGCCATGAGATATTCAATAAAGTTAGAGATAGACCAATTAAAAATCTAAATGAATATGATATTCATTTTGAATATTATATTCAGTAAATTTTGAACCTTCCTTTTGAAGACATTGGACTTAAAACATGGTTTAGCAACTGAACCTCTTGATATTTGTTGGTTACCTTATCTCAACTTCTTTACCATGTATATTAAATCTACAAAGCACTAGATCATTCTAGTAGATTAAGTTCTACTGAGTTTCAAAGTTCAGTTCTTTATTATTTTTTCAAGAAGTTGAAATAAAAAAATTATGTTCTGATTGTTGGTACTAAAAAATAGCTGCTTAAAATGATATTTGATAATGAGCAAAGTGCTCATATGGACCCCTTTATTTTATAAAATAGAATATCCATGCAAGAAATCCTCATCTAAAAAATGAAAGTGGCAACTACAACAATAACAAGTTGGAGAAGATGAATGATAGATTTACCAATATATCATGTCAGAATTTCCCTTGTAAAAGTTACTAGGAAGAAGAAACAACTCATGATGAAGCAATAAAAAATAAATAATTAAAAAATATAGTGTTCTCATGCATATTTAGAGCATTACAAATATTTAGCTTAAACTTCAACATAGTATTGTCACCATAGTTACAAAACTCAGCAAGTTAATAAAAACTTGCCAAGTCCACACCAAAATCGGTCCTCCTAGGTTTTTTGACTTGGTTGTAGCAACAAAAATTCAAAAAAATGGTATCAATTTTTTTCTAAATTGGACTTATTTCTTTTGTTTCCACTTGCAGAGAGAGCAAAGAGAAGGTGTAATCAGACAAAAAAAAACTCATTTGCATAACCCAAAATTTTCCTAGTTTTCAAGAATCTAACAACCACCTAGTAGTTACATTTGAGGTAGAAAAAACAAGAACCAAAAGAAGGCTAATGCCACAAGGCCCACTTGATTACAAAGGACCATAGATAAAAGTAAAAGAACAATTAGTCAACAAAGTACAGGGATAAGGTCAAAGAAGATCAACAATGCAAGTTGAGACCAAAAGGGTGGACAAAATTTTGAGGAATCTAAACTAATATTGAATGGATTTCCATGGAAATATGTCCTCAAGAGAAAAATTTCTATGCACTTCCATATAACATACATTCTTTAGAACATTCATCTAACCATTGGGTCTAGGAATAAATAAATACTTTCGAAATCCTAATCAACCTGAAACATTCACCATGTTTGAGGAAACTCAAAGGCACCAAGAATTAGACATGAAATATTGGAACAATATAGTGTTGGGCCCTCTCAAAATCCTAGTGACACATAAAATAACAAGAGGCCATTTGAAGAAGTACAAAATGTCCTCGATGTTTCTTTCTAAGGGAGATAAGTTGACTAATGAATGTGATATGTAGTTATACCCTTTGAAGAATAATATAATATACTCTACCAGAGAATAACATCAACCATATTCAGTTTTGGTTTGAGCATTGCACTTGTGTATGGCCACAAAACCATATGAATTGAAGGATTTTATAACAGTAGTCACTAGCCCATATATAACCATTTGTCTATGGGGGAATCCCCTAGTACAACCATAATTTGAGAACCATGGAAATTAGAAGGGATATGTACCAACCTTATGTACTATTTGGACTTTGAATCAATATGAAATATTAGCAAACACTACGTATTCATCAGGAGGAAATAATTACAAATAAACAACATGTTAAATGACAACAAAAGCACTTGCTCCAAGATTGAATCTAACAACCACCCAACAGTTACATCGATGTGTGTTTTATCACTTTCATGTGTAGTTTAAGGTTGTATCACTTATAGTATTAATTTTGGATTTGTATAATATTAATTAATTCTGATATGCATGAAAAAATAACTTCTTTCCAATGAAAATTTGCATTTTCTTCAGGTTATTTTTTTGTAAAGTTTTTTTGCAAAGTCTAAGTCCAAGTCAAAAAATTGGCCTTACCGAGTCCATGTCGAGTCCTAGTTTCTATACTATGATTGTCACCACTATTTTTTAGTTGAATATAGAGAAATTATTTGAAAGCAATAGTAGTTACTTGAGAGCTAAACAAGTACCCATGAGGCTGATGCATTGTAAACTTCTTAGGGAAAGCATTATCATCATAGTGGGTTTAAAGTAGAACCATTATTAATGTTAACAACTATGTTGTCTGGGTGTGCATATCCAACCATTTTTGGCCCGCACCCACACTAAGTACAAGCTTAGTCACAAGGTTCAAGTTCAACAAGCTTGAAGCTGGGAAGAAATTTGACACAATTTTTTGATAAATATGAGAATGAAGTTCAAGATGTTAAAATTATGCAAATATTTTTATAACTAATCATAATTAATTTAAAAAAACAAACAAAAAGAAAATGTAAACACATAAAAAACTAAAACTTGCTATAATGTAACTTGAAATGTACATATAAGCTGCAAGCTTATTGTAGTGGTAAGGGCCTTCACCTCTCTTTGAGAGGTCCAAGGTTCAAACCCCACTCAGTATGAGGGGACTGGGACCCCTCATAAAAACCTCTATAAACTCATTGAAAAAAACTTGAAATGTATGTATCAAATGGCATTAGCTCAACCGGTTCAATTCCTCAACTTTCAAGGAGACCTAGGTTCAAATCTTGCCAAGCAATACATGCATAATAGCAACCAAGTTTTTGTAATACCACTATATGGTGATGATGTAATACAGGTGGGGCCCATTTCAATCCCATTTAACCAATTTTAAAATTAAACAAATTTGAAATATAGTTGAAAAAATGTTTAGTTTATGTCCAACTCAATTACCTAATACTCATTCCCAAAGCTTTCCACCTTTACTAAAGTTGACCAATAAACCAACATTTCTAATCAAATTTTAAATGTTGGTGTTAAAATTCAACAAAATTTGAAATACATAGATTAGATTCATCAAATCTTGTTATAGAGGGTACATTAGTACGAATGCAAAATTACATGGTAGCAACTAGCTCCAAGCCTTGCTTTAGAGAAGGAATTTGCTGCCAACCTTCAATTCCAAAATAGTTTAATGCACTCACATTCCACAAGCATTATGATAAATAAATGCATCATTTTCCAATAGCTGCCACTACACAATCATTTCCATAACAATGAAGCAAAATAAGAAAATGAAATAAAGTAACAATTTAGTACTAATAACAATTTAAATTCATACAGAATAAATAATGTAAACCCCTTATGCATAAAATACAATACTGAACATACCTTTTGAAGATAGGACAACTCTAATATGACCACTATCAGAAGCTACCAGAAAGTCAAGATGCACTACCAAGGAAAAGTCCTAAAGAAACTAGACCATAGCCATGATATGCAATACCAAAAAGAACAGAGTGGAAGAATACAATGTGACTCAAAATTATCTTGGGAAATCTATATGATGACAACAACATTACAATTTCTCTTCCATAATAAAATTAATTCAAATTCCTCTCCCATATATAAATTTCTTCCACAATAAATTAGGTTTTAATTCAATGTTAGGTGGCCAACTGAAATATTTCATACAACTTCAGGAGAGCCTTCCAATCTGCAGCCATGTTTATTCAAGGAAGAGAGATTTTAGTACTAGGATTGGAATAAAATGAGCCAAAAGTAATCATTATGAGAAGCAATGAGACAAGAGGAGGAAGAATAAATGACAATCAAGAGGAACTGGATGCAATGCTAGCCTCAAGGCTGCAATAGGAAGAGATCATGAGAATTTTTAGAGTACCACATGGAGGGGGGAGAAGAAATGGTCAGTCAACCCCTAAAATAAAAAATCCTTATCCATCCGACATGGCCAGTCAAACCTCGAAATAACTTAACATTAGTATAGTTAGTTCACTTTAAGTATATGAACAATAATTTCTATTAGTATAATGATTTTGTGTCATCTTAAATCCTTTTTATAAAGAGTATGTGGCATAGTTAAAAACTATAAAAATAGAGATATTGGATAACAATCATGACATATAAACTATTTAAGGTATATACTAGCTTATTTTAAAACCTCATGATCAAGTATTTTTGTGTATGAGGATACCCTAGAATATCTATGGAGGAGTCAAGTTGTGTTACACTTGTATGAGCAAAATATCTATTCATGAAGTAAGAAAAATAAATGATCTTTATTTTCATGAAGTTTCACAAGTGATAAGAAGAATGGGAATACAAGATATGAAGAAGATATAATAAGAACATATGTTTATCAAGAAAATATTATCACAAATTAAATATAATCGTTAATATGATAAAAAATAAGAAACTCCCAAATTGTTTAATTGATCAATTATTCAGATTTCATATTGAAGTGATCTCAAGGCCTAAAATTATATGTTTGTGTTAGTTGATAGAACATATATTTTCATAAAAATTAAAGGTGTTTCTTATAAAGTGAAGAAGTTATTATTGCACAAAATAATGCTCAAGAAATAGAATAAAACTATATTTATATATCCAAGAAGACACCAACCTTCAAGAGGAGGAGGAAATAAAAACCATATTGAACACTAGTCTAATGCAAGCTCCAATGGAGTCAAGAATAAATAGATATGTAAATATGTGAATTAAATAAATATTAAATACACCTGACATATTTATTTTATCATATTCATTGTAGATGATAAGGTCATAATATCTAGTGTTCTTGGGATCTCCATCCACATAATTAATATCAAAAGAATATTTATGATTCAAGCATGTATACAAAGAATTTTATATCCAAATGTTAATATGATCTATTTAAATAGAGATAAATTTTTAAAGGTAACTTAACATGAGTACATTATAAATACAATAGGGATGAAATATGGTCAGTTCACTTTAAGTATATGAACAATAAGTTCTATTAGTATAATGAGTTTGTATGATCTTAAATCCTTTTTATAAAGAGTATGTGGCATCATCAAAACTATAAAACTAGAGATATTGGATAACAATCATGACATATAAGCTATTCAAGGTACATACTGTATTATTTTAAAACCTCATGATCAAGTATTTTTATGTATTGATCATAACCTAACATAACTATGGAGGAGACAAGTTGTATTACACTTGTTGTATGAGTTAAAGATCTATTCATGGAGTTTCACAAGTGATAATAAGAATGGGGATACAAAATATGGAGAAGATATAAAAAGAACATATGTATATCAAGAAAATATTATCCCAAATTAAAGATGTGTTAATATGATAAAAAATAAGAAACTACCATGGGCCAGACTAAGTCTTGGAAGAAAATGAGTCAAGACAAGTGGAGAAAGAAGAAATGACAATCAAGACGAACTGGATGCAACACTGGCCTCAAGGCTACAACAAGAAGAGCTCAGGATATTTTTCAAAGCAAGAGGTGGAGTGGGAAGAAGAAATAATGGCCAATAAAACCTTGAAATAAAAACCCTTGTCCAACCGGCATGGCTAGTCAAACCCCAAATAAAATTAATTTGAATTACAATTAAAAAACCCTTGTCCAACCACATTACAATTTCTCTTCCATAATAAAATTAATTCAAATTCCTCTCCCATATATAAATTTCTTCCACAATAAATTAGGTTTTAATTCAATGCTAGGTGGCCAACTAAAATGTTTCATACAACTTCAGGAGAGCCTTCCAATATTTGATGAGGCCCTAAAATACCTCATTTTTGTCATGTTTTGAACATCTAAATACTGTCTTAAAATCAAATATGATATTATTTTATGCCAATTATGTGATTAAATGCATTATTTGTTAAGTGTTTGCATGATTTAATGTATAGGAGCACTATACCCTGTTTTGACTATTTTTCAGCATCTTTTACTCTGTTTTTGCATGATTGATTAGTGAAAAGTATATCATGAATTTGGTAGCCAATAAAGTGTGTTGTGATTTGTGGTTGCATAAAATAATTTGAATGTTTTCCTGCTCTAAATACAAACTGTTGATAATTTGGCACTAGATCCACCTTTCTGCTGAAAAATAGGACATTCCAGCTACAACAACAGTCTCATACAAATTCCAGCCACCTATCATGATAAAGGGAGGCATGGAATTTGTCAAAAGAAGCAAATGGGAATGATGGGAAACTATTAAGGTAAACTTAGGAAGACTCCTGAGCCACCTGGCAGCATTTCCATGCAGTCCAAATGAAGGCAATAAGACATAAGAGTGAAACTGTAGGTACAACTAGAAACAACATGTAAAAACCAGAATTGTGCAACTATTAAGGAGGTCACACACCAAGTCAAGGGAGGCACATGTAAATGGTTGTAATATGTATGAAAAATGTAATGAAATACCAATTGCACATTTGAACATGCTCCTACTCAACCAAAATTGGTGGTAATAGTTCAAATCTATTACTTTACCTTATATTCTAGAGCTGCTCTAGAATGAAGGCAGAATTGAACTATTTAGACAAAAAAGGTAAAAATGCATCCTTTTTGGAAGGAAGGGAGAAGAATAAGGTGAGTACAGGTGTTACAAATATTCTTGCACTATTCTTGAACCATTTCACCAGCTGGAGGATGCGGATAAAATGCAACAGCATAATATGTCTTAAATTAGACTAGGTCTTTGAAATAAAGTAGGCACATTAGAAGTAGACAACAAAGAGGTGTTAATTTTGTATTTGTAAAATATTCATGTAAAAATTAGTATATATAGGAGCTCCCTCATTGGTTGAGCTAGGTCCACATAGAGAGTTTAGGAGAAGTCAATCAGTCAGAAAGCAAAAGTTCTTTGTAACCATTATGATTTAAATATTTGAATAAAGTGTAGTCTTTTCTTCATCCATATGAGATTGTGAATTCATGAATGATTAGTATTTAGTCTTGGAGTAGATATTATTCCCTATAGACCAAGGAGCAAGGGCCCACTCTAAGGACTAGAAGGAAGGAGCAAAAAGTGCAGGTTTTGACTAATTCTATTTTTGCAACATTTATGTCAAATTCTTGTTTTCATTTATGCAATTGTACTAACTTTTGTTTTAGCATAATTTATTTGATGTTGAAAGTGTGATATGTGTGTTAGAATATTTGCAACTAGTTGAACCCTATTTTGAACATGTTTTAAATACCTCTATTTTCTGTAATTTCATTTCTACAACAATTTTTGACAAGTTTTCCAGCAACATTTGTTGACAAGTTTTTACAACATTTTTTGATAGTTTCTAGTAGTATGAATTTCAGCATGATGATTTCAATTTAAGCATTTTCCTTTCCAAGTCATTTCCATTAGAAAGAGTAAATAGGCTTTTCAATTATGCAAATGTTCAATTCTGCAACTGTAGTTTAGAATTGTCAATTTTCTGCAACTGTAGCATTAAGGTTCAATTTCTGTAATTTCAATTCTATCAAGTTAAAATAGTTTCATTTATGTAATTTAGGATTAAAAGTGAACTTGAAAAACCCCACAAAATATTTGTTTCACCAAATAATCTTGTAACCTAACTGCTTGAACTATAATTTACCAAAACTTGCTATCATAGACAACCTTGGACACCGCCCTAGATTTGACAATCATAAGAATTAAATGATGATAATAATGACACTCATCATTTTTGGCATCGTTATCGGGGAACATAGGTGTTGTTAGTAGGTCAAATAGTCAAACCAATTGTCATTTTGTGAGTTGTGAACTTTTAGAGTGAAAATCTTGAAAATAACAACTTGCATAAGAAATAGTTGCAAAAACTAAAAATTGCATTTTAGAACATTTAGAAAACAAGCATGAATGAATAGGTTAAGGGATGAGCAAGGAAGATTTATCAAATCTAGCCCCTTACCTATCATAGGTAGGTGATACTCACACCAAGGTGGTGAATTGCCTGCATTTGAACTTCCTGAAGTAGTTGAAAGGAAACCACCATCTCCATCATCAGGAAGTATAGGATCCCCTGAACAAGAAATCTTAGAGGAACCATCTGCTAGTACTCCTCCACCTACTCTTGTATCCATACCATCAAGACAATTTAGAAAAATCTATACCAGGTGTTGGAACGATATCATGGCAGATATGCAAGAACAACAAGATAGGAATAATAATGTTCATAATCAAGAAGATAATCCTCCTCCTTCTAGGACTTTCGAATACCCCATTCGATTGAATCCTACACAGAATTCTCCTATGAAAACAATCTCACCTTCAGTACTTCCAAACTTTAAGGGGGTTGTATCTGAAGATCCTGACCAATTCTTGTTTGAGTTTAAGGTTGTGTGTCAGACTTATGATTATGTAAATGACAACCAAAAGCTTAAAGTATTTCCTTCTACACTCAAAGATGCAACTTTACACTGGTTTATGAGTCTAGAACCTAAATCAATTCGAAATTGGGAACAAATGGAGAGCGTATTCTTGGATAAATACCAAGAATATTGTAGGGTAAGAAACAAAAAAGATGAATTATTTTGAATCAAACAAGAAGAGGATGAGAATTTAGAAGATTATCTTGATAGGTTTGCTTTTATACAAAAGAGATGTGGGCCTGTAGAACCTGAAATGTGTAAGGCCATATTTTTGAGAGGATTACAAGATGATTCTAAGGAAGTATTGGATTTAATGGGCAAGGGAGATGTGAACACCCTTGACATTGATGAGATTTTGGAATTATGCAGAAATTACTCCTACACAAGGCAAAGAAGATGAAAGTGGAGTACTAATAGTAGTGAGATAAAAGAGCTAATGGAGGAAATGGCCAACATGAAAACTGATATTCTTGTGCAATTAAATGCCACATTAGGGGAGAGGAATGCAAAATCTAACTCTACACCACCCCTAGCTATTTACTGCCCAAGATGCAGAAATAAGCATGCTCTGCAAGATTATCCCTTGAACAAAACCTCTATTTTAGCTATTTGTAGCATTTGTTCAAAGGAACATATCACTGATAAATACCATTTGCTTCCACAACTCAGAAATATCCTGGAAACATAGACTGAGGAACTCAATTTCATTGGGCAAAAATAGGGGGAAATTTTTCACAATACCAACATACCCCACGTTTTCCCATAAATTGGGGATAGAATCCTTGGAATATGCCATGGGGTTATTTAGAACCACCCCAACAGTCTTGGAATCATTCTCCTTGGACATCTCCTCAATATTGGTCACAATATGGATGGATGAATCCACCATGGAACCAGACCAATCCACCTTGGATGCAAAACCAACAACATGGACAAAGTTGGGGATAATAGTATCCATCATATCAAGGGCAACAAAGATATCAAGGACAAACACAAAATTTGTTGCCTGGTCCTACTCAAAATTTTTCTCAAGGGATACAACAACAACAACAATCACAATAGGTAAAACAACCACCACTTTCAGCCCAACCTGTGGCTAATCCAAATAACACAAGATAGGCAACCCCTATCTACATAGTTGAATCTGATGAAAATACTATAGTCAATGTTATTGACTGTAGCAACATCCAGTTGCACTCAGGAAAGACATTACCTAAGCCTATTCCACCCACTATTGAAGAAATAACAAATGAGAAACAAGAATCCTCTAGTCCAGAAACACAGAAATCAGCCCTAGATAAAGGAGAAGAAAAAATAGAAAATCTGCACATAGAAAATTCACCTTCTTTAGAGAAAATACCATATCCTGAAAGGTTTAAGAGTTCTGAAAATACTCCTAAATCAGACTTAGTAAAAGAGCTCAAAAAGTTGACTATTTCACTTCCTTTGTTGCAAGCAATCAAGGATGTGCCTCTAATAAATAAAATAATTTAGGATTTGTGCATAAAAAGATTAGGTAGAAAAAAGAAGTCCTTTCCTAAAACTATGCAAGTAGAAGGAAAATTGGCTGACCTACTTTCTGGGAAGCTTGTCCCACCAAAGTATAGTGACCTAGGAAGTCCAATTATCACCATAACTATTGGATCAATGCCTATTTCTAATGTCTTGGTTGATTTAGGAGTAGCTATCAATGTAATGACCAAAGACACAATGCAAAAATTATAGTTAAACAATTTGCATCCTACATCTACTATCCTAGAAATGGTTGACAGATCTATTGCCAAACCAGAAGGGATCATTGAGGATATTCTTATAACAATTTCTTCATGGGAATACCCTATTGATTTTCTGGTATTGTAGCCTCACAATTCTACAAATGGTTATCCCATTATCTTAGGTAGGCCTTGGCTTGCTACTGCAGCTACTTTCATAGACTGTAGATCAAGAGAAATGACTATTTCCAATGGCATTGATTTGAAAAATATTTCTTTGTATCCACCTGCCAAACCTTCAACAAAATTTTTAGGTCAATTATGGTATCCTGATTCTGATGAAGAACAAGAAGAAACTATTTCCACATTAGCCATAGTGGTAGTAAAAGAACATATTGAAGAGATAAATTCACATGAAAGAGATATTTTTGAAAATGAAACTATCCTAGTGGATACACTGCATGAACAAGGGCTTGAGGATGAACCAATCACTATTCATCACTTATTGTGGAATGATGAGGGTCAGACATCTGAACACCTTTCACCCATTCCATTACAGGAAAGTTCCTTCACACTACCACATGGATGGCATCATCACCTTCTTTCCTCTTTCCATTATCCTATGCAAGAGTTGATTCCATCAGGGATTACTATTGGAATAGAGACAAGAGTCTTTCATACTCTTCAACCACACCACTATCCATTGAAATATTTAATCAAAAAATATGAAAGAGTTAATTCTATCCACCCAGGGATAAAACAAATTGAAGTGCAACCAAGAAATTTTTTGAACATTAATAGTTGGTTGACTGATGAACAAGAAGCAAAATTGTTTGTTGTCTTAAAACAACATGTTTGAGCCTTTTCTTGGGACTATAAAGATATGTCAAGAATTCATCCTGATGTATGCACTCATAGGATATACACTGAAGATGTCAAACCTATGAGACAACCCCAAAGATGATTGAATCCTACTCTAAGAGACATTGTTAAGGAAGAAATAGAAAAACTCTTGGAGGTTGGATTCATATATCCAATTTTAGATAGCCGATGGGTCTCTCCATTGGTTATTGTACCAAAGAAAAATGGAAAATTGAGAGTATGTGTAGACTACCGAGAGCTAAACAAAGTCACACACAGAGACCATTTTCCATTACCATTCATAGATCAGGTGTTAGATACACTCGCAGGGAAGAAGCATTTTTGCTTTCTTGATGGTTTCAGTGGGTATAACCAGATACAGGTTGCACCCAAAGACCAAGAGAAAACCACCTTTACTTGCCCATGGGGAACATTTTCTTATAGGGTTTTACCCTTTGGACTGTGTAACACCCCAACAACTTTCCAATGAGCTGTTTTGGCCATTTTTCTTATTTAACCATAGAAAACGTAGAAATTTACATGGATGATTTCATAGTTTGTGGAGAAACCTTTGATGTTACTTTAGAATGTCTTGATAAGGTTCTAACTCACTATGAAACTTACCATTTATCCTTGAATCCTGACAAATGCTTTATGATGATGGAGGAAGGGATTGTCCTTGGTCACCATATATCTTCTAATGGGATCAAGGTTGATCCTAAGAAGGTTGAAATCATCAAGAACCTTCCTCCTCCCAAAATCCAAACAGATGTCAAGAGTTTCTTAGGACACATTGGCTTTTATCATAGATTCATTCTAAATTTTAGTACAATAGCAAATCCCATGTTTGCATTATTGACCAAATATTCTGAATTTAACTGGACTAAAAAATATCAAGAATATTTTGAGGCTTTGAAAGAAAAGCTAACTACTCCACCTATGTTATGAGGTCCTAATTGGGGATTTCCATTTCATATCCAAATTGATGCCTCCAATACTACAATTGGAGCAGCATTAGGGAAGATAGAATATGGGGAACATTATACCATCTACTACATAAGTAAAAACTTACTAGAGTAGAAAAAATTATACTACTACTGAAAAGGAATTTTTAGCGGTAGTGTATGCCATCAATAAATTCCATCACTATATCATATGTTATCAAGTATTCATCCATACTGATCATTCAACCATCAAATACTTGATGAACAAACCCATGGTTAGTGCAAGGATTATTCACTTGTTATTGCTATTACAAGAATTTGATATTACAATAGTAAATAAACTAGGGAAAGCAAATGTAGTAGCAGATTTTCTATCAAGGTTGAATAATACAAGGGTAGAGGAGTTAGTTGAGGATACTTTTCCAGATGAGAAACTATTTGCTATATTAGTACAATCACCTTGGTTTGTAGATACAACTAACTTTTTGGTAACAGGGAAAATTCCTTCTCATTTCACTACCAAACAAAAGAAGCAATTGGTAAGGCAAAGTTCATATTTCAAATGGATAAAAGGTCTACTTTTCAAGTGTGGTCCTGACCATGTTTTACGTAGATGCATTCGAAAGGATGAGGTGTATGATATCCTCCATGCTTGTCATGATGAACCATCAAGAGGACATTATTCGATAAAAGGTACAGTTCACAAGATTTTAGGTATAGGTTATTATTGGCCATCACTTCATAAAGATGTAAAAAGGTATATTCACTATTGTGATGCATGTCAGTGAATGGGGAAACCCACACACACAAATGAAATACCTCTACAACCTCAAGTGGTTTTAGAACCATTTGAGAAAATGGGGTTAGATTTTGTGGGACCCATTGACCCACCATCTCAAGGAAAGGTGCATATCTTGGTATGCACTGATTATGTGACTAAGTGGGCTGAGGTGCATGCCTTTAAGCATGCTCATGAAGAGAAGGTTGTTGATTTCCTGTACACTCAATTTTTTTAGAGATTTGGAGCTCCAAGATCTATCACCACAGATCATGGGCCCCAATTTGCATCAAAGGTAATTGAAGCTTTTACTGAACTCTATGAAATTAGGCATAGAAAATCATCACCCTATCACCCATAAGAAAATGGTCAGGTTGAAGTAACAAATAGGGAGTTAGAAAGAATTTTGACCAAAATAGTAGACTCACATAGGAGAAATTGGTTTAATAAATTACCAGAAGCAGTTTGGGCATACAATACAACATGGAAATCCACCACGGGTTTCACACCTTACGAACTGGTTTATGGTAAGAAACCTCTTCTTCCTATTGAATTTGAGTTACTAACACTTCGTACATCTTTGGAAGTTGGTATTGACTTGTCATAAGTACATATGGATAAGATCCTACAACTGAATGCATTGGATGAACTTTGGTTGGATGCATTGCACCAAACGGAGGTGATCCAACAACAGTGAAAGTTGTGGCATGATAGTCACATTCAGAAAGGAAGTTTGAGCAAGGAGATTGGGCATTGTTGTTTGATTCTCATTATGAGGATTTTCTTGGGAAGTTGCAGACAAGATGGCTTGGGCCATACCTGATTGAAGAAGTGTTCGATAATGGAGCAGTCCATATTTCTCCCATCGATGATTCAAGGAGAAAGTTAGTGGTTAATGGACATCACCTTCGGGTATACCATAAGCCATTGACTAAAGAAGACTTTTTAAAGTAGATCGCATAGTTGGAAGTACATATATCAGAAGAGACACCCTCTTCTGACACAGATTCAACATGAATTTTGAAAAACAATTGAAAAAGAAAAAAATAGAAAACAAGAAAACAAAAAAAAAGGAAATAATCTTGATTGTGAAATTCCTTCATGGGCACAATTTTGAGGAAATTGTGAAATTCCTTCATGGGCACAACCAAGACAAAAAGAAAAAAAAATGAAAAAAAGAGAAAAAAAGAAAAAAAGAATAATCCAATAGTGAAAACCTTTTTGAAGGTGCTATTGAATTAGACTTACATGAAAACCGGTTTCTAACATGTTTGTCTTTTTGATCTATCCATCATTGTTCCACCATTGTATAAATCTCACCAACTACACATATGCTTTATTTTTTATTCAGATGCTCAACTAACAATCATCACAAGCAACAATTTGAAAGTGCATGATCAATTTTTAGGATAACCAGGTATGTGTTTCTTGCATTTTTTCATAGTAGACATTTAGCATGTATTGTATGATAATCCATGTTTGGCATAAAAAATCATAAACCTAGAAAGTACAAAAAGATATTCTCTCCAAAATACCAAAAAGTACCCTATTCTACTCTTGGTTGAATGAGAAATTCAGATTCGATTGCAAAGAAAACACAGAGCTCTAGAATAAAACATAGCTCCAAAATGAAAATACAGTTATGGTTGTATATATGCAGGAAAAACACAGAGCTCCAAAATGAAAACAGAGCTTTGGAATAAAAATTTCACATTCTGCTATTTGTATGGGAAAAAAAAAACAAAGCTTTGGAATGAAAAATAGCTTTGAAATAAAATTTAAAATTTGAAATCATGTGGTAGTGTGAAAATTCAAAATCGGTTAGGCATGCACTTGCGAAACAAAAAAAAATCCACATGATGTAAGCCATAAACCAACCCTCATGAATTTGGGCATGATTTTTCAAGCATACATGGATGATCAAATAGGCCATCATCTATGCTTTTATACGTCCAAATGTGCCTAGTTTTCATCACCCGATCTAGACCCATGTGATCCAGGTACTCCGACATGCGTAATCATGTGAATCAAGGAGAGGGGCATCCACAATTTTTGAAAGAAGATCCAAATGTTTAAAATCTGACCATCCACATCAGCTAGAAGTTTAGGCACATGCATTGTAATCTAGAAATTTACCAACCCACCATCTTTCACTCATGTGCAAAATCAAAATTCAAACATCCAACGAAATGATGTTCACCACGTGTCCGAAAGTTGCATGGAAATATTAGCATATTCTACACCACCTTCCAGAGCCAAACCCTGTATTCCAAAGATACTCATTCCTAAGCTCTGTAATCACCAACATTTGTAGGATACACAAGATCGAACCATGGTGATATTCTTAAAAATATATTGTGTTGTAGAGATTAAATTCTTAGATCAAAATTTATTGAGCGTAGAAACCAACATCTAAAGAATTTACAATAGAACTTGATGAAGTTTGAAGATAACATGGGGCAAAAAAATAAAGTAGAACTAGATAACCTAGAGGAGTTCAGAAATTATCCTAAAATGGTGAGAATTTTTCAACAAGTAGGTTTAATGGTATTCTTGGAGAAATTCGATGACCATTCAGAAGGGTTGGTAGCAGAGTTTGCTCGCACTCTTCAAAATAGTAGGGCAACCATCAATGACATGAGAATTGAGGTAACTCCCTTGGTTTTAAGTAGAATTGTTGAATTACCTTTGCAAGGATTAGAAATCACCAGAGCCAGTAGGAATACACTTTCAAAAATTGTTCAAACATTCTCTAAGCAGGAGATATAAAACCTGTTATGCAAATGAATAATAACATCTGTAAAGGGGTAAAGAGAAATAATATTCAAAAACCCTAGGATGAAGTTGTAGTCTGGGTAATTAAATTCTTGACCTATGAGGGATAGTATGTTGTACTATTAGGGCACCATATGAAACTACTCTACCATTTGAGGTATGGTAACCAACACCCTAAAGTGAAAATCAATATCCCTCTATACCTACATCAAGAATTGCACAATATGGCCAAGAGGTATCAATAGGGCAAGGGATCCCCTAGACACCATGGGCTCATAAAGCTTATTTACAAATATCATTTCAAGGGAAATCCTCAAAGTTTCAATAGGTTCTTTACCCCTTAGAATGAGCAGATTATGGAAGAAGAAGAACCTAGGAAAGAGATAGAGGAGGAATATGTAGAAGAATCAGAAGCCTCTGATGAAGTAGCAGACAGGGTAGAGACCCTTGAAAATAATATAGATGAGAGGGTTACCCCTGAATCTAAAGGAACCCCCTCATCCCCTTCTGGTCCACCAACTGCTAGGACTAGAGCACAGAGAAAAAGAAAAATGAACCTAAACCAGAGTAGAGGAAAACAAAGAAAGTGACTTTCTATGAAGAAGTCACAGAAATTTTTGCTCAAACATCTACATAGTCAGAGCCTAACACAATTGGGTCACTAAATGAAGTAGTAGATTCCTTGGAGGATGAAGAAGTAGACTCTAAATTTTCAGTCAAATCTATAAAAATATCTTATTTAAGAACTGAGAAGGTTAAGGAACCATCAGATACACAAAAATTAAGGAGGTCTTCTAGATTGCAGGGACATGCTATTATAGAGGAGTAGGTTGAGGAAACAGAGGTTGAAATCCCAACTCAACCACCTTCACCCCCTCCTCTGAGAAGAAGCCTAAGGAAAATATAACAAGGTACAACTACAACTATGGAGAATACACCTACAACACCATCCAATCACAAAAGAAGGAGAAAATTGATACTCCAACAAGATGAAGAAGAAGTGACTAAGGAAACTCCAAACCAAGGAACAAGAAATTCTATTTCCAGAACCCTTTAATCAGGAACATGAGTCATTTATAGAGGTTGGAGAGGTTGGAGAGCCAAGTTCACCACCTGCTATGGACCTAGCTACCTATTCTTCAAAAATTGAGTATGAAGAATATGAACTGGATGACCATGTAAAAGCTGCCAGGGTGATTATCAAAACTCAGCAAACATGGATTGAAAAAGGTAAAGCAAAAATTAAGGAGAAATATGAATATATTGACCAATTGTTGCATGAAATAGAAGAGCTAAGAAGAATATTGAGACCACTTGAGGCATTGCCTACAAATTCAGATTCTAGAAAGGAAGTGGCAAAAATTTTACTTGCATTACCAGGAAAAATTCCATAAGGATAAATACAAGTTGATACCCCACACCTACCTCATAGAACTGAGGAGGATAATCTGTAAAATGCACCTGACAATTCTATTTTTATTATTGTTGCAATAGCATAGAAACATACAGGACAAGGAATAGCACCTGAACAAGGGGATGGAGAAGGGATTATTGATGCCATGGAAGGCTTACACACTCTAGAGATGGGCCCACAATAGAATATATAATCAAATTTTGCATAGGAGGCCATTTTGGCACTTTCGAATGTAGCTCCGAAACATCCTGGGTTAGCTCCGGAACAACCTATAGAAACATAGTTTCATTCCAGAGAAACTCTGAAACATCCAAAAACTGTGTCAGAATACCCTAAAAATGCTATAGAACAACAAAGATAGCAAGGCACATCAGAGAGTGAGGTCCCTAAAGCTCATATCATCCCACCACAAGTAAGTACATCACCTCAAGTAGATCTAAATGAAAATGTTGATAATTCTATTTTTAAGGTGCAAACAATAGAAATAGGAGTTCAAGTTGACCTATTGCCCAAAATTCCATCGATAGTGCATCCACCTGAGATGATTCCATTAGAAAAATATAATGAGGATATTGCAAAGTGGATATCACGCTACCAAACCCTAGAATCATGCATTGCAACCATGAAACCCCTAAAAAAGTAGAATGAAACACAAGCTACAGAAAATGTTGATTTGAAAGAAAAGGTGCAAAACTTATGCTAGATTGTAGAAGGTATGATACAATGTAGAAGACCTACTAGGATTTATAGCTTGATCCTTCGAGAATGCTTCTTCATATGGTAGGTAATGCATATTTGTTCAGGGTTAACCTTTGATTTGAATACTACCCTTGATTTTCTAGAAGTATATTTACATAGCCAAGAAGAGCAGAAAAATCTATTGTGTGAGTTTTTCTTGCACAAGTATATCATGCCAAAGGATGTACAATTTTTACCTCATATTTACATAGGGGACATACAACTCTGATCATTTATCTCCACTTTGAACAATCAATTGTATTGGGATCAAGAGAAAAGGAGGAATAAGGAAATAAAATTGGAGCTTGGATTACTGTTAAGGCATATTCAACCCAATCACAGAGCATTGACAAATCAACATTTCAACATGATGGACAACCTAGAGATCAGATGCACTTATTTACTTAATCTGAAGGATAGCATGGTTTGTTGTCAGTAATTTTGCATAGAAAATTTTGTAAATGCCTTGTCAACTTGCAAATTTAGATGGGGAGAATTGCCTATCTCCTTGCAGAAAAGGGAGCCAATGTCACCTACTAACCTATTATGGTCACATAGGAGGGCAGAGGTAGTAATGCAGATAATCCTAGTATTGAAACATCAATGGATAGGGTTGAGATTTAGGCCACCAACTATTATCACTCATGTGCCTTATTATTTTGACTCTGATCCACAACCTGATGAAGAATTTTAGAAATGGTTATTGGAGCTGAAATAGTGCAGAGGATACTATACTAGCAAACTAAGATTTTGGGGAATCTGGTACCAAGATTTGGACCTTAGTGCATCTGTGGCCCACCAAAATGCATGAGGGCATGCATCAGGTTAAGTTGGGGGGAATGATGAGGCCCCGAAATACCTCATTTTTATCATATTTTGAACATCTAAATACTATTTTAAAATCAAATATGATATTATTTTATGCCAATTATGTGATTAAATGCATTATTTGTTAAGTGTTTGCATGATTTAATGTATAGGAGCACTATACCCTGTTTTGACTATTTTTCAACATCTTTTACTCTATTTTTGCATGATTAGTTAGTGAAAAGTATATCATGAGTTTGATAGCCAATAAAGTGTGATGTGATTTATGGTTGCATAAAATAATTTGAATGATTTCCCACTCTAAATACAAACTGGTAAGATGATTTGGCACCAGATCCACCTTTCTACTGAAAATAGGACATTCTAGCTACAACAATAGTCTCATACAAATTCTAGCCACCTGTCATGATAAAGGGAGGCATGGAATTTGTCAAAAGAAGCAAATGGGAATGATGGAAAACTACTAAGGTAAACTTAGGGAGACTCCTGATCCACCTGGAAGCATTTCCATGTGGTCCAAATGAAGGCAATAAGACACAAGAGTAAAACTGTAGGTACAATTGGAAACAACATATAAAAACCAGAATTGTGCAATTATTAAGGAGGTCACACACTAGGTCAAGGGAGACATGTGCAAATGGTTGTATTATGTCTGAAAAGGTAAGAAAATACCAGTTGCATGTTTGAACATGCTCCTACTCCATCAAAATTGGTGGTAATAGTATAAACCTATTACTCTACCTTATATTTTGGAGTTGCTCTAGAATGAAGGGTAGAGTTGAACTATTTTGATAGAAAAGGTAAAAATACATCCATTTTAGAAGGAGAAAGGAAGAATGAGGTAAATATAGGTGTTATAAATAAATCTTAGGCTATTTTGACCCTTTTCACTAGCTGGAAGATGTGGATCAAATGTTGCAACATATTTATGTCTCAATATAGACTAGGTCTCTTGCAATAAAGTAGGAAAATCATAGATAACCAACAAAGAGGATTGAATTGGTGATTGTAAATATTCATGTAGGAAATTAGTATATATAGGAGCTCCCTCATTGGTTGAGCTAGGTCCACATAGAGAGTTTAGGAGAAGTCAATCAGTCAGAAAGCAAAAGTTCTTTGTAACCATTATGTTTTAAACATTTGAATAAAGTGCAGTCTTTTCTTCATCCATATGAGATTGTGAATTCATGAATGATTAGTTCTTAGTATTGGAGTATATATTATTCCCTCTGGACCAAGGAGCAAGGGCCCACTCTAAGGACCGAAAGGAAGGAGAAAAAAGTGTAGGTTTTGACTAATTATATTTTTGCAGCATTTATGTCAAATTCTTTTTTTCATTTGTGCAACTGTACTAACTTTTGTTTTAGCATAATTTATTTGATGTTGGAAGTGTGATTTGTGCGTTAGAATATTTGCAACCGGTTGAACCCTATTTTGAACATGTTTTAAATACCCTATTTTATGTAATTTCATTTCTGCAGTAGTTTTTGACAAGTTTTTCCAACAACATTTGTTGACAAGTTTTTACAACAATTTTTGATAGTTTTCAGCAATGTGAATTTCAGCATGATGATTTCAATTTGAGAATTTTTCTTTCCAAGTCATTTCCATTAGCAAGAGTAAATAGGCTTTTCAATTATGCAAACGTTCAATTATGCAACTGTAGTTTAGAATTGTCAATTTTCTACAACTATAGCATTAAGGTTCAATTTTTGCAATTTCAATTATGTCAAGTTAAAATAGTTTCATTTCTGCAATTTAGGATTAAAAGTGAACTTGAAAGACCCCAAAAACATTTGTTTCACCAAATAATCTTGTAACCTAACTTCTTGAACTATAATTTACCAAAACTTGCTATCGTAGACAACCTTGGACACTACCCTGGATTTGACAATCATAAGAATTAAATGATGACAATAACGACACTCATCAATCTAAAACTATGTCTATTCAAGGAAGAGAGCTTTAGGTACTGATATTTGAAGAAAATGAGACATAAGTGATCATTATGAGAAGCAATGAGATAAGAGGAAGAAGAAATGATAATCAAGAGGAATTGGATGTAGTGCTGGCCTCAAGACTGCAATAGGAAGAGCTCATGAGAAGTTTCAGAGTAGGAGGTGGAGGGAGAAGAAGATATAATGGCCAGTCAACCCCCAAAATAAAAAACCCTTGTCTAATCAACATGGCCAGTCAAACCTCGAAATATTTTGGAAGTGTTGCTAAAACCCTTGTCCAATCAACATGGCCAATCAAACCCCAAATAAATTTAATTTGAGTTACAATTTAAAAAAATATTGTCCAACTACATCACAATTTCTCTTCCATAATAAAATTAATTTGAATTCCTCTCCCATATATAAATTTCTTCCACAATAAATTAGGTTTTAATTCAATGTTAGGTGGCCAACTAAAATGTTTCATACAACTTTAGGAGAGCCTTCCAATCTACAACCATGTCTATTCAAAGAAGAGAGATTTTAGTACCAGTATTGGAATAAAATGAGCCATAAGTAATCATTATGAGAAGCAATGAGACAAGAGGAGGAAGAAGAAATGACAATCAAGAGGAACTGGATGCAACACTGACCTCAAGGCTACAACAGGAAGAGCTCATGAGAAATTTTAAAGGAGGAGGTGGAGGGGGAAGAAGAAATAATGGCTAGTCAACCCTCAAAATAAAAAATCCTTGTCCAACCAACATGGCCAAAAAAATCTCAAAATAAAATACCTCGAAAGATTTTGGAAGTGATGTTGAAACCCTTGTCCAATCGACATGGCCAGTCAAATCCTGAAATAAAAAAAAGTTTGTGGGAAGCCCCAAATTGGTGAAATTTTGTGGGAGTAAAAGTTCTGGGAAGACCTAGAAACTTGAATAGAAAATTATGATGAAATATAACCAGATTCTAAAGCATGAGTAGTGCTTACTACTTAAAATCTCCTTTTATTAGGTAAGGTATAGAAATAATTGCCTGACACTTCTCTCACTCCGTATGTTGTGCGACGCACTGCTCCACCCAGTGAAAAAGCTTTGCCCTTTTAATTTAAAGCCCTAGCTTGAGCTTTGAAATAAGAAAATGGAGAGCTCTACTTTTCCCATTATCACTCTATCGATTGTGCTACGTGCTACTCTAAATAAGTGTTGTGGTTTGATATCAAACCCTAGCTCGAGATTTGAAATAAAAAAGAGAGCTCTATTTTTCCTATGGTCCCTCCATCTGCACGTCACTCTAAATAAGTGTCGATGATTTGCTATCACTTATTCCTTAGAAAGAAAATACTCATCTCTAGAGTTAGTCATATTTATGTTTGTTTTTCCTATGGTCTTTATAATATTTTTTCGTACTAAGACCCTAAGAGGGTGGTTTTAAATCACCCTCTTAGCCCTAAGAGGGTGCTTTAAAACCACTTTCTTAGGATGACCTAAGAGGGTGGTTTTTGTCTAAGAGGTTGGTTAAAAATTGCCCACTTAGGTCACCCTAAGACGGTGGTTTAAAACTATCATCTCAGGGTGACCTAAGAGGGCAGTTTAAAATTACCCTCTTATAAAAACCGAAGAGGGCGGTTTAAAACTACCCTCTTAGAAAATCCTAAGAGGGCAGTTGTCCCAAGAGGGTGGTTTTAATTAAATTTCCTATTAGGATCTATTAGGGTGGTTTAAAATCGACCTCTTAGGAAACCCCAAGAGGGCATTCTTAAACTACCCTCTTAGTCCTAAGAGGGTGGTTTAAAACCATCCTCTTAGGATAACCACCCTCTTAGGGTCACCCTAAGAGGGCTTTTTTAAATTGCCATCTTAGAACTAATAGAGCAAAGGGCGGTTTTAAATTGCCCTCTTAGTCCTAAGAGGGCAGTTTAAAATTGCCCTCTTAGGGTGACCCTAAGAGGGTGGTTATCCTAAGAAGATGATTTTAAACTATTCTCTTATGATCTATTAGGGTAGTTTTTATTGTCGTAAAAAAACACCTTATTTTAGCTGTCATTAAAACAATTTTTTGGTGTAGTGGTGGCACTCTTGTGTACTAAATAATCAATAATTGTTTTACATACATATGTATATTATATCCACCAATCAGTGATCATCAAGGGTTGATAATTGAGTGATTTAAAAGAGATGAAGTGGCAAAAAGGATTTTTTTTTGGTATAAGGTAGAGGTGGTTATAAGGTCCACAAACCTTTTACAAAGTCAAAAAGGGCTGGTTCTAGCATCAAGCCCGTATAATCAAAATACAAAATGGATCTTTCTAAGACTCACATTAAGCCATACTTAGAGTCCACAATCCTATACTTGTCGCTTGACTATTCAGGATAAAACAAAAACCAAACAACACCTAGCACTTACTAACACTAGGTTGATGTACTGTACACTTGTCACCTCCTAGGCCCCAGCAAATGGGATGCCTTTTTTGCATAATTCCATCTGTCGGATTACTCATCATCAGCCCCTCTGATCTCCTGATGCTCTAACAGGTTTGATCTTAGCTCTTCTCTAGCAACCAACACCAATAGTTCTTGAGGGAAGTTATCCTTCCAAATTTGCATCTCCCCAACGAAACCGTAATATTTGCCATTAGATCCGTCGCTTGGTTCCCTTCTCTCGAAGGTGTGTTGGATTCGGGCATTAACCAAATGAGATTTATGAATCTTTGCTTCTAGGATAAGCTCCAATATGGTCCAGCTGGGGTCTTTATCCTCCTTAATTGCCTTGATTATATTAAGCGAATCCCCTTCAAAGATAACTTCCTTATAACCCTCAAGTCTGGCAATTCTCATTGCCTGCATGCAGGCTCGGGCTTCTGCAAAATGATTTGTTTGAGTTCCCAAAGGCTCTGCAAAGGCAAGGACCACTTTTCCTTCCTCATTTCTCAAAACTCCTCCTGCTCCTGCAGCCCCCGGATTTCCTTTAGCTGCCCCATCAAAATTAAACTTAACCCACTTTTGTGTGGGGGTATCCACTTGACACCATCCCGTGGGTTGGTTGTAATGTCTAGGTCTGGAAGTTCCTCTCCCCAGTTCCACAAAATCCTCCTTTCCCTTAGAGACATGGTCTCATTTTTGAAGAAGAAAGTTTTCCAGTTTTCTTTCAAAGCTCTAATTATTTTATTATCACATAACCTGGGATCTTTCTTACGTCCTTTAAATACTCTCTTATTTCTCTCATTCCATATACCCCATAAAAAATGGGGTAAGCTGAGCTTCCAGAGCCAAGTCAAAAGCTTTGCCCGGAAGGGGGAATCCCACTGTATGTAGAAGTCAGACATGCTATTTGGATAGACCCAATCTATATGAAATTTGGACAGGATCATTTGGAAGACTGTACAAGAAAAATCGCAAGTTAGAAATATATGACTTACAGATTCTATTACTTTCTCACACAAGATACATCGATTGATGAATTGGAAACCTCTCCTTTGCAGATTATCTCGTTGTCGGGATCTTATTTTGAACTCGCCAACCAAAAGAAGAAAGCTATTTTTGGGGTTAAATTATTTAACCAAATAACGAAGTCGTAGTCCACCCATTGAATCCCGAGTGGATTAACTTATAGGCGCTTTTATCGAATAGATCCCACTTGTAGTTTTGCCCCAAATCGCCTTGCCTCTTCCTCCCCCAGGAATGATCGGGAACAACCTTAAAGCATCATTGAGTTTGGTTAGGGCCACCTTCTCTTGCTCTGACAGATTATGAACTGTGATTTTCTTCCAAGAAGAAGTTTATTGTGCTACAGCAATAAAATCCCCTACTTTTCCTCCCATTTCCTTCGAAAGTTTATGTTGGAGGACCTGAAGGTCTAAGTTATCTTTCAGAGGGGCCTCTTCCAACCACGGGTCTTTCCAAAAGTCCACTTGTCTTCCATTACCAATTCTCCATTTGATGCATTTCCTGACTACCTCCCGACATTCGAGCAAACAATTCCAAAAATAGGATCCTTTAGGGAGATTATCAACTTTCAGGAAGTCCTGATTATTTCTGATATATTTTGCCTTAAGAAGTTTTACCCATCCCAATTGATCATTATTGATAAATCTCCATACCTGTTTGCCAATCAGAGCTTGATTCATTTCTTTCATTCTCTTTAACCCCAGGCCCCCCTGATCCTTGCTTGCACACACCTGATTCCATGCTACCAACGAAATTCTCTTTCTCTCCTCTGAACCTGACCACAAGAAGTTGCGTTGAATTAGCTCCAATGTAGCTCGGACCTTTGCAGCATTCTAAATAGAGACATGCAGTAAATTGGAATGCTCTGTAAAGTAGTTTGAACTAATAAGGCTTTTCCTGCAGAGCTGAGAAGGCTGCCCTTACACCCTACTAACTTTTTGGAGATCCTATCAATGACTGAGTTCCACAAAGTAGCCTTCATTCTTCCTTCGAACATAGGCATGCCTAGATAAGTTGCTGGTAGAAGCTCCTTTCCACAACCGAAGAGGTTAGCTATTCTTTCCTCCCTCCCACCAGGCGTGTTAAAGAAATAGATGCTACTCTTCTTATAGTTTATGTACTGTCCTGTTTCTGTCTCATACTTGGTTAGAATTCTCTTCAACTTCCTAGCTTGAGGCACCGAGGCTTTGGACACAATGATTGTATCATCCACAAACTGTTGGTGAGACACTGGCTCTGCTGTTGAGGCTGGTTTAAAACCTTCCAATTGACCATCTGCCACCGTTGCTGAAATGGTCCTACCCAATGCTTCCGCTAAAATAATAAACAAGTATGGAGACAAAGGATCTCCTTGTCGCAACACCCTTTCACTCTTAAAGTAACCGGAGGGTGACCCATTCACCATGACAAAAAATCTTGTAGTAGAGATACAACTAAAAATCAACTTAATCCACTCGGGGACGGAAACCAAACTTACCCAAAATCTTGGTGAGGAACCGCCATGAGACCCGGTCGTAGGCTTTATTCATATCAAGCTTTAGTAACATACCTGCTTCCTTACTAGTCACCATTGAATGAATAACCTCATGAATTGTGATGATACCATCCAATATTTGTCGCCCTTTCACAAAGCCACCTTGGTTCATATCAATGATGAAAGGAAGGATAACCTTCAGCCTATTGGTGATTGTTTTTGTGAGAATCTTCATCAGAGTGTTACATAAAATGATAGGGTGAAAACTGGAAAATTCCATTGCTCCCAAGTGGCAAAAAGGATTGGAGTGCACTAGCGATTCAAAAATAACCAAGTGGACAGTCAGGATTTGTTCTTGCTTCTATAAGGTTTGGGATTTAAGTTTTGCATTTTTGAGGTCCATTGGGAAAAAAATTTGGGGGGCCATAATTTTTGCATATAGAAGTGTTTTGAGCCATTTTTTTAAAACATATAATTTTTGGAGTTCTATGCACTAGTAGCATTAGGTTGAGGAATTATTACAATGTTAGGGATCATATTGTGTAAGATGGGTCATCAAACCTTAGTTACTTAGTTTAATTGGAAAATTTAAAGTATTTAATCAACCTAAATTAATGTCCTATTATGTAGTACTAACTTATGGTGCATCTTTTAAGAAGACAAAGCAACAACTCTTGATTAAGAAACTTGCCAAGATAAGGAAGATGAAGCTCTTGGTCTATTCTCCTTATTGATTGAACTAAAATTGTTTTCCATATTAAAGAAGAAAATGAACCTATCAAGATATGGCTAAAATTTCATTAGGTATGTGGGAAAAATAAATACAACTAAATTAATTCTCTTGAAATTAGAGCTTTCGTCTCTCAAGTTGGTTGAGTTTGATAATGTTGAGGACTATTGTGAGATTTAAGGCATTGAAAGAAGATATTACACCTTATAAAGGAAAAAATAAAGATGACGTAAAATGTGTGAAGGTTTTCTTGCTAATATCTCTACTTTTTAGATGTTGAACCTCATGGTTCATATGATACGTATATTCTTGGAATCCCAAAATACACTTTTTCTTGATCAAATTTTTACTCTTCTAGTTCATATTTAGATTTATATGAGGAATTATGGTAGGACTTTATAACTACAAGCTTATGCAAAGGAAATAAAACCTAAGGAGCCTAAGACATAGGGGCTCAAGGGCCAGAATAAGTCTTCAATCAAGTTGAAGACCATTTGTGGATAATTCAAGAGGGAAGGACATCCAACAAAGAGTTGTTTGATGACATTATAAAGGATTGAAGTTGAGTTTCTAAATATGGATGGTTGTATTCTAAATGATGAGGGAGATTTATAAGGATCTGCCTCAACTATTGAGGACCACTACAAAATCCATCATGGGGGGACAATATTATTGTCACTAATATCTTCTATCCTTGTCCCCTTAGTTCATATAATGAGGGTGTGTTGAAAGTGTAATCTAATTCATGGCCAAGGCTGACATTATATGATGTAAACTTGTATAAGCCTATGAGAAATCATTTTACAATGTATATAAATTATTGTAATAATTTACTAAATAAGCCCTATTGGAAATGATTAACCTTGTTATGGTTAAATCCATCTTATAACTTGTAATTAACCTTAAATACCTCATGTTATGTTGGATTAGGTTAAATATATTTATATAATTTTGGGGATTAGATATTGGTATAAATACCCCCCAAACTACCCATATATTGAATTCGAGTGTTGTGATTCTTATCCACAAGTAGTATAATGATTTTTTATCATTCCTATGAGCATTATATAATTTCTCTCCTTTTTCCTTCTTGCATCCTTTAACACTTTCTATATAAGATTTGATTGGATGGATTGCTTTTGTTCCTTTCTGGAAAATTTTATGAATTCTAATAAAGCTATCATGGTGAAATTAAAGGAAACATTTCACTATAATAGGATAACTTAGATAACCAACTATTTTGTATATATGGTTGTGTATTGATGTATTGTGATATCTTGAAGAACCTAAAAACTAGCAAGAACATACATGCCTTTAGCATTTTTTTATGATATTAGATTTGCTTAGAATATTGTTAGTTTAAGAATCCTAGTATTATTACATTTTTCACTACAATTGTTATTATTACTCTAAAAATTTTCCATGGATGGATGATATAGTTGCATGTTGTATCCATTTCTACAATCATAAATGATATGGTTCACTTTGATGAAAATATGTATGGGATGAGTTATGAATGGTGTGATTTTTATTTTTTTTAAACATATTGTGGATATTTTATCTAGATTAAGTTCTATTGAATTTGCTATGCATTTATATCACTCATAAATTAGGGTTTGTGTTGGAGATATTGCATTATTTGGTAACATTGAAGTACCATATAGTACTATGGTAAATATTAGATGAGGGAGTGTGTTGTATATTTGTCTAATGCAAATTTCAAAGTGTGGAGAGTGTTATGTGTTATGTAATAAATTGTGTAAGGTGTCAAGAGTGCAAAGTGTGAGTTGTGTGTTCAAGGTGTCAAGTATGCAAGTGAAGAGTCATAGGTGATAGATGCCAAGAGTGCAAGTGAATAATCATAGATGATAGGTGTCAAGTATAGAAGCGAAGAGTCATGTAAGATGTGTCAATATGTAAAGTAAGAGGTTATGTAATCATGAGAAGCTTTGTCATAATGTGAGGCATGTGAAAGGTTACATCTCCCATGAGTTTGAGGAGAGCAATAGTTAAGAGTATTGAAGAGTCATTTGTAAGGTTATATATTGGAGATAAAGCTCCATGCTATGTAATTGAATATTTTAGAAAGTAAATTGAATATAACAAATTATTATTTATGAATGTAATGTTGAGGTTTATTATTATGCAATAATTATGTTACCAGTGAATATGATGCTATGTGATTGATATTTTATCCTAGAGAAATTAACCTATGAGACAATTTGGCAAAATTTCCAATAGTGATATTAGAGAAATATTTGCGAAAGTCATCTTGGTTCATAGCTATAATTGAGAGATTGTTGATTGCAATATTGGAGAAGCTATAGTGAGAGAGATTACAAAATTTGGGAGAGATAATATTGAGAAGATTATTCATTTTGAAGGAGCCAAGCCTCGTAGAAGAAATACCTATATTTGTAAAAGACAAATAGTGATAAGATCATACTTGTAAGAAGTAAAACCTTGAAAAAGGAAGACTCATAGTGAGAGATAGTAAGTGTAAGAAGCCATGCCTTGAAGAAGTAAGGTTCACAACTACACTAAAGCGATTTATGATAAATTCAAAAATACAACTACATATATTGAATATTGAAGACTGGACGTGAAGAAGAAAAGACAAAGTGAAGAGATTGAAATAGGAAGTTGCTGAAGAAGAAGAAGATCAATGAGATTGAAGAAGAAAGGAATTGTTGGAGGAATATTGAAGAGATTAGAACAAAGAGTTGCTGGATTGTGAAGGATTAAGAGATTGGAATGAGAAATATATTTAGTGAGCCAGATTATGAGAAGAGTTGGATTATTGCTAGAGAAGAGACATCAAAGAGCTAGTAGTTGTGAAGAGTTGTGAACATCTATAGAGAATATTAAATACTTTAGGACAAAAATGGAAGATAAATATTATTTTGGAGTTGAATATTTGAGGATAAAAATTACATTAAATATGAACATTAGAGGTGAATATTTGAGAATGAATACTATGAAGATTGCTGAGAGAGAATGCTACAATGGAAGACTAAAGCTTCTATGTTGAATCCTACTAGGACTATGTTGAAGAACAAGAGAATTTGATAGAAATATTATGTTAAAGAATAAGAGGAAGCACCTGTGTTAAACCTGAGATGAAAGGACTACATTAAGAAGAGAGAGCACTTGATTAGAAGGAGAAAGAATATTTACTACCTAAGTTAGAGAGTAGAGAGGAGAAAGTGTAATACATGTTGCATCAATGCTTGCAAAGGAGGATAGTTCAAAGAAATGCTTGAGTGAAAGTGAAATACTACCCAAATAAAATTTCCATGTGTATGCAAGGTGAGCACTAAAGGTTTAATTTATTCCTTAGTCACATATTTTGGAGTTAAGTGCATAATTTTGGGCATGCATGATTTATTAAATTTGGAGTTATAAGGTTTGATGATAAATTTGGAATTTGATATTTATAAAGTTTAACTTTGGAGTTAATAGGAATTATTAAGGGAACTAATTAATGAATAGGAGTTATAAGGAAATAAAACATTTGAAGTTTGAGTTGAATATTGAATTAATTTGAATTTAACTGAAGTTAAAGTTTATAGGTGAAAATTTTAAAGTGAAGTGAATTGAATTTGGGAGATACAAGAAGTTTAAAAGAATTGAATTTGATTAATGAAATGAGGATTAAATGAATTAATGGTGAATTGAAATTTGAAGGTTATTGGTGATAACTAAATTTGAATTTGGGAGATAAAAGGAGGTTAAAAAAATTGAATTTGAATAGTGATGAATGATTTGAAAATTGAGTGACTAAAGAAGAGTGAAGAATTTGAAGTTAAGTTTTTTGTAAGCTACAAGAAGAGACGAGTGAATTTTTTTTGATAATTTAAAAATTTTAATTAAAGCGGATTATGATAGGCTCCCAAAACTTGATTATATAAACAAAAAATAGCTGATGACAGAACAAGAAGAAGAAAAAGGGGGAAACATAGTCCCAAGGAAAGGAAGATAAAAAGGAAAAGGAGGAGAAGAGGAAGGGCAACACGTGAGAATGACCTGAAACAAAAACCAAACATGAACCAAAAATTTGCCAAGATTCCTCTTCGACTTCAACATCTGCATCCTTAGGTTCTTCCTTGATATCATCCTCACTTTCATCCTATGCAATGTCAAAAGCAACAAATTTATTGTCATTGTCCTTGAAATCATCCACAAAAATTTCCTTGTTACCATATTTAGAAAATTTCTTCTTGAGAATTAGCAAATTCAGAGCATTGCAAAGGTCCGCAATGTGAGCGATACAGTTGGAAATCGAATTGATGATATACTACTTCAGACATTGATCAGGGACATCCTTCTCATCCTCATACAAATCTAAAATCAAAGTTTTCCTTTTCTGCACAAGCTGTTACAAATGTGATGAGGATCTTACAGATTTCTCAGACTTCTCAAGAGCCTCAAATTATATTTTCTTGGTAGATTGATTTCTCAAGGCTTTTTCTGCCTCCATAGTAACACGTTTTTTGGTTGACATGGATGGGGAGTGGGAGGAGGATGAACTAGCCTAATACTGGCTAGTATCGGTAGGGATGGGGCTAGGCTTATCTTTGGTGGAATGAGTAGAAGGAGTAGCAATGCCTTGGGGGAAATGGGTAAGCCAGTGATTATATAGGATATTGAAAAGGCCCTGATGTAAGGGAAGGTCATCACTCTTCTTTTTGCAAATTTTCTCAATGGAGTAACTAATGGAACCAAGAATAAAATTAGGTATATTCACAAGATTAATATTCCTAAAATGATTATAGAATGCAAAGTGGAAGCTACACAGGACCTTGTTAGAATCATCGACGGTGATGAAATCCATGATGGATTTCATTACGATGTTCCAATGGGTAGGGATTTTAGTTATTTTCATTACCATCCTTGCTTTCCTGTAGAAATATTTGTCCTTGAATTCCTTCAGCTCCATCTCCTAGTTGTGCTTATCACATCAAATGGACCTCCCTCTCATCGATTGGCCAGTGAGTTCAACAAGCAACTTGATGTCAACTTCAAAAGTTTTGCCATAGATGATAACTTTGCCATTGTTCCAAGTATCCAGGAAAGCCATGGTTATCTCAAAATTGTCTCCTAAGAAGCTTTTGAAGAAAGGCATGAAGCCTCTCTTTATGAGTATGGCTTCAGCCATGGGGTCCATAACAATAGTGGTAGGCTCAACAAAGCTCATGATTGCAAGGCATAGGAGGCACTTGGAGTTGGAACGAGGGAAGATTTACAAGGAATAATGAGAAATAGGTTTACTATAAAGAAATAAGGAGTTAAGACCCCTCTTGGGATTAGGAAAATTGCCTTCTTGGATGAGGAACCAAACCATCTGGAAGATTTAGGAAATATAAATGTCGATGGAAGGATTCCCATGTAGAATGGAAAAATTTGCAAAACAATGTTTGCAATTGGAGGACCATACCTTCATGATGGGCCAAGTGAAGGGATGAGATTGGAAATACTAGGGAATGATAAGCGTAATGGGGAATATGGAGGCAAGGATAGGGATATGAAAGAGCATGGTGATGGTGTGGAGGATGAGGCAGAGGTGATTGGTGTATAGAGGGCATGTGTGGGCATGAAAAATAGGGATACGGAGGAATGAGGTAAAAATTAAATTTGAATAATTGATTGCGTAATTTGAAAACGTTATACCATGAGTAGAAAGAAAAATGAGTATTCAAGAATAAGGTAAATCTTCCAAGAATCATTTACAAAGACAACATGGAACACAAGAACTAATGGATCATATACAATTTACTCAAAGTGAAGTAGAAAGTACAATTATTAAGATTCTCAAACAATGCATAAATTATTATTTTGAAGATGATAATAATGAAGGGAATTCAGATTACAAGACATCAAGTAAAGTTGTAAATACAGAAAACAATTTTTTTGTTCCTATAAGAGTTTTTCCAAAATATAGAAAATCAAATTACACTCAAAGGTCTAAGTAGTGCAATAAGTATGGAAATAAAGCAAAATATTTTTGGAATCTAATTCATTGTAAGAATTGTGGAAGCCATAATCATACCTACAAAACGTGTTGGTACCAAGAGAATTGTGTTCATGATTGGATCACTATAAAAGGTATCTTAATGGTGGAATTAGATGAAATACTCAAACAAATAATTACAAAATATACCTTTGAAATAATTTGAATTATGATAAATGAAATACCAACAACAATACCATAGCTCAAGGTAAAGACAAATAATGAAGAAGATGAAGATAATAAGACAAAATATTGAAGACTAAAAGTCTTCACATCAAATAATGTAGTACAAGGTCATGTTGGAGATATTATATTATTTGGTAACATTGAAGTACCATGGAGTACTATTGTAAATATTAGATTAGGGAGTGTGTTTTATATTTGTCTAACATATGTGTCTAAGTTTGGAGAGTGTTATGTGTTATGTAATAAAGTGTGCAAGGTGTCAAGAGTGCAAAGTGTGAGTTGTGTATGCAAGTTGTCAAGTATGCAAGTGAAGAGTCATAGGTGATAGATGTCAAGAGTGCAAGTAAAGAGTCATAAATGATAGGTGTCAAGTATAGAAGTGAAGAGTCATGTAAGATGTTTCAATATGTAAAGTGAGAGGTTATGTAATCATGAGAAACTTTGTCATAATGTGAGGCATGTGAAAGGTTGCATCTCTTGTGAGTTTGAGGAGAGCAATAGTTAAGAGTATTGAAGAGTCATTTGTAAGGTTATATATTGGAGACAAAGCTCCATGCTATATAATTGAATATTTTAGAAAGTAAATTGAATGTAACAAATTATGATTTATGAATTTAATAGTGAAGTTTCTTATTATGCAATACTTATGTTACTTGTGAATGTAATTTTATGTGATTAATATTTGATCTTGGAGAAATTAACCTATGAGATAATTTGGCATAATTGCCAATAGTGGTATTATAGACATCTTGGTGAAAGTCATCTTGGTGAAAGCTATTAAGAAATAACACAATTTGCAAGTGATAGTTTTTTATGATAAGGAGTACATGAAAAAAAGTAGAACTTATCAATGACCAATACCTACTATTAAGAAAACACTACTAAAAAGAAATATTTCTAATTAAAGCAAAGGAAAGTTTGAAAAGAGAGACTTTGATTTTCAAGGGGAACGTTATGGAAACCAAATCCCTTGTATGGGAAAAATAAATTACCACCAAGTAGTAATCATAATGTAACTAGCCCCAACATGAATTCATATCATAATGGATAATTGTCAAATAGAGTACGATGCTCATATTTAGACCATAAGTAAGTTCCATAGATATGATATATGTGTTTTAATAGATATTGTAGCAACATAATGTTTTGTGAATCCATTCATGCTAGGGAATATTAGAAGAAAATATGGATTCATATAGAACACATGGACAATTAAGTATGAAAAATAGTCTAAGAATAGAGTAGGGCAATGTTTGGGCATGGTGGAGTTAAAACTTCTAAAATTTACCAAAGAATTAAACTTATATATGGCCCCTAGAGGATCATATGATGTGATGATTAGAGTCAAATGGATATGGTGGAATATGTACAATATTGAATGCTATGCTAAGATGGTTGAATGGATGGATGATGATAGATATAGTACCACTATTCAAGGAATCATAAAACCTATTAGTTTGAGGTGGATTTTTGCTATGTAATTAAGGAAGACTCAACAAAAGGGATGCATACTATATGTAATGCATATAAAAGACTTGGAATATGAAAAATAACCAACCTTTTAAGCTTATCCCTTTTTGAATTAATTTTAGAATATCTCCCTAAAGAGCTCCTAGGCTTATATCCAATAAGAAAGTTTGATTTTTTGATATAATTCCTTCCATAGGCTAAGCCACAATCTAAGCCACCCTTGTCAAATTACCACCACTACATTGTTTGAAATTAAGATGTAGCTAAATAAATTATTATGAAAAGGGCTAATTCAACCAAGTGTATAACCTTATTGTACACTAGTAATTTTTGTGAAGAAGAAAGGTAATACCCTCAAATTGTGTATTAATTACAAGATATTGAACAAGGCAAATATTAAGAATTAATAACCTCTTATAAGGATTGATGACCTATTCAACTAGATGTGAGAGGCAATTATATTTTTAAAATTTGACCTTCATTTCGGATATCAATAGTGAAGGATCAAGGAAGAGGATATTTCAAAAATAACTTTTAAAACTTGATAGGGGTATTTGAGTTTACTTTGGTTCCATTTGGACTCATGAATGTTCTAGCTACTTTCATGAACCTTATGAACAACACATTTCATGATTACTTGGACAAGTTTGTGTTATTCCTTTTGGATGAGATTTTGATGCATTCTTACATTTAAGAGGACCACTTAGACCATTTACGAATGGTAATGTTAATATCAAGTAAGCAAGAGCTATATGGAAGATATATAAATGCACCTTTTTTCTAGAAAAGAGTGTATTTCTTGGGGTATATTATTTCTATGGAAGGTATATTTATTTGTTCAACAAAGCTTAGAGATATTATGAAATGGTCAATACCTCAAAATGCACAGAAAGTGTGTATTGTCATGAGTTTAGCTGGATACTATAGAAGGTTTATTGAAGGATTCTCTAAGATAGCTCATCTAATTCACCTCAAACCATTTGAGTTGAATACTAATCACTAGCGACTCATATATTTTTACTCAACCAAACTTGAACACTAGAAAATGGTAGTGGATGGAGTTCTTGTGTGAGCATAATTTCAACATCAACTACATCAAGAAAAAAGAAAATGGACTAATTGATGCACTAAATCATAGGTGACACATTGTTACCATTACTACTCTTAGGTCAACCTTTAGAGGTAGGATCCTAAGAATTTTGGATGAGGATGTATTGAAGTATGTGTAATATAATTTTGTCATGACAAGGCCAAAAGTGTGAAAGAGTGATTATGAGAACTGTTAATGTAGCATAAGGGCAAGTGTGTATGTAATCCTATGGGAATTTTTTATGTCAATCCTTTAAGAATAACTTAAGTAAGCCTATGGGCATGTCATGTAAGCTTGGGCACCCTTCATATTTCATCCTTAGTGATATTGGTTAATCCACCTTTAAGGATAAAATTTATTAAAGGGTGTAATGTATTTATAATATTGTAATTTATCCTCCAAGTCAAGTTACGTCAGTAGGATTTTAACATCTAATTGGGGTTTTTATGTCATTGTAAATACCTCCATAACTAATCCATTGTGTTAGTGTGCAATATGTGAAATATTATAGGGTACCTATCTCTCTCTCTCTCTCACTTTTATTTATCTTCTCTCTCTTACACGTTTATTTATCAATGCTATCTTTGAATCACTCTTGCATATTTTTTTATTATGATCATTGTGAATGTATATTTTGAATTATTTATAGAAAATTTTATGAAGTCCAACATGGTATAAAAATGAAGAAAAAAGTTGTATCACTCTAAGTAGAAGAGATTTATCTTCAATTATGACAAAATTATTTTAAGGTATCTTTCAAAAAATATCCTGCTTGGAGCTCTCAAGTTTTTTTTTAAATTTTCAAATTTTAAATTTTTGGGTGCTAGTCCCATTTCCATTCCTTAATTCCTTTCTTTGTGTGTGCATTGCATTTCATTTATGTTCATTTTCATAATTTTATTTACTAGAGCAAAACATAATGGAAAAGTGCATTTTCTTGCATGGTCTTAGTCATGGGTTTAACACCTATCAATATTATTTTTAATTTTAAACTATCTCTTTTACCTCTTCCATCAGTCAAACCTTTATCCTTATATGTTTAGAGAGCACCATGGTGGTAAGGTACTCAATTAATGGGATATTGGTTGTGGTTTCAAATCCCTAGGGTCAATATTTGTTTGCAAACACTCTAATATGGCATATTCCATGGGTGATATAAGAGATGGTATACATGACCTTTGTAACCCTCAACATAATGTTGTTTACTTTAAAATATTCAAGGCATGCTATGGCACACTAGTTGATGCAAAATTTTGGTGACCAAACATCACTAGTTTGAACCCTAGGAAGGTCCCTTTTTGCAACTATTTTAGAAGGTATTTTTTTTTGTATTATCTATGGTTTCTCTCCCCTTAGCTCCAGTTTGCATATATGGTGCAACAACTAGTCACCTTTCTTTCTATGAAGAGAGCATTGGTTTGAGCCTCCAATTTTTTTTTTCTAGGAAGGCAGTATAAGATAGTGGGCTCATAGCCCATGGGGTCATGCTTATACACACCATGCTTCCATTTTGTATTAAAAAATAAGTTTTCCATTCCCCAACCACAATCCAAGTGACATGGTGTAGTGGTTAGAGTGATATTTTGAAGGCACTAGTGGAGTTCAAATCTCATCACATAATTTATTTTGTTCACTCTTGATAGAGAATGATATTTTGAGTTCTTTCTACATGAGTTTTAAACTGTGCATGTGCATTGGTTTTAAATTATGCAAGTGGCATGATGGTTCTCTTGCTTGTTTATTGTGCAAATGTGCTAGGTTCAAACCCCATCAACTTAAATTTTTTACTATTCATATAATGTGTGTGTGTGTATGTTTGTATGAAGATTTTATCCTCCAATAAAATCACTTAGTTTGTCAATACATGATTCACCAATCAAAACTAGGAAATATCTAGTTATATCAGATAAGTACCAGTAAAAAATTGTACTAAGTGGATGGATTTGATTCAATTTTTTTCTAAGGTTTGGCAGTTTAATTTTCCTTTTGATTTGAGTTCTAATAAACTAAATATTTGGGAGGCCATAATTTTTGCATGTAGATTTGTTTGGATTCCATTATTTCTAAATTGTATAGTTTTTTGAGCTCTATGCAATGGTGGTATCAATTTATAAACCTATTATAGGTCTATGTGGATTCATGTAGAATTGTTTAAATCCCATTATTTCTAAACTGTATAGTTTTTGAGATCTATGTAATGGTGACATCAATTTATAAACCTATTATAGTTCTATGTGGATTCATGTGTAAAATAAATCCTTTATATATGTTACCAGATTCAATGGGTGAAATTATAGCACTTGGATAGTTCAATTGGCAGGATTACTCAAAAGTAAGAATCTTTTGTTTAACTTTAACAATGAATTATAAGGTCTTAATGATAATAAAATTGGTAAGAAGGAAGAGGGAGCCCTTGGTATATTTTTCATTTTAATTTAACTAGATGCATTTTTTCACATTAGAGAGAAAACCAATCATATTTAGATATTGACCACAATGAAGGACCTCTATGGAAAAGTATGCTAGTGAAATTAATAAAATAGAGATCGATTTTTCCAATATTAAAATTTTAGATTTTAGTAATGTTGAAGACTATATATCACACTTCAAAACCCTTTAAGCTAACATAGTTATGGCAAGAGGTAATGTAAAGGGTGATGAAGAGCTTATCAAATATTTTATTTCCAATATTACTCATTTTCATATAGTTGGAGTAGTTCTTTATGTGAATACTATGACTATTAAGGAAACAAAACCTATTTCTCTTGAAGGACTCTTCAAGTTTTTATACATCATGAATTTGTAATGAAGAATTATGGAGATATTTCTCATATATAGCTCATATAAAGGACTTAAAATTAGTGGAATCTAAGGCTTAGTTTCGTAAGGGAAAGTATAAGGTTTCAAAGAATTCAAAAAATTGTGAGTATTGTAAATGAGAACACTCCATTAAAGATTGTATAACAAGATTGAAGAAGATCAAGAAAAATTCTTGAGATATAGACATAAGATTTTTGATGAGTAATATGGTAAAGTAGAGTCCCACTAGAGAATCCATTATATGGGGATGTTACCTCTAATGTCTCCTCTCCTTGGATCCTCAACTTAGATTATGGGGGTGTTAAAGTATGTGTAATATGATCTTGTTAGGCCAAGGCTAAAAATGTGGATGAGTGCTTATGAGCACAATTTTTATGAGTAAATGTTTATGTAAACCTATGGTTATGCATTCATGAATCATTTACACAAGCCTATGAGTATGTTCATATAAGCCTAATGGTACCCTTCATATTTCACTCTTAATGATATTGGTTAATCAACCTTTATGGATAACCTTGGTTAAAAGGTGTAATTTATTTATTATATTGTAACTTAACCTCCAAGTCAAGTTATGTAAGATTGAGGTTAAATGTCACATCCCTCCATGTAGGACCCTTGATGATGAAATATTATATTGGGACCTATTGTATTAATGTATAACATCATTGGTGTTATGGATATGCATGGATATGATGCAACACTTGGTTGTGATTCATGCCTATGACACATTTAATTAAAAATATTTGCAAGCAATGCAATTATTCAACTCCTTTGCTGATCAATTTAAAGGCATCATCAATGCTATTATCTGATTGATTTATTGACATCATCCTCTTGCATGTATGGTTAGCCCTGCATCATAGGAATGAATCACAACCAAATGCTACATCATAGCAGCATCATAGGAATGAATCACAACCAAATGCTACATCATATCCATGCATAGCCATAACACCAACAATGTTAGATATTAATACAATAGGTCTTGATATAACGTTTTCTCATCAAGGGTCCTATAGGGGTAGGGTGTGACATTACACCTCCTTGGGACTAAAAATAGTCTCGTGTGTTTACCTACAAGAAGAAATATATCAATACATATTCAAATTAAATAAGGAAACATGTCTATCATCCTATTAATTACACAAATTATTACAATCCAATGATAATGTCGACGACTCACTCACTCCACATGATAAGCCATACTAAAGTATCATAACCCACTAATGATAGCCACACCTACCATGTAAGGTATCTTTCCAAGGTTTCACAATCATCCATATATTATATAAATGGCCACACTTACTCTGTGTAAGGTGCCATTTCAAACATTGAGCAACAAAATCAACCATAGCCTTCTAGAAGGTCTTTTCCCTTGTTTTTTCTTATCATGGCTCCTTCAAGATGAGATAAATTAATGGAACCATGCACTTTCCACATGAAAAATCTCCTTCAATTTCACATTTTGAGTATAACTACCCAATCTACAAACATAAGAGTCCATCCTAACATTGAAATCCTTATTCCATCTAGGATTTCTTCTACTTTGGCCTAAATTTTTGCTACAATACTCACCTTGAGATTGCATTTCCTTGACTTAATCCATTAAGTCCATGTGACTACAGGTCTAAAAAATGGTGAGCCCTTTCCAATATTGTGGTCTTGAGCAAGTTTTTCTCATTCTAATCTTAGGTTCCACTCCTAAGATGGATTTTTGTCCTTTAAAAATATTATCAATTGCATAGATTGGTACATAATTTATATATATTTTAAGATAAGATTCAATACTCCTCTTGAGAATAGATTCCCCATCTATTCTCCTTCAATCCATTCTCTTATTCCATCTACTATGTTGAATACATATCCCAGGTTCACAAAAATCCATGCTTGATGTTCGTAATAAGTAAAGAGCATAATTTAATGTTAAAAAACCACCATATGTACTTATCACAGTCCAAGCTACACCACTCCAAACCTTCCCTAAGCCTACCCACCTTCAAGAACCATACTTCATTATGGTTATGATGAACATTAAAAATCTCTTCATTCATTTTTAAATTCAAGAATGAATTCGATCTGTAACCTAGGAGAATTATATATCAATAGAGGAGTTCATATTTTAAATTAACTATTGTTTTCACAAAACCATTTACCCAAGTTTCACATCTTGCATCTTCTTTCCAGAATTGAAGTCATTCCATCATACTAAGGCCATATCTAGCACATGAAGGGTAACCCTGCTCTTTGGGTTACAATTGTATAATTTCCCCAAGGAAAAATATTTATTTCTAATTCATACAACCATACCTCAACTGAGATCACCAATTGGATACCTTGATATTATTTAGGTCCTTATCTAGATCTACCAATATTCAAGCTTTACCTTCTTGATATTTCATAATAGGATACTCCTCCCATCTATGCTCAAAATCTTCATTCTAAGGAACTTGATCAATATCCATTTCTAATAATTCCCCATTTTGGTTCATCTGTTCCCTTTATCACTCAATTTGTTCTTGTAGTAATCATACTACATTCATGAGGTTCTCTACCTCTTATAAAATTTCTCCCAAATTTTCTTTGGGGACTAGCTCAATACCTGTTTCCCATCTGGAAGATAAATAACCTCATTTGCTAAAGAATCCACTTTAGAATTGGATGCTCGAGGCACATGATCAATATCAAATTCTTTGAATATCGATCTTAGATATTTTGCCTCCCTACTCAAGTTAGCAATATTTTTAGATTTTATTTCCCATTCACCTTTGAATTCCTTGCAAACAAGTTTTGAATCACCTCAAACTTGAATGCGATCAATTCCTTGGTTTTGAGCATACTTCAATCCTGCTCAGCTAGTCCTAAATTTTGTGAAGTTCTTCTACTTCACTTCCTTACCTTGGATGTCAATCCTCCTTAACATACACTCAAAGGAGTTGGATAAAAATATAACAATCCAAATTTAACCATCATAAGAGGGGGTAAACATTACTTTCTTTAACACAATTAAGATTTTACAAAGATATACCAGATAGGATCATAGAGGTTCACCACATTTCGAGTTCTGGATAATGTAGATATCCCTTGATTGGACAAGAGTGATCACTCTTCCATAGATTTCTTGGGTTAACATTGTACACTGCCCATACATATTAAAGGATACATTCACGTGGTCTCCCCATTTCTTAATACTCCATGAATAAAAAAATAAAAAGAATAATAAAAATTAAAATTTTTGAAAATGAAAAGTAAGTTTTATCCATACCCATTTTACATAATATACATGTAGTAAAGCTTGAGTTTATTGCATAGTCTCATATTCATTTAATAATATTTTTGTGTTATGTTGCAAGGTATAAAAGACAGGAAACAACGAATTTGCATTTTCTTTGGTAGATGATGAGGACGATCCAAATCTAGTTAAACATAACACACGATGATGATCCTAATAGGACAACATAGAAAGCCACGCAGGACGTAGCTAGATACACTTTGGACATGCATACGGCTACAACGAATGATGATAAAATTAAGGAATGGTGACATGGATGTGACCTTGACATTTCGAGGAACAAAGACATAGTGGGTGAGGATGAAGTGTGACATAGACATGGTTTGCTAGCATGGGACCACCCAAATATGGATTGTGTACCAAGAAAAATGAGTGTGGGTTATGTGGGATCTCGAACATGGGCGTACCAGTTCGATAGAATATAGTCGACAAGGTAGGTTTATCAGTGGGACCATGGATGTTGATGGAATGGACATGATGACTTGGACATACCAAAAATATGGACGACACAGGGTGGATCAGATAATATGTGAGATGGCAAAGAACATGATGAGTGGACGCAGTCACTGGTAGTATCATGGAAGACATGGAGGAATGCTTATCAAACATAAATATGATGTGGACCAGCAACATAGATGGACATTTAATAATGTTCTAAAATGAAGGACACTCCACGGACAATGATAGACTAAGTTTCACCAGCATAGAGGATATCGTCAGGTTTGCTAAGTTGTATGTGGAGAAAGGTTTGGATGGAGATGAATGCTATGGTTCATTGAACACAGATAATATTATGAGAATTTTTAATAAATTTTGATGATTGTTCGAGTGACAATTATAGCCACAAAGGCCATGCTTTGATGGAGTAGTTTTATGCTACAATTGTTTAGTGAACTATTAGTTTGATTTTGATTTTTTGGTACTTAGATGAATAATGTAGATGTTATTGCATAGAATATATCTTCGTCGGGTGTACCTTTATAACATAATATTCATGTTTGGGGCTTGGCACAACATTGATGAGGTTGCCATTGACTTCAGGATTTTTGGATCTTGTTTCTTACAATGGTTGTCATTGATATCCATAGTGTTAATCTTGGTGAAGTACCGAATGTAGGAACATAGGCTATTCATGCCATAGTAGCATGCGTGTAGTATAAATCTAAAGATGCTTGCTAAACGTGCAATCACTAGTCAAACATCTCCTTGAGCGAATAGATGCAATAGTCAGTGATGGAGATGGTGAAATTACATTTGGAGACATAATGCAAGCATGAAATCGAAGATAAGAGATGATGAGTTCTATCTTGTAGCTCAAGGCAATTTACACACAGGTGGCAGACTTCATTTGTTGTAAATATGGGTAAAAAAATGTGTAGGTTAAGCAATGGCAGGGCAATGTACCCTGTGAGTAATGTACCCTCTAAAATAGGTGTAAGAGAAACTATGTAAGATAGTGACCATTATGTTCATGATAATGTTGTTTGTTTGCAGCTTGTATCTACTCTTCAAACTAAACTAGATATTGTTGTCTTGTTCTTTCATCCTAATGCCAAGGAAAGCCTATAAATTTTTGGAGGTAATGATAATATTGAAGCAGTTATAAATGATGGCAAAGTAGTAGTAGTATTACCACAATATCCAATTAAATATTACATGCATTTTGTTGTGGGTGCAAGATAATTGGGCATAGGAATAGTTACAGTTAAACGGATGGTCATACACTCTTTGCAACATTCATTTTGCATCAAAATTGAGAAGTTCAAAGGTGAGGTCAGTATTTCAACCAACTATTCTATGAGCAATCATGTTTGGTGGGTATATAGTGGTAGTACAATATATAATTATACTCCATATAATTCTATGTAGTTCCATGAAGGGTACAAATCACACACCACCTAGAATTTTCGTTCACCTAAAAATACTCAAATGGACAGTAGTTGTTACAATGCATTATGGTTAGCTATACTGCCTGGTGAAAGATATGTGGTCTATCAAATTAGTAGGGCATGCGAACAATCGTTGTGTTTGCAATGAAACATTGAGTGATTTATAAAAATAAAAGGGTGTAATATAAGACATCGAGCAATAGTATGGTATCAAAGGTTAATGAAATGTGTCGTACATGTGGTTTGGCAGCAGTACCATTAATGAAAAGACAAGTCATGAAAGTGTGGTAAAGTAATGAAAGGGAAATATGGTTACCAAAGTGAAAGAAAGTGTTATCAAATATTTCAATGAATGAAGGTAGGGCCATCACCCATTGCCGCAACAAAGAAAAGAAGAAAAATGGGTGCATGCAAATTCAAGTGGGCCAAATGCTTGGAAATGGAAATGAAGAGATGATCATTGGAGGCAGAGGGTTTTGAATCCCAATACAGCAGAAAAACACAAAACAAGTACATTAAATTTATGTTAAAAATACAAAATACTGTAGAAACTTGCACCTTGTAAGCAGAATAAGAGGATAATTTTGTTGAGTGTTTTTGGCTAACTATTTATCTTTCCCTTCCATATTTTTTTTAGGCTTATAGATAGTGTTTAATACAGTTTAATGGTTGCACTATCGAATGCTTAAAAACATGGAATTTATTTTTTTCCTTAGAAGATTGCACCTAGTTTATTTCAGACCGTGTGAATGCAACTTTGATTAAATTAGGTTACATTAAAAAATTCTCACATCTCTGGTTTTGCAGGATAGGGTAGCATTATACTGATAGTAGTTTGTCTTCTAGAATTTTCAACATTCTATTTCATGCATTCCAGATTTTTATTTTTTTAAAATTTTTCTAACCTTACCCTTTTTCATTTTTTTCAATTCTTCAAACAAAAAAAAAAAAAAAAATTCCAAAAATAGATGCATGGATTTCAAGAATGAGCTTTAATGTTTCATTTTAAGCCATTTCGATTATATTTTGAAGCAAATTTGAAATTCCAAAATTTTATAAAGTTTGCAGTTTTAATAGGGAATTTTGTAATTTCAAGTTTAACATGATTTCACAGTTTTAAGAGGAATTAAATTTCAAGTTTTACACTTGTTTTTAAAGCAATAAATTAACTTCTCTTTATGAAAATTACAATTTCATTAAAGAGGGGTAATTTATATGGCATTTCAAAGGCTATCATATTTTAAATTTAGTCATGTAGATTTATGTTTGTTTCATGCTCAGGCAATAATAAAATGAATCAACTCATCATTTCATATTCACATTTTAGAGATAGATTTTAATCTTTTGTTTCATGCTCAAAGCAAGGTTTAAAGAAGATAAAAATTATTTAAAATTTGCTTAACAAAAAAAGATAAAATCTACCTAAAACACTCCAAGATAAAACAAATTAAATCACCTTTACATCGTGGTCATATGAGGGCCAATCACATTTTTATTTTCTTTTAAGTTTCATGAACAATCAATAGCATAACATAATAAAGTAATACCAACATAGGCCCCTTGTTAACAGTTGCTTGCAAATCACTAAGGTATTCTAGCACTTATTTTGACACATATTTACAAGCATATATTCACACATTAAGTAAAAGAAACCTTGGAGAAATTTCAATTTATTTGCAAGAGAGGGTTTTAATTTCAATACCTTGACTGTGATGGTGATCTTGCAATTGGGTAAAATTACCACTCAAAAAAATTGGTGCTAGAAGAAGGGCCTGAATTGGTTTATTTTATTTCTTCTTACATGCTAAATTTTTCATTGTTATTTGAAAGGTTATTTAAAGGCATTGGTCTTGAATAATGAGGTTTTGTTGATCAAATTCATTGATTTGAAATTTTTTTAATTGATAATGCATTGATGCTAACCTTTTGCAAATTGGAGAATGTTATTTATTGCTATGGTTTAATTGATGCATTATAATGGATGAACGTGATGATTTATTCATTTGAAAATTGTTAGTCATTTCATGTTTCTTTGCAAGATATATTTCTTGGATTAACAAAGTTGGTACTAAAGTTATATTCTTTAAGGTCCACTAATGGTATGGTTTACTCCAATGATGACAGGAAGTCCTTTAAACATACTTGGGCCTTCACATCATGTGCCTATAGATCTTTTGGATTATCTACATTATTTTATGCATGATGAAATAGAATCGACTGAGGAACATATTTAAGCATACAAAAACACTTTAATTCAATTGTAAATTATGCATGAAGATGTTGCTTGTAACATGTTTCCATTTACATTAGATGAATTTACTTATGATTGGTACCTTAGTTTACTTGCAGGTTTTATCAATTATTGGGCTCAACTAGAGACAATGTTCCTCAATAATTATAACAAAAATCTAGTTGACCCAATCCTCATGTATTATCAGTTTGTTGCTACCCGTAAAGGACCAAATAAATATTTGAAGTTGTTCACTGAAAGGTTCCATGGGTTATATACTCAATTGGTGGTACCCTATGTTCCTCTAAAGGGAGTTGCTATCCAAGTGTATTTCAATGCTCTTGACCCATCAATATCTATGTATTTACTAGGGATGCATCAAATCACATCGTTATCCCAAGCTTATACCAAAGCAATAAAATTTGAAAAATAGTTGAATTTTTAAGTTATGGTGGGAGTTTTGGATTGCATAATTCTCCATCATTTAATACCTCCCTTACCCACCCAATAGTTTGTGCACCTCAACCTACCATTCAAAATCAACCATCATTCTCAAGTGTGAATCAATTTCAGAATACCCATCTTGATCATCTTTCGAATCATGTTCCTAAGATAAATTTTAATGATTTTCACAATAATACTATTTCAGACAATGGAGGAGTCCTATATATAACTAGTATTGAAATATGTGATAGGTCGGGACCTTCCATAGAGTTGAATGAAAGGATTGAAGTGGATGATCAAGAAAGCCAATGTATTTCAAATAATGACCCGCTAGAAATGAAAGGTTTGGAGTCATTATTTACAAATTAAGATTGGGATAATCATAGAAATCTAAATGCACGAATTGATCCACTTTTAGAAACAATTGAGTCCTCAAAGGTGGATGAGAGTGAAAAGGAATCGATAGATGAGTCCAAATATTGTGAATATGCAACATAATTTCATCCCTTGATTTTAGAAGATGATTATTATAATGGTTGGGAAATATATGAGGAATCATTGTTTTCTCACACTCCTACTGATAAAATTTCTATTTCACTTGATATGCAGGACGCTAAAATTGCCATCTCACATGAAGAAATGGTAAATGTTTCTTATGATTCATTTGTTTTGGATGAGGAAGAGGTCATTGATGAAGGTAAAGGGCTACAAGATGATGATGATGAATACCATGAAGAGAAGGAAGAAATCACAATAGCTCACCAAGTTTTGGTAAATGCTAATCATGAGGTGTTGAGTATGTATGACAAGGTAGAATCTTTACCTTTGTTGTTGGCTACAAAAATTCCAGGTAATAAATTACATGATGTTCCTTTGGATGTTCATGCTATTGGTGATGAAATATCAAATGTTGTTAACAAGTACTTGGAGATAACTCCTAATTATTTTTCCATAAATAAAATGAAAGAAAACATGATTGAAGCTTTGAATCAAGTCCACAGACAATTAATTATTGAATCTAGGATTCAAACTTGTAACGATCCTTGTTTAATAGATATCCTAGATGCTTGCAAATTGTTGTACAAATTTTATTGGCCTAAAAACATGGAAAATGACTTGACTTTGAAATTTTTAGAAATAGGCTCCTACTTGCAAGACCTCATATTTGAAAAGGAAAGCCTAATTCTAAATCATGAATTGAATTGTGAAATTTGCATTTTAAGGAATAGACAAGAAAGAATTAAAAATCAATTATTGTCTTATCAATTTGATGATTTGAAACTCCACTATGGGATTGCTAATGGAACTAGATTAAAATGGTGGGGTGAGAGAGGTAAAATGAGAAATTTTGTATTGTGTGGCCTAATATTATTTTGGTTGGATTTCTGTAAAGCTTGGAATGCATATCATGATATCTGTCTTTTAAAGTGTGCTAATCGTGTTTGAGATCCAAGGAAATAATGGCTTAATTTTTGCATCAACTTGTACATTATTGTATATAGTTTTGGTTTGCATGTTTTTATTTATAGTTTTTCTATTTTGTGCTTTGTCCCTAGTTCTGGTTTATAAAGTCTTGTTTTTGTTTTCTTGTCAGTTTTCATTAGGTTAAGATTGGATTTTTTCTAGAGTATTACGTTTTCGGGTTGGTCCCTCCGTTTAAGGTGATGTTAAATGGTAGCTTCTAATTTATGGCCTCCTATCTATTTTTTTGTGTTCCTTTGTCATGAAGGATGAATTACCTATTTTGGGGTCGTATGGATCAAGGAAAAGGGGATGAAGTGGTTTAGTAATCATTCTTTGATTTTGGGACTAAGATAGTGAATTTTGGAATAATGAATCATTTTTGCTAAAGCTACACATGAACACATCATATTAAAGGGAATGCTTTGAAATATTGAAGGATGAAGTCATTTTGGTTTGAATATTAAGGTGAAAATATAATACACTCCATATTTAGCCTTGAATGGTCTCTAACCCAGGTGGTAGGTGAATTTTGCAAAGCAATACAATGCTCAATAAGAAAAAGAAAAAAGAAAAGAAAAGGAAAGCATGCCAAATCATTCTCAAGGTCTAGATAATCTCTACCAGGGCTATGTCTGACTGGTAGTAGGGCTATGTCTAGACAATGTTAAAAAAGAAATAAAGCAATGCAAAATAAATCTATTATCTAGGTGATTCAAACAATCTCTATCAAGGCTATAGATGTCTGACCAGCAGTGGAGCAAGATCTAGAAGAGATCAAGGTCATCTCCACCGGGGCTATATATTCTCGGCTGGCAATGGAGCAATGTAGAGGCACATGTTTAATGAGTAATATTTCTATAGCCTAAATGCAAAACAGGTTATGGGGTTCAAATGATTTTCAAGAATTCAAAATGAAATCACTTTCACACACACTGATCAAAGATAAATGATTCATGTGTTTTTATTTGAAGCTATTTACCCCCATATTCTTTGAATATTGCTACATGATGTATATTTTTCTGATCTTTGGTTTGTTTATTTTTAGAACTGGGTTCTTCATCCAAAATGCTTAGGAGAATTTCCCAGTAGAGTCACCATTTGTTGTGGCCATTGCACAACCTACCCCAAATTTGGGGACCCACCTTAAATTTTAAGTTTTTTTTTGGATTTTGTGATTTGTTGGAGTCTTGTTTGCATCCATTGATTGGTCATTAAGGGTTGAGTGTCCAAGTGCACCTAAGTTCAAGGTCTTGTAGAAAGGCCTTTCACAAGAAAGAAAAGAAGCCAATGTCCAAGCTTTGGAATTTTTGACAATCTTGCATGGTTTGATGTTGGTTTGTTATAAGGTGGATTAATTAATATTGAATTTATTTCCATGTAAATAATATAGATTAATTAACCTTGAATTTAGCGTTTTAATGATATGGATTAATTATATTGAATATTTTTCAAAACATTTTAATATTAATTGGATTCATATAATTAGCCTTAAATATGATTATCCCCCTAATTATTTAATTAAAAGAAAAATAAAAAATAAAAAATAAATAATAAAAAAATAAAAAGAATAATAAAAATTTAAATTTTTGAAAATGAAAAGTAATTTTTATCCATGCCCATTTTACGTGATATACATGTAGTAAATCTTGAATTTATTGCATAGTCCCATATTCATTTAATCAGTCGTTTGGGTTATGTTGTAGGGTATAAAATATAGGCAGTAGCGGATTTACGTTTTCTTTGATAGATGACGAGGATGAGCCAAATATATTTAAAAGTAACATGTAACAACAACCCTGAAACTTTGAAGACTAATGTACCTAGGCCCACGTGGTGACTAGACACATAAGACAACATGGACAGTCGTGTAGGACGTGGCTGGATACACCTCGAACACACATACAACTACAGTGAACGGTAGGAAAATGAAAGAATGGTGATGTGGATGTGACCTAGATATTTTAAGGGATAAATACAGTGTGGGTGAGGATGAAGTGTGATGTAGACACATTTTTCTAGCATGGAACCACCTACCTAGATTGTGTGCTGAGGATAACGAGCGTGGGCTATGTGGGATCCTGGACATGGGCATAGCATTTCAGTAGAACATAGTCGACAAGGTCGGCTATTGGTGGGACCATGGACATTGATAGAATGGATGTGATGACTTGGATGTGCCAAAAATATGGATAGTGCAAGGTGAATGAGATAATATGTGATATGGTGAAGAACGTGATGAGTAGATGTAGCTACTAGTAGTATCATGGCAAATTTGGAGGAATATTTATCAATTGCAAATATGATGTGGACCAGTGATGTGGATGGACATTTAGTAATGTTCTAAAATGAAGGACACTCGATGAGTAGTGATAGACTTGGTTTCACCAACATATAGGATGTTGTCAGGTTTGCTAAGTTGTACACAGGGGAAGATTTGGATGGAGCTGAATGCTATGGTTCATTGAACATAGATAATATTATGAGGATTTTAAATAAATTTTGATGATTGTTTGGGTGAAAATAATAGCCATGAAGGCCACACTTTGATGGAGTAATTTCATCTGCAAATTTTCAACGAACTGTTAGTTTAGTTTTGGTTTATCGACACTTAGATGAAGCACATAGATGTTGTTGCATAGACTATATCTTCGTCGGGTGTACCTTTATAAAATAATATTTATGTTTGAGGCTTGGAGTGGTATTGATGAGGTTACCACTGATGTCAAGATTTTTGGATCTTTTTTCTTAGAATGATTCTCGTCGATATCCACATCACTGATCTTGATGAAGTACCAACTATGGGAATAGAGGCTATTTACATTATAGTAGCATACATGTAGTATAAAGCTGAATATGCTTGATAAATACGTAATCACAAGTCAAACATATCCTTGAGTGAATAAACTCAATAGTCAACGATGGAGCTAATGAAGTTACGTTTAGATACATAACATGAGCATGACATCTAAGATAAGAGATGAGGAGTTCTATCATGCAATTCAGGGAAGTATCCATGCAGGTGGTAGGATTCATTCATGGTAAACATGAGAAAAAAAATATGTAGGTTAAGCAGTGGTAGGGTAATGTACTCTGTGAGCAATAGTGGTCGAATCATCTGGTAGAAAAGCCCTTTGGTCCTCTAAAAGAGGTGTAAGAGAAACTATGCAAAATAGTGATCATCATGTTCATGACGATGTTGTTCATTTACATCTTGTATATACTATTCAAACTAAACAAGATATTGTTGTCTTGTTCTTTCACCCTAATGCCAAGGCAAGCCTATCAATATTTAGAGGTACTGGTAATGTTGAAGTAGTTTTAAATGATGGTAGAGTAGCACTAGTAGTACCACAACCTCCAATTACACATTACATGTATTTGGCTGTGGGTACAAGAGGATTGGGCATAGGAATGGTTATAGTTAAACAGATGGTCATACACCCTTCGTGGCATTCTTTTTGCATAAGAATAAAAAATTTTAGAGGTGAGCTCAGTATTTCAACCAATTGTTTCATGAGCAACCATTTTTTGTAGGTATATAGCCATAGTACAATTTATAATTATATTCCATGTAATTTTACGTAGTTCCATGAAGGGTACAACTCATGCACCACTTGGAATTTTTGTTCATATAAAAATACTCAGATAAATAGTAGTTGTTACAGTGAATTATGGTTAGCTATGTTTCCTGGTGAAAGATGTGTGGTTCATCAAATTGACAAGGCATGTGAATGAGCAGTATGTTTGCAATAAAATATTGAGTGATTTGTAAAAAAAATAAAAGGGTGTAATATAAGATGTCAGGAAATAGTATGGTATCAAAGCTTAATAAAATGTATGATACACATGGTTTGGTAGTAGTACCATTAATGAAAATACAAGTCACGAAAGTGTGGTAAAGTAATAGAAGCGAAAGACGGTTACCAAAGTAAAAGAAAGCATTATCAAAGGTTTGAAGGTAGGGCCATCACCCATTGCCACAACAGAGGAAAGAAAAAAAATGGGTGCATGTGAATTCAAGCGGGCCAAATGCTTGGAAATGGAAACGAAGAGATGGTCGTTGGAGGTAAAGGGTTTCGAAGCCCAATGGAAGGAGAAAATGAAAGGTTTTTCTAGAAGATTCAAATATAGTAGAAAAACACAGGAAAAGAGCTGGAATGTTTTTGAAAAACAAGTACATTACTTTTGTGTTAAAAATGTAAAATACTTAGAAACTTGCACCTTGTAAGCATAATTAGAGAAGAAATTTTATGAGTTTTTTTGGCTAACTGTTTATCTTTCCCTTCCATATTTTTTTAGGCTTATAGATAGTGTTTAATGTAGTTTAATGGTTGCACTATCGAATGCTTAGAAACATAAAGTTTATTTTTTTCTTTAGAAAATTGCACCTAGTTTATTGCGGACCATGCGAATGCAGCTTCAATTAAATTAGGTTACATTTGGAAATTCTCACATCTCTAGTTTTGTAGGATAGTGTAGCATTATACTGATAGTAGTTTTTCTTCTAACATTTTCAACATTTTTTTCATGCATTTCAAATTTTTATTTTATTTTTCTAACTTTACCCTTTTTCATTTTTTCTAATTTCTTCAAACAAAATAAAAAATATTAAAAAAATTAAAATTCCAAAATAGATGCACGAATTTCAAGAATGAGATTTAATGTTTCATTTTAAGCCATTTCGATTATATTTTGAAGCAAATTCGAAATTCTAAAATTTTATAAAGTTTACAGTTTTAAAAGGAATTTTGTACTTTCAAGTTCAACATGATTTTACATTTTTAAGAGGAATCAAATTCCAAGTTTTGCACTTTTGTTTTTAAGGTAATAAATTAACTTCTCTTTATGATAATTACAATTTCGTTATAGAGGGTTAATTTATATGGCATTTCAAAGGCTATCATGTTTTAAAGTTAGTCATGTAGATTTATGTTTGTTTTATGCTCAAGCAATAATAAAATGAATCAACTCATCATTTCATATTCACATTTTAGAGATAGATTTTAATCTTTTGTTTCATACTCAAAGCAAGGTTTAAATAAGATAAAACTTATTTAAAATTTGCTTAACAAAAGAAGATAAAATCTACCTAAAACACTCCAAGATAAAATAATTAAATCACCTTTACATCGTGATCATATGAGGGTCAATCACATTTTTCTTTTCTTTTAAGTTTAATGAACAATCAATAGCATAACATAATAAAGTAATACCAACACAGGCCCCTTGTTAATAGTTGCTTGTAAATCACTAATGTATGCTAGCATTTATTTTGACACATCTTCACAAGTATATATTCACACATTAAGTAAAAGGAACCTTGGAGAAATTTCATTTTCTTTGCAAGAAAGGGTTTTCATTTCAATAGCCTAACTATGATGGTGATTTTGTAATTGGGTAAAATTACCACTCAACGGGGTGCAAAGCTTTGGGGAGTCAAATTTCCAACCACTCTATCAAAGTCTTGATGGGAATTGTAACCCTATTCTTATTGCTTTATCCCTACAAGTGAATATTAAGGCTTTGGAAATTCGGACCACATTTTTTAGGATGAAATGGAATTTGATATATGTGTGGCAACGCGATGGTGGTATTTTTTTTGGTAAGTAAGAGAATATTATAATTAAAACCGGGTTTTAACTGGTTGACCCAAAACCATTTTACAAAATAGGGTCCACTGACCAAATGGACAAAGGCCAAGCCCTAAAAGTTTAAACTGACAACAAAAATGGCCAAGACCTACTCTTCCATTAGAATACGACCAAACTAAACTATGGAAGCCTAATATTATGGCCATCGAGAAAGAAAGACGCAAAAAAGAACTAACAAAGACAAAAACTAATCATGCAAGCACCATGCGGAGTAGCTTGTGCCCATATAAAAATAATAGAATATGGTAAAAAAAACATCCCATAGAATGGAAAGCCAAGAGGCCAAGCAGTCTTCCTTGTAGTCCTCATCTAACTTCTTATCATCGTTCTTGCCATCATCTTTAGATTTTGCCTTCGACTCCTTGTGCCCCTGGAACTGCTGGCTATAAAACAGAAGATTTAGGGAATCACACAAATCAACAGCTACACTGATGAGGCCAGAACGACTCTTCAACTAGTTGATACTATTGGAGGCTGATGAAATTGTCATCTTCTCCAAGACTATTATGGTGGGGTCTGGTGCCTCATTTTCAGGGATCTCCAACACTTTTTTATTTCTTGCTAGGGCCTTTTTGCGACATCGAATCCAAACACACCTTGGGAAATACTTGAGGCCAAAGCGGATGTTTCCCATGCATGAATTTGTAGATAAAAAACCTATATCAGTGCCCCACCAGCTGCAAAAAACACTAGTCACATGAACAAAAAAAACAAATATGACAAAATCCATTATAAGGTTCAAATTTTTTTTTTTTAAAAATGCCCCCATTTTCTGTCATTGATCCACTTTGAGCCTTCCAATATAAAGTTTTTCATTATCTATCGCCATTGAGACTGCATGAGGAATATTTTTAGTCCACGTGATCAAATTTGCTGCTACAATGCCTTCATTTGCCGACCTATCACTGCCATGTTTGCTTCCCGGAAGGTATGCAAAATTATGGCCTCAGGTCGGTCATGAATTAGAGCCCTTGCTTCATGGATGTAGTCATCAAATATCCAAGGAGCTCTCTTAGCATTCTTTAGAAGATTTATAATAATAAGAGAATCACCTTCCACCAACAGTTTCCCTGGATAATTCTCTGCCACCTTGAGGCTCCTCCAAACTGCCCTTGCTTCAGCCACATTGTTAGTTTGAGCTCCAAGATGTTCAGCAAAATCTACAAGCACCTCACCCTTGTGGTCTCTAAGTAAGCCACCATCTCGACTTCACTGGGTTGCCCCTAGATGCCCCATCAAAATTTAACTTAATCCACCCTAGGGGGGGTGGGGTCCATGTGATCATGGTTCTAGGACGGACTTGAGGATGATTGAGGCCATCGAGTGAGAGGTAAGTTTAATGGCTGGCCTAATGAAGCTTCAAAAGGATTTGGAGGTCTAGATGCTGCGGGCACTAAACAAGCATTCTCATTAGCATATGCTAAAATTTTTGACGAGACGAGAGGATGATCGAGAAACCTTATCCAAGAAGGCCCGACGATTCCTTTCCAACCATATCTGCCACAAGTAGTGATGAAGGCAGATCTTCCACATATACCTAAGATGTCTATTCAAAAAGGGGGAAGGCCACTGGACAAATAAGTCAAAAATGGACTGAGGATGGACCCAATAAATATGAAACACTTGTAATAGACCTAACAAGATTGAGACAGAAAAATTACAATACAGAAACAAATGATCAATAGACTTCGACTCAGACATACAAAGATAACACCTATTAACAACAATCACACCTCTTTTTATTAAGTTATCCATGGTGAGGATCTTATTTTGGATGGCCGACCATGCAAAAAACCCAACCTTCGGAACAATGCTTTTGGGCCAAACTTCCAAGTGAGGGAAAGTAGGTTCATCATTATCAATAAGCATCAGATAAGCAGTCTTGACAGAAAATTCCCCATTGTCTGAAGCTTCCCAGATAAGTTGGTCCTCAAGAATGCCAGAAGGGAGTAAAGACTGTTTTAATTCATTCTCCAGTATTATTGATGCCCCTGGTAGATCATTATTCATTATTGGCTTCCATACCCTTCTATTGTTTGACAAAGTAATAAAATCTGCAAATTTGGTACCACAAACTTCAATTGTCCAAGCTCTAAGGGTTGAAATGATGGGGTCTGCAGAGAGGGGATAGTCCTTTAACCATTTGTGGTCCCAAAAATCAATGTTTCTTCCATTTCCTAGTTTCCAACATAGCCCTTTGCTTAGCAAGTTTTTAGTTTGAAGGATTGATTTCCAAAAAATTGATCCCCTGGGAGGAAAGGAATAACTTAAGAATTCAATTTCTTGCAAATACTTTCTTCTGATTATAGTAATCCATTCTGCATTTGCATTTGTCAAAAGACGCCATGCTTGTTTGGCCGGGAGGGCCATGTTTAAATGTTGTATTCTCCTTAGCCCAATACCTCCAAACTCCCTTGGTTTGCAAACCCTATCCCAGGACACCAAGTGAAAGCGCTGCTTAGATTCGGAACCGATCCATAGGAACCTCTTCGGATCTGTTCAATTTTAGTGTAGACACTTGTAGGAGCTTTAAAAACAGAGAGAAAGTAGACATGGATGCTTTGAATGGAAAACTTGGTGAGAACCGCCTTGCCAACTTGAGATAACAAATTCCCTTTCCATCCGAAAAACTTCCTCTGAATTCTTTAGATTACATTAGTCCACATGGAATCAATAGCTCTGCTTGTGAATAAAGGAAGGCCTAGGTATGTGGATGGAAGAGTAGACATTGAGCATCCAAGAATCCTAGCAATCTTAATCGCACTCTGAATGGGAGTATTAAAGAAATAAATTTTACTCTTTGAAAATTTTACCTTTTGCCCATGAGATCCTCATATAGCTCTAGAATATGTTTTATGACCTTAGCCTCAAAAAATGATGCAAGATTTAACAAAAAAGTATCATCCACAAAGCTGTTTATGTGTGACTGCTCTGTGTTTGTGATGATGCTTTGATTCCTAAAATAAGACCAATATTACAGGCATCTTTGATTGTCCTCCTAAGGGCTTCACCACAATGATAAACAACATGGGAGAGATAGGGTCACCTTGCCTTAGGCCCCTTTTACTTTGAAAGTATCCAACGGGAGAACAATTAACAAGGACTCGAAAACCAAGGTTTCATAAAACATCCTTCCAAAATATTGATCCATTCATGATGAAAACCAAATTTCTGAAGAATGGCGAGAGACAAAACTCCGGTTTATACGGTCATAGGCCTTGTTCATATCCGACTTGAGAGCAAAAGCAAGTTTTTTAGTCTAGACTACCGAATGGAGGGCTTCATGAATCGTTATGACCCCATCAAGGATGGACCTTCCAGGGACTGAACTGCCTTGACAAACATCAATAAACATAGGAAGGATCTTCTTCATTCTATTTGCAATTGCCTTGGTCAAAATTTTATAAACAACATTACAAAGGCTAATAGGTCTAAAATCCATCATAGATCTAGGAGTAGGAATCTTTGGGATTAAAGCAATAAAAGTGGAGTTAAAACTTCTCGGATTATGCTTTGTGGACTGAAATTCCTTGATAGTAGCACATACATCAAAACCTACAATATCCCAAAAAGCCTGAAAAAAACGAGGTGAAAACCCGTCTGGACCTGGAGCTTTATCAGGGTTCATTGAGAAGAGGGCCTCTTTGATTTCTTCATCCGTGAAAGGCTTAATTAACGCGATGGTGGTATGGAATCAAAGCTTGTTTATGATTTTGTTTGCCTTAGGTATAAATGTTCTAGGGATGTTTTGCAAAGACTCAAACATCCTAGTGTTCTCAAACAAACTCATCTATTCATCTTGCAAATTCATAGGATACCTAGGTTGTCCTAGTGGTTTCAAATTTCTCTAGGACCATTTGTGTGTGCCATGCATGTTCATTTCCCATTATGAGTAAGGGTAAACTAATCACTTGTAACTTATGCCAACAAGCTAGCTCATACGTGAGCATACATAGGTATGTACAAAAGAAGATCGCTAATGTGACAGATGTTTCGTCACACATAAGGCTACCTCATTGCCAGACGGGTTTAATTCAACCCATTATTATAATGAGGATCACCCCATGATTTTTGAAACACTAAGAATTCTAGGGATTCAAGCTCATTTCCCTTATTTTATTGGATTTTTGGATTTTATTTGGGACTATGCTCATTTTGTATTGGAGCAAAGGGGATTTTTATTGCTTTTGGGGCTTGCTCATTTTTGGAGAAGAGCAAGGGGATTTTTTTGGGATACTTGCTCATTTTGAGGAGCAAGGGATTTTTTTCTCTTTTTTTTTTGAAGGGTGAAGGGGGAGCTTGTCCTTTTGTCAATTCTTTAGCTTTCTAGACCATGCACATAATTGGATGAACAGGGGAAACCGTTCACTTTATGGCAATAGTAACTCATGAGTTATTCCTTCCCAAACTTCACAATGTTTTTATTTGTTATAATGTGCGTGGTCCAAGAGGAAACTTGATTGACTAGGAACAACCTATGGCACCTAAGAATTGTTCAATTTTTAATGGATGTTGCTTAAAACACTAGGAGTGGTTGAATGATTGAAAACACCTAGATTTTTTTTAGCAAAAAAGGTGTTATGCAAGATGTGGCAATATTTTCCCTACAAGATTTTGATAGTTAAAATATGTACATAAGATAGTCAGTGGTCGTAAGCCTTTTGAATTGAATTGACCAAAGGGGTGTCTCCTTTGGAGCTTTTTGAAATGATTTTGAGAATGAAGAGTGATGAATAATAAATTAAAAATAGTGTAGATATTAAAACTCCATAATGAAACAAAGGAAGCACATTTAAAGAACATAGAGTGGCCTTCTAGTTTATTTTCAAGAAATATTACTATTCCATGATAATATTCTTTCATTTGCCAAGTGGTGTAAAGATTTCTGCCATCCATATTATTTATTGGTGCCTTGCTTTTCCAAACAAGAGGACTGATTATACTACATTCCTTTTAATGACTATACTTATTTACTAAATATATAACAACAATTTTATTTAGTAGATAATATTTTTTTATTGCTTAGGATAGGAAAGAGAAGTTTTTATTTAATAATAGTTGATTGCAGTTCAAATATGCACCACAAATCAACCTATCACTTAAGATGGTGTACACATTCTTATTTAGATAATGGCTTCTTGTAGAGTTTAAGCCTATGCCCCTTAACTAGTAATCTTCTCGTTGAATCATCTATAGGCTTAAGTTTAACTATACCATTCCCAAATATTTCTTCAATCTCATAGGGTCCTAGCCATCTTGTCCTTAACTTACCTTGAAATTCTTGGTAGTGAGAGTCAAATAATAAGGCCCAATATCCTAGTTGGAGTGTTCATGGTATGATATGTTTTTCATGTCATTTATTTCTTTGTTGTTGAGTTAATTTAGTCCTATGTAATACCTCTAACCTTTTTCATCTAGAATGTTTAATTTTTCCAATCTACCTTTTTGTGATCGATCCAAGTTCATGTCAAGTTGAACCATTGTGTGAAGAGTTTCTATTTCAAATTCTATAGGCATAATAGCTTTCTTTCCATAGACCATTTCGTAAGGTGATAATCCTATGGTAGTTTTCCAAGTTGTATTATATGCCCACACAACTTATTTTAATATTTCTATCCAATCAACCCTATTAACAACTATGATTTTTATAATGATCTTTTCAAGCTTTATATTTGTAGCTTCTACTTGTCCATTAGATTGAGGGTTATATGGTGAAGTTTTTATATATTTTATTTGATATATTTTGACAAAGTGTTCAATTAATTTGGAGAGAAATTGAGACCCATGGTCTAAAACTAGTTCTCTAGGTACTCCAAAGCATTGCATGATATGTGAATAAATAAAATCAGCAACTGGTTTAGCTTGTGTACGTGGTAAGACTTTAACTTCAATCCACTTGGTGATGTAATATGTGCACACAAGTAAGTGTTTATTGCCTATACTTGGAGGATCTATTGGCCCAAAAAAATCAATTCCCCATTTCTTGAATAGTTCAAATATTATTTGTGGTACCAACGACATCTCCATTGTAGGTGTAGGTTTATTAGCCCTTTGGAAAGCATCACATCTATCAACAAATTTATCGGTATCATTATTTATAGTAGGTCAAAAGTAACCAATTTGAAATATTTTACTAACTGTTCTTTGGGCTGCATAATGACCTCCACAAGGTTCTTCATGTGCTACCCTAATGATGTCATATACATCCTCTTCTTTGACACATCTCCTAATTACATGGTCATGGCAAGTTTTAAATAGAATTCCATTAATCCACATATAAGGGACAATTTTATGTACTAATTTTCTACACTCATGTGGTGTGGTGTAAATTGAAGAACACAAGCTTATACTGAAGGGGGGTGAACAATATAAGGTAAAATTTTACTTTTCTTTCCTAGATAATATTATCCAATGTTATCAATTGCAATATCAATAGTAGTAACAAAGCAATGCATAAAACATCACATATATGAGAGACATATTTAACGTGGTTCACCCAATGTGGGTTACGTCCACGAAGAAAATATTTCTTATAAATTTTATCAATAGATATTTTTGGAACAAATTTCTTGTTACAATGTTTATGGACCTCTATCCAAAGGAGATCTCAATCCCTAATACTCAAGTTTGTGGACCTCTATCCATAAGATACCTCTATCCCCATTGCTTTGATTTTTGGATCTCTATCCATACAAGAACTCTATCACATCTGTGCTGGTTCATGAAACTCTATCCATAGGAGACTCCTCTCCTTTGCTTTGGTTCATGGAACTCTATCCACAAGAGAACTATATCCCCTTGCTGGTCTAGTTTGTGGAACTCTATCCATAGGAGAATCCTCTCCTTTGCTCTGGTTTGTGGAAATCTATCCATAGGAGAACTCTCTCTCCTTGCTAGTATGGTTCGTGGAACTCTATCCACAGGAGACTCATCTCCTTTGCTCTGGTTTGTGGAACTCTATCCATAGGAGAAATATATCTCCTTATTGGTCTAGTTTATAGAACTCTATCCATAGGGGACTCCTTTCCTCTTTGCTCTGGTCACTTGCAAAGATATTACATACCTTTGCTTTGACTATGATCCAAGCCAACTCAAGAGGCTTACTCAGGTATGCTCACAAATCTATCCAAAACCTGCTTCAAGTCTTCTCATAAATTTACTCTCAACACTATCCCAAATATACACATATTACATACACAAATTTGTCTTCAAATCTATCCCAAGTCTTCTCACAATACTTGCTCAAATATTTCTCAAACTTGCTTCAAGTATTATCACAAGACTTGCTCAAATCTACCTCAAACCTACTTCAAGTCTTCTCACAAGACTTGCTCAAATCTACCTCAAACCTGCTTCAAGTCTTCTTACAAGACTTGCTCAAATCTACCACAAATAATTCTGCTCTGCTCTACTCTAATACATGCTCAAAAAAACTCATAGCACATGCTCAACCAATCCCAAATCTTACACACAAATGATGTTCAAAATAATGCTTATATCTCTTTCAAAAATGCTTTCTTTAACTAGGTAGTTCAAACATATTCTACCTAAAACTTGTTTAACCTCTTGAACATATAGAGAATGATATGTACTATCAAATACCAAATATGTTCTTCACATTCACATATATTGCATTCATCAAATCAGATCTCTACTTCTTGCAAATTCCTTTCAAATCAAATCAAACTAGTGTATAACTTTGCTTCACAAAAATGATTTATATTCCTTGCAAATTTACTCTCAAAGATCAAACACAATAATGTACAAATTGCTTCACAAAATTGGTCTCTAATACTTGCCCATTCACATTCAATGTCACTCACATCAATGCCCAAATGCTTCACAAATTCCTTCAACAAGAATGCACAATTTGTTCTTAAAAACCCTAGCACAAGTGTTTCCAATTTATTTCAATAAGGATGCACAATTTATCTCACAAACCCTAGCTCAAATAATTCCAAAAATTCACATATACAATCATTTTTCCTCCATCTTAAGATTCAGAAATATTTGCTCAACTAAACACCTTAAAGAAGGAATAAAATCACCATACCTCTTAGCTTGCTTTGATGAAGATAAGCCCTCAAAATATACCTCAAAATATTCTTTCTATATTATGCCACTTCAAGGGTTAGTTAGCATAACACTGTTTCAACCATCCACATGAAAACCTTTCCTCAAAAATGTGCACAAAAATATTGCTTTACAACTCCTTTTAATTTCCTAAGAAAAGGCTTTTAATCAATGAACAACATCCTTCAAACTTTCTTTCACCATGCAAAAATACACACAATAATTAAACCACAAAACACCTTATTACTCCTTCTTATTGCTTACAAAATAATACTTTGAAAACACAACAATATTTCCTCAATTCTCTTTCACTAAAATAAATACTTTCTGCCCTTTTAATTTCCAGAAATATTACCTTATGTTCCAACCTTATAATTTCTAGAAATATCAATCCACACAACAAACCTTATGACTCCCTATCTTAATTTAAATTTAAAAATAAAATTTATTTTTCCCTTACCAATTTTTGCCATTGTTGGGAATCAAACGCAAGACCTCACGCAGCCCATGCTCTAGCACGAGCTAGAGTGCCAACTGGGCTAGCCCACTCGATGGAAACAAAGGTGCACCAAAAGGGTTTTATCCCTTTATCTTCTGCCCAATGTGCTAACCAAAAATGACTATCATTGTGACTCAAACCCAAAACCTCCTGTCTGGCCACATCTAAGTGCTGCTTCAACTACCAACTAGGCTAGCCATCCACACGGGTAGTAATGCGCATAAACACATTTTATTCTTTTTCTTTATGCCCAGTATCCAATGCAAAAGGGTCGCTACTACGAATCAATCTCAAAACCTCTTTTCCACCCATGCCCTAGCACAAGCTAGGTTGCCACTTGGGCTAGTCATCCAACTAAGAACAACCTTTGCAACCAAATATATTTCAAATTTTCTATTGTTGTTTTTTCGAAGTTGTCTTCTTCCCTTATCTCTATTTCTCACACTTGCGCATGAGGGAAATCAATTTTTGCATTTTATTGAAGCACCTTACCAAGTGAATGATTTTTAATCCATATTTATATGGATTCCTTATTCTTCCAAGATGTCAACATATATGAAATTCGAATATATTTTCTCCATGTGTATTTTGGTGCCTAGGGTTTATAACCTTATATTATAATATTAATAAATATTATAATATTTATTTTTGAACCTTTGCCTTCAAACTATTTGTCCAAGAGACTTTTATTTAAACCTTTGGCCCTCTTGTTTTTAAAATTTACCTTCTAAACCCACTCTTAAACCTTTTGTCCTCCTTGTAATAATATTTAAAAAATAAATATTATAAACCCTTTTCTTTTAATAATTTCCTTTCTTGGGAGATATACCTTGCCTTGAAATTTATCCATAGCTTGCTATCAAACCCATGTAGAATATGCTTGACTACCATGTTATTTCTACCTCATGTATCCTTTGACATCACATTATTTCTACCTCATGAATCCTTTGACATCAATGAAAACCAATATACTCAATATTTCCAACATAAATTTTGAGGTATTTTTCCTATTACCAAATAATTTACAATATCAACATACCATGGAGTAAAAATAGAAAGAGCAAATAGATGTTCATCTAAAAAATTATCAAGAATTAACTCATCATCATCAAATATTTGCATACGAGATAAATGATCTACAATGACATTGTATTTACCTACTTTATCTATAATTGTGACATTAAATTATTGCAATAAGAGAAGCCACATAACCACTCTACCTCCTACTGTAGCTTTGTTCATCAAGTATTTAATGGTAGAGTGATCAGTGTGAATAAATACTTCATACCCTGTTATGTAATGTTTAAACTTATTAATGGTATGAACTACAACTAATAATTCTTTTTTAGTAACTGTGTAATTAATTTTAGTCCCATCCAAAATTTTACTCACATAATAGATAGCATAAGGTATTTTGTTCTCTATTTTTTGTAGTACTACCCCTATTGCATATCTTGAAGCATCACAATGTATATGAAAGGGCAATTCCCAATTTGGTCCCCTCAAAATTGGAGCAGTAGTCAATTCATTATTTATAACTTTAAAGACATCCTAACATGCTTTAGTCCAATTAAATTCACTTTCTTTAGTTAAGAGTTTGAGCATGGGAGAGGCAACTTTGCTGAAATATTTAATAAATCTATGATAGTACCCTGCATGTCCTAAAAATATCCTTACCTCTGTTTGTGTTTTTGGAGGTTGAAGGGATTGGATAACTTGGATTTTTGTAGGATCTACTTTAACACCTTCCTCAAATATGTAATGTCCTAAAACAATACCTCCTCTCATCATCATGAAGAATTTTTCATGACTCAAAGAGAGGTTTTGTTCTTGGCATCTAACCAAACCTTTCTATAAACTTGATAGAGTTTCTTCAAAGGTGTTACCATAAACTTTGAAGTCATCCATATAGACTTCTATAAATTCATTAATCAAATCAGCAAAAATAGCTAAAACAACCCTATGAAAAGTAGCAGGTGCATTGCATAATCTGAAAGGTAAGACTTTATAAGCAGAGGTACCTACAAGACATGTGAAAGTTATATTTTTCTAATCTTATTTGGCTATTGAAACTTGATTATACCCACTAAAACCATCCAAAAAGCAAAAGTATTTCTTACCAGCCAAAGTATCAAGAACTTGATCAATGAAGGGTAAAGGAAAATAGTCTTTCTTTGTTACTTTATTTAGTTCTCTATAATCCACACAAATTCTCCATTTATTGTTCTTTTGGGAACTATCACTAATGGTGATACCCATTGGCTATCAAAAATAGGATATATGAATCCTGCATTTAAAAGCTTAATGATTTCTTCTTGAACTATGACCTTCATGGCTAGATTCAATATTCTTTGGGGTTGTCTTACTAGGTGGCAACCTTCTTGAATAAATATGCGATGGGTACAAACATTTGGGTGTATTCCTTTCATGTCCTCATAGTTCCATGCAAATATTGTTTGATGTTTCTTAAGTACATCTATCAGTTGTGATTCTTGTATGTTTGTAAGCTCATTATTAATATTTAGAGTTTTTCCAGATGTGATGTCTATTTGCTTGCAATTTTTAGTATTTGCATCTATTCCCATTGTTTCCTATTCAAGAACATTTAAGTGATAGTCATAAGGTACCAAATGTTGAGATTGACTTGTACTTGCTTCATTATTGATCATAGTATATTCAGATAAACAACTATTATCTTGATATTTCTCTTGATCACCTAGTAGTAATGATAATGGTCCCTCAATTTCTTGTTGTAGGTGTTCACTCAGGACATTAATTGATAAGTTTTGAATTTCATCAAAATCATGAGGGAAATCATACCATAGTTATTTTGGAAAATCTTCATCTAATATTGATTCAGGAAATAGACTAAGGTATTTAGTGTTTTTGCTATTAGAAATAGTCATGTTTCCAGATCTGCAGCTAATGTAGACATCAGTTGTTGCAAGCCATGGGCATCCTAGAATTAAGGGATATCCCCTTAAATTATTCTTGGGTTGTAAGACTACAAAGTCTATAGGGTATTCCCATGAACTTACAGATACTATAACATCTTCTATTTTTCCTTTTGGCTTGATAGTAGACCTACCTGCAAGTTGGAGTACTATAGAAGTTGGTTGTAGTTTGTGCACTTCTAAAGATTTTGTTTTTTCCTTAGTTATGAAATTAATGGCAGCTCCTAAATCCACTAATGCAAGGCTATTTTACCAATGTGAACTATGACTTTAGTTATTTTAGGAACTATATATTTTGGTAATAACCCACCTCCAGTAATTATATCATACAATTGTCCAATACATTGAATGGTTTGAGCTTCATTCTTCTTTTTTCTTGAATTTGTGTTGGAATAAATAGGAATATCCTCGATAGCTTGTAAGAGAGGAATTTTAATGGTAATATTCTCTAATTCTTGAAGAAAATTGAAAGTTGACTTGAAGGTTATTTAGGTATCACCAGTATTTTAGGAAATGGAATTTCCATTCCTTTCCTTTGAGGGTTTTGGACCTCCTTTTGTTTTGCTAGATTGTTTTCTAGTAAAGTTTCTACCTCTTCTTTGGGCCTCTCATCTTTGTCTACTTTTTCAAACAAGTTTTGAGTGGGTTCCTCAATTTCTGTGAGAGTGATTCTATCATTGTCCAATACTTTTATAGATATTAGTTGAATTTGATGGTAAGGTACCATAGATATCAAACATGTTTCATTCATCTCATAGAATTTTTGAACATTATTGTTATTATTAGGATTAGGTACTAGTTGAGCTGGTAAAGGTAGTTGCTTAGGAGGGTTTTTCACATTATTGGGAGGTGGAAGAAGTCAGTTTTGAGGTGCTTGCCAGTTAAATTGATTTTGAAAATTTTGTTGTTGGGGCTGACCTTGAGACCAGCTAGGTCCTGGTTGATTATATTGGCCAGTCATATTCCAATTATGTGCATTTTGATTTTATCCTACCATCCATGGAGGTGAATTTTCATATGAATTGGACATGAATTGAGCCCAGGGAGGCATATTCCAATCTTGATTATATTGAATCCAATTCATCCAATTTGAAGTATGTGACCAATAATTAGATCTCTGTTGGTTGGAATAGCTAGGGTTTGACCAATTAGGTGGACCATTTCTCCTTTGAGCTATAAAATAAACATCTACTTCTTTGACCTCAGGTTCCTTTATAACAATTTTTATAGCCAAAATATATTTATAATTTTTAGTACTATGGTTCTTGTCACATATTTTACAACAAGCAATTTTTTTGGAAATATTTGTAATTTTGAGAGGACATTCCCTGAAGTTGTGTTTCTTCTACATCTGTGACAATATATTTCTTCAATATATTGCTCTTTTGGTTTCTTGTCCATGAGGTCGAGGGATGTTGTTAATGTATTCAAAAAATTAGTCTTGAGGCTTTCTAGCTCTTGTTACTCCCCCTCATTATGATGGGTATCTATTGTTTCTTAATGGCTAATTTCCTAAATAGTTCTTGCAAAGATTTATAATTTCTTCCAGTCCCATTTGATAAATATCCCCCTTAGCCATAAGGTTTATAATGTCAAGGAAATATTACTTTAGTCTTTTGAGAAAAAGTTATTTTTGAATATCTTCATCAAATTCAATATTTACTCTTGATCCTCCAAACTAAAATATCTCAAGATAATCTTCAAGGAATTCATCATATTTTTTATTCATGAGAAAAACCTCAACTTTATTATACCTAAATCTACAATAATACTAATATCTTTCAAGGAATATATATTTTAATCCATGTTCTAAGTCCCATAGGTTACAAAAACTTTCTCTTAGACCCATAAACCATCTTAAGGCTGCATCCTTAAGTGTAGAAGGAAATAGTATTATTTTTTTCATCAATGATGTAAAAATAGGCTTGGCATATCACTTCAAACTCAAAGAGAAATGCATCAGGATATTCATATGGTTTCCCATGGAAGGTAGAAAAAACAACAATAGAGACTAGGTTTGGTTCTCTTGTTAACCTATCTTTTGAAGAAGGAATTGGGAAGGCAAAATTTTTTCTTTGTCTACCCCTTATTTGATTTTTTAATTCTCCATGATCATTATTCCTTTGCCTATGTCCCCTTTAATTTTCTTCTATTTCTCCGTGCTCACTATTGTTGAGTGATAATTTTGCCCAATTACAAAATGATACTCACAGTCAGGGTATTGTTAGAAAACCCTCTCTTGCAAAAAATTCAGAATTTTTCCAAGGTTCTAATTTGCTTAATATGTACTTGAATGCTTGTGAAAATAAGAAAATATATTGAATGCCTCAGAGGTGCAAGTAATTGTTAACAAGGGGTCTGTGGTTTGGTATTAAATTGATTTGCTTTGTTCTTTATTATTCATGAAACTTGTAAAAATAAAAAATGTAACATTATTGGTCCTCTATGACCATCCTAGAATGGTGATTTAATCCATTTTATCTTAAATTGTTAACAAATTTTATCTTGAATTGTTAACGAATTTTATCTTCTTTTGTTAAGATTTGTTTGAGCATGAAAGAAAATGACTAAATATAACTTTGAAATGTCAATCCTGGAACGGTGATTTAATTCATTTTATCTTCTTTTGTTAACAAATTTTATCTTGCTTTGTTAAACAAATTTTATCTTGCTTTGTTAATTTTTTTTATCTTGCTTTGTTAAACAAACTTTAAAAAAAGATAGAACCTGTGGAGTGCAAGATTTTTTTTTGTTTTAAAATCTTAAGAAATGCCTTAATTAAATGTGTCCAAATAATTTAACATGTTAGCCTTAAGGGAATAATTATTTGGATGTTCTAATTACTTCAAAACCCCCATTGTTGATTTTAGTGCAAAACAATATAACCTTTTAGGGTTTTGAGTGCATGATGGAACTTAAAGAAAATAAAATGGCAAATAAATAACAACAAAAGCTAAGGTTAGAGAAAAAAATGAGAAAACATCTAAAATAAGATGGAAACAAAGTGCAAAAAAGCGATCAAAGTGAGCTACTATAAATTAATTCCTCCTATTCTACAGAAAAGAGAAGATCATGAACACTAAAACAAAACCAGGTTAGACTTGCATCCACACAATCCAAATCTGGTTAAGTGCAAGAGTCTAAGGAAATAAAAGCATGTATCAAAACATTAAATGATGCTACCATATCCATGCATAAAACACCACTGAATGAACCCAATACATGTAGAAGAAAAATGTGCAATAAAGCTTATATTCAAAACCTTTTTTGGTTGCATACAAGGTGAGAAATCAGTTTGTAGTAACTTGAAAGCCTTCCAATCCTTTTCACATGCTTCTGCTCCAAAAAATTCTAGCCCCTTTTTCTCTGTTCCCATCACTATTTAAAAATTTCCAACGATAAAGAATACCCTTCGCTTCTTTTTCGCCTTTTCATTTGATAATGCTTTCTTCAAAAAAATTCGCTCTCTTGCCATTCTCTTTAATGCTTGTTATGGCAATCGATATAATGGCCACTTTATTGAATTCGTAACCACTACCTAATTATTTTTATTCATTTTAAGATTTCTTTAGTAACGTCTTTCAGATTCTGGTGGCAGATACCTAATATCCACTTATCGTCCATGTGCATGTCCGATGACTTGAATCATGTTTTTGTCTCATTGAAAGCCACTTTGAAGTATTAAAATATGATGTCTAGTGCCCTAAGGGTTATCATCGGGTCGTCCATCATGGGACGTGCTAGGTCCTTCTTTCTACAACTATATCAGGTGCATTTGTTTCCCACTGTATAGGTTTAGCCCGCTACTTATACTACATGATTTCTACTACTTCCAATCTGTGACAACCAAAGTTAGCAATCACCAACTCTGCACTTATCAAATATATTATAAGCTATTCCAAAATTTTATTTTTTTGTTATGTTTAATTTCCAAGAAAAAGTGAACATTGTGCTCTACAAACTTGAGTTTGAAGTCAAGACTTCCAAAACGCTGAGTAAGATCATACTCATCTCTAAGATACTCCCAAATCTCTACATACTTCACATATTTCTAGGCAATATTGGATCTTTCAAAAAGACCAAACTTAAGAATTACATCAGCAAGATTTAAATTTAATTTCCCAACAAGTTGAAAGAGTTTCTTCTGCTTCATGGTAAAAGTCCCAATATTTTACATTCCTCTATTTAAATCAATGATATTTATGAGCATACCATCATCCTGTGGCATAAAGTGATCAAGTGCAATACTTTTTCCAAGCATACTCCCAATGATACGAATCCCATAAATATCAAATTTCTTTAGACCTACATAGTCTAAACCACCCTGCATCCATGTCTCCAACGATGGTTTCTCAACCACTGCATAGTCATATTTTATTGTCTAAGAAAGCAATCCCAAAGCTTTTTTTTTTTGACAATTTGTATATATCTTCCCTCTTACTATTCAACAATGTTGAACAACACAATAGATCCATATTGGAAGACCATCCTGTAATGGAAATTGCTCCAAGACTCTTTGTTTTCTTTGATGACCTTGAGTTGCATACTAATATCACTTTGAACCAACACAAAATAACATTGCATGGTGCATTCAAGATTAGAGGTAATGTTGAACCTCAATGTTTGAATAGTTCTTGAAATGTCATGCAAACCATGACACGCTACCCTAAGTAAAGAAACATCAAATCAATGCCTGAAACAACATACTTGCTAGCCTGAGGAGTAGTAAGGAGCAGCGTAAAGTTACATCAAACTTGTTGGTTTGAGACAGCCAACATGTAGAGCATACCAAGCATCCGACTCATGTGGCTCCTCTAGAATTAAAATATCCCTATTTTATCGGCCTTCTAGAAATAGCTCTCTCCTTGGATGGTGGAGCTTTCGACTTCAGCTTTGATGTTCTTTCTAGCAACTATATGTTTGATAGAAATGTCGAGGTCCAACATCGACGGTATTTCCAAAACTTTGACCAAACGATGTGTTCTCCTTGCATGCACATTTTAAAATCATTAAGTGGAAGGTAAAATCATATTAAAATGATTTCATAACACACACTTACTTTTATAACAAATCAATGGTATAAACTTATTGTTATAACAAGCTAATATTATAAACATGAAATCATTGTTATAATGAAAATTTAAAGCCATTGTTATAACAAACTAATATTATAAATATAAAATCATATTATAACAAACTAATATTATAAATGAAAAATCATGTTATAAAAAATTAATATTATAAATGTAAAATCATTGTTATAGCAAATTAATATTAATCAAACATAAGTATTTGGAAACTAATCACTTGAGGAGCAATAAATTTAAACAATGTCACAACATCGAATAATATAAAGTATAAACAATCTTGAATATCCACGTAGGATTTGTCACAAGTTTAAAATATGTATTTTGACTTTTTTTAAAATTTTGAGGTATTTAACCACTTGAGCTTTGGTGAAGAGGATTTCCCACAAGACTTGGAATTTAGGTATACTTCAACATTTGACCTATAATTTTTTCAATACTTTTTCATCTAGATTGTAGAAAATATTTGTATAAGCCAAACAAGGAATCACTTGATGCAAACAAGACTGCAATTTATTCATGAAATTTCAAGTGGATCATAAAAATTAGGGTGTGTTGTGCGACAGCCACAACAACTATGTTGGTAAACCATAATTGAATATAATATTTCAAGAATTGGACTAGGTATAGGTTCGAAAAAGATAAAAGGATCTATATGGTCATCAAATTCTGGTTTGGGTAATAGATATGTTTTGGTATCTTGTTCTAGGATTTGATGTTGTAGAATTCTTAGATGTTTGGATTGTAGTTTTGGTTTCTTTTAATTCAAAAGTTTTAGGCTTCTTAGTAAGGTTTCTTTAGCAGTTTATTTCTAGTTCACTGATATTAATAAATCTTCCCTTTCTAAGTTATTTGGTTCTTGCAACAAATTTTTACCTTTCTAATATTCCTTGAACAACCTATGGATATCATTAATTGGATCTAGTTGTTTAGGAGTCATATAATGCTTCTCCACAAATTCAATTTTTTTTGTCACAAGAAGAATCAGTTGAACAATAAAAGCTTGTTTTTGAATTGGGTTAGGACTTTGAAACTATAATTCATAACGTAGGTCTTGACATAGCTCTCTAAAACATATAGCTCTAGGTGCCCTATGATATCTCTTATTGTATTCTAAGCTCACCTCCCTATTTTCTATATCTACTAGGAAATTGTGAATGGTAAGGGAATCCTCAAAATACTGATCCCAAGGATATGTGATTGAATTTATTGTTGCTCTCCTGTCTACAAGCCACCGTTCACAATTCCTTACAAGGTCAAGGTAGAGTGAGTGATAATATGGCTCTAGAATTTTTTCTATGTTGACCCTTTTGATTTTACCCAATTCTTCTGATATTTCCTTAATGATATCAAGGTGCTCACATAGATATTCCCACTCTTTTCCATATGTGTTATGTCTTTGTTTGAATAGTAGATTAACTTCTTGTTCTAGCAATAATTTTCTGAGGTGAATATTATTATTAAGACTAGGTCTGAATTTCCAGCCAATATTAACATAGCAAGGGAAAGTAACGTGTTGTTGTTACTACTTGATTTTATGAAATATTTCGTTATAATTGTGTCACTCAATCACCTACTTCCTTGTTTTCACAAGGTCAAAGAACCCAGATCTAAGCTAGTAACAACCACACAGTGCTGAAAAGTAAATTTGCTAAAAGTAAAAATGCTGAAATGTAAATGCTAACGAGAAAGGTAGTAAAAATTTATCCTAAGAAAATCAAACCTAGTCCATGCTGATATGGATATGCTTGTTTGACCTTTGCCACTTTGTCCTGCATGCACGTTGGAACTACTTGTGCCACTCTCCACATGTAGGTAAGCCTCCTTCTCACGTAGTCCAACAATATTTAGATTAAAATTATGACATTGTTCTCCCTAACAACAACACAAAAATGTCATGCTAAAATAGCTTACATTAAATTTATCAATCGAGGTAAAATGATTTAAAGAACAATAAATCCATTATATATCATTCCATAATATTAATCTGCCAACTTGATTTTTTTTCTTAGTTTTAGTTGCAAGAAATGAAAGTTATAGAAAATAAATTTAAATAAAATAATGTAATCATAATTTGAATTAATTTTGTGTTGTGGATCCACATGCAATTCTAATAATGCAATTATAATTTTAACTAACTGATTTATTTTATAATTTAAAATGATTAAATTTAATTTATTTTATGGTCTAAGATTAATTCTACTTACTAACAATTTCTATTCTATTTCAAGGGATAGAGAGCAAGGTATTGACTTGCTTGGAGTGGGCCCTCCCTCCTAAAAGACAATATAATTTTCTCCTCCTCTAGTCTAATTTGCTTCAGTAACTTAATATTTCATTCTACTAATCTAATGTTTTTAAATCATTGTGTAGGCTATAAAATGGAGATTTACAAAAGTGAATGCAACATAACAAAATTACAAGGATACAATTACCAAACTCATGAAGAGAAAATGTTGATGCTTTATTGATAGATTCAAATCCTCATGCGTACAATGCTTAGATGATAGATACAATGAATTCTAGACATTCGATAGTAGACAATAACTAGCAGACCTTTTCAAAGGTCTTGATATTGTATTTATAATGTCACTTAGACATTTACAAATAAAAGTCTTCTATGTATGTCTTTCTATCATCTCGAATATTCAAAGATTTGGTTGCTAAATTTCATAACAAAAGTAATCTAAATTTAAAACACACTAACAACTAACCTTTGACTTGGTACAATGGAAATTTTCCAAGTGGTAATTTCCAAACTAACATAATTGAAAAACCTAAATTTTAATAAAGTTGCTAACAAAGTATTAAACCATTTGTCCTATTCTCAAGGGAAAGGACAAATAAAGTTTACGTTTAAATCTCAACAACTTAACAACTTAACAAAATATAAATTTAATGACATTACAAATCATATAATAAAGATTAAAATAATATGCCAAATAATAATGCCACCACGTCAAATAATCATGTTGACTAGGTAACCCACGTGGTGTTATTATATTGTCATCATACGTGGAACTCCACGTATCAGGCAGGTTTTACATGGTCAAATTTCCTGCAGATCCTTTCAGGAGGTTTTTTATGTAACACATTTTCGTAACCCATTCTTCAATACAATTTCCCATGGATCACTCCAATGGTGTTTGGTTGTAGCATTCCCCTACGAGTTACCTACAATATCCACTTACTAAAAGCACAACAATCTCATGCACTTTATGTAAAATTACCAACATTTAGCACATAAAGTTTTATAAATTAAATTCATCAAAAATCATATAAATTACGCATAATAATTGGCAAAAATCATTCATAATAATCATATTTATAACTTATATTTAGGAATAAAACTACATTTCATAGTCAATTTCAACACTTATCAAATAGTGGGTATCATGGTGTGAAAGTAGATTAATAAAAAATGTTGTCCCCAATGATAAAGTTGAAAAAAAATTCATCACAAATTTTGATAATGAATATATCAGCTGCAAGAAGAAATACAAGGAAATTTTCCAAAAGTTCTAAGAGAACCAAAATCATAGAGAGAAGAGAAAGAGGATCCATAAATAGAAATATGGTAGCAGCCACAAGCTGATGCAGTGCCAACCTCGATCCTCACCTGCAATCTGCAATCTACAATCTGCAATATACATAGTAAATTAAAAGAAAATAACATCGCAATATGTTTCACAGAGGCATTAAAACTCACTCACAATAATCATAAAAAAATAACATACTATTGAAACATGAGAATATTCATTTTATTTCTCCGCCTTGGGCGATTACAGTACTCTGTGTTTTTTCTTCTTGTTTTATCTCCTATCTTCTCTATTCCTCTCTCCCTACCATTCAAATCCTACTTTATTAATTAATTTCTATATTTTAACAAAGGAAGTTTCTAAACTAGATGGAAAACCATGAATAGTTGGTTTTGTGGAGATAAAATTGCCAAATTGGATGGATAAACCATGAACAGTTGACTTGGCAGAGATAAAATTTCCAAATAGAACGAACGGTTGTGAACAGTTGGCTTGGCATGGTTTATCATATCACTTTCCTCGAATTGGAAACTTATCCCCTTTGCAGATATTTTCCTGCTGGATGCTCTACATCATACTCCCTGGGTAACAAAAGAAATGTTCCTTGAACATTATGGAAGTCATCAAATGATAGTCCATACTTGGCAATTTTGAAAGGTGTTAGCCATGTTGTAACATCAACATTTTGGTTCTTCCACTTAACCATATATTCATGATATGCCTTGCCTCTTGTCTTCCTTGCCACTCTTGAATCTATAATGGCTTCAATTTCATCATGTTTCTTCTCAGGCAATTGCACGATCCATTCCTTTTCTTGGATAACAGTTGTGTGGGCTTCCTCCTCATTAGTAAGCTGACCATAGTATGGATAGAGGTCGGCTACATTAAATATTTGAGATATATCAATTCCTTCTAGAAGCTCAATTTCATACGCATTTGTGGTAAACTTTTTCAACACCTTACACGGTCCAATCTTCTTCCAATTCAGCTTGTTGTATGTGCCCTTGGGAAACCTCTCCTTTCACAAATGTGCCAAAACTAAATCTCCAACTTGGAACTCCTATGTATGATTCTTAAGATCAGCATGTTGCTTGTATTTTTGGGTATTCCTTTCCAACTCAGCCTTTACTTCATGATGCAAGTCATGCATATACTCAGAAAAATATTTTGCTAAAGCACTAGGCTTCTATAATTCAGTTGTACTTCATAACTCATCTACTCCCCTGGGATGAGTTCCATACACAATGTGGAATGGAATTTTGGTTGTACTCTTATTCACGAAATTATTATATGCAAACTCTACTTGTGCCAACACACTATCCCACAACTTCGAATTTTTACCAACAAGACAACACAATAAATTCCCAAGGCTTCTATTCACAACTTCAGTCTATCCATATGTTTGTGGGTGATAAGGTGAGCTAAAGCCTAAATTTGTACCCAACTTCTTCCACAAGGTATGCCAAAAATGACCAAAAAACTTGGTATCTCGATCAGACATGATGCTCTTTGGCAAACCATGCAACCTTACCAATTCTCGAAAGAACAAGTCAGTAATATGGGTTGCATCATTCATTTTCTTACAAGGAATGAAATGTGCCATCTTCGAGAATCTATCAACAACAACAAAAATAGAATCATTACCTCTCTGTGTTCGTGGCAGCCCAAGAACAAAATCCATGCTTATATCCTCCCATGACCTTTCTGGTACCGGTAATGGTTGGTACAACCCAATATTTTGGCTCCTTCCTTTGGCATGCTGACAAACTCTACAATACTGCACAAACCTCCTAAAATTTACATTCATGCAAGGCCAATAATAACTTGCACAAAGTTGACCCATTGTTTTATCTACTCCAAAATACCCAACTAATTCCCTGCTATGTTTTTCGCATATCAGGTTTTCCCTCATTGACCCTCATGGAATGCACAATCATTTTCCCTTGAACAATAATCCTTCTTGGATGAAGTAATCCAACCAAGGTGTTCTATCTCCTATAGTAGGATTATTGCATGCTGCCCAAGCTTCCTTGAAATCTACATCATCGGTATAAAGCTCCTTCATAGCATCAAAGCCAACAACTTCAATTTGCATCATGCTCACCAATAAATTTCTTCTACTCAAGGCATCAACTACTCGATTTGAATGACCACTTCTATGCTTCAAGATAAATGAATATCCCTGCAAAAATTCCACCCACTTCATATGCCTTTGATTCAACTTACTTTGATTGTTAATGAATTGTAGAGCATGATTATCTGTGAACAAGACAAACTCTTTTGGCAGTAAATAATGCCTCCATTTCTTCAAGGCTTGAATAATGGCATAAAACTCCTGGTCATAGACCTAATACTTCTTCTTTGCCTCATTTAACTTCTCGCTGAAATAGGCAATGGGCTTGCCTTCTTGGCTTAAGACTCCTCCTATTGCTGCTCCACTTGCATCACAATCCACCTAAAAGATCTTATTGAAATCTAGTAAGGCTAAAACATGTTGCTCTGTTATCTTTTCCTTCAGGATTCGAAAACTCCTTTCTGTTGCATTTGTCCACTAAAACTCATGCTTTCCTCCCTTTATTGTTTCTGTGATTGGAGCACAGATTCCACTAAAGTTTCTAATAAACTTCCTATAAAAACTTGCTAGACCATGGAAAATTCTGGCCTCAAAATTACTTTTTGGTGATGGCCAATTCACAATAGCCTTGACCTTCTTAGGGTCCATCCATAACTCCTCTTGGGAAATCACAAAACCCAAGTACACAAATTCCTCCTTCAAAAAACTGCATTTCTTCAATTTGACTAGCAACTTTTATTTCTTTAAACTTTGCAAGACCAATCTTAAATGTGTCAAATGGTCTTCTTTGCTCTTACTGAATATCAAGATGTCATCCAAATAGACAACCACAAACTTGCCAAGAAATGACTTCAACACTTCGTTTATCAATCACATAAAGGTACTAGGTGCATTTGTCAATCCGAATGGCATAACTAGCCACTCGTATAACCCATCCTTTGTTTTGAATATGGTTTTCCATTCATCTCCTTCCTTGATCCGGATTTGATGATACCCACTCTTCAAGTATATCTTTGTGAAGTACCTTGCTCCACTCAAGCAATCCATCAGATCATCCATACGTGGCAATGGAAATCGATACTTTATAGTTATCTTGTTGATAGTCCTAGAATCTGTACACATGCACCATTCTCCACCTTTCTTTGGTGTAAGCACTGTTGGGACTACACATGGGCTCAAGATTTCTCTGATCAACCCCTCCTGTCGATTTATTTATTCATTCTCCATGGGTGTCATTATATATGCTGCATCATTGGGTAAACTCAATCCAGGAATGAGATCAATGTGATGGCTAATGCTTGTTACTGGTGGTAATCCATCTAGCAATTCTTCAGAAAAAAGTTTTGCATATTTCTTTAACAAATCCTTCACCTCACATGAAATCTCCTCATTCTTATCTACCATTTCTTCCTTTGTGGGTTTAGAAATTAAGGCAAAACACACCTTCTCCTTCATCAGTTCCTTCAAAAATTTCTTTCCTGAAATCAAGCAAACTTTTGAACCCTTTTCATTTTTCACATCTTCATTCTTCAATGGACTCAACACAAATTGTTTTCCATATTTCATAATGGTGTAGGTATTTTTCCTACCATCATGTATCACCTTTCTGTCAAACTGCCAAGGTCTCCCCAACAACACATGGCAAGCATCCATTGGCATGACATCACATAAGACCTCATCCTTGTATAATCCTATGTGAAAATTCACCTTGCACTATTCATTAACTAAGATCTGGTGTCCCTTTTGCAACCAAGAGACATTGTACGGATTGGGGTGTTCAACCCTTCTCAACCCCAATTTCTCCACCATATCAACAGACACTAGGTTGTCTGTACTACCATTGTCTACTATGACCTGACAACATTTGTCCCCTGATTTACATATTGTTATGAAAAGGCTCCTCCTTTGAACAGGTTCATTTTCTCTTTTCTCTGGCTTTAGTAGTACTCTCTTCATCATGAGATATTCTCCTTGTTCAGGTTCTTCTACATGCCTTGGGGAAGCAACACTTTCTTCCTCTGCTTGTGCGATGTTGTTTTTAATCTCCTTTCCTTTTTTATTACTTTGTTGTATGATTGGAAATTCATAAGCTTGATGACCATCTTCTCCACATCGAAAACATTATCCAGAGAATCCTCTACCCCTTCCTCGACCAAAACCACCTCTACCTCATAAGGAATCTCCACCTCCTCTGGTGTTTTGGTTGAGATCACTATGAGAAGTACTGGATTCTCCTTCTTGTTTTAGTTGTCCTCTTCCACTATTTGTTTGTCCTTGTCCTTGCGAGAACCTTCCTCTACCTCTTTGATTATTTTGTTGCTTTCATAGCAACTTCTCTTCTTCCTTTAAGGTATACTGGTAGGCTTCTTCTATCGTCCTTATCCTTATCATACTAATTTCATCTTGTATGGACATTCTTAGCCCATTGATGTACTTTGATACCTTCTCTTCATCATCTTCCATGTGACCAACTCGAATGGTCAACCTGTAGAATTCTTCGGTGTAATATTTCACACTCAACTCCTTCTGTTTGAGATTCTACAATTTCTTGAATAGACCCAATTGGTAGTCTACCGACAAGAATTTGGCTTTTAGTTTGGTGACCATCTTCTCCCATGACTTGATCTTTTCCTTACCTTTTCTTCGTCTTTTCGTTTGCACATGATCCCACCACAAGGATGCATGTCCTTTTAGCTTTGTGGAGGTAAATTTCACTCGTTTAGGGTCTTCAATTGACTCGAAGTCAAAATATTTTTCCATCTCCGCAATCCAGTCTATGAGCTCCTCTGGATTTAGGCTCCCATTGTATGGCGAAGTCTCTATCTTCGGTTTTTGACCCAAATTTGAAATCACTCGAATCAATTGTTCATCCGCTTCTCCCTCTCGCTCTTCATCATGATTTTCTTCGTGATTTGTCTCCTCTTCTTCACTATCACTAATCGCCTCAAGATGAACACCTCTTCTTTGAGTCGTTTCGATTGCTTCGAGTCGAACAGTAATTCCCCTTAACATCTCTGCTATATCCACGAGGGCCTCGCGGTCATCTTCTTCCCCACTGTGCCATTGTTTCTTCAACACATCCTCAGCGATCTTTTGGCTCTACCATTAAATGATGTAGCGCCAAACTCGATCCTCACCTGCAATCTGCACAGTAAAATAAAAGAAAATAACACCATAATTTATTTCGTAAAGGGATTAAAAACTCGCTCACAATAATCATAAAAAAACGGACTCTTAAAACATAGAAGTCTTCATTTTATTTCTCTGCCCTAAGCGATTACAGTCCTCTGTTTTTTTCTTGTTTTTCTTTCCTATCTTCTCTATTCTTCTCTCTTTCCTCTTCTCGAATTTCCACCTCCCTTTTCTTTTATTATTCTAATTTTTTATCTTATTTACCGTTTCACCGGAGATAAAATTTCCAAATTGAATGGATAAACCATGAACATTTGACTTGACGGAGATAAAATTTCCAAACAAAACGAACGACTGTGAACAATTAGCTTGGCCTGGTTTATCTTATCACTTTCCCCGAATTGGAAACTTATCCCCTCTCCTGATTACCGCGTTGAGTTGGCGGATCCCGCGGATATTTCCCTGCTGGATGCTCTGCATCATAAGCCCCTATTATCACCAACGATGTTGAAGCTAAATAAGAGTTACTACCCCATTCTAGGACTTCTTTCTACACCAAAAGGTCAAGTACTCCTAAAGTAGTTGAAACATCATCGAAGCTGCAACCTGAATCCTCTGAGCAAAGTTCTAAATCAAGTAGGAAATAAAAATACCATCCAAATCTTGGAATTTTAGAAACATAAAAGGCTACAACCAGAAGATAATGAGTGCAGTAACAAATAAATACAACCATACAAAATATATAGGAGTTGCAGTTGGAGGCACAAAGGTGTGAAGTAACAATTACACTAGTAGAAGATGAGTAGGCAAAATAAAGGGAGGTTAAAGCTAAAAAGGTTGAAATTGTCCAAATGAAGGAGGTAAAGTAGGAAGCACAAGAGCAAGGTATGTTTTCTAAACCCTCATCACCATATCCTCAAAGATCCTTATTAGTTGAGGTTCTAGCCTCTCACTCCCTAAAACCCATATGTCATAAAAAATGGTCCTTGCTATTGCAAATATTCTATGAGAAGTGCCTCCTTCATCACCCATTCTTCCATTTCCTTCATTAAATCCACTAGCCCAGTCATTCATTTCACAAGAACAATTCACTCCACCAAAATCAAGCCAAAAGCACCAAGGATTGCAGGAAAATATATGCCCTAAAAATATATCAATTTCTTATCCTCTAACCTTGCTACATACATTTCTTGCTACCCCTATACTTCTCGTCACTACTAAAGATCCAATATTGAAGGCATTTTCCACCATCCGAACTATAGAAGAGAACAAAAAAAAATGGAGGGAAGAAGAGCAACAAGAGCAGTTGCAAAAAAAGGATGAGGAAGCAGTCACCATAGCTTATGATACATTAGACCCAATTAAAGGAAAAATAATAAAGGTTAGTGCTCATCCAAAGGTTAATAAACCAACCTCTCAAATGAGATAGGAATATTGGAAGCTAAAAGAACATGATAGATATATTTTCAAGATATCAAAAGCAAAAACTCTTTGGGCTATTTATATAGAGGTGGACATGCCATTTGTACAATCCTGGAGAATAGACAAAAATTTGGAAGTTGTTAAAAAGAAGATTGAAACCCTAGAAATCAAGCTTGCAAGAGAGAAGGTATATCAATAGGCCCACAAGAATGAAATCAAAATATTAAAAGGGATAATTTATGAAGCCCCTTCTAAAAGGAGTTGTAGTAGAAGGATAAGAAAATCAAGAGCCTAGAAATAAAATTGCAAACAACACAAGTCACAATGTAGCAACAAGATTCAAAGCTGCTAGACCTTCAAGCCAGACTGCAAGAACAAGAGGAAGCATTATCTACGACCTTGAATGGATTAAAACAAGATAAGGATAAACAACATGGCCCAAATATTTCAAAGGATTGGCTTAGGCAATTCAAGAGCCATTACTAGGAAATAATAAAAGGAGCAATCTTATAAGCTTTCCCTCATTTTTATAGTAAACTACGAGAAACTGCTACCATATTTATGGAAGCTAAGAAAGAGTTTGATAGGGACAAGAAGGCTTTGATGGGAAAGATCTAAGAAGCATAGGGAGTTAGAAAAATATTGAGAAATACTAATAAGTATCCCATTCTACAGAAGTAGCCTAATTAATTTGTAGAGGAATGCAGATTCTTAGCTCATCAAGTATATCATGTGATGTAGGAGCCTATCTTTAGAGGGTTTTTTTAAAAGAAGTTTTAAAGTAGTTTTTTTATTACTAAAAATGGAATTATTTGACGCAAAATATAATTTACCGAAAATGGTAATTACTAAAAAAGGTAAATTTTTATGAAAAAATATTTTGCCAAAAATAGTAATTACTTAAAAAGGTATTTTTGGTTGAAAAAATCAATTTGCTGAAAATAGTAATTTTTTTATTTTTAGGGTTTTCTTTTAGGGCTTCAAGTTTTAGGGTTTTATTTTAGGGTTTCTTTGGGGATATATATTCCCTTGGTATTGCATTGTAAAAGGGAAGTGAATCCAAGAATAAGAAAAAAAATATTTATTGGTTTATTTCTATGTATTATAGTTTTTATGTGAATGGAGGGTTTTACCGATTATTTCCATTTATTGCAGTTTTTATGTAAATGGAGGATTTTACATATTATTTCTATTTATCATAGTTTTTATGTAATGGGAGGTATTATATTTTGACCTCTTGTTATTGGATTCACATCATTTGGTATTAGAGCAAGTTGGATCTTGTTGGGGAGAAAAAAGAAGAAAAGAGAAAATGAGAGGAAACCAAAAAGACTCAAAAAAAAAAAATTGGCACTTCGTGCAGTGCTTGCAAAAGGTTTGTAAAACCTTGGAGACAGAAATTGGCACTTTGTGTAAGTACTTGCAGGAGGTTTTTTTATGTAAAAGCCTCAGAGAAAGAGATTGGCACTTTGTGTAGTGCTTGCAAAAGGTTTGTAAAACCTTGGAGAAAGAAATTAGCACTCTATGTAAGTGCTTGCAGGAGGTTTTTTTATATAAAACATCAGAAGGAGAAATTGACACTTTGTGTAGTGTTTGCAGAAGGTTTGTAAAACCTTAAAGAAATAAATTGGCACTCTGTGTAGTGCTTACAAGAGGTTTTTTTTCATTAAAAACCTTAGAGGGAAGAATTGGCACTTTGTGTAGTGCTTGCAGGAGGTTTGCTATTTTAAAACCTTGAAGAAATAAATTGGCACTGTGTAGTGCTTGCAGGAGGTTTGAGATATAAAACCTCAAAAGGATATTGGTACTTTGAGGAGTACTTGTAGATGTGTGGCACTCTATGGAGAGTGATTATGAGTTTGATCAGAGGAACTCGTAGGAGCAGAGTTCTTTTCAACCAAAGGAGAATGATGCAGGAGCCTATCTTTAGAGGGTTTTTTTAAAAGAAGTTTTGAAGTAGTTTTTTTATTACTCAAAATGGAATTATTTGATGCAAAATATAATTTATCGAAAATGGTAATTACTAAAAAAGGTAAATTTTTATGAAAAAATATTGTCGAAAATAGTAATTACTTAAAAAGACATTTTTGGTTGAAAAAAATCAATTTGCTGAAAATAATATTTTATTTTTATTTTTAGGGTTTTATTTTAGGGCTTCAAGTTTTAGGGTTTTATTTTAGGGTTTTTTTGGGGATATATATTCCCTTGGTATTGCATTGTAAAAGGAAAGTGAATCCAGGAATAAGAAAATAAAATATTTATTAGTTTATTTTCATGTATTATAGTTTTTATGTGAATGGAGGGTTTTATTGATTATTTCTATTTATTGCAGTTTTTATGTAAATGGAGGATTTTACATATTATTTCTAATTATCATAGTTTTTATGTAATGGGAGGTATTATGTTTTGACCTCTTGCTACTGGATTCACATCATCATGCAACTGAGTTGATTTATCAAGGAGAGGAGCTATTCATTGCTCTCAAAATAGAAACTGAGGAAATCATCAAAGTTGCTAAAGAGGTCAAGGATCTTGGTGCACCAAGTTTGTGGGATGATAATCCATACTTTCACAAGGTAGAAGTGATCAACCAATTGTTTGACCAATAGTTGTAAGAACCATAGAAGTAGATATTATTTTTCCCTATTCAACAAAATTTCCCACACCTTAGCCAAATCAAAGGAAATGGTTGGAAGATATAGGAATCCTCCCTATAGGAACCATTGCAAATTGAAAAATATATCTAAACTTAGGGGGATTCCAGAACCTATCTTGGAAACTTGGAATAAGATGAGCCAAGAACTCCACATACCCATGATATCTCATGCAACTTCACAATAAGGTAGATCTTCAAAGGTAGCCTCATAAAGACAACCCCAACTGCAATAAGAACCATAAAATCCATCAAACAAGGGGGATGATCAACAAAATGAGCTTTTATTATACTAGAATATTTTTGTACTTGTATAGTTGTATAATAATTATGACTCTAAAGCCCAATGGATCATATTAAAAGGAGAAGCAAGTGACCACGACATAAGTGGTATTGATAGAAAAATAAAAGGATATCTACAAAGCATTCTATCAATAGGAATAAGATAAGCCCAGTATTGAATATCAAATTCACATCAAACCCAATACTAAGTATTAAATTCGTATCAAACAAAAAATATTTTTAGATAGATTTGCTTGAATTATAATGATGATATAATGGTCAATTGGTGCAAGTGAGACTCAAAGCTTAGTCCTATTTAAGGACACATCCAAAGAGTATATCTCAATACTAATAATTATTTTGATGGGAAGAAACAAAAAGATCTCGAGGAGAAGTTCTTACTCGACTACGTTAAGAAGAAAGGAAGAGACAAGGAACATAACAAGCAAAAGAATGGTGATTTCCTAAAGTGTCTAACTTGGACTTGAAGCAGTTATTAGCTACATCCAAAATTACTCATGGATTTTTAATTTTGTGGGGGTGTCCCATTTTTTAGGTATCCTTATTTTTCATTTTTGTTTCCCTTTTTATATTTTTGTCCATATTTGCACCTATAAATTGTGCCACAAACTCCACGTTTTACATCTCTGATTGGGTTTTCTAGGAGTGTCCCATTCTCCAAGTATCCCCATGCACTATTTTTATTTCATCCCTTCCATTTCCCCTTGTGTTACCACTTGTAAAATTTACCACAAACTCCACCATCCATCTCGTTGTTAGTTTTTTGTTTTTCTTTTCTATATAAGTGTTTTTTGTTTCAAGATGATAGTGTCCTTTGTAGCACATTTTTATTTTCTACTCCTATTTATATTTTAGTTTGTCTATCTAAAAATATCAGTATTGGTCCAAGTTCTCATTTTATACTAAGGAAAATCCCTTGTGAGTCACTAAGAATGTGGGTACTTTTTGACTATATTCCACATGCACTTTGATGGAAAGTGTAAAACACAACATCAGAGACTCAAATATCCAAATCTAGAGAAGGCCAAACACTTTTGTCCTAGGCATGCTAAGGATGAATTTTCAAAACCTCAAATAAAAAACAAAGGATGGAAAAGTTTGGTTAAGCAAGGAGAGGGATGAACATTATGCCTCCTTAGTGAAAGTCGACTAGTAAAAGAAATCCATCACTCAATGAGAAAAAATGGTGAAGTCCTAAGGGCATCAAATATTTTGTACCTCATATAGCAGCAAACATGTACCAAAAATCTGTTGCTCGATAGTATGCAAAATAAAAGGAAGAAATGGCTAAGTCCCAAACCTATTAGAGACTTTTTCCTAGAAGTTGAAGTAGACAGGTACAAAAATATGTCACATGCAAAAAGTAGAGACGCCAAAATTAGCTAGGTCCTAAAGGTGCCAAAAATTCTATACCCTGATTAGGCAGGTAGGGGTACCAAAAGTTCATCGCCCATCTGGAGAGAAAAGAATTGAAAATCGGCTAATTCTAGGAATACACCAAAAAAATTTTACCTAGAATGGGTAGGTAGAGGTACCAAAAGTTTATTGTTCGTCCATAAAGTAAACAGGTAAAAATTGGTTAAATTCCAAGAAGCACCAAAGTTTTTATACTCAAATTAGGCAAGTAGTGGTACCAAAAGTCCACCGTCTGTCTATAGATCAAAGAGGTGAAAATCAACTAAGTCTAGGAATATGCCAAAAATTTTGTACCTAGATTGGGTAGGTAGTAGTACAAAAAGTCCATCACCCATACACAAAGCAAAGAGGTGAGAATCAACTAAGTCTAGGAAGTGCTAGAATTTTTGTATCTGGATTGGGTGGGTAGTGGTACCAAAAGTCTGTCACCTGTCTATAGAGTAAAGAGGTAAAAATTCTCTAAGTCCAGGAAGCACAAGAAATTTTATACCCAAATTGGGAAGGTAGCGATACCAAATTTTTTTCTCCAGTTTGCAAAGCAAAGAGGTGAAAATCGACTAAGTCCAGGAGGTGCCAAAAATTCTATAATCAGATTGGGCAAGTAGCAGTACCAAAAGTCCATCGCTCATCCGTAAAGCAAAGAGGTGAAAATAAACTAAGTCCAAGATGCGCTAGAATTTTTGTACCAATATTGGGTATATAGGGATACCAAAAGTTTGTTGCCCATTTATAGAGAAAAGAGGTGAAAATTGGCTAAGTCCAAAAAGAGCTAGAATTTTTGTACTTGGATTGGGTAGGTAGTAGTACTAAAATTCCATTGTCCATCCAAAGAGTAAAAGAAGATGAAAATCGATTAAGTCCAGAAGGAAGTAAAACTTCCATACCCAGATTGAGTAGTTATAGGTACCAAAGTTCATCGCTCGTCCAAAGCCTTGTTATGTACCCAAAAACCATGGATCGGTAGAGGAAAATCTAATTTAATATCTGATAATAATTTATTAGTATATGGGTGGTCATCATCTTATTTTGCCAATATGGTAGGATTGCTTGTTAGACGATTTGAACAATGAAATATCTACCTATGTGATTGTGTAGATGTTAAGGGTGGCTCAATCGAAATGTCAAAAAAGGATTAATGAACCAGATATAAACAACAAGACCAATACAACTTAGGATGAAGTAGGGTCCACCTAGATCAGAAGGCCATAACCAGGTGGTTAGAACATGCATATTACCGAGTATCTTAACAAACTGGTAAATATTCTGACATAACAACAATCCACCTCTTAGGAAATCATGCTCTCATAACTAAATGTATTGTAAAAATATATAAATACTATAATGTAGAATGAAATATGGTCGAATCTTAACATTTTACAACTTACATGTATGAAGCGCATTGCAAATAGAAATACAAGTCAGATTGTTGTTTGTCTCTGGTTCATTTTCTTGTAGAACATGTATGTATAAATGGTTGTTTATTTCTAATATAGGCTAGTTGAATGAGCATAAGTATTAATTATTCTCTCTAGATTTTTGTATGTGTTCATTTTCTAGTTCTAGAATTCGTAATTCATTGGATTGTAAAATGTATAAGATATTGTAATATGATCGATAAAACTAGTTGGTCAATTAATTTGGTTAAATTCTTGATTGCATAGCTTTTATATCTTTTGTATTTTTATGCAGCTTAACCTACACCACCATAAGTTCTAGCTTTAGCTTCTTTTATCTCTTTCAACACCCTTTTCCCCTCATATTTTAGGAAAAACTAGTTACGACTTCATAGGAATCAACCTCCTCTAGAGATTGACCATTGAAGCCTTCATGACTTCTAGGTCATTCAATGTTGGTCAAGGTCTTTGGGTGCACAATATTACCATAGGTATATTTTTAGACCAATAAGTTAGAGTACTAATAAATGGAGAAGGAGGTTGTTGAAGGGATCATGGAGGGTGGGGAGGTAAATGGGATGAAGGATAATGTTGGGAAACATGAAGTATAGGTAAAAAGAGGAGGGACATGTAAGAAGAGGAAGAGAAAGGAAAAGTTAAGGAAATATTTTGCTACAAGTACCTTCGATGAAACTAAATCCTTCATGAGAATAGTCCACCATAGTTAAAATTTGCTTTAGACCTAGAAAATATACCTTATGTAAATATTCCAAGTACTCAGGAATATTATACTCTCTACTACTTTTTGTACACACCAAAATCTAGGCATTTGTATTTCACCATATAATTTTGCATAATAAAATATATGCCTAGGTCTAAACTTAGACATATAAATTCATGTACATTTCATTCAAATTACACATCATAATTTTGTATAATAATATATGCCTAAGTATAAACTTAGGCATATAATTCTTGCACATTATTCATTCACATTGCACATCACAATTATGCATAATAATATATGCCTAAGTCTAAACTTAGGCATGAAAATATTGCACATTATCCTATTTTATATATTTTAATAAATCTAAAAATTCCCCTAGGATACCCTGTCTCCATGTGACAAATGTCCTAGCCATCCCTATCCCTCATCTTGCCACATCTCACACCACACTCCACACTTCACTCCACTTGCACCTACCCACTTGCCACATCTTACACCTCAATCCACACTTCACTCCACTCCCACTTACCACATCTCCCAAGTTAAGTGAGACACTTCTAGTGACTCACTACAACTGCCCAGGATAGGTGGTTGCCTAGTCCCTACCACTTGGAAGCCCTGGCTTGCCACCTATCCTTTTGTCCAAAACCTTCAAAGACTTATAAAGGTACCATCACTTCACCAAGAAAAATAGGAAGGGAATATTAACATTATGTTGCTCAAATAATGACTCATGTATGCAACAATCATCTTCTATTTTTTAATTTATATTAGTCATTTGCATTATACTCATTTTGATAGGTGCTACTAAACCCCTTGTCTATTTGCATGTGTGCAGGTTCTAGATTCAACAAGTTCAAATCCAGCATGGTGGTCATGACAAACCCACCTCCAACATTGATTGTAGCATGAAGAAGAATCAAACACCATTTTTTTATTGTAAAATGGGATCACCCCCTTTGGGCATTTCTATTGTGAAGCACCCTACAAAGGGGTTTATTGTAAAAAAATATTAATTTTAAAATAAATTCAATGCTTCATTTTTAATTCAATGGTGTTATTTTTTATGCATACACTTTCTTTTCAAAATTATCTAGGTACTTTTCTTTAGGATTGTAGATAACTATGTAGTGTATTGGTGCTTGTAAGTTACACATTTTTGCTTAGACAAAACAAATCTAGATCAATGCCTTAGCACCAAAGGAAAATTTCCTACATGACTTTTTTTTTGCCTTGCATCTCTCTTTATAGCCTTAGAAAATAATGGTAATAGCTATAATATTGATTATGCTTAACTTTTGTCAGATCTAGCACTGCCAGAGGGAGATTTTTCCTTGTGTAAAAATATTACACACATAATTTTTCTTTTGGTTGACCAATCACCTTTTACCATCATGGTGGTTCCCATTTGGGCATCATATTCTTTCCTTTATAATCCGGTGCTATTGCATACAATTGATGACTTATGAAATTATTTACTCTTTCTCACCTTGATCCTTTTGTGCCACTTGTAACTTTGGTGGTACTAGTTTGTTAATATTAAGGCAGTATATTCTAGTGCCTTCCTTTCACACAACCAATGATATTTTGTTAGCATTTTCATATCCATACTAACACCTTGCATTTAATTTCTTCTTCAAGGGGTTGAGGTGTCACACTATAGTATTCACACGTTATTTTACATGCTTACCTATCATCTTTACTAGCCAATGTACTCCTCCTACTTACAACAATAGAGATACCTATCCAGCCTATTCATTAGGCTATGGAGTTGGAGAAAAACATACTTTTTTAGATGGAAAGAGAATGGGAAATGATCATAAGCAATTCTAGAATGACCAAAGGAAGAAGGAGAGATAGATATAGGATACAAAGGTGGTAGGGGAGGGGAAACTAAGAGGAGAACAAAGAGGAAGAGAATAGGAAATATGTAATACCTAAATAATGAAAATCTTTAAATTTATTTTGGTTTTACCCAACACTATATTTCAACACGTGCTTCACCTCATTTACCCCATTTTTTTTTGCTACTTCGAATTCAAATAATAATAAGGTAAAAAATGTGAAGCATCCCCCTTTTGACTAAGGGTTTTTTTTAAATTTTGGTTTTTTTTGGTCCATGCTCTATCTGGGCAGATTCCATGAATTGAAGGACTTGTAGTAATCCTAACTTGCTTAACAAGCTTACCAAGACTTCAAAACTTGTGGGTTTGTAAACCTTATTATTATCTTAAATTTTCCCTCTTATTTTCTTCTCTTTTATCCTTGGACTTCACTCTTTTCGCATAACTATGGTGTTCTTGAGAAAGAGCAAACCCAATTACCAGAATAGTGTGGCTATATATGCCAAGTTTCATCATAGGCTAAGAGGAGTTCATACATTGTTAATGGAGGAACACCTTTATCAAACATCAAGATGGTTTTAGCAAACATTCGGATTGCTAGTGGTCTACAATCAATTGAAATAATTGTATTAGCTAGCACAAGGAAGAATTAAATTTATTATTCTTTACCTTCTATGGTCTATCGATTCCTTGTGGTGCAGGAATATTTAGATCCATTTGTATTATTTGTTCAAGGTCATTCCTAATGCACATTACCATCATCCTTACAACACCAAAAACTTGTAAAATATATATTTGTAGAATGATCTTGTCCTCAAAAGGGATGCAATGCTAAAAGAGGAGGCCTCCTTATATAGTCTCCTTAACCTGGAGCAACCAATTATTGGCCTACCATGTTAGTCCTCTTTTTTCTCAGCCCGAAGGCTACTGCCTTGCTGAGGTGTGAACCTTTCCAATGCAATCCCAACTTAATCTTATTGATCATATGTATATAACTTTTCCTAGCACCCCTTTCAATTTATAGCTCCTACTATTCAACTATCTATTTGGTCAACTACCTTATTTTAGTTGTTATCACCCATAATTGGATTTTAATTTACATTTTGGCCTATTTACACAAAATTATGGTATGCTTCTTCATGCTAATGGTACTTAGATTTATCTCTTTAATAGAATCTATAATGGCCTAACCATATGGTTTTGAATTTGTACTTTTCTCATTGGTTATATTTTTAGTACTATAGCTCATTCTGGTAAGAATCTACCATGGGATTGATTTTGAGCTAAAATTAGTTTCCAAGCTAATCTATTAAGTGATATTATAAATTAACACAAATTATTAACCTTGACCATTTGAATTGATAACCATATTCCCAATCGATGTTGATCCATGTGCCAAATTAGCATTCTTCATTTGAAGAGTTCCCAAGCATACGAGAATCATTGCATTGGGATATGGCTTGGAAAATTCTATGGTCATGTGTGTCTTCCTGTTGATTGTCCCAAAAATTTTGGGTGCTATTTTTGAAACATGTGACCTGTTCTACTTTGGAACTGATTATAGCTAGCATTTGTATTTTGCAAATTTTCTAGATTTGACAAAATCACTACTTTGGGACTACTCAAGAAGAATTTGGTCCATATCAATTCTTTCTCGCTATTTGGAAAATTAAATGCTTCCACCATGACCTAATTTATGACTTTCTTAACCAAATTTTTCTTTTTTCTTCATATATTTTGATATAATATGGCTTGAGCTTCTCACCATATATTTGGGCCACTTGTTGCATGCAGGGGATAGTCATGAGAGCATGATTTTGTGCTAGGTGTCCCCCTAATTATTCGAAAAACTCTTTTGATAAGCACATATCAAAGAGTGAAGGTAAATCAATGATCACCATATTTTGAATTACTATAAATTTTTGTAGTGTATGTAGCAAAATAGGAACATTTTTCATGACCTCTATTACTAGGAATTAACTTGTAAAAACCCACTAAAACCAACCTGAGAGATATCTTCTATTATAAAAAAATACAAGCAAGGTTTTCAAGAGTCCCAATATTTTTCTTTTTAGCATTATCAAGGCTTCACCACATTTGAGTTAAATGTCATTGTAGATGACACTTAATGGAAATGAGTGGTCAAGATCTAATATTTTTAGGGTTCACCTTACTAAACCTCATCATTTAATAGGATTCCAAAGTGGTCCTCCCAATTTTTCCATACCCTCCTTGGCACAGGACAATACGACCATAAAATAAGGATTATCCTTTAATGCCCATAACACTTAAATGGGAATGCATATTCCCTAACCTCATCCTAAGTCCATCTAGGTAGCTTAATTAGGTGTAAACACTTGGTGCTTAGTTACCACACCTCTGCACGCTAACTAAGGTCATTAGCACTCAACTGGTAATGAAAATGATCACTTGAACCTACACATTCGAAATATCACCACTGCTATATTGTGAATGGTTGTGCAACTTCTATTTGTGGTATACCTAATCGTCAATGCTCAAGAAGCATAAATTCACAAGAATATGGCTATTGCATCAACACAACTCCTTTAATTTTCATGAGTTCCTAGATACTACATCCTTGCAACTCCTTCTAGGACTCATATCTACCTGGCTATGGCATCTTTGCAAATCCTTCTAGGATTGGGCTATTCCTTTCACTCAGGTTCTAAAGTAGTTCTAGATCCATTCCTCAAGAACTTACAAAACCCAAGATAGCTTTTATAATATGAAACTACTCTCTATAACAAAAGCATCGATTGGAAACATCAAGATTTACTCTATAACATATTAGTTATATGGAAAAAATATAACTTTATTATTTCACTAATGAATTCATTAATAATCCATATCATTTACTAAAGCAATATCGTAGTTCTAATTACAACTAAATGGTTTGATAAAGAATATACTCTAGCTATACTATCAAACCTTTAATTCCCATTTAATAAGAAATTAACCCTAAGAAACATGCCTGATTCCAAAGCAAATATACATCCAATAAATCAACCCACGACAAAGCATAGGGACAACCAAGCACAAACTACAATGAGTGCAAACCCAAAAACTAACCAAACACCAAGGGAAGTACTGCTTCACCACCTAGCTAAGGATGTCTAGGCCCTATACAAATATGGAAGATCGAGTTCTCGAGAAGAGGATGATGGACTACACAACCCAAAAAAAACACAAAAGTAATCAATACTTCCCTACAAGATTAAGAAGCTAGAATGGTATTGAGCCTAAACCTACTATAGTTGAGAAACTACAACACTTAGCCATATAAATGATAGGCTAGGGTGAAACACTATCCAGAGGAATAAATCAATGCTAAGCTGAAGCAAGCACAAGGAAGCAATAGGGGTAGGGCTTAATGACTGCAATAGGATATAATATAGGTCTGTAGTGACACTACAACAATCCTCCTCAAGGAGAGCCACCCACTTAGCACCTAAATACAACACAAAGAACATAACCCAAGGTGCCATCAAACATAGCAACCAAATACAACATAAATAATATAAACCAAGGCACCATCAAACATAGCAACCAAGGAAAAGCATACAAAGCATTAAAACCAAAAATCTACCTGATTTCCAAGCTACCCAATGTTATTTGCTCCAAAAATGCACTACAATCCCCTTTATCCTCAAGCCTATATTACCTTTTCTCCAATCTCCTGAAAAACTCATCAATCGAGTTTCAACTAGGTTTGGAGTGTTGTCTCTTGCATGGCCAATGTAAAAGAATGATGGAAAATCTTACCACCTTTGCTTTATTAAAGTAACACTAGACATGGTGTTACCATTGATTAAAAAGGATTAACCCTCATTAATATTATTATTGTTATAACTATGCACTTATTAAATTAATGGCTTCATTAGTTAATACCAAGGGTTAATATCAATTATTAACCTTAGTAATAACATTTTCAAATATTAATAATGCTAGTTATAATAATACTTATTTAGATTAATTTATCCCATGCTTCAAATAAAACAAAGCTTAACCAAGTCCATAATACATGTTGTTGTTTTATCCTCAAGTAGGCAAATTTTTAAGATAATCATATATTAACCCTTACGTACCAAGAATGACTCATTTGCTAACAACAAGCTCACAACAACAAGCAAATGCAATGCAACTACATGAAGGGTATACAACCAAGAATGACTCCTTTGCTAACAACAAGATCACAACAAAAAGCAAATGCAATGCAACTACATGAAGGGTATACTACCAAGAATGACTCCTTTGCTAACAACAAGCTCACAACAACAAGCAAATGCAATGCAACTACATGAAGGGTATACTTTACCCCAAAGTTGTTGATGAACAAGTCATTAGCCATCATATCCCCAAATTTTATCTCAACTCGATGGTTATCCTTGTTCAATCCACTGGTGAGAGTACCTAGTCCTGCAACCACAAACACATCAACAATACCATATTCCAATAATTGAAATCAATCATAAAGTATTATTGTCATTTTTTTTTACATCAAAAAATGAGGCTATGCATTAAATTTCCATGCACAATACATAGGTCAATATCCAAAATAAGTCCTACCAAGGAGGGGTGTTACATACTTCTCCGTTGGTCTAAACACAATCCTTTATGTTTCTTGTAAGATAAAACATATATTTTATCCAAATAAATATGGGAATTTATTTCTCATAACTTCAACATCTTCCCAAGTGGCACATTTTTCAAAATACTAGTCACACTCGACCTTATTTTGTTCTAGGGTTCATTTTATCACTATTTTGGAATGAAACCCTATAATCCTTATGGGTCTTACCTCAATGGCTGGGGGATCTACCATCTGAAATTTAGAAACATTCCAAACATGAGTAGGATCAACAACATATTTCCTAAGCAAGGATATGTGGAAATTATCATGGATCTTTGATAGGTTGGAAAGCAAGGCAAGCCTATAGGCTATTGGACTAATATTATAACTGATCTCAAAAGACCCAACATAGTTAGGATCCAAATTAGTTTACCTGATCGTATTTTTCATGGATCGTACTCTCAATAAAAATCTATCCCCAACAAAGAATTCTCTTGGTGATCTTTTTAGACTAGCATAGATATTTTGGTGATCGACCGCTTCATTGAGCCTAAGACAAATTGCTCTAAGCTACTCCATATTTCTAATAGTGTTTGGTTTGATCATCACCCAATCCTCCAGATTTTCCCATGATATAGGAGTTCTACATTTTTTGCCATACATGGCTTCAAATGGGGCCATACCCAAATATGCATGGTACCCATTATTATATGCAAATTTAATAATATGCAAAAAATATTTCCACTTAGACTTTTTGTCCATGCAGTACATGATAAGAATGTCCTCTAAAACTTGGTTTAATATCTCTATTTGACCATCTATTTTTGGATGATATGCAAAAATAATGTTCAGCTTAGTGCCCACTACACAATGAAGAGACTACAAAATTTTTGATGTGAACCTTGAATCCTTATTTGATATGATCATCACGGGAAACCATGTAGCCTAAAAATTTCTTTGATAAACTTATTTGCCACCATTGGTGCATCATCCTTGATTTCCCCCGGTATGAAGTGTGCAACCTTGGTCAAATTATCAACCATTACTAGGATTGCATCATGTTGGTACCTAGTCTTAGGTAAACCCACAATAAAATTCATAGACATTACCTACCATTTCTTCGTAGGTATATCATGTGGGTATAATTTCCCTATTGGATATCATTGTTATGCCTTGAATTTATGGTATTCCTAACATATTGCAATGAAACTAGTGATATCATACTTCATTCCCTTCCAATAGAAGATTTTTTTCATGTTCTCCCTCATTTTGACCCTCTTGGATGATAAAATTAAGGAGAATTATGTGCCTCTTGCATAATCAATATCCTTAAGTCATCATTTTTGGGTATAACCACCCTATCCTTGAAGCCTACAAGTCCATATTTTATGTTGAAATCCTTACTTTCAAGGTTCCTCTTAGTTTTGTCTCAGATTTCTATGTAGTTTGAGTCTTGTAACTGCATTTTTATGATTTTATCCATTATATCTATATGACTTCGGTTTAGAGCTGCTATGTGCCTTCTCCTACTCAAGGTATCAACAACCTTATTTTATTCCTTTTGATATACTCAATACCAAAGTTATACTCTGCTAAGAACTCTATAAATATTCTCTATCTTGCGTTTAGCATAGGTTAGGTAAAAATTTACCTTAGACTTTGATGGTTTGTCGTTAGCTCAAAAGGTTTTTCCAAAAAATAGTGTCATTAGATCATTAATGCATGCACACCTACTACCAATTTCAAGTCACGACTAGCATAGTTTACCTCATGCTTCTTGAGATTCCTAGAATTATATGCTAATGTATCCTCTTATTGAGACAACACCCCACCTAATCCTTTAGGAAGCATCTGTACATATTGTAAAATTTCCAAGAGGATCCAGTATCTTGAGAACCAATGTTGTAGTTAGCTTTTTTTTAGAACCCTAGGTCATAGGACTAGTAGCTTCCATGGAGTGTGCCTAGGATGAGCATTGACTTGATGTGATAGTTTATGGAGACGTACTATTATAGGGACATTAACATTATTTGGGATGCAACAGGTATTCCACACTGTTAGAACCAATGAAACTAAGGAGTATAAATCCTAGAAGGTATAATATCCTATTGGGAAATTGTATCTTGCAATGAGGCAAGCGTGACCTTGGTCATTATCTAGTGAGAGATAATGATAACATAATTCAAGATCATGGTATCACAAATTCAAGCTCATGGGACCACTGATTACCTAAGGCATGATCTAGACATTAGCTTTTGGATCCACTATACAATTATGTAGCACCTAGCCTTCTAAGCATAATGATAAATAAAAGGGTAGAGACATGGTCTTATCGATATAAAAATATGATTGCTTGTGTTCTAATTTGAAGTCTAAGAGATAAATTTTATCAACTGATGAGCCTTTCAAAATTTCTTCAACCAAATTTACTTGTCTAGATGCTAGTAAGGTTTTTTCCAGCACTTTTGCTTCTTCCACAATGATACCTCCTAATGTATCCACCATATTGGTTACATTTTGAGCCAGTATTTGATATATTTCCACTATGTATTCCCTCTCTTTTCTTATTATATCCAAGTAGTATAATCTTCATTAATTCTATTATCTTTGGCAATTTATGCATAATGTTTACAAATTGCATTGTCTTGCAAACAATTCTAGCTTCTTTTTTGGGTTTTCCTTGTGTGAACAAAGTACCTCTTCTATTTCATCTTCTTTGGATTGTTCCTTTTCTTAATCCATCATTTGCTTCATATTTTTCATATCTTTGATATCCTGAGTATATGCTCACCAAGAAGGATAAACGAATATTTCATCTAGATTGATCAAACACATTATGGAGTGGTTTTTTGTTGTAAACAAATGATCTAGATCCAGTGTAAATGCTACAAAATCATCTAGTTCTTTGGCAATGTAAGCATAATGTTTCTAAACTGCATTATCTTGCAAATACTTCTAGATTTTTCTTTTCTAGTTTCTCCCTATGTGAACATAGTACATATTCTATTTCATATTATTCAGCTTTTTTCTTTTCTTACTCCACCATTTGCTTCATATTTTTTAGATCTTTGATCTCTTGAGCATATGCTCACTAATCATGATGGACTAATATTTCATCTGGATTGACCAGACACATTATGGAGCGGTTTTTTATTATAAATAGATGATTCAAATCCATTGAAAGAGCTACAAAATCATATTGCTCTTGATATACCATTGAGTGGAAATGCAATTCACTATGTTGACAAGTGCTACTATTGTAATGACTATTAGATGTCGAGCACTTAGCTTGACTAGACTAGGGTATTCTCCCCTTTTCTAGATCTTCAAAAAGATAAAAATATTCCTTATCAAGCTCATAAATGTGCATCACTTGTTATTCCAAAGAAAATACCCTCTAAGGGTATGCTTAATGATGTACTTCAACATTTTGTTGCTCCACCATATTGAGCTCATTGGCCAAGTGTTGAATCACAACTTTTAGTTCATATACTATCTAGGATCTTATGTTGATCATAGTATGTATGTTCCTTGTTGAAGAAACAAATGAGAAGTATGATTTGAGAAACATGTATAGCTATGGAACTAATAAGGCCAAAAAATAAACCTATGGGTTTATAGGATGAATCTAATGGGTATCTAACATGGTGGTTCTGGGTGGTATCTTTCCCATTGAGACGAGAATATTTTCTGCTCTTATAGCCACCTAAAATACTTATGGGAACCTTCTATAAATAGAATGTTTTATTAGAAGGCTTAGGTATGTAGACACAAAAATTTGACCCACAAAAATGATTCAAATCTTTATTAGATACCTAAATAGCCACCCAAGCTTGCTAAGTGTAAATTTTGGGTGTTTTGCCTTATCCCCCCTTTTTTTTTCATAGCTTTACCAAATCCATACCCTATCCATACAGGGTGCAAATTTGGCTTACCAAATCCACACCCTATAATTACTGGGTGTGGATTTGGATTTTTAGGAAATTTTCTCACTAAAACCCCCTCCCCTTGTCGGCCTATTTTGAGATCGGCCTTCCCCAAAGTGAAATTTCACTTTATTGCTTGTTTTTCCCTCTAAAATATTCTAAATAAGAGATTGAATCCCATATTTTTCTAGAGATAAGTTTTCTAACAAGCTCTAACTGTTGACTTGCTCATTTACTCATGCTTTCAAGTGGATTTTACTACAAGTTGTTTTGGTTCTTTGGTGATTGTTTCTCTTGGGGATTTGAGTGGAGTAGTCTTGATGATTGGATAGATCAACCATTTTGGATTTTTTTTTCCATATCTTCATTGCTCCTTGCTTTCTCCATTAACTCATCAAGTTTTGTACTTGTTTTGGTAGCATTTTAACTCTATTTTTTGCTATTTTACAACATATTTTTTGTTGTTTTGAGCCTCGAAAAGGGTATCTAAACCAAATCCATGACCTGAACATACATGGCATGGATTTGGTCAACCATATATGCACCTCCAATTTATTGGAAACCTATTTTGTGAAATTAGGGATTTGGGGGCAAGTTTCACACTTAAAAACCCTAATTTGCACCTTGCATTTTAGATTTTTGTTGTGTCCATATTATCTGCATCTCTTTTCACTATTGCATATCTATTTTACTCTATTTATGCATGTTACAAAGGTCAAGTATAATTTTGCTTTTGTATTTTCAAAATAAAAGCAAAGGAAGAGGCTTCCTAATTTGGATGCTAAGATGCATGTTCACGTCGGGTTCACCAAAGATGTAGAGGTGGAAAATCATGCACCATGTATGATTCTCAATTGGATATGTTTGGAGTTGAGGTGATTGTGGTGGATATTATAACTTTACACTCAGTGGGTAAAGGGGGAAGGGTTCACGAAGAATGGTTTTAGGACTCACTCCAAGTTTAGGGTGGGAATGTGCTTCAATGTGTCAATTGAGCATACGCCTATGTTTGGCCTTTATATACTAAGATATAAAAATGAAAGAATAATGAAAGACACACACAATGCAAGAAGACAAGATCTAATCCTATAATAATTCTTTAATTCAATGATATCTAACCCTAGATTGAAAATAAAGTCTTTTGAGCAAGGGTTCAAAGGAATGCATAAATAAAATCCTAGATGCACACTATATGCTTTTATTTATTCAAGTGCCTATAAATTTAATTATATGTTTTCCCTTTTACTTATGATCTAGGTTTTTACAAGATTAGGAAGAAAGTAAACAACAAATATCCTTTATATATTAGGGCACTTATCTTATCCAGCATTTGATCCAAGCTTTATCTTGTATCCAAAATATCCAATATCTTGAAACCTATAAAATAACTTCACAAAACCCTAGAAATTTGATCAGCGCTTGGGGGATTTCTTAGGCCACTATATAGCTAAGCTTGGAGGCACAAAAATCAATCCCCTTGGTCCTTTTATATGACCATTTTTAAACAAGATCACTAATTTGTTTGTCTAGAGATAAAAGAACATTAATAAAATATTAAAAACCTTCTTATGTATCTTTCTTTAGTTTTCTCTTCTATCCTTTCACTTCTTCTAATGGCTCCATTCCTTAAAATTTAGTGAAGGCATATTGAATTTGATCATGTTCCCTAGGAAGATGATCAGATTGATAGAGAGAATCCTAACCTTGATACAAAAGAGCAAGAAAATGTTGAAACTAAAAAAAAACTATGATCCCCTTGAAGGGCCCAATGGTGGTTGCCTTTTAAAATCATTTGATCATGTTTAGGGTTTTATGAAACATCATAAGGAAGACTTGCTCGTAGCTATAGAAAGGGAAGCTCAACTCAAAGGAGGTGTGACTCCCCCTCCCCTAGTAGTCTCTCCTAGACATGTTCATACTAACCCTTTGTTTGAATATTTGAATCACAGTAATCCTATCCATCAACCAAATTTTGCCACTCCTGTAACCATAAACATTGGAAAGAGTTCACAAGTCCTTCCAACCAGTAGTGTCACTCAAAATTATATTCAATTTACTCCTCATTCTGCTAATCTCAACATTATTAATTCTATTCCACCAACTATTAGTTACCCTCCAACAAGGTACTTCATATTGCAACAATATCAATACCTTCAACATGGTCCAAGTACACATATAACAACCTATCTATACCCCTCCCTTAGGGAATCTAGGGGTATTGCATAACAACAATCCTGATATTCAAAGTTTAACTAATATGGTGAAACAATTGGTTTCAAGAGTGGATATGATTCAACATCTCAGTTTCACCTACAACTATAGATAAACATGCAATCAACTCCTAGACCCTATTGTAGTTGCTAGACCTTATTCTAAGCATTTTTCCATGTCAGTTTTACCTATATATAAGGGAATGAAAGACCCAATTGAGAATTTGAGAAGGTTTAGAACAATTTTCTATGACATCATATATGATGATATGTTGTTACTATAGATGTTCCCTAATAGTCTTGGTGGCATGGCATTAGAATAGTATTATCAGTTGCTCAACTATTCTTTGAGAAATTTTGAAGTGATAGTTGAATTATTTGTTCAATAGTTTGGTGCTTATGTTGAAAATAATGTACATATGAAATATGTCTACAATTTAAAGCAAGGTAAAGAGGAATTTTTTTCAAAATTTTTATCTCATTGGAGGAGTCTAGTTGGATGCTTGAGATATACTTTACCTCCTCGATACATGCTTGAGATATTTATCAAAAATCTGCAAGAACATCTATCTTATGCATTGGAAACTACAACTATCACATATTTTGATCAAACACTTGATCTAGCAAGAAAAGTAGAACATGCTATTATAAAAAGAGGATAAATTAAAGTGAAAGAATATAGGACCACTAAAAATCATTATAAGAATAAACATGTGGTAGGTGATGGTGCAACAGATAGTAGGCCAATTAACAATATCATTAACAACCTACAAAATATGGTACATCATAAACCTTCACAAAGGAATTTCACAAGACTTAACATACCTATGGAAGTGGTTCTAAAGTAGTTTAATGAAGCTAATATGATTGAGTTTCCTCCCATACGATAACCAAATACTACAACTAATTGGTACAAGGTAGGTCAACATTGTGTATATTACAGGGTAGAAGGACACTGGATAAATTATTGCAAGAGGTTAAAAAATGTGGTTCAAGATCTGATTGATGTAGGATGCCTTGTTATAGAGGACTCTAATCCATCAAATAATCAATCTCCTACTCAATGTAGGTGACAAATCCACCTCCCAGAAGAAGAGAAAGTGACAAAAGGGATTTGCTCAATTTTGACAATTTTGATAGTTTGTACAAGTTTTGCAAATCGTACAAGTAGGAGTAAACCATACAACCAGGAGGGCAAACCATACAAGGCAAAGGCAAACCGTACAAGGTGCACTGAAATGCAGTGAAATGCATGGGAAATGTAATTTCAGGTTGAAATGGTGCATAGGTTTGATAATTAAAGTGTTAGACTTAGTAAAAGTCTTAATTAATGCATTCCGTTATGCATGGGTGGTTGTAAATAACTAATTGCCTTAGGAACCACTTTGGAATAGCCTGGGCAATGTTATATAAGGCCCCATTTTCAATTTTGTAGGTCTGGATAATTGTTGGTTGTAATCTGACTGAGTTATGCTATTATGTTCTGAGTTCTAGCTATAATTGTTGTAGATCAGCCATGTTGTAAGTGAAATCATGATAGAATAATATACACATGAGCACAGTTATATTTTCTAGGTTGTGTATGATTTTGGCATGGATGAATGACAATTGATGGCTTAATGATGTTGTATGTACTTTCTGGTGAATGTTTTGACTAGTTTATGCCTTGTGGTGATAGAATGGATTAATCCGGCACTGGTGAAGCTTTGTAGAATGATCTGTGATGATGGAAGCATTATTGAGGATGTGGTGAACCCTATTGTATGATTTTTGGATGTAGCCATTGGATTTGCATCTCTCTCAAACCCCGTTGATATGTTTTGCATGTTACAGGAAAAGGATTAATTGGCATATTAAACCCTTGCAAAACCTATCTGAGAGAGATTGGCCCATTAGAGTATCCAATTTAGCACTTGGATGTACTTTATTTCCGTACATATCGTACACCAGAGTTTGTACAAATCGTACAAAGACAACTTACCCGATTTGGCAATTCAGGCGATTGAAGGAAACTTACCCGATTTGGCAGTTTTGGGAAATCGACTTGTTGGTTACAAAACTGTGTACGAAAGCCTGCAAAACTGAATCTGAAGGATTGGTTGAGTGTAGAATCATACAAGCCATGTCACTGTATGATTTTGGATCGTACAGTGTGTCGAACTGACTTTCGTACAAGTTGTTCATTGGGCGTAAAATGGTAGTTTTAGGGACTGTACGGTCGTACGATTTGGTAGACAAGTTAGAGATAGTACATTGATCATTATAATCACTAGAAATCACCTCCCCACTAGGAATAATACACCCCTATGCTACATTTGGTATCATTTCCTTATCAAATCTAGCATTTTTGTTAAAATGGGTCAAATTGACAAAGAAAGAATACTACAAAACTAGAGGTGAATGACAGACACCAGTGTACAAAGGTATAGGATATGGGAAGTACGAGAGAAAATTCTAGTAAGAAGGAGCATGAGGATTTCTCAAAGAGAGAATGCAAGTAACTCAGACCATAGTACACATGAACCAAAAATAGAGCAAGTTTGGACATCTGAAGGAGACTTTGAGGTATTGTTGATAGAAACAGAAGATGAGGAAGTAGAACCACCTAGCATAGAGGCAAGAGTTGATAGAGAGGTAGTGCAAGAGGATGGAGAGTGGATGGTGACACCTAAGAAAGTGATGGAAGGGTTGCAAGGGAGTGCAGAGGATGGGAGTCAGGCACCAGAGCAACAAGGCATGAGGTCTCAGGAGGAAAGGCCAAGACCATCTCCCTCACATCAATGAAGGAGGTCATAGAGTGAAGATGCATGAGAGTTTGGTCAATGAGTGGTGGGATAGAACAAGATACCTCAGATAGAAACTTTTGATGATGACTATAGCAAGACACCCCCAAGGAGGAATCAGATAGAGATTCCATGAGAGACCTCAAGTGATAGTGATGATTCTCCGAAGATGGCTAACAAGGCAGCCAAATAGAGATGTCCACCATTTTTAGGTGAGGGTAAGGAAGACCCCACAAGACACATCAGAACTTGTATAACCATTTGGAGAGAAAATGGTGTAGATAGACTAGATGATTGGGTAACTTTATTTCCTGCTACTTTGAGAGGATTGGTGATTGATTGGTATTTGAAGAGAGAAAATACCATAGATTTTTAGACTTGGAATCAGATAAAGGAGAAGTTCATTGAAGAATTTTGACCTTTGAAGGATGATGGAGATATTATTACTAAAATTTGCATGACAAAGCAAAAATCTGATGAAGATGTGAAATCATACAACCATAGACTAAAGCAATTAGTCGATAAGATGCAGATGCCTCTGGAAGATGTCCTAGTAAAGTGGTGGTTTGTTGATGGATTACTACCAAAATATAAGAAGAAGATGAAGGTAGTACCATCAGAAATGTATGAAGAAGTTGTAAAGCATGCAAAGAATTTTGAAAGTGAATCAAAATAGATGTATACAAGAATTTTATCTCACCCCAAGTCTAATGATTCAGATAGTGGAGAAGATGACACTATACAGAGGATAGTAGCATCATTTCATCAGGAGTTCGACAAGATAATGAAAGAACAAAGGAGAAAACCTGACAAGAATGACATTTGGTGCACAAAATGCAAGACAGAAGGTCATACAAATGTGAAGTGTCCATGAAATGATTATTGCCATATCTATAATGTGATGGGACACGAGGTAATGCTATGTCCGTATAATGCGAGAGTACATCCACAAGTCCTATCAATCCAAGAGTAGGAAGAGAAACCGAAGGCCCAAGGGAGTGGGCAACAAGCAACAAGTGGTGGTTATAGAAATAGTAGGTGAGGTGGAAGGCCAAACCAGGGCAATCGACAAGGAGGCCAGGGCCATTTGTAGTATGACTCGGAAGGAAGGCCGATCATACAATGTCATAATTTCCAAGAATGGGGGCATTTTGCGAAAAATTATCCTTCACCTCAGAGGTAGGAAACACCGCAAGCAAGCACTACACATATGTGTAGATGGTGTGGTCTAGGGAACCACAAAGAAGTAAATTTCCCAAAGTAGGTGAGTTCAAGTAACCCATAGAATGTCAATTATTTAGACATTGAGGTTCCTCAAGTTAAGGAGGAAACCCAAGAAGTATTAGCCATGATGAGGAATCAGGCTAAAAAGGATAAGTACCCAGAGCCAGCAAAGGAAAAGTAATGCTAGCAAGTAGCAAAGAAAATACTACAAGATGAAGCACAAAAAGCTAAACAAGTGAAGTTAGCTGAAGAAAAGGAACTGGAAAAGCCATCAGAAGAGAAGGTGATTGTGCAAAGTCTGGAAGCACAGGTTTTGGACACCACAATAGAGATTAAAGTGTCGAACCTATTGGAAGCTATTCCAACATTGCAGAAAGCAATGGTGGAAGAAATACAACCGCATAAGGTGATGGAAGTGTAGAGCCAACCAATTTAGGAGAAGGAAAGGAAAGATCAATTCATGGATCTAACTATATTGATGATTGATGTGGGAAAGAAACTTGCATTAGTTCATATGGAGATCCTAGGGCACAAATTGACACAAGTGATTATGGATGGAGGATCCAACATCAATGTGCTACCTGAAAGAACCTGGCTAGAACTAGGTGCTCCATCTCTATGGGCATCGAGCTTTCGATTATATGGTGTTGACCAGTATGGTATCGAGACAAAGGGAGTCTTGATAGCACAACAAGTGGTGATAGCTGACCAAGAGTTTGTCTTGGATTTCATTGTGATTACAATGCAAAATCCTGCATACGATGCTCTCTTGGGGAGAGGATGGCTACGAGTAGCCAAAGTTAATCACAACTGGGGAAAGAATCAGATCACTTTCAAGAAGGGACAACATAAATATATGATTAATCTAGCTAATCAAAAAGTCAGTGAGGATGTAGCTACGATGGATGAATCAAAAAATTCCTTAGGAGATGAAGGGTATGAACCTGATGGAGAAGGAATGTTGTACCTGGATGAATGTAGTGAAGATGAAGCTAGATCTGATAGCGGACTACTTCATTGGAAAATGGAGGAGTACAAAATATTTCAGCCCAACTACCTCTCGTATTGAGTCAGAGGAGATCAAGGAAAAACAAGATGAACCAAAAGTCAGTCAAGAACCTAAGAAGGAGGTAGAAGAGAAATGGACATTCCCAAAAAGTTTTGCAGAGTATACAGTAGGAGATGCAGATATTGATACAAGACCGACACACCCAAAGAATGTAGAGAAAGCAGCAAGTGAGCCAAAGAATATCAAATATGAAGGACCTCGGATAGTGGACATCAATCTAGGAATGGAGGAGGAACCTAGGATGATTCACTACGGTGATGATTGGAACCCTATACTGAAAGCGATAGATTTTAAGATATTCTTGGAATATAAGGATGTCTTTGCATGGACATATAAGGATCTGAAGGGAGTACCACCAGAGTTATGTGTCCACAAGATTACGCTAATGCCTGGAGCTCAACCCGTAAGGAGGAGACCATATAGAATGAATCCAAAGTATGTTGCATTAGTGAATGCAGAGATAGAAAAGATGTTGGAGGTAGGAATCATCTTCAGGGTGACAACCAATGAATGGGTATCACCCATAGTGATCACCTTGAAGAAGGAAGTGGACAAGATCAGAATATGCATAGACTTTAGAAGTCTGAACGTAGTAACTATTAAGGACCCCTTCCCTATTCCCTTCACAGATTCTATCCTGGAAGAAGTCGCAGGACACGAGATCTATTCATTCTTGGATGGGTTTTTGGGGTACAATCAAATTAGTATAGCCAAGGAGGATAAGCTGAAGACCATATTTATTATGGAGAATGGCATCTACGCATACAATCAAATGCCATTCGGGCTCTGTAATGCCCTAACTACATTTCAGCGCATCATACTGTATATATTTGATCAGTTGGCAATAGGGAACTTTAAAGCATTTTTGGATGATTGGTCCATTTATGGGAAGATCAAGGAGCATCTTCCTGCCCTCAGTGAATGTATGAGTAGGTGCAAAAATGCACAGATATCATTAAATCCTGGGAAATGCTACCTGATGGTACCATATGGGAAATTTTTAGGACACATAGTGTGCAGTGAAGGATTAAAAATAGATCCTGATAAGATCCATGTGATATTGCACATGGAAGAACCATATGATGTGAGTTCACTTAAAACCTTCTTGGGATCGATGGGATATTATCGAAGGTTTATCAGGAATTATGCACATGTATCCTACCCATTGGATTCATTGACGAAGAAGAATGTTCCTTTTAGATGGATAGAGGAGCACCAAGGAGCCTTTGAGGAGCTGAAGGCTAAGCTTGTGAGTAGTCCGATTTTGGTGTTCCCAAACTAGGATAAGGAATTCCATGTCCATATTGATGCTTCAAATTTTACAATTGGATGTGCTTTGGCACAAGAAGGATAGTTTAGGCTAGATCAACCTATTTTCTTTGCTAGTCACCTATTGTCAAGGCTAGAGAGAAATTATAGTACAATAGAAAGAGAAGCTTTGGGAATGGTATATGCAGTCCAGAAGTTTAGGCATTACCTATTGGTAAATCCCTTTGCCTTCTATGTCGATCACCAAGCTCTATTGTACTTGATAAATAAGTCGATGATACAAGGATGGGTTAGTAGGTGGCTCATCACCCTACAAGAGTTCGTATTCTGAGTAGTAGTGAGACCTGGTAAGAAGCATGTCATTGCAGACCAGTTGTCTCGGATACGATCAAGAGAGCCTATAGGAATAGGAGTTCTAGATGAATTCCTAGATGCATAATTATTCACCATCAATATTGTTCCATCATGGTACAAGTTGATTGGCCAATACCTATCCATAGGTGAGTTGCCACAAGAAATGATGACAACCGAGAAAAAGAAAGTGATCATGAAGTCAGCACCCTTCCAGTTGATAGCAGGATTGTTGTATAAGATGGGAAGTGATGGTATCCTACGAAGATGTGTGATGGAAGAAGAAGTCAAAGTGGCATTGAAAGAAGCTCATGAAGGCTTAGTAGGAGGGCACATGGGACCAGATGCGATAGCTAGAAAAATATTACTAGCTGGACTATGGTGGCCCACACTGTATAATGATGCGAAAGAGTATGTGAAAGCATGCGATACTTGCCAAAGGGCAGGAAAGTCGATAAAGAGGGACTTTATGCCTTTGCATCCATCGCAACCCCAAGAATTATTTGAGTGATGGGGATTAGACTTCGTTGGACCATTGAAGACATCTCGATGAAGGAAGTGCAGATACATCGTAGTAGCAATAGAATACTTAACAAAATGGGTCGAAGCAAGAGCATTACCTGATAACTCGAAAAAAAGTACAACAAGATTCTTGTATGAGAAGGTAATCACAAGATTTGGTATTCCACTATAGATAATGAGTGACCGAGGAGGACACTTTGTCAATGAAATCATCAAAACATTGATGATGGAGTTTAGGATTTTACACTCATTGTCTAGTTCGTATTATCCCAGAGCTAATGGGTAGGCGGAAGCAATGAATAAAGTCATGGTATCTACTCTGTATAAAACCTATGGAATAGAGGGAGAAGATTGGGAGGAAAGGCTACCATCTATTTTGTGGGTATATAGAACAAATTTTAAACCTACAATAGAACATACACCTTTCCAATTAATGTATGGATAGGAAGTAGTGGTGCCAGTTGAATTCTTGATACCAAGTTTGAGAGTCACGGTAGAGCATCGCTTGGGTGATCAAGAAAGTTTGGAAGAGTGACTGACAACACTGATCAAATTAGATGAAATAAGAGTCATGGCACAATGGGTGATTGAGGTAGCTCAAAAAATATGGAAGGCATGGCATGAAAAACATTTGAGGAAGTTAGAACTTAGTCCAGGTGACTTGGTTCTAAAGTTTAACGGGAAATGAGAAATCAAGCCCGGTAAGTTGAAGATGTTATGGCTTGGTCCCTATAAAGTAGTTGAAGTAATGAATAATGGAGCAGTCAAGTTACAGAACTTGAATGGGATGGAGGTACCCGACATTGTAAATGGCTCAAAGTTGAAGCCTTACAAGGTACAATGCTTATTCATTTCTTCAGAAGAGATTGAATGAAGAAGATGAGCAGAAGCTCAACGGAGAGCTCAGAGTGAGCCAGGTCCATCATAGGAGGAGCCTAACATAGGACTCACACACTTATTTGTAGAAGGGGAGGAGACACGACCAACCATAGAACAACAAGAGTTGGCACCTCAGCCTAGAGAAAGAAGAAGATTGCGAGTACATGTCAGATTTGTGGATGGGACCGAACGAGTAGAGGAAGAAGATGAAGATTGGATTCCTCCAAATGAAAGAGGACATCAGGAGATAGTACTATTACCCAGGAATAGGGGAAGGCAAGAAGAAGCACCCCAAATAAGTAGAAATATGATGTATCCTCAAGTAGAATGGAGGGAACTACCCCAACAAGTGGAAGGATGAAGAAGGATACGATTAATAGTACGATACGAGGATAGAGTGGACACATTTGAAATGGAAGTTTCGGAAGAAGATAGGAATGAGACCATCGATCAAGAATTGGTTGGACTTACTCCATTGGCTCAGATAGGGCTATTACAGTAGAGAATGTGATTACAGACTCAACAACTACAAGAAGAATACCAGATATTGTGAGGTCATAATGCAAGGTTGAGAGAACAAATCATCCAAGAATTGGATAGTACAATACGAAGGTTGGATGAGCAAAGAATAGCTAGGCTACAAGAGCTAGAAGGAGAACCTGAGGGTGATGAGGGGATAACTCCAAGGAGTAGTGTAAGAAATGATGGAGCGAGCACAAGTTTGCAAGTACCACCAAGTGATCCACCAATGATGAATGAAGATGCAGAAATATTGTGGCGAGACATTGAGGAAGCAACCACATCACCTGAATCACAAGGTAATGTACGACTAGATTTGAGTGACTCCAGTAATGAAGGAATGCCTTGGCTAGTAATGGAACCTAGTATAGAAAGCAGTGATGAGGATGATTGCCCAGAGAACCCCAGAATCCTCGAGATAATCGTGATCCCCCAACATGTACAACAACACAGTGACAACTAGGGAGATCACAGGGACGTCAAACCAACCTTGACCCACAAGCATACATAATAGCCTATCGACAGTTGAGAAGACAAAGGAGAGAAGTACAGAGATTGGAGAGATTGATGAATTTACCAACAGATTGGGTGAAACAGAGAGAAGAGAATCAGAATAACTCAAGTTCTGAGATAGAATTTTCTGATGCATATAGAGAGGTCTTGGCAACCTCATCTCCACAAAGAAGCTTTGAGGAGAGAATATGGAGATATCACCTAGCATGTGCAGATCATAGAATCAGAGCACTATGAAAATTATCACCAAGCACAAGAAGAAGTAGAAGTCCACTAGCCAACATTAAATTGGTAGAGATAACTCTTGATAACCAAGCAATGGGAGGAAGGAACAGAGAAGGACCCCTAAGGCTTCAGCCAGGAAGGGGAGGAGGTATTCGACTATGAAGTGAGCAAGGACAAGGTGATGTTACAATCAGAGGAGGAAGAGGACGAGGAAGGTTTCGACCTCCTACTCCTAGATGGCTAGGAGATACACCTTTAGCTTGTATGAACTGGACAAGGAATCTGAGGAGGTTACCATGGATGAGAGGAATCTTACCTAGCCCTGCAAGGCAATATCCATTAGGATGACCACCACTAATCCGACGAGGACCTCAAAGAGTGGTAGGTGGTAGAGGATTACTCCAAGAAAGGGAGGAATCACCATTGGCGTAGAGAAACCCGATGTCAAGAGGAATAGGATGGGGAAGACACTCACGTGGGAGAGGCCTTGCTAGTAGAGGAAGAGTGCATTTTGTAGATGAAAGAAACTAGGGACAACTAAGGATCCGATCGCCAAGTCTGGAGCCAGAATTGATCCGAGGGGATAGGCGGAGAAGTCACTCGAATGATAGTAGAGTAGTAAGGACACCACTACCAAGGGATCAATCACCTGTGTGACAAGAAGAAAGGACACCAGGTGAAGATACTCTAGCTTGCAATTGTATAATTCCAAATTGTACACATGGTAGGGGAAGGCCAAGAAATTCAGTAACATCACAAGTGGAGATGAATCGGCCTAGGGAGCAAGTACCGATAGGTGACACAACCACTCAAAATGTCATAGTTGAACCTCCAAGAGAAGAATCCGATGGGATCATACAAGTGAATGTCACTGTACGATTTCCATGATGGTAAGTGTAAATAGGCTAGGAATGAAAAAAAAAGAAAAAAAAAAAAGAAAAAAATAAAAAATAAAATGCCTTAATTGTGAAAATCCCTTAGGACGCAATTAGGAAGGAAGTGGGTTGAAAACTAAAATGATGGCCTCTTCAAGAGAGAAAATAGACAAAAGTTTCTCTAAGTGATAGATTGTACAAATCAAAGATGAAAAAGCACAAGTACTAGATCGTACAAAGCCAATTTTTGAAGTCAAAAAGCATAAAAGAAAGATCGTACAAGGGAAATTGGAAAAAGTACATGGGAAATCATACAAGAGAGCAGGTTGTATGATTTAGGTCATACAGTGTACGATTTTAGGCACAGTGTACGATTTTTAACCGTCACATTAAATGTCGCATGTGTGGATCGATGAGTTATCGAAAAAGAGCGAGAAAAAGTTAAAAATTACATGAAAAGTGATGAGTTGTCAATAATCCAAGCAAGGAAGATGAAAAGACATGTAAAATGGTGCAATTTCAAATTTGGAGTGGTTAGGGTTTGGAGATAGTTTAAATAGAAGGCTTACCTTGCAAATTTTTAAATCGTACAAAAGGAGAATTTCAAATTTTTAGGAGGACGAAGGTGAAAAGCATGCAACTGAATGGAGAGGACTACATGGGCATTAAAACTCATCAGTAACCTACAAATAAATTATGACCCATTTTTAATTTGCACCAAGGAGAACTTTTCACATTCGAAGAAATCGAATCGGAGAAGAAAAGGGAGAAAAAGCAAGGGTTTGACTCCATTGAAGGGAGAATTCAAAGTTTAGCCAAGAAATAAAGGAGGGTTAGTAGTAGAAGGCATCCAAGTGAGAACCGAGTGGTGGAGAAACACACATTAGGGTTCGAAGAAGTGGCAACTTGGAGCCAGAGTGGAAAAATTACAAAGAAAAGGAAATACAAACCCTAAATCGGACAAAAGCGGACCAAAAATGAAAGGGAGAAGATGGAGGAAAGGAAGGAGAAGTCCATACAACCATATTTGATAGCCAAAAATTTTTATTTTTGGGGATAAATTGTGCCAAGGGTGGAAGAATCGAGAAATTGCTCTCAAAAAGCATTGAAAAGGTAGATCGGGGCATTTTGGCAACTGGGTCGGAGAGAAATCATAGAAGGAAAATGTAAAACATGATTTTTAGGTAGATGAGGGTTTGAAAAGATGTACTGTATGATTTGGTGGTGGAGTGTATGGTCTCAAGAAAAAATTGATGCAATTTCGAGCAGCTTTTGGGCTATTTTTAGCCATTTTTGAGCAAATCATATGGAATCGTATGGATTCGATGAAGGGGAGCAGTTGGAGAGAAATATTATATGGAGTAGTATGGGCCTGTATGATTTCATGCTGTAATTGTATGATTTGAGGGAGATGGAGTAGTTTTAAGACCGAACAATGATAGTTTGAAGGATTGTATGATCTAGAAGGGTTGCTCCTAAGGAAACCGTATAGGAGTGAGAAGAAGAGTAGATTGTATGATTTTCAACATATTGTATGATTTGTAGTAGTTTGTATGATTTCCAACATACTTTCAATTGTAGAATTGGTGATGTTCAAGTAGCAAGACAACTGGAGGTATGGCGAGAAAATATGATCTCAAAGAGAGAAGTTCATACCAGATTAAGGAGGATTGTAGCCAATAGGGTGGAATGATCACTAGGACCTCTACATGAGAGAGAGTCATGACCATGGTAGTACCAAGGGTGATAGTCTCAATCCTATTATTGGTGTGGTACTCATCCTTGGAGAAGAGGAGGATACAAGTCATGGAGAGGTCAAAGGTACTAGAGGGTTGATAGAAGAAGAACACCACCAAGATATCGAGAGGAGAGAATGGCACAAGAAAGGGTCTCAAGAAGGGAATTGAGGAGTGAGGTACATATTCTAGATCTAGATGAGGATCTGAGTAGTGGACCTGAGGAAGTTCAGGTGGAGATAACAAATATTTCATTCATACAACATGGAGGAGAAACATGCAGGCGATGGTGGAATGATGAATAGAATAAGAACCATCCTTGGAGGAAATAGTTTGAGGAGGTTGGTGTAGCTATAATAGTGCAAGTGCCACCACACCAAAAAACCTTCTTCTACAACTATCTATTGCAGATGGTTCAGGCGTATAATCCTGCAACCAGAACTACCTTTGTCAATGTGGACAAGAGGTCGGTGAGAATAGAAGTTATGACGGATGCATTCAGGAAGACATTCGGATTGCCAGCATACGACACGGAGATAGTTAAGAAGTTGGTTGATCCGATTGAGTCATATCGTATCATCACTTCATTAACTGATGTGAAGTCACCGACTACTGCAAAGATCTTAGGTGCAGGGACTCGAGGAATTAAATAGAGCCAACTGAAAGGGGACGATTGGCCATGTGCTATGAATACAGTAATGGCTCGACTATCAAGGGATACATGAGCTATGGAGATGCCAATCTAGATGGCTCAGTATGTAGAAGGTATCACCCAGGGAATCAAGTATGATTGGGGTACCTATATGGAAATAAAAATGCATGAAGTACTGATAAAAAGATCGAAGAATTTTGGAATGACTTTCCATGCCATTGGACTATTATTAAATGTTGTTACGGAGTTGGGAATCTACTTTCCAGGTTTGATAGAACCTAGGAATGTGAAGGCAGGATAACCAACCATTTTGAGGTGGGAAAAGTCAGTACCTATTAATAAGGAGACTCCAGAGAAGTCTCAAAAAGGAAGGAGTAGCAGGCCATGGAGGTACCAGAGGATACTCCTTCGGATGATGAGGATGTACATCCCTGGAGGAAAAGGCCAAGGAGATTAGAACCTGAACTAGAACAACAAGCAATGCAGCAATGGTAGCAAGAGCAACCATCAGTTTAGGAAAGGGAGGAAAATATGGAGAGACAAGTAAGCCCAATACGAATAAGAATGAGATGACAACGAGAAATAATGGCAAAGAATCCCATCCCAGAAAAACAAGATGAGCCTGCACAGAAGGATCAGTAGGAGGAAGAACAATCAGATTCAGAGAAGACGGATCTAGATGACTGGAGTTGGGTAGAAGCAGAGAAGATAGTGGTATCTCCACAAATTTTCCAACATAATGAATTTGAAATCCTGGATGCTTCAAAAATTTTGAAGGATATAGAGATGGGGTAGATAGCACAAGAAGTGGTAGCCACCACTCAGGAGGAAAAAGAGGAAACCAAAGTGAGAGTGGAAGCCTCAGAGGAAGAGTCTAGGAAAAAGAAGAAGCCCCATTTCAAATTCGTGATGGGAGGAAGTTCAAAATAAAATAACCCAAGTGATGTGCAAGAAGAGGTGAAAGCATCACAAGAACAAGAAGAACTTATTGTTGAAAAAGTCACAGCAATGGAGACACAACAGAATCAGGAGGAAGAATAGGTGACTGAAGAGCAACAGGTGGGCTCCACTGAACAAAAAGAAGCCCAGGAACATACAGAGCAACAACAATCTCAATAGGAGATTGTGAATATATAAGATAATGTGGAGGAGGAAAGAATAGACCCACCCCAAGCTGGGGAAGCTCTAGCCACCACATGGAGGAAGAGGAAGAACGAACTCCTACAGAAGAGGAACGATGGAGAATGAGAACAAGCTACCTTTTGAAGGTACCATAGTTTGGCAAGATCAAAACTGAGGAGGAGGTGAAAGGAGTAGAAGATGATGTGGAACATTTCTTCTCACAGATAGGTGATGCCATAGCCAGCGCCAAATTATAATTTTGTATTGGATGCGTGGGAGAATTGAAGTTGTGGGAGGAACAAGTGTCTCTCGAATTGGAGAAAATAATAGAATGGGTGAGCAACGAGGAGCGTACAAGGAGAATTGTAGACATTCATGTACAACACCCATGGAAGTTACCTAGGGAAGAGGTAACCACAATGTTGGGAAGAGACGACTTGCCAGAGGGAGTGAGAACCAATTATAGGCAGCATCCAAGGTTGTACTTGGATAGAACCAATCACCCAACTTGTCCCATGAACACAGGGGAATTGGAACACAAGAGGGTCACTACAGATTTGGCTATCACTCTGAGGAAGTTGAACTTTCTCACACATTGGATAGAGTGGTTGAGCATCAGATTGGAGTAGATTTATCAGCTCAAGGAAGCTCAGAAGGAGGAGACAGAAGCCACTCAAAAGGAAATGATTGCAATGGAGGAAGAATTGCAAAAGTGTAAGGCTACAGTAGAGGAGAAAATAAATAAACTGGAGGAAGATCTGACAAGCATAAAGGCTGAGTCTAAAACTAGACTTAATTTACTTGAAGAAGAGAAGCGACAGATCTCACAGATAACAAAAGATATGATTAAGGAGTTGGAGGTACAACTCAAGGTAAAGGATGAATAGATGATAACACAATTGGCTAAGAAAAATGAGCAAGTGGTGACATAGGCCAAGCAGATAGAAGAACTTCAAAAGGACAACAAAAGATATAATGATTTGGTCCTAGAGAAACAAGCACAATTGAAGGCCAGGGAAGATATTGTTCATGCCTTGGAGGCTGATATTAATCACCACCTGAAGACCATTACTGAAAAGAATGAAGAGCTTCAGGTGGTGACTCAAATAGAAGCTCACTTGTAGGAGAGGTTGAAGAGGAGTGCCACTGATCGAGAAAAGAAAATGATGGAATTCTTGAAGACTTGTTGAAGAGAAGGCTAATTTCCATGGGGTGAAAGTAGTGGAAATGGGAAGCTATGCAACCAAGTTGAAGAACGAACGTGCAATTCTTCAAACCAAAGTGACTAACTTGCAGACTACGAGGCACAATTGAAGCAGAAAGGTCAGTCGATGAGGACACCGACCAAAGTAAAGGGGAGGGCAGATGTAGGCAGCAAATCCACCTCCTAGAAGAAGAGAAAGTGACAAAAGGGATTTGCTCAATTTTGATAATTTTGATAGTTTGTACAAGTTTTACAAATCATACAGGTAGGAGTAAACCATACAACTAGGAGGGAAAACCATACAAGGCAAAGGTAAACCATACAAGGTACATTGAAATGCAATGAAATGCATGGGAAATGTAATTTCAAGTTGAAATGGCGCATAGGTTTGATAATTAAAGTGTTAGACTTAGTAAAAGTCTTAATTAATGCATTCCATTATGCATGGGTGGTTGTAAATAACTAATTGCCTCAGGAACCACTTTGGAACGGCCTGGGCAACATTATATAAGGCCCCATTTTCAATTTTGTAGGTCTGGATAATTGTTGGTTGTAATCTGATGGAGTTATGCTATTATGTTCTGAGTTCTAGCCATAATTGTTGTAGATCAGCCATGTTGTAAGTGAAATCATAATAGAATAATATACACATGAGCACAATTATGTTTTCCAGGTTGTGTACGATTCTGGCATGGATGAATGACAATTGATGACTTAATGATGTTGTATGTACTTTCTGGTGAATGTTTTGACTAGTTATACCTTGTGGTGATAGAATGGATTAATTAGACACTGGTGAAGATTTTTAGAATGATAAATTATGATGGAAGCATTATTGAAGATGTAGTGAACCTTGTTGTATGATTTTTGGATGTAGCCATTGGATTTGCATCTCTCTCAAACCCCGTTGATATGTTTTGCATGTTCAGGGAAAAGGATTAATTGGCACATTAAACCCTTGCAAAACCTATCTGAGAGAGATTGGCCCATTAGAGTATCCAATTTAGCACTTGGTTGTACTTTATTTCTGTACATATCGTACACCAGAGTTCGTACAAATCGTACAAAGACAACTTACCCGATTTGGCAATTCAGGCGATAGAAGGAAACTTACCCGATTTGGCAGTTTTGGGGAAATCGACTTATTGGTTACAAAACTGTGTACGACAGCCTAGAAAACTGAATCTGAAGGATTGGTTGAGTGTAGAATCGTACAATCCATGTCACTGTATGATTTTGGATCGTACAATGTGTCGAAATGACTTCTGTACAAGTTGTTCATTGGGCATAAAATGGTAGTTTTAGGGACTGTATAGTCGTACGATTTGGTAGACAAGTTAGAGATAGTACATTGATCATTCTAAGCACTAGAAATCACCTCCCCACTAGGAATATTGCACCCTTATTCTACACTCAAAAAGTACCCACAACTAATAAATATATAGGAATATTCTGATATCCCCTACCTAAGCATGGATAATAGGCAACTAATAAAGTATCTTATCAGAATGTGCCACCTTCTTATGGTAATATGATTTGCATGGTTGGAGAAACTACAAGGAAACAAGCTCAAAATCAAGCTCAAGTGGCTTAGCATTCTTAGTAGGAGATGAGTTTTTCATCCAATCCACCTTCGCAACCCATCTTGGTTTTGAAGAATAATCAGAGAAAGAGCACATGAATAGGAACCATACCTTTAGTGTTGAAACCTCAACCTAAAGTCTCCTTCAAACTTCAACAGTAGTTAGCTAGTGCTCCATCCACAATTTCTATATTAGAAATCTTGCAAACTTCACCTAGCCATAAGGAAGCTTTGTTGGATTTTCTAATACAATAATATGTTCTTCCAAATATTTCTCCTAGTGTTGTAGTCAATGTTGTAGGTTCTCTTAGGATACAACACATCTCATTTTCGGATTATGAAAAGCCTTCCTTAGACCTATGAGGGGATTCTTCCCTTTACATCACATCATTTTTTTGGGAAACTTTTGTCAAGTGAATCTTGATTGACAATGGTTCTTCCCTTAATTTTTGTACTTATCATTTTTTTCAAAATTTTGGATTAAAAGATGACCTAACTAAATTAGACATTATCATAAAATCTTTCAACAATGAATCCCAAGAGGCCTATGGTGTTATATCCCTTCCCCTTAGAGTTGGACCCAAGATCTTAGATACCTTGTTCTATGTGGTGCATTGCTCTGCATATTTTAATATGCTTCTCGGACATCCTTGGATTCATGCAATGAAGGTCGTCCCTTCTAATCTTCATCAATGCTTGAAGTTCAAAGTTATCACCATTTCAGGTAACCCTCATCTATTCAAATACTTTTCAATAGTTGAGTAAGCTTAGTTTAGTCTCAACATCTGTCCTTCAATTTCATCATCTGTTTCTACATGTTCCTCACCTAAAATATATGAGCACATTAAAATTATAAAAGGTTGGGTTCTTTGGAAGTAGCAAGGGCTTAAGGAAAGGGGACCCTTTGTCCCCATATCTCATCATAATAATAATAGAAGCATTGGGAAGGTGTATTAGAGTAGAAAAGCAAGCAGGTGTATTAAGTGTGTTGAAACCATCAATATCCATGGAAGGTATTATTCACCAACAAGTTATAGATGAAACGTTTTTTTTTAGGAGTCCATCTATAAAAAAGGTAAAGTAATTTAGGAGGATACTAACTCTCTATGAAAAAACATCCCAACAAATGATAAACATGGACAAGAGTAAGGCATGTTTTATAAATACTAGAGAGAATCGACAACAAAGAATAGCAATGGAACTTGTGTGTAGTGTTTCAACTCTCCCTTTTGTACTTGGGAATGTCAATGTTCAAAGGGGCATACAAGGATTAGATGTGGAATGTGATAATTCACAAGGTCCAGAGTAAATTAACCGGTTGGCAATGGAATTTATTGAGTCAGGAAAGTAAGTTATAGATTCTTAAGAGTACTCTCCAAGAAATCCCTATATGTTTATTATCAGTATTTTAGATCCCACTCAAAGTAGCTAATACAATAGAGAGTATTCAAATAGACTTCATCTAGTCAAGAATAGAGGAGAAGAGCAAAATTCTACTTCTAGCTTGGAAAAGAGTATGCAAAGATAAATCGATCGAAGAAATTAGATGTCATAGATATATAATCACATGTGACTCCTCACATACTGCACTCTTGAAATTCTCTCTTTTGTAATTCTTTACTTGCCTACTTGATACCTAACACTACATGACATATGCACATTCTCACACATTACACAATTACACACTTTATTACATTATACTTGTTAACACCTCACATATTAACACATACATTAGCTAAATATTTAACACACTTCCTGAAGTGAGAATCACACTTTAAACTCTTACATAACATATTGATAACGAACATATAAAACTTTAATTCAAAAAATTTTAGACTTTAATAAAGTCCAATTAAATTTCAAAACATTGGACCTTTTTTCAAATATATGTTAAGTCAACCAACTTTTCTTCAAAGCTTTCACGAAGCAATTTTATTCCAGAATCTGTCGAGCCATTTCCGTCGAACTGTTGCAATCTGTCTTTATTATGTTGTTCCAAGTAACACCAAAGAACCTGAACATTCTCCATATTTAGTAGTGGTTGACTAGGTGGCACCTGTTTCAAATAATAATGTAACATTTTACTGACTGCACTAAACATTTCGATTCCAGCCACTAAGTTGTATGTAATAATGTTCTCAGTTTCACCTTCTGCGGAGTGCTCAGAATCAACCGGTGCCAAAGATGGTATACACCATTTCATTATAGCTTGTTTTAGAATACAAACTACTGTCAGATAGAGTTAGAGTACTTTATTGAGAATCATTCTTGATGATTTTAATATGCTGGCAGACTCGAATTTGGGTTTGTTATTTCTATAGATTTGACTCATATTTGTGCGTCCTTGTTCCTGCGATTCTAGATTATACATTTTCTTCCATCTTTGACATCCCTTACATCCTTTATTATTTATTTCCTCCGTTTTAATTCAATTTTGATATTCTATGCTATTTATGTTATAGGAGGTCTGAATAATATGATAAAACATTGGCAGCGTGTTCTTTGCCTCTAAGGTAACAGGACATCAAGTTTCCATCAAGAATAAGCTTCCTAAGTTTTTTTTGATCGACATCCCTGTGCTGGTACAAACCCTACAGTCTTGTGCACCGCTCATCCACAATATGACGTCGCTGCCTGAGCTTATTCCTCATAACAGTCTTCGCTTTTCGACTCATATAAATAAGCGAACTGGGTCTTTTTATTGGTATGGAGGTGTATCAAAAGTGATAGTGAAATTTTTATTTGTCAAAATAAATATGCCAATGATATGTTAAAAAAATTTGGGATGGAAAATTGTAAGCCTGTTGCAACATCAATAGCTCATGGTGAGTTGTTGAGTAAGGATGATGGAACTGAAAAGTTGATGTGACCACATATAGAAGTATGGTTGGGAGTTTGATGTTTCTCACCAACACTAGACCAGACATTGCATGTGTTGTATCACTTGTATCAAGGTATATGAGTGACCCTTCTGAATTACACATGAAAACTGCAAAAAGAATACTAAGATATGTAAAAGGTACAATGGATTTTGACATCCATTATTGTAAAAATGAAGATGTAAAATTGTTTGGTTTTAGTGATTCAGATTAGGGGAGTAATATAGATGACAAGAAGTCTACATCAGGTAATTGTTTCAGCCTTGGGTCTGGTTTAATCACTTGGAGCTCAAAGAAACAAACTACAGTTGCTCTCTCTTCCACCGAAGCAGAATACATTGCAATCACAAGTGCTAGTGCTCAAGCATTGTGGTTGAGGAAAGTCCTTGAAGAAATTGGAGAACAACAATATGGTCCTACTACATTGTATTGTGATAACATGAGTGCTATTCAGCTAGCATATAATCCAGTTCATCACAGCAGGTCAAAGCATTTTGATATGAAGTATCACTTCATCCAAGACATGATCGAGAAGAAGGTGATTGAATTGCATCATTGCAACACTGAAGACAACATTGCAGATTTGTTCACCAAGGGAGTTGTCAAAGCTCAATTTTTGAAGCCGAGGAACTTCCTTGTCAGTCCCCTCAACTTCAAGGGGGAGTATGTTGGAGCTTGATTAATTTCTATTATTAGTGTGTTTTTCTATTTTCATGAGGCAATATTCCCTGTGAATATCTCCAGCTGTAATAGGTAATATTTAGGTGGTTTGGTGTGATGTTGAGAACATTTGATTCTCATATATTTGTTTTCTTTACCCACTTGGAAGATTCGTTCTGTATTTTACTAACTTGGGAGATTCTTCAGTTACATTCCCAAGCTATATATTATAATGAATTATCATGAATAAATCAGTTCGAACTAATTCTGGCTCACACATACTTCTTTACAATTGATTTTGCTGCAGATGGTCCCATATCTACCATTAACATGATTTTATATAAAAAAAATAACTAAATAAAACAAAATAAATAAATAAAAAATGTGCTGGAGGAGTGACATCACCCCTAGCAAATGTAAAAAAAAAATGTGCTAGAGGAGTGACATCACCCCTAGCAAATGTCGAAAAAAAAAATGTGCTAGAGGAGTGACATCACCCCTAGCAAATGTCGTATTAGTATTTGGGATATGGAAACTCAATTCCATAAGTTAATCTTTTGGCCCATGTATTATCCACATGGCATTATAGGACAAAATCATTCTTTCGGTAGGGTTGTGTTTGAGATACATCTATCAATGATAACTCAAAATCTTGTTTTGAACCATACAAAAGTGTAAGCATGTTTCCTTCTAGATTAACTTCTATGTTGGCTTTTGCTCCATAAAAGGCTTTGGATTTTTTCTACTCTCAATGGATTTATCTTCACCAACATATTATTTTAGACAATATTAATATATCTTTTTATTCTTAATCACTTTGATTTCAATGGTTTTTTATAATTTTTTTTTCAATTTGTAATTTTTAGGTGTTATTATCAACTGGATTTTCTCTTAACTTTAGGATAAAATCAACCATATTTTTTATATTTTTCCTCCTTTCAATACTCTATGGTATTCCATCAATATTTTTCAATGTATAGTAATATTAATTATTTTGCATTCTTCTTTGTTTCGAGCAAAGGTTTCTTATTTATTCCTTTTTCCTTCAACAAACATTTCTTATTTCTCCAATATTAATTCTTTCATTTTTTTTTCAAAAAACTTAATCACTTCCAAAAATAACTTTCAAATTTAATTTTGTTCTACCTTGAAAATTCATCTCTGTAGATTGGACAAACTCAGTCCTTCAATATTCATTATTCTATGCTTCGTAGTACAACTCCTTAAATTTCTTCAATATATATGGAACACTAGTTCAACATTCACACTATATTTTAGTGTTAGCTTTCTTCATTTTCTTTACAAATTGTAATAGAAGTGCATACATATGTCTCGTGCACTACAGGGATGGTGAAAAGACATATAATTTGCATCCCAGAGGGGTCATTATTGGAGATACTATTTTTTTGTAATTGGCTATCTTCAACTTTGGGTGAACTCAATCCTTTTTTCTTCATTCTATAGTCTTCAATATACTATATAATTTTAATTTTCACAGATAGCTACAGTGTGCAATCATGACACTTACAATTTCTTTATCATGAGCCTTCCTTAGATAGCTATAGTGTGCAATCATGATGCTTACAGTTTCTTTACCATGAGTCTTCTTTTTTTAAGGCTGAACAAGGCTTGAATTCTTACACATACGATCTTCTCACTACTTGAATTCGAAAAATATGGCCTTCCTTCTATGAATCTTGGCCTCTTCAAAATACACAACCTTCTCAAAATTATGCTTTCTCAAATTTTAAAAATTTACTCTAGTGTATAGCTTTGATGCTAGCTATGAACCAAGATGGCTCTCATTTTTATGCTCTGATACCACTATTAGATTTCTAGCTAGATTATTTCATAGGTCCTTTTATCAAGGATCAAATATTAATCATAATAATGTGCATTCACATAATATCAATATCTCACAATAATATGCACACAAAATATAGAAATATTATTGATCAAAGGTCTACTAATGCATGCATAAAGCTATGCATGTTTAATGCTTATTACAATGCTTTGTCATAGATATATAATCACATGTGACTCCTCACATGTTGCACTCTTGACCTTCTCTCTTCCATAACTCTTCACTTGCCTACTTGACACCTAACACTATGACCCTTGACTTACTTAGACAACACGTGCACACTCTCACACATTACACACTTGCACACTTTATTACATGATACTTGTGCACACCTCACATATTGACACATACATTAGCTAAATATTTAACACACTTCCTAAACTAATAATCACACCCTAAACTATTATATGACCAAATAATATAATATCTCCAACAAAATCTTCTTTAAGGTGACCATATATTTGCAATACTCATTTAGAGTGTCCTTAGACTTGCAATGCATAAGGTATATTTTGAACCTTCATATAATTTCAATCCATCTGTGTTGGTTATTTGGTACATACTAGGTATTTTTATTTGATTTAGATCTAAACATATTATCAAAGTTTTTTTTATATGCTTAACCTATAGCAACTAATCAATTACATTATAATATCTCTTGATTACCCCCATACCTTATGGCTAATATTAACCATATATATGGGCTTACCAAAAACCATTAGTCACACACAATTATTCATTCATCTTAGGGACACTACACTTGGTGTACTTATCAAAACACCCAATCATGTTCACAAACCTATTAATTTTCATCTTGGTGTACTTTTCAAAGCACCCAATCATATTAATAATATTGATATATCACTCGATTTTTTAATTTATTATCAATCCAAAGTTTTTATTGACAATATATGATAATTTTTCTTCATGAGAAAATCATCAGTTTCTTCTCTCATATATTCACCATCCTCTACAAAACCTAACTCACCATAGCATTTTAGCATGGTCGGTACCACCTATCATGAACACCAAGTATACTAAATAATAATGTTATTTCAACACATAAATTGGTAATTTAAAACTTAAGTATCAAGCTTTACACACCTTACTTGTTTCTTCTTACAATGATCATAATGTAACTTTTAGAATCATCTAGAGGGAGGGAAGGGTAAAGAAAAAAATTAGGTTTGAACATCCATGAGATCATTGGTCATGTGAAACTATCCAAATATACAATTTGCTTATACAAATGTACTTCACTTAGCTCAAATACCCATCACCAAAGCATGATTTACAAACTTTACCTTATTTTAAAAATTAAAACATAAACCTCTTATTTAGAGTTCTAAAGTCTTCAACAATAAATCCACTCATATTAAGGGTATGTATATTCACTTAAAAATAAAATTCCCAATCAACAAACTTCAGTAACATTATCTACCTTGGCAACATTACATTTCAACTTATAGAATAAAAATCAAGCTCTTTAAATATCATTGAAGGTATAAATGATAATTTTATATGGCTAGAAGAAGATATGATCACCATTGGTTAAAGTCATAATATGACAAGGACCCATCACATATTATGGAATAAAAGTTTTTAAACTATAAGGGATTGATAATATAAAATGGCATAAACATGTGATGGAGTATATAACATTATTTGGTACATGCTAATGTACCCTCATGGTACCTTTATGGTACATTTGTAAATAATATATTAGGATTGAGTCATAGTTTAGAGTGTGAGTATTATTTTCCCTTTCATGTAAGTGTGTATGTGCAAGAAATGCACAAGTGTCATGTAAAGTTGTAATGTACAGAAAATGCATAAGTGTCATGTGAGTGTGTACAAATGTAAGTTGAGTCTATGTGCACAAGTGTCTTATACGTAAGATATAAAATATGTAATGTAAATATGTGCACATGTATCTTAGATTAGAGTGTGCAAAGAGAAGATCGAGAGTCATATCTAGGTGTGCATATGTCAAGTAGAGAATCCAAGAGTCATGAGACTTAGCATATGGAAAGGAATAGTCAATTATCCAAAGAGTAAATCTACTATGGCTATATAGTACACCATAGAGAAGGATCAAGTGATCAAGTATGGAGTGTCAAGTATCATATTTATAAGAGAAAGTGGAGTAATAAAGATTACATACATTTTGAGCAATTAATATTGTAAGTTGTGCTACATACTTTATACATGTATGATTCATGCTATTTACATTCATATTATATATTATTATTAAATGTTAGTTGATATATTATTAGCCTTGATATACATATTAATTTTCTCAAATTAATCTACTTACATTATTATTGTGATCTTATTGTATTATGGATATATTATATTCGTTCCTGTGATATTTAACTTGTGATTCTTTTGGTAGTAGTAAGTCTTAAAAAGCCATAAACATGTGGCAAAAGTCTAGAAAATATACTTTTTAAATACATAATAGACATAGTATAGTTGATTATGCTATATGCACACCAAATTTCATTTCAAGGATGAAATATCTAGAAATTGAAGTAGTTCCTGTGGAACTAAAATATGATCACAACCCAATGTATATAAAAATTCAAATGCAAGAAAGTAGGCAATAACACCTTCAAGTAATTGAAGGAATGACAATAGAAAACATTTCTATGACAAAAAAATAAGAATTTGTTTTTAAAACATCACTCAAATAGATTATGTAAAGAGAGGAAAGAAAGAGTATATTTTTCAAACTTATACTTGTGATAGCAATAAATTGATGGATATAAATAGGGAAACCTTGGAATTGTGCAAATATTTAAAACTCAAGAAAAGAAAATATAAAGCCTTCCCTATAAATGCATGGTATGATAAATAATACAAAGTAGTAAGGAGAACCTTGAAAGAACCAAGCAAAGAGAAAACAAGTAGCAAGATATATAATGAACTAATATCAAGAAAAAAGGAAGAATGCATAAGAGCAAGGAAAAAATAGTTGATATATCTTTCAAAGCATAGCCCAAGACAATTTTGAAATGAGCTATAACAAAGAAAAAGACACACAAAAATAATATCACAAGCAAACAATGGTTACAATATGCTAAGCAATTATATGAGAGAAACCAAGAAAAACATACCCTCCTATAATTAACACAAGTAATGAACTTTTTCTCTAAAATATGTGGAAGGCATTAAAGAAATTGCAATAGGTAAAGCTCAAAATATAAATGATTTGTAAGCTAAACATATCAAGTGTGGGGTTGACATCTTAACACCGCACATCTAAAATATTTTCAATGGTATCATTGAAGGAGGTTCTCTGTTAGAGTGGATAACCAACCTAGTCATATTATTGCATAAAAATTGAGACACCAACAATCCTTCAAATTATTGTACCATCATGATTAATCCTCTTTTTTTTAATTATTTCATTTTATAGTAGAAAGCAAAATTAGTTAGTGAGCAAAAAATAAGAAAATAGGGTATAAGGTAAGCAAGGTTTAGATCAAAGTACTCAACAATAGATAATTATATTAATTTAAGGATCCTAATAGGAAGGACATGAAATGAAAAAGGAGAATTTTATTGTTGTTTTATGGAATTTAAAAAAAAAAAAATCACACACCTACAGGTAAATTATGGAAAAGAATTAAAAAAATTAGCATTTCAACCAACCATAATGTAGTTGTACACAAAATTTATGAGCAAATGCTGGCAAAAATTAGAACTCCAAGACTATTAGATGTTTTTGGTAATTATATCAAGGTAAAACAGGGTTGTCCATTGTCACCTTCTTTATTTGACCTTTACATTGAGAAATTGGATGAAATGGAATACAATTGGCTAATTATGTAGTGAAACTTCTTCTCTATGCTAGTGACCTCATTTTTATTGAAACATTTTATAAAAAAATCTAAAATTTTTAAAGGATTTTTGTAAATAAGTTGAGATGCAAATAAATACTAGCAAGATTAAAATTATGATTTTCTCTAATCATGGAGAGAGAAAATAGCCATATATTTTATTTAAAGGAAATCCTTTAGTGGTAGCAATAGAATACAAATACCTTAGGTTATATTTTCAAATAAAACACAATTGGAGAATATGTTAAATGAAATAAATATAAGTTGGATGGAAGACACTCTACTTAGTGCTAAATAGGGATAAAAAAAAGAGCTATGGGAAAGGAAAAATTTTAGGATCCCTTTTGGGTTACTAATTATTCTAATGATGTTATATTGGGGTGATGTGTGGGCTTGCAATGAGTTACTATGTGGGCTTGCAATGAGTTACTAATTACTCTAATGATGTTATATGGGGTGAGATGTGGGTTAGCAATACATCAAATTCTAAATGTAGATAAATAGAAAGAATTTAAAAATAATTAACTGCAAATAATTTCAAAGTTAAAAGCATTAGTCTCTATAAGATTTTACTTTTAAAATAGGAAATTTTCAACTAAAAGCAAAAACTATGGTAATACGGGATACCTAAAGAAAAGATAAAACAAAAAATAATAGGTTGTCAAAATAAGTAATCAAAGAAACATTGAATAAATAAAAAAATGTGGATGAGAGAAAACAACAAATGGATGGATAAATGGAGCATTAAATTTCATGAGGTCTTAAACTTCAAAAAATAAATTAAATAGTATGTGAGATAAAAATTCAAACTTGTCATATAAACTAAAAATTTAAGAATAAGAAACCAATTATACATCATTGGTTCAACAAAAACCATGAACATACTTAAAAAAAGTACATAAATACAAAGATCAAATGGAATTTTTTTTTTTATAACCCAACTAAAATTTAGTTTACAAACCATCTTAGATGCAAAGTTGAGAGAAAAAAAATTCCTCAATAGACATGGTTAGAACAAACATATTTTTTCTAAGAAATTTTGGAGACCAAAAAATATTTGGTTATAAAATATAAAGTTTACAAGTTACACATAAAAACACTTTATAAATCAATTCATTAATAAATATTTTAAAGAATTCAAAATAAAAAACTTCTAATTAAAATTAATAATAAAAAATACACTTTAAAAAATGATAAAAAATGTTATACCCACTTCCTAAAGTTATAATTCAAAAAATAAAAATAAAGTTATACCCAATCCCTAAACTATTTATAAGACATCAAAGTTTAAATTCAAAAAATTAAAGTTATACCCAATCCCTATCTTATATTGAAAGTATTGATTTCATAGACTATTTTGATATCGTAAATATAATCCCTAAACTATTTATAAAAGATCAAATTTTAAATTCAAAAAATAAAGTTATACCCAATCCCGATGTTATATTAAAAGTTTTAATTTCATAGACTATTTCATTAGAAATCAAGGTTTAAATTAAAAAATAAAGTTATACTAATCTATATTAACCCCTAGCTATCAGCTATCAGTTATCAGTCATATCATTATATTATATTAATATATAAAAATATATTAACTTCGAGTGATCAATGGTCTTCTCATCTCACATCGAGTCAACAAAAACGAGACGGATAAATTTGTAGGGAGTAGTTCTTATGATTTGAACCTGTGTTGCCCAATTACTAAAAATAGTGGTTGTAATTAAACTCTCCTATCAAATCAAAAAATGCAATATTTCTTTTATATGTTATTTTATTTTCATTAGAAGATATTTCTATAAGGATACTTAATAATTTTTATTTTTTTATGAACACACACCCACCCCTTCACACACTCACCCACACCACGGTTTAAACCTTGGACCTCCGAAGAAGAGCCAAATCCCAAACTGTTGCGCTGGTCCCTCTAGAATAGGATACTTATAATATATATATATATATATATATATATATATATATATATATATATATATATATATATATATATATATATATATATATATATATATTTGTCTTTTATTTCATAAGTATACAAAAAGTATGTGTTTTGTATTTTTTTCATCTAGAATAGATGAAAAGATAGTTTCTATAGGGATACTTAATATTTATTTTGTTTGTTTTTTATTTTTGAAGTATAAAAAATTATGTGTTTTGTATTCATAAAATTATGTGGGTGTATGTTCATAAAAAAAATTAAGTTAAATTATATTAATTTATTAATTGGAACATTACTATATTATAGTGTTAACATTGTATATCAGTTAAAAAATAAAATGAGGTGGATAAGGAGTAAAGCATTCATAACTAAATATACATAAGAATATAAGCTAATAACAATAAAAATATTATAGTTATATCTTGATGCAATACACGAGATGTCAACACTTATATGTGGAAGAGCATGTTATAAGAAAAAATTATGGGTATGTCTTCTGTAATATCTTTTGAAGTCTTCAAAGAAGAAATAGAAGTAATAAAACCCTAAACTTGCTCATCATTGTGAACTATCTTCTTTTTAGTTACCTATTGGACGTTCTGAATATCCTAAACCATATGAGAAAAGTGATGAAGTCTTTCAATAACATATTGGGATATGTCAAAAGTTCCATAGACTTGGGAATGAATGCGTCCCACATGTAACATAAGATAAAAGGTTAGATCTACTAAAATTATATCCCATGGAGGAGTAGATCCAGTAAACACCCTTTTGCATCTATACTTCCAAAAGTTCTTGAGAAGGAAGAGTCTACAAACATCCCAATGTTTGGGGTATTGATCTAGAGAAAGAGGAAAAAAGAAAAGTGTAGAATACATCCCAAAATTGTTTACCCATGTCATAAAAAAAAACAAGTGAATAAGAGTTTTTAAAGCATTACAAAAATTGCATTGAAGGGGAACATGTAAAATAAAAACAAAACTTTCAAAAGTTGGAATATTTTGACGTAAAATTCATCATCCAAGAAGTTGAATTTTGGATTCAACAAAAACTTTTCAAATTTGATTAGCAAGAGACTTCCATTGGGCATTGGTAAAATTAACTTGCCACTTTGAGCATAGTGTCTAAAGAAGGAGGAAAAATAAAAATTTTATATATCGTAAATATAATCCCTAAACTATTTATAAAAGATCAAAGTTTAAATTCAAAAAATAAAGTTATACCCAATCCCAATGTTATATTAAAAGTTTCAAAGATCAAAGTTTAAATTCAAAAAATAAAGTTATACCCAATCCCAATGTTATAAGAATATATTAACCTCGAGAGACCAGTGGTCTCTCCATATCACATCGAGTCAACAAAAACAAGATGGATAAATTTGTAGGGAGTAGTTCTTATGAGTTGAACCCTGTGTTGACCAATTACTAAAAATAGTGGTTGTAATTAAAATCTCATATAAAATCAAAAAATACAATATTTCTTTTATATGTTATTTTATTTTCATTTAGAAGATCGTCCCCGCACACACTCGCCCACAACATGGTTTAAACCTTGGACCTCCGAAGGAGAGCCAAAGCCCAAACTCGTTGCGCCGCCCCTCGGAATAGGATACTTTATATATATATATATATATATATATATATATATATATATATATATATATATATATATATATATATATATATATATATCTTTTATTTCATAAGTATACAAAAAGTATGTGTTTTGTATTTTTTCATTTATAATAGATGAAAAGATAGTTCCTATAGGGATACTTAATATTTCTTTTGTTTGTTTTTTATTTTTGAAGTATAAAAAAATGTCTTTTGTATTTTTTATTTTTATTTAAAAAACAATTAAGTTAAATTATATTAATTTATTAATTGGAACATGAGGTGGATAAGGAGTAAAACATTCATAACTGAATATACATAAGAATATAAGCTAATAGCAATAAAAATACTATAGTTATATCTTGATGCAATACACAGATATCAACACTTATATGTGGGAGAGCATGTTATAAGAAAAAATTATGGGTATGTCTTCTATAATATCTTTTGAAGTCTTCAAATAAGAAATAGAAGTAATAAAACCCTAAAGCTCATCATTGTGAACTATCTTATTTTTAGTTACCTATTGGACCTTTTGAAGATCCTAAACCATATGAGAAAAGTGATGAAGTCTTTCAATAACATATTGCGATGTGCCAAAAGTTCCATAGACTTGGGAATGAATGCATCCCACATGTAACATAATATCAAAGGTCAAATCTACTAAAATTATATCCCATGGAGGAGTAGATCTAGTAAACACCTTTTTGCATCTATACTTCTAAAAGTGCTTGAGAAGGAAGAGTCTACAAACATCTCAAAGTTTGGGGTATTGATCTAGAGAAAGAGGGAAAAAGAAAAGTGTATAAGACATCCCAAAATTGTTTACCCATGTCATAAAACAAAAACAAGTGAATAAGAGTTTTAAAACATTACACAAATTGCATTGAAAGGGAACATGTAAAATCAAAACAAAACTTTCAAAACTTGGAATATTTTGATGTAAAATCCATCATCCAAGAAGTTGAATTTTGGATTCAACAAGAACTTTTCAAATTTGAGTAGCAAGAGAATTCCATTGGGCATTGGTAAAATTAACTTGCCACTTGACATTGAGCATAGAGTCTAAAGAAGGACGACAAATAAGATTTTTGTATATCCAACTAGAAGTAATGGAAGAGATTCTATGACCATTAAGTCATCTCCAGTCATTCCATATATTATAGGTAGTTGTTCCCCAATTTATAGGGACCTCAAAAGGGATGGAAGACATGACTAAGCCATAAGACTCTTTGAACCTAGAGAGAAAAGAGCAATAATTGCATATTTGGTTCTAGGTAAGAATTGAGTAGCTACCTCGATCCTAACTATCTCTAAATCTATTAATACCTTTCTTCAAAAAAGTTAGACCTTGAATAGCAATGCATAAAGCTAAAGGTTTATCATTAATGAGGATAAAATGTATTTCACCAAAGACTAATTAGATCGATACTCAGCCCATGTCTCAAGGAGTCAGACTTCAAATCTAATAAATGAGAAACTAATTGCCAGTATTTCTAGTTATGGGTAACTGGAATAGATCCTTTAACCATAAATTAAGGTGCATTAAGAACCTTATCCTCTCATGGGTTTTCTTTCCATTTACCTTTGTGAGTAGCTAGAGATATTCTATGATGAAATATGTGTTTCTAATTTTCATCATCAGTGATATCTCTAGAAAACCATTTTGCAGCCAAATCGAGATGGCTATCATTCCCACATCCCCTATCCCATTTGGTTCATAAAAATTTATGAATGACCTGAGCTAATTTGTTATAGGCTACCTTGGGGGTCATCCAACAAGAGTAATAAACATGAGAGGATACCATAATTTTATTCCCAACTTGAATTTTTCCTACTAAGGTAAGAAATCGAGTTGGCCAAGCATTAAATTATATTTGAAGTCTTTCCATAACCCAATTCCACATATCCTTAGGAGAGATATTAATCCCAAAGGGAATTTCCAAATAATGCACAATCATAGCATTAGGGATGATATTCCACTCAGTCGAGGAGTAGCATCCATGAGGAGAGGAACATGTATAGAAGACTTCAGTTTTAGAGTCGTTGATATGAGAGCAAGAGACATAACAAAAAAGTTGAACAATCTCTTTAGTCATTTCCACCTCTTATTGGATATTTTGAAGAAAAATAAGGGAATCATTAGCAAAATGTAAGTTAAGAGCATGCTTATACCCAGGAAGTTTAATACCCTAAATGAGGCCATAATATGAGCCATATGAAGAAGATAACCAAAAGCATAAACAACCAAAACATACAAAAAAGGAGCAAAGGGGTAGCCTTGTCAGCCAAAACATACAAAAAAGGAGTAAGGGGGCAACCTTGTTTGATAGACCCTAGAAGAAGGAAGGAGGGGGAAATAGCTCCATTAACTTGAACACAAGATAAAGCATCACCAAAAAGCATACCAATTTGATTATAGAATTTTGGATCGAAACCAAGCCAAGAAAACATACTAAGAATAAAATCTCATCTGATTCTATCGTAAGCTTTGTCAAAATCAAATTTAACCAGAAGGGCATCTTGATTGGAGTCATAGCTCATTGCAAAGTTTCCCAAACCATCATAAGATTATCTAAAATACAACCACCTATAATAAAAGTAGATTGTTCTCCGCAAAAAATTGCTTGAACAAAAATTTTGATTTTTAAAGCTATAGCTTTAGTTATGATCTTGTACAAAACATTAAGAAGGGTAATGGGTCTCCAGTTGAAGATTTGGTTATGAGTCGTACCTTTAGGAATCAAGTTAATAACCTCTACATTTATATAAGCTCCGAGGGAACCGTTATGAAGAGCTTCCAAGTAAATATGATGAAGATCAGAGGAAAGAATATATCAAATTTGTTTGGAAGACCATCCAAGCCAAAAGTTTTGTCATTCTTCATAAAAAAAAGAGCAACGGATGAGATCCGATGTATTTTATGTAGAATATTTTCATCTACATTAGAAAACTTATTTTCATCTATTTTAGAAGACCCAAGTTTTTCATCTGAGGGATACATAATAAGTTGTTATAATACCACTCTTGCCAAGTTGTTGGAATACGAATCTGCACTACTGGGCCGTCAATCAATAAAACCAAATTCGGGAAAAAAAACAAAAATTATACAATTTAATCATTATAATTAAGCCTGGCAATTAAGATTGCCATTTTATGGTTATAGCTGACGCAAGGGCTTTCTCTCTAGATATCTATACACACTTGACAATACTAATTTATAAGAAACAGTTTTCCTTCCGATACTAATTTATAAGAAACAGTCTGCCTTCCGGCTCAGGCTGATCAGAACATCAGAACGGCTAAGTAAGAGGATCTATATAAGTCAGTCAAAAAAAGATTTCGTATAACTCTCCTACGAAATAAATCTTTAAATGCATTTTTTAACTGTGTAACCAGAAACACTGTCGGTCTGACCTAAACACATCTTCCATATCTCTGCAATATTCACCTTGTACATCCTTTATAGGAAAAACTGGAATTCTCAATAGATATGCTAGCAAACATATGTTTCATTTCAATAATAATGTTTTAATAGGTCATTTACTTAAGTATAAATCTCAATATAACATATGTTTCATTTCAACAATAATATTTTATTAGGCATTACATCAGTCCAATGTAACAATCTGTAAAGTGGTGGCATTGCTCAACTGTACGTTCTGTGTTCTCATCGGGTACGGTCAGCGACAGGCATGGCCACGGAACCAAAGTGAGTATCTTTTATGGTTGTCATGTTTCCTTTATATGAAAACGATAATGGAATTATGATCGAAATTTTTACTTCAAATTTTAAACATCATACGGCAAATTTAAAGAAATGTTGTTTTAAAACTCTGTAATAATTCTTTGTATAAACCCTTTTAATTTTTACTATTTTATAATTTCAAATTTACCAATAATTTGTTTGTTGATGGGCAGGAAGGCTTTGATGCAACATCTTTATGCATCCTTGGCAAAATACGGCGCCCCTCATGAAGTGGAATATGGTTCATACCTATTAAGAGCATAATGTGTATTGTGTCAACATATAGACTTAGAACCATTTACCTTAGCTTTTTATGTTTGCATATTAATAGTTTTATTTGTATATCAATAGTTTAATGTTTGTATCTCAATAGTTTAAAAGGAGACCTAAATTTGTGTTGTGCATGCACATCTATAATGTGCATCTATATTGTTGAGATGATGCTCAATCTGTTTGTGCATTTGCATCTCGAAGTATTTTATGCGCATGTTTGAATAATTAAATAATCTAAAAAGAGGTTGAATCCATTTTATGTGTGAAGTATGGTCAAGAATGGCTATTTTGTAACATGTGTACAACTTTGTGTAAAGGTGTCATGTGTATTTCTATTTTCAACCAATGGTGTCAGGATGTCACAAATACATCTATTTTTTTCTTCTTTTCATGTAGTTTTTTGAAAAGTGAAAATTTTCTTTTACTTACTACATACTTTGTATTTTTGAATAAGTATTCATTATGTTTTTAAGATGTACGTACATATGTGTAATTATACGTGTATTTTAATTTTTAAATATTCTTATTTTTACATGCATTTCTATTTTCATGTGTTATGCATATATTTTTATCATTTCAAATCTCAAAAAATTTAGTAAACACTTTTTCTCATCTGCACTTCCAAATGTGCTTAAGAAGGATGATTCTACAAACATCTCACAGTTTTAAAAAACAAAGAAAGCTTCTAAGATCTAGTAAAAGAGGAAAAAAGAAACGAGTCTCGCATGCATACTTTGTATTTTTGTGTAAGTATTCATTATGTTTTCAAGATGTACGTGCATATGTATATTTAAATGTGTATTTTAATATTTGAATATTCTTATTCTCACATGCATCTCCATTACCATGTGTTATGTGCAAATCCTTTGTCATTTCCAATCTCAATAGATCTAGTAAACACCTTTTTTGCATATGCACTTCCAAATATGCTTGAGAAGGATGAGTCTACAAACATCCTTGAGTTTAGAAAATAGAGAAAGCTTCCAAGATCTAGTGAAAGAGGGAAAAATAAATGAGTAGAAGACATCCCAAAAATGTTTAGCCATGTCCATGGGATATAGTTTTAGCAGACCTGAACTTTAATATTTTTTTACATGTGGGATGCATTCATTCCTAAGTCTATGAAACTTCTAGCACACCTCAAGATGTTATTGACAAACTTCATCAACTTTCTCATATGATTCAAGATCTTGAGAAGGTCCAACAAAAAACTAAGAAGAAGGTAGTTAACAATAATAAGCAGGTTAAGGTTTTGACTAATTCTTTTTCTTCTTTAAAGATTTCAAAAGATATCACAGAAGACATGTCCAAAATTTCTTCATATAATAGACTCTCTCACATATGAACGTTGATATCTGGTGCATTGCAATAAGATATAGCTATAGTCTTTTTGTTTATATTAGCTTCTATTCTTATGTATATTCAAATCATGAATTCTTTATTCCTATCTACCTCATTTTATTTTTTAACTGCTAAACAATGCTAATACCAAAATATTATAATATTTTAGTTAATAAATTAATATAATCTAATTTTTCTTATAAAAAAATACCAATAAATATGTTGGCAAGCATATATTTTTCAATAGGTTATTTAGTTAAATATAAATCTCAATAGATATGTTGGCGAACATATGTTTCATTCCAACAATAATATTTTAATAGGTCATTTAGTTAAATACTGCTAGGTTGGGGCTTTGTGATTTAGTACATAAAAAAACTACAAAGAAATATGATAGTTTTTAATAGGGGTGTTAAAAGCGGCTTTGTCATTTAGTGTATATAACATGCTAGAAAGAGACAAGTATTTTTAAAAGATATCTAAAAGGTATACATGTTGGATGAGGACAAGGAGACAACTTAAACATGTGAATTACTTTTGCTAGAGTTTATTTTAAAAATAACACGTGCAATTCCACTTTTATTTTCAAAAGGGTTAAAAATTAACGAGGAAAATAAATTAATAATTCATGTTAAAGGAAATAGTATCTTAAACATACAAAAGTTGTTTCGTTGTTAAATAGTTGATATATTAAGAGTTTGTTATTTTTGGAAGTGATTGTGCATTTCAAATATGACGGATTTATTTTTTAAAATATGTTTATTTTTAATAGGTGTTATGATCTCTTTCATAGATATTATTATTTTTATTATAAATTTAATAGAGAAAAAGTTTCAATTTATATGCCATTCACTCAAGTTTAAAAATTATTTTTAAATAATTTTTAAAGGATTTTGAATGGGTCAGAAGATTTCAAGTGTTACCAATGTAACAAGAACAACATTGATAGGGCAATATTATAAGATGCATATCTTCATCACTTAAGGTTATTTTGAATTGATTTTTTTGCACTTATTTTTCACATAAATTTTTTTGCACTTATTTCTCACATCAAGTCTAGTTATTTTGATTTAAATATTTTTGCACTTCTTCCTTGCATCAATACATAGTTAAGTAATATTTCTTTCCCAAAATTCTATGATTTATTAGACAACTAGACAACTACATATGATTGTTTATTTTCAAATCATAGATTGTACTTTAGTTATAAGTCAATCATTTGATATTATTTTGAAATGATACAAATTGGAAATGAAAGGGGACTGTGAGGTCTACTTTCAAATGAAATTTTATGTCAAATTTTTATTATATTAGTACATGATATTAAAAATATTATTTTTAATACTTTAAGCATATGAAGTCAATTCAATTCCATACTATATGGTGTTAGTTGATCCTATAATGTCATATGAAGCTGATTCAATTCCTTTCCCTATACTATAAGTTTCCTCTTCTTCAAGTGAATAGTTTCTATCCTATAAGTTTTTTCTTCCTCAAATGAAGATTAGTGCTATGTTTCTAATAATGGTCAACTTATTTAATGGTAGTCATAGTGTCTTAATACTTTGATGAAACTCTATCAGTTAATGGTGTTGAAATATGTGTAATCTAATCTTGTTTAGGTCAAGGTTATGTGTGTGATGAGGTGCTTATGATAACCATTTATGTACCTATATGAATACGATTTTGTGAGCCTATGAGCATTCTTCATTTATGTAATCCTACAAGCATGTTCATGTAAGCCTATGGGTCCCTTTCATATTTTATTCTTAGTGGTATTGGTTAATCCACTTAAAGGGTAATTTATTATTATTTTATTATAAGGTTAACCTCAAGGTTAAGTTAATGTTGGTCTAAGGTTAACCTTTCATTGGGGATTTGGTATCACTATAAATATCTTTCAATGAGGATCCATTTGTATCATAAGTGTGAATAAAACATGATATATTATGGTTCCCATGGGCACCCACTTTTTACTTCTTATCATATTCCTTCATTTATTTATGTCATTTACTATTGCTAACATCTAATTGCATTATTGTTATTTTTGGACTACAAATGTCATGAGTGGATGTTTTGAAATGATTGTAGAAAGCATTGCAAATTCAAACATGGTATCAAAGCAACCTCAAAATTAGTTTCATCCATGAGCAAAAGGAAAAAATGCTTCATCTGTGATTAACATTAGCATTTAGGTTTAATTTAGGTCCTTGCATTTAAAATTTAAAATTTAATAAAAAAAGGTTTAGTGCTATATTTTGGTACCATTCAAATATATATTTGTGTGTGCTTTTTGTGTAACCAACCATTGCACATCCATAATATAGTGTATCAAATATACATTATCACAAATAAAGTGAGACTTAGGTCATGATTTTAGAGCTAGGATGTTGGAAGCTCAATTCCCAACCCCTTCTCACCTTTGGTGCCTTTAACCCATACTCATTGTCTTGTTAGTTGGAAAAAACATGATCTATGGATATTTTTATTTTTTAAGCATTGGATTTAAACTAAAAAAAAACATGGGCATAATCCCATTCTAATTACATGGGTGTATGCAACACAATGGTTAGGAAATCCTCTTGTAAGTGTGAGGTAAGCAGGTCGAATTACCACATCTATTTTGTTTTAAGAACCTTTTGCAACTAAAGTATTGACTACAATTAAAATTTGGTAAAGGTCCTCTCCACTCCAACCAACTATGTGGCACACTGGTTTGATGGCTTGTTTATAGCAAAGAGGTGTCAGGTTTGAAACTTAAATGGTCTTATTTATGTTACAATATTTTCTAACCAACCATCATATTAAAAGCGTCTTTATTTTCTTTACTTTACAATTATATAGATGGTACACTAGTCCACTCCCTTACTTGAAAGTAGGTCATTGTGAGATGGAGTCCCTTCCTCTCTTGAGCCTCTTTAAATTCTATATATATATATATAAACAAAGGGTTACCAACCAATACAAAAACAAGTATCAAACACTAATTTGTAGATGTAGCAACCAATCTAGTGGTGACACATTGCAACAGTTGATTCAACAATTTTTTTCTAAGTTTTAGAATTTGATTATTATTTTTTATTTGAGTGCTAGCCTAACAAAATATTCCAAAGGCCATAACTTTTGTATATGTAAGTATTTTACCTATTTTTTATATTGTATAATTTTTTGAGTTTTACATAGTGGTGACATCAATCTATGAATATATTATAGTTATGTTTAGGGTTTTGTGCAACATGGATTATTTAGGAATGTTTCTCATCTCAATGGAAGAAATTATAGCACTTGATCAATTCAAAAGTAAGAATATCTAGTTCATTTCTTATAATGAGTCAAAAGATCTTAGTGATCATGAACTCAGTAAGAGAAAGGAGGAGGCTCTCAAACTATTTTTCATGTTAGTGGAACCAAATGTACTTTTTCACATTAGAGAGAAGATTGATCTTGTTCATTTGTGGACTACCTTAAAATATATCTATTAAAAAGTAAGTGCTAGCGAAGTTAATAGAATAGAAATTGTATTTACTAATCATATAATTTTAGACTTTAGTAATGTTGAAGACTAAATATCTCACTTGAAATCTCTAAAAGTTGATCTACTATAGCTAGAGGTAAGGTAAAGAGTGATGACGTGTATGTCAAATACATTAATTTTAGTATTTATCCTTTTTATACAATTGGCCTTCTTCTTTATGTAGGTGGTTTGACTATTAAAGAACCATAAGCCATCTCTCTTGAAGGACTTTTCAAGCTTCTAATTCATTATGAAGTGGTGATGAAGAACTTTGGAGCTCTTTCTCATACACAAGCTCATCCTAAAGACTTCACGTCAATGTAATCTAAGGCTTAGGTACCTAAGGAAAGGTCAAAGGTTTCATAGAAGTAAAAAAACTTGCAAGTATTATAAAAGGGAAGGACACTCCATCAAGAATTGCATTAAAAGGTTGAAGAAAATTAAGATAATTTTTTTGAGAGCTAGAAATAATATTTTTGATGATGAAAATGAGGACAAATGAGGAATAGTAGAGGCCCACTCAAGCATCTATTATGAGGGGAGGTGTTACCTCTAATGCCTTCTCTCCTTGACCCTCTCAACTCAGATTATTGGAATGCTAAAATATGTGTAATTTAATCTTGCTTAGGACAAGGTCAATTGTGTGATGAGGTTCTTATGAGTAGCATTTACGTAGCCTACAAGCATATGATTATGTGATATTATAAAATTCATTTATGTAAGCCTATGGACCCCTTTCATATTTCATTCTTAGTGGTATTGGTTAATCTACTTAAAAGGTAATTTATTATTATTTTATTGTAAGGTTAATCTTAAGTTAATGTTTTCCTAAGGCTATCCTCTCATTGGAAATTTGGTATGACTATAGATACCCCTTAGATAATCCATTTAAAGGGTAATTTATTATTATTTTATTGTAAGGTTAACTTCAAGATTAATTTAATGTCATCCTAAGATTCACCTCTCATTGGGGATTTGGTATCACTATAAATGCACTTCAGTGAGGATCCATTTGTATCATAAGTGTAAGTAAAATGTGATATATTGGGGTGCCCAAGAGCATTCACATTATATGTCTTGTTCTCTTCCTTCATTTCTTTAAGTTATTTATTATTGTTATCGTCTAATTGCATTATTATTCTTTTTGGAATACAAATATGGTGAGTGAGGATCCATTTGTATCATAAGTGTGAGTAAAATGTGATATATTGGGGTGCTCAAGGGTATCCACATTATACTTCTTATTATATTCCTTTGTTTTTTATGTTGTTTATTATAGTTGTTGTCTAATTGCATTATTTATCTTTTTTGGATAAAAATATGGTAAATGGATGTTTTATAGTGGTTATGGAAAGAATTGAAAATTTGAACAAATGATACCTATTTTATGGTAATATGAGATAATGGATGACCACTATAAATTAGTGTTGCATGAAATGTGTATTTATAGAAATTCTCATACAATTTATTGTTTGGTGAAGTGGTTGCAAGTGACCACAATGCATTCTAAATGCTAAAAATAAGAATTTAAATAAATGTAATGTATTTATATTGCATTGTTAGATTACACATTTCTCAAATTCTTAATTAATATAACACTTGACAATACTTTCAACCAAATGAAATGAGATCAAGTGTTGAAAATATATTTTACCTCCAAGGAAAAATTATTAATGATTTTCCTTTCATTATTAACTAATTTAAAGCTTTTATTTTACAAAATTATGGTTTAGAAAAACAAACGAAAAAAATAGGCCTCATGTATTTCCCAAGACCTTACTCCCCACTATTAGGATTTTTTTGTATAAATCAAACATAGTCTTTAATTAAAGTTATGTGTGTACCATGCTTTCATCATATAGAGGTGTATGTCAATGTCTATATTCCACTAAAATTTGAGTATAGAGACAACATGAAATGACAAGACACATTTTCTTGACAAGGAGATGCATTTTCAAAATGTTAAAAATACCTTTTAAGATGTTAAGACACATCTTGAGGGAACCCCAAAGTTTGAGATACATCCTATGGAATATAGTTATATGTAGATGTATTCTCACTATTAAACTTCATTTATATAAGTTAATAACAAAATATGTTTTATTCGTTCAATTATTTAATTCCTTAACCTCTTTTTAGTTGTATTCAATTTTAAAGAAGGCTCATCGTAGAGAAAGAATCAAATGAATTTAGGTCAAAATATATGTTTTACTACTTTTTGGAATGACAGGTGGCTCGCTCACTCCAGTTTTTGATTGTCATGTGACTCGCATGTGCTAGATCTATAAGAGCAATTGCACTATGAAAAGCGCAAGCCAAATTAACATGGTGCTTATAAACAAAGCATATTTTGTGTTAAAGAACATTGAGTTACCTTAGGTTAAGGGGATATCTTGAACATAAATTTGTTAGAATGTGTGGCATGGTTTTGTTCAATTAGTTTTGTTATTTATTTTTTAAATTTAAAATCAAATGCAATTTTAACCTTATGCTTCTTCAAAGTTTTTTTTTTTTAAATAGTAAAATATTAGATTATATTCTGTCATCATCCAAAATATTACAATAATATGGTGTTATCCATCCACCAACAAGAAAATAAAATGAGGTGAATAAATAGTAAAGAATTCATAATTGAGTACACATAAGAATAGAATCTAATAGCAAATGAAAAGACTATAGTTGTATCCTTCTGCAATGTCCACTACATCAAAAAAGGGCTTTAATGATAGCTAAAGTAAGGTATTTTTTTATTATAGTAAAAAACCACATTAATAGTTTCGAAGAGGGCAATTAAAAACTACCCCCTTAGGATAATTGCCCTCTTAGTATAACCCTAAGAGAGCAGTTATAAAACACCCTCTTAGACCTAAGAAGGTAGCTTAGGCAACCAATCACCCTCTTAGGGTCTCAATGAAAAAAATTATAAATACCGTGGGAAAAGTCCAGGTCGCATTTAGTTGAGCATTTCACAACGTGCATTGATGGAGGTAGAGCTAGCTAGGGCTTTGAGCGGTATTTCAGTTGAGCATTTCATAGCACACAATGAAGGTAGAGCTAGCTAGGGTTTTGAGCAACATTTCAATTGAGCATTTCATAGTGCATGATGGAGGTAAAGCTAGGGCTTTGAGTAGCATTTCGGTTGAGCATTTCATAGCGTGTGATGGAGGTAGAGCTAGGGCTTTGAGTAGAATTTTAGTTGAGTAGTTCATAGCATGCAATGGAGGTAGATCTAGGGCTTTGAGCAATATTTCATAGTGCACGATGGAAGCAAAGCTAGGGCTTTGAGAAATATTTTCACAACGCTATTTCCTATTTCCTATTTTAAAAGAAATCATTCACTCATTAAGGTTTGAGAATTTCTTCTTCTTAGGGTTTTTCATATTCATATTTTATATTAAAACCCTATTTTAAAAGAAATAATTCACTGGTTTAGGTTTGAGGATTTCTTCTTCTTAGGGTTTTTCATATTCATATTTTTATATTAAAACCCACAATGGCTTCCTATTTCCTATTATTATTGAAAAGGAGAATTATTGTGTATTTGGCACCTTGAATGAATATGGTTATGAGTTTTTCTATGTTTGTCTACTAAAAATTATGAACATACCTATTTTTTTGTGCTTTGGTGCTCTCCATTTCCTCACAAATTCATACACGTTCAATATGTGTATTGTTTATGATGAGGTGCACATGATTTACACTCTAGTATTGTAATATTGAATTATTTTAAATCTACATACAAGGTTGCATAATCAGCTATGTTAACAACAATAAAGAGAAATTATTAGGAAACAAGGTACAAGCTCGAGCTCCAAAGATTTTTTTTCACTTCCCTTTCAAATAAATTTTTATTGCTTTCCTTTATTATACTTCTTCCTAAAATGGTTGTGGGATAATCATTTCATTTGCATCAATGAGGAAAACCTTTTCAAATTTATCCTAGTATGTACAAGTTTAGGGTTTTGAATATGTCCCCTCACCATTCCGTTTTAAAAGAAATCATTCACTGGTTTAGGTTTAAGGATTTCTTCTTCTTAAGGTTTTTTCATATTCATATTTTATATTAAAATTTACAACGATCTGTTTTAAAAGAAACCATTCACTAGTTTAGGTTTGAGGATTTCTTCTTCTTAGGGTTTTTCATATTTATATTTTTATATAAAAAATTTGCCATCAATGTGAGGTTGTTCATATGTTTAGCCAATTATCATGTGCCATCTTCTAGACAATTAAAATTTTGAATTTTGTGAAAAAATGAGATCATCATAATTGGCCACCCTTATAAAATCTTCCTACTTGGCCTAATTTTTGGTTTAGTTCCTCTTTCTAAGCCTTTATTTAAAAAAAATATATATCCCATTTTGACATGTCCCTTAAAAACATCAAGACCTTCATGAATTCATGGTGGCATTCAAATACTGTACCATCTTGGCTCTTAACCTTTTCCTCATGCACCTCTTCATATTATTATTTGAACTACTAGAGAATGGGATATATTTTTGATAATATATCATTTGTTTTCTCTATCAATCTCTTCATACTTTCTACCGAACTATGATAGAGTTAATGCTCTTGAAGGTTTGGCCGAGGCTTTTTAGCTCACTCTATAGTTTATCATAAACCTATTATTTCTGTTCTTGTCAAAAAGCAATAAAAAAAACTATTTAAAAAACAACTACTTTATCGACCTTGGGAACCACTTTTGGAAGGGCTAATAGTTTCTCCTCAAGCTATTTTATCTTTACTTGTAATTGTTGTTTTTTTTTTCTTAGTTTTTTTTACATAAAACTTTTTTGTTGGTCATGCTTCATCATACAAACTCTTGCTTGTGCTCTGATATTCACCTCTATACTTGAGGGTGAATGATTGAAATCACGAGGATATGGAAACAAAAAGGAGAATGCCAAGTATGATGTGTGTAAAACCAAACTTAACGCTAAAAGCCTATATATTGAAAATGCATGAAAGGAAAGAACATAAACGAATCGACATGAGATAAAAACAATATGGAATACAACCATATTTATTGATATGCTTTTAAAGTCATGTTACAATATGTCTCCTTCCATTTTAAGGGATAGGAGCGTTAAATATGTTTCTTGTCACATCCATGGATAGCCATCCTTCTTCCGCGTGCCCACATGTAAGATGGGCGGACCAAAACATTGCCGCCGCTTGTGTATATGAATGTTGAATCCTTGATAATATTCCAATGTCCAAATCCTACATTCAAGGAAACAGAAAATAGTGAGTAGAACCTGTAGATAAAATAAAACATGCAATCCCCATGCCTTCAATTAGTGCAAGCAAGATGTAAATAAAACGATAACTATCATAGCTCAAAATGAACTAAAAATTTTATAGGGGCATCAAAACATCACAAGGAAAACACTGCAAATGGAATAGTTAGGAAATTCATCACAGATTTGTATTCACTCCGGGACGGGACGAATAGACCTACAACAAAACGTCAAAAGGCACTGTCCCAAATGTCATATTCGGGAAGCTCCAAATCACCTACAAAGTTGGGTTTAGCTAATTGGGGGCATTTTGGGAAGACCCAGAAGGTCAGATTTTCCCAATTTGGCCTCTATCACCAAGAATTTGATGATGCTACTTGCATGTTAGTAAAGGCGAGAAATGATAGAAACATGATCAAAATTGCTCAAAACAATGTGAAATTTAAATGACAACCTATCTAAGCAACATAGAATCGAATGCAAAAATAACAGAAGGGAAATATACCACATATTTCTAATCGCTCTCGGGTGGGGCGATTAGAACTGCAACAGTGTGGGGGGCGCCCGGGGGCAGGACGCCCGCCGTTTGGGGCCCGATTTCGGCACCAATCCACTTGGGATGGGTCCAAAATATCTTGTGGGGTGTTTTTGGTAAATTTGGTAGGATGTTGTGGCCAAATGTTAGGTTTTGGTTTCGGATTTGCGCTTCCAATAACCACCCTATGACCTCTCTTCCAAAAGAGATCAAGGATGCGAAAGGCACAAATAAAAAGGTGTGTGTGTGGAAGTAAAACGATAGCACTTCATTGCTCAAAATTCTCCTTCTCTGTATCTCTTTGGGGTGAGAAGACTCACCAATTTATAGACCTGGAGGTCTCTTTGGATGAGCATGCAGAGGTGCCACTTGGCAATCATGCCTTTCCAGGGGAGGGAAGATTCCTCCCTGATTAGGGGTTTCATGACTGCCCCTATAACTGCATCTAATGCTCAAAAATTCTCACTCACACTCCCATGCAATGAAGGAAGAATTAAGTGGCGGATCTGAGCTGCCATTTGTCAATATTTGAATTTTTGCCCATCAAACCTACTATTCGCCCCACCCATGGGTGAATACTGCTAATCGTCCCTGGGTGGGGCAAATACCAGTTTGTAATCGTCCTTGGGTGGAATGAGTATGGAGCAGAGTGTCTGAAGGTGCTAAATTGACTCTTGATCTTCCCAAAACTACTGTGAGAGTGGTTAGGACCACTGTTTAACCTCTAGGGGCTGCCCTTGGGGCTGTGTGCGTTAATGCGATCAGTGCTTGCAGTCACATACTCGGATAGGTGTTGTTTTGGTGTCTACAGATGTCCCTTTTTGGGATGCACTATGCGTGGTGCAGTGCTGAGCAAAAATAGACAATCAAAGCACTAATGATTAGGGTTCCTTAGTAACTATTGGAACAAAATCTGCCTTCGGTTAATAGTGTTGCGCCTTAGACTTTGCCAACATTGAATAGACAGATCTTGCTTGAGATCATCTGTCTAGTCTCCAGAGAAGGCTGGTTCCTTTGAGTTTTTTAGAGAAAAGGGGAACAAGAGATAAGGGAAATATAGCCTAAGCTAGAAAATTTTCTCATGGTACAGATTGGACAACAACAAACATTGATGATGTAGATTACTACTTTCAGAGTTTTCTTTATATCTTCTTTATAGAAAACATGAATTCCTGAGTGTGACTTTTAGATGTTCGTCTAAAAGCATGTAACTATATTTTAATGTTCAACTCTAGAAACAAGATTTATACGTGCACGGTCCAGATTTTAGAATAGATACATTATAAAACTTAGAGTGAATAAAAGTTAAAACACCAGATACATACACTTGCACACAGAAGTTTCAAAAGCCAGAGGAAGAAATATTTTATTGCTTGTAATCCAGTACATGTACATCAAGCTTGTAAACGTCCAAGAGCCGACCTTTTTCATGGTCGACTCACTCCTATTTATACCCTAAAAAGAGTATCTTCTACTACGTACATTTAATTTCTTCAATCAATTACAAGTAATTGTCTGCAGTTTCTAATAATATACAACGGATTTCTCGTAGATTGGATAGATTTCCTTCTGGCTAATTTTAGATGAGCCTGTTATTCTGCAATCATCCAGTGGACCTGCCAGGTTATAATCAACAGACCATTCTTCAAAAATCAGCACCTGATGTCAGTGCATGTCCCTAGTTGCCAAAAATATACTTTATTCCTTTACAACTGGCGTGTCACGAAATCACGACATTCTTTCCTTGCTTTGCTCTTTTGTCGCTTCCAACCACGAAAATGAGACATGTCATGAAATCGTGACATTCGTCTCTTGCTTTGCTCTTTTGCCGCTTCTAGCCATGAAAATGAGACATGTCACGAAATCGTGACATTCTTTCCTTGCTTTGCTTTTCTGCCGCTTCCAGCCGCAAAAATGAGACATGTCACGAAATCATGACATTCGTCTCTTGCTTTGCTCTTCTGCCGCTTCCAACCATGAAAATGAGACATGTCACAAAATCATGACATTCTTTCCTTGCTTTGCTTTTCTGTCGCTTCCAACCATGAAAATGAGACATGTCACGAAATCACGACATTCTTTCCTTGCTTTGCTTTTCTGTCGCTTCTAGCCACGAAAATGAGACATGTCACAAAATCATGACATTCTTTCCTTGCTTTGCTTTTCTGTCGCTTCCAACCATGAAAATGAGACATGTCATGAAATCATGACATTCTTTCCCTCTTTGTTCTCTTTTGTTTCTCTTAGCCACGAAAATGAGACATGTCGCGATATCGTGACACTTTTTCCTCTTTGCTCCCTTTTGTTGCTCTTAGCCATGAAAATGCAACATGTCACGATATCGCGACACTTTTTCTCCTTGCTCCCTTTTGTTGCTCTTAGCCGCGAAAATGCAACATGTCGCGATATCGTGACACTTTTTCCTCCTTGCTCTTTCTCTTTGCTTTTGCCCATGAAAATGCAACATGTCGTGATATTGCGACACTTTTTCCTCCTTGCTCTTTCTCTTTGCTTTTGCTCGTGAAAATGCAACATGTCACGATATCGTGACACTTTTTCCTCCTTGCTCTTTCTCTTTGCTTTTGCCCACGAAAATGCAACATGTCGCGATATCGCGACACTTTTTCCTCCTTGCTCTTTCTCTTCGCTTTGTCCGTGAAAATGCAACATGTCGCGATATCGTGACACTTTTCCCTCCTTGCTCTTTCTCTTCGCTTTAGACCACGAAAATGCAACATGTCGTGATATCACGACACTTTTTCCTCCTTGCTCTTTCTCTTGCTCTTAGCCATGAAAATGCAACATGTCGCGATATCGCGACACTTTTTCCTCCTTGCTCCTTCTCTTTGCTCTTAGCCACGAAAATGCAACATGTCACGATATCGCGACACTTTTTCCTCCTCGCTCTTTCTCTTCGCTTTGGACCGCGAAAATGCAACATGTCGCGATATCGCGACACTTTTTCCTCCTTGCGGTGTTTTGCTTTTTCTTTGATCTTTAGCATATGGGCCACTTTGGTCTTCTTGGAAAATATGCAAAAAGGTGCATCAGCTATTTTTCTGTAGTTAGTCACTTTTTGACTAACATTCTTGGCGCCTTTCGAGGGAATTTTTGCTAGCAAAAATAGAGACCAGGCCTTCATCCATTGGGAAACGGAGTCACCAGCACAGTTGCGAAAAGTAAAATTTCGAGTGGAAAAACAAGGATAAAAGAAAAAGAATGCACTTTGGAATATAGGTGATCTTTACCTTATCGAAACTTTCCTTTTTCCGTGGGGGGTAACCTTTGTCTGAAGAAAACAAAAAATTCAATTCTGGGAACTGGTCCCGACTCTCAGGTCGTTGGCTTCTGATGTTTAGATCTTTTGATTCTATCCATGGCTGCAATTATCTCTTGATAAGTCTTGCACACTTGATTCTTATTAGGCCGTAAAAAGGGAAATATTTACAAAACTCCAAACTTATAATATATTGTACATATAATGGTGATCTGTAGCTTTTACTGGAAATACAATTTTAGGTGAAAAGCGTTCACCGTGATGGGTAGAACCCATCCATCTTGATCTTTTAACTGGAAGGCATTGAATTGCTTTTCTGAAACAATTTCGAATGGCCCCTCCCAGAAAGCATCAAACTTGTCATGGTGTCCTGGCTTTGCTTTCTTGACATTCCATTTTAATACCAGGTCACCTATTTTAAATTTCTTGAAAGTGGTTTTCTTATCGAACCACCCGATTGTTTTTACCATATGCTTTTGATGATGATCGTAGGCCTGTTCCCTAGATTCTTCAAGTTGTAGAAGTTGCATCAGTCGGGCATCCATTGGATGACCTTCATCTTCGTTAACTTGGTTTAGCATCCTCAACGCGGGTATCTCCATATGAATCGGTAGAACAACTTCTTTGCCATAAACCAAAGCATATGGCGAAGTATTGATTGATTTTTTGATTGAGATTCTGTCGGCCCACAGGGCTTGATTCAGGAGTGAGTGCCAGTTCTTCTTATTGTCCTCTAATGTTCTTTTCAGAATTCTCAGAAGATTCTTATTAGTAGACTCAGCTAATCCATTACCTTGTGGGTAATAATTAGAGGAAGTCTTTAGGTAAATTCCATATCTACTGACGAATTCGATCATCTTTGCACTAGTGAAAGGGGATCCATTGTCTGTAACCAAAGAATCTGGTATGCCAAACCTTGTGATTAGACTTTCGATGAATTCTATCACCACTTCTGAATCAGCTTTCTTCGTAGGCACTACTTCTGCCCACTTGGTGAAGTAGTCCATGGCAGTGAGAATGTATTTGTGGCTTGATGATGAGTTTGGCTCTATTATCCCTACGAAATCCAACCCCCACTGCTGGAATGGTTCCTCGACTTGAATAGCTTTTAAGGGCATAGGTGCATTCTTGTTTCTTCCCACATACCTCTGACACTGTTCACACCTCTGGGTCACTTTGTACGCATCTAGGAAGATGGAAGGCCAATAACATCCAGCTCTAAGGATCTTCAAAGCTGTAGTTCGGCCTGCATAATGTCCCCCTGAAAAACCCCCATGAAATTCATCTAACACTTTCTGCTTTTCATTATCGGGAACGCATTTTAACAATACACCATCGATGTTAATCCTGTACAACCCCTCTGTTCGAAGGGTATATTTCAATGCTTGGGTTCTGAATCTCCTTCTCTGGGAAGCGTTCATATCTTCAGGACATGACCCAGTCTGAAAATACCTCACAAAGTCATCGATCCAACCCGAACTTACTCTGTCTTGGTGTTGCTCTGTGTTTGCCATGACGGGGTGGCTCTCCCCATATCCACTTGCAGCTTGCTTGGCCAATTCCTGGCACAAAGCTCTCCCTCTGACTATTTTAGTAGGATGTATTTCTACATCATACTCTTGGATGCGAGTCACCCATCCAGCTCTTTTTTCACCCAATTCTCCTTGAATTATGAAGTTCCTTACATCGGGATGAATAACATACACCATCGTCCGACTCTGGGATAAGAAGTGTTTTAGCTTATTCAAGGATTTCATAATTGCGTATACTTGTTTTTCTATGAATCTGTACCTTTCCTCATGTTTGTGCATGGTGGAACTCAGAAAGGCTATGGGTCTTTCTTCGTCATCTGCTCCTTTCCGAGTGAGAACTACAAGCATAACTATTTTGCTCTCCGACTAGCATATAGTATGAAACCTCGGGAATAGTCAGGGTTGACTAGCACAGGAGCTTGAGCGATGGCTTCTAGAATTTTTTGGAAAGCTTCTTTCCTTGGCTCTGTCCATTTGAAAGGAGCGTCCTTTTTCAATAATTCAGTCATTGGCTTAACTATTTGGGCAAAATCCGCAATGAATTTTTTGACGAAATTTATTTTCCCAAAGAAAGACTGCAAACCTTTCTTGTTAACTGGGAGCGACAACTCAAGAAGCGCCTTTACTCTATCAGGATCAATTGATAGCCCAACTTTAGAAATAACATGCCCAAGGAGTATTCCTTCTTCCACAACAAAAATAGATTTTTTAGGATTTAGTGATATCCCAAATTCTCTACATTTCTCAAATACTTGTTGCAGATGAGTGGCATGGTCCTTTTTGTTGTGAGAAAAAATAGTCATGTCATCTAAATAGACGACAATAATTTTGTTCGCAAGCTCCCCAAAAGCTACGTCCATGGCTCTTTGGAAAGTTGCTCCTGCGTTGGATAATCCAAAGGGCATCCTTTGGTATGCAAATGTTCCCCACTTAGTGGTGAACACGATCTTGTATTGATCTTCATTTCTCACCCAAACTTGATTGTAACCAGAGAAGCCATCTAACAGAGAAAACCTTTCTGCTCTCACCACAGTATGAAGGATTGGGTCAATCTGGGGTAAAGGATAGTGATCCTTTAAAGAGGCTCTGTTCAAATTTCTGAAATCGACGCATAGTCATATTTCTCCATTTTTCTTGCGGATTGGAACTAAATTTGCCACCCAGGTAGAGTGCTTGATTGGGTATATTATCTTAGCCTACAGGAGTTTTAACAACTCCTATTTCATTAAGGCTTCAATTTTAGGATTCACAGGCCTTTGCCTCTGCCTAAAAGGTTTAGCTCCTTCCTCCAGTTCGATGGTATGTTGAATGACCTCTTTCCTGTACACTTTCAGATCACTATAAGTCCAGGCTATTATATCTGGATACTCTCTACATAACTATTTTATTTTCTCTAGTTCTACTTCTGTACAATCTGTCCCTACTTTGATCATTTTTCCGGTTCTAGTTCTATTTCTTTATACCGGCGTTCATCTACCTTGATCCTTCGACCTACAGCTCTGTCGCTATTGTCGAAAAGGCTCTCCAGGGTGATCAGTCCCTTGGGGATATGATTATTTTTTAGTTGAATAAGGCTCTCTTCGTCCTCTTCTTGTAACGCTCTTTCTGTAGAGCAATTCATCTCATGAATCAAAAAATTTAGGATCTGCTCGTCGTTTTCAAATACCTGCCAGAAAATGTCCTTGTCGGGCACAGAAGGCCTGTATATAAGTCTAACTATTTTAGACTTCTGAATAACATTGTTGATTGGGCAAAAATTTGATCCTACTGATGCTAACAGGTCTGCATGTGTGTTCTTCTCTCTGGAAATGGATTTCATGTTTAGTGCTTCAAAATTTTCCAATAGATCTAACACTTTGTTTTTGTAAGCCCTTAGGTAATGTTGCTTACAAATGCACTTGCCGATAACCTGTTTAACGATCAGCTCTGAATCTCCATAGATCAGCAACTATTTTACACCCAATTTTTTAGCTTTCCTGAGTCCCAAACACAAGGCTTCGTACTCAGCTGCGTTATTGGTGCAACTCCATGTCAACCTATATGAAAAGACTTTTTCTTTTCCAGTGGGTGAAATCAGGACGATTCCAGCTCTTGCTCCATTTTTGCACCTTGACCCATCAAAGTACAATTTCCATAACTGGTTGGCTGAATCATCTATTTTAGGGACAACAATAGGGAGCTTTTTTGGTTTCTCAATGGAATAGCTTCCCATTTTTGTCTCTATCATAGCATTGAAGTCTTTCATTGAAAACTGATCTTTAGATTGGAGTTCCTCCAGGGTTTCTTCCATTAAATCGATATTCTCCAATTCCTCGGACATCATGTTGATGGTAGTTGTTTCTTCTAGTCTTTCCACATGAAAAGTAGATGGTTTTTCATTGTAGATCTTGACTCTTTTACCTTTGAAAGGTACCTCCAAATGCGAATAATCTAGTGATAGATAACCTCCCAGTTTGGCTATGAACTCTCTGGATAAACACATACCGAAATATGGTTCTAAGTCTACAACGACTACTTCTTGTATGACGACTACTTCTGGCATTCTGTGGAGTTGAATAGGGATATCTTTGATCACCCCGATAGTTTTTATTGGAGTACCATCCAATTGCAACACACCAGGATGACTTCGAGTATATTCCATCCCCATTATGTCACATACGGCTTTGGGCATCACCGTAGTTGCGGCCCCTGAATCAATCATGCAATTGTGAACTATCCACCCCTCCATTTGCAAAGATAAATAGAATGGGGGCGGTCTATTTTTCCCAGAGGTTGGCACCACATTTGCTTGTACGACACTTGAGAAGGAGGCATTATTTTTTGAATTTAGGGACTCTTGGAGGAGGTCAATTTGACCAGGAATTTGCAGTGCATCATACATGCTTATCTTGGAAGGAGTCCTCTTCATTTCTTCTGCAATGTTGAATGAAAGGGTTGCTAGGGATACCTCAGTACTCTTTTCCCTTCCACTAGTAGATGCATCGTATCTGTCTCTATAGACCTACGTAGCTTCTGTTCTTTGCCTTTTTGTCAATGAAGGAAATCTGAGTCTTTCCTTCGCTTGCTCTTGAGCCTCGCTCCCTTTTCTAGGAGGAAATTATTTTCTTGGTGTAGCCGTAGAAGTCTGAGGAGGGTCAGAACGTCCTTTCTCATTCGACTGGTTTTTCTGTGGAGTTGCCTTGGGGGCAGGAGGAAAACCTAGTGGTTGGAGTTCCTTAGGGTCGACTTGTAATGACTTTTTTCCCGACCTTGTCAGGACTGAGACTTGCTCCACTGATGGCATTGCCAAATTGTGGTGGACCTCTCTGATTATGTTCACCTATCCCTTGCCGGTTTCTTTGACTCTCTCATTGATAACCGCTTGCACATGATGTTGATGAATCATGCATGAATCCTCTCCATGAGGATCATTGCAAGTGGTACACCAGTAGTCAAAATTAGTGGGTTCTCCATTATCTCCTATCTCATTCGCATACACCACATTTTTTCTATCTTGTCCTCTTCCACTTGTTGAAGCACCTTCCTTTTGTATCTGTGGAAATCTTCTTGCTTGGATATTCCTTTTCGCCTCTCTCTTTTTCATGGACGCCATTTCATTTGACAATGTCTTCATTGTATCAATTATGGTCGTGTATTGATCATTGGGGGGAGCTGATGCAAGGGGTGTGGCTGGTAATGCAAGGAATGTAGGAGGTGTAGCTATAGCTGGGAGGGCATGCGTTGATGGGAGTACAGGTAGTTTAGAAATTGATGCTTGGGAAAGCTCTGGTAAAATTGGCAATAGACTTTTTGATGGATATCTTTTTGTAGCGATGAGATCAGCTTCGCCCTTTGCTGCCTCTACATAGATCCCAGGAAAAGTGGTTACACGGGATTGCCTTATTATCATACTGAGATCTGAATCAAAAGCCCTTAAATAATAGCATATAGCTTGTTCTTCCATGGGCTTTAGGCCTTGTGGTACTCTATCACGAGTTCTGGTAAATCTGATGTTGAAATCTTGGATTTCTTCTTGTGGATGCCTCTCAATGACAGTGAATTGATTCAACAATGTGAAAGGATCCGCATGTATATTAAATTCATCGACCAGACGGTCGGCCAGTACTGCCCAAGAAGTAATGGATCCAGTGGGAAGCACTCTATACCAATAGAGCATCTTTCCTTTCAAAGATATAATCAACAATCTGACCATTACATCTTCCTGAGTGATGTTGTAAATAGATGCTAGCGTTGATACATCTAAACAGTGCTCATCTACTATTTTGCCTGTTCCATCAAAGGTCGGTAATGCTTTTAGTGCAGCTTGTGGAATTTGGTGGTGTGTTCCCAAGTTCAAAGGGCCAGTTTGATTCCATACAAGATGCGCTGGGGCAGGGGTGGCTGCCATGATTGCTAAAGGAGTTACAACCGCTATGGGATTGCTTGCAGATGCTCCTACAATGGGTGTTAAAGAGGTGCTAATGGTGCCGGGCGGATTTGATCGTGCGGCTAGCACAAGGTGTGCTTTTAGGCTTTCGAGATGTAGTTCAAAGAACTCGATAGGTTCTTCAGAGTTTCTAGCTCGGGATCTAGTTATCATATGGCTATATAACCAGAAGGTTTCTAGACAAGGTCTTTCTTTTATGGTCTAAATTGCAACGGAGTCGCCAGGTGGTTTTTCTTGAGATTTTCAAACAAAAAGGCTCTTAAGGTAAAACACCAAAACTTATACAATACTGTGGGATTGTTGGTCCCACCGGGCATGCCAAAAACTATTGGAACAAAATCTGCCTTCGGTTAATAGTGTTGCGCCTTAGACTTTGCCAACATTGAATAGACAGATCTTGCTTGAGATCATCTATCTAGTCTCCAGAGAAGGCTGGTTCCTTTGAGTTTTTTAGAGAAAAGGGGAACAAGAGATAAGGGAAATATAGCCTAAGCTAGAAACTTTTCTCATGGTACAGATTGGACAACAACAAACATTGATGATGCAGATTACTACTTTCAGAGTTTTCTTTATATCTTCTTTATAGAAAACATGAATTCTTGAGTGTGACTTTTAGATGTTCGTCTAAAAGCATGTAACTATCTTTTAATGTTCAACTCTAGAAACAAGATTTATACGTGCATAGTCCAGATTTTAGAACAGATACATTATAAAACTTAGAGTGAATAAAAGTTAAAACACCAGATACATACACTTGCACACAGAAGTTTCGAAAGCCAGAAGAAGAAATCTTTTATTGCTTGTAATCCAGTACATGTACATCAAGCTTGTAAACGTCCAAGAGCCGACCTTTTTTCATGGTCGACTCACTCCTATTTATACCCTAAAAAGAGTATCTTCTACTACGTACATTTAATTTCTTCAATCAATTACAAGTAATTGTCTGCAGTTTCTAATAATATACAACGGATTTCCCATAGATTGGATAGATTTCCTTCTGGCTAATTTTAGATGAGCCTGTTATTCTGCAATCATCCAGCGGACCTGCCAGGTTATAATCAACAGACCATTCTTCAAAAATCAGCACCTGATGTCAGTGCATGTCCCTAGTTGCCAAAAATATACTCTATTCCTTTATAGTTGGCGTGTCGCGAAATCGTGACATTCTTTCCTTGCTTTGCTCTTTTGCCACTTCTAGCCATGAAAATGAGACATGTCGTAAAATCATGACATTCGTCTCTTGCTTTGCTCTTTTGCCGCTTCCAGCCACAAAAATGAGACATGTCACAAAATCGTGACATTCTTTCCTTGCTTTGCTTTTCTGTCGCTTCTAGCCATGAAAATGAGACATGTCACGAAATCATGACATTCTTTTCTTGCTTTGCTCTTCTACCGCTTCCAGCTACGAAAATGAGACATGTCACGAAATCATGACATTCTTTCCTTGCTTTGCTTTTCTGCCGCTTCCAACCACAAAAATGAGACATGTCACGAAATCACGACATTCTTTCCTTGCTTTGCTTTTCTACCGCTTCCAACCACAAAAATGAGACATGTCATGAAATCATGACATTCTTTCCTTGCTTTGCTTTTCTGCCACTTCCAACCATGAAAATGAGACATGTCACGAAATCATGACACTTCTTCCTCTTTGTTCTCTTTTGTTGCTCTTAGCCACGAAAATGAGACATGTCGCGATATCGTGACACTTTTGCCTCCTTGCTCCCGTTTTTTGCTCTTAGTCATGAAAATGCGACATGTCACGATATCATGACACTTTTTCCTCCTTGCTCCCTTTTGTTGCTTTTAGCCGTGAAAATGCAACATGTCGTGATATCGTGACACTTTTTCCTCTTGGCTCTTTCTCTTTGCTTTTGCCCGTGAAAATGCAACATGTCGCGATATCGCGACACTTTTTCCTCCTTGCTCTTTCTCTTTGCTTTTGCCCGTGAAAATGCAACATGTCACGATATCGCGACACTTTTTCCTCCTTGCTCTTTCTCTTTGCTTTTGCCCATGAAAATGCAACATGTCGCGATATCGTGACACTTTTTCCTCCTTGCTCTTTCTCTTCTCTTTTGCCGTGAAAATGCAACATGTCGCGATATCGCGACACTTTTTCCTCCTTGCTCTTTCTCTTCTCTTTGGCCGCGAAAATGCAACATGTCGCGATATCACGACACTTTTGCCCCCTTGCTCCCTTTTGTTGCTCTTAGCCGCGAAAATGCAACATGTCGTGATATCGCGACACTTTTACCTCCTTGCTCCTTTTTTTTGCTCTTAGCCACGAAAATGCAACATGTCGCGATATCGCGACACTTTTACCTCCTTGCTCTTTCTCTTCGCTTTGGACCATGAAAATGCAACATGTCGCGATATCGCGACACTTTTTCCTCCTTGCGGTGTTTTGCTTTTTCTTTGATCTTTAGCATATGGGCCACTTTGGTCTTCTTGGAAAATATGCAAAAAAGGTGCATCGATTGTTTTTTTGTAGTTAGTCACTTTTTGACTAATAGTAACCTAACCAAATTTTGATGCCCCAAGTATGGAAAGGGCATGCATTCTTGAATCCTTGCTTTTGACGAGCAAAGTAACTCAATTCAAGTGTTAACCTTTTTAGGTGAGGTGTTACTTGATTTTGGACATTGATCAGTCATGAATAGGAAAAGGGCGCAACCTTTTGTCTGTGGGAACCTTGAGTTCATGATTCATGAATGCCAAGTGTTTGATTAGCTTGTGATTATTGCTTGTTTGCTGCCCCAAGCAAGGGCGTGATTGTCTTTATCAATGATTCTTTGAATGCATGCCATTTTCATGATTGGGTGTGTATTTGTTGATTGTTGACTAAGTGTGACTACCCCCTCAAGCGACGAATCGATGAGGGAATGACCTACATGAGAAAAGCGATGAGTCACTTGACCCAATATGACTTGTGTAAGGGTACCCTCAGATGTTTTATCATTGAATGTGCGTGCGGTTTTTTGACATTTAGACCTATTTTTGGTGGGTTTGAACCCTTTTTGGGACACCGTTTTGGGGATGAAATTCTCGGCAATCCGTCTTCCCGTAGAGTGGTACGCCTATGGTAGCCTTCTTAGGGATTAGCATAGTTAGGATTTGTGAGCCTGAAATCGATTTTGGATGCCAAGAATGTTAGGCGCAAAGGCGCTTTCGTTCGGCAATGTTATTGTTATTTTTTGTTGGGTTTTGACCCTTTTGGTGACGTCATTTGGGGATAAAATTCTCGACAATCCGTCTTCCCGTGGAGCGGTCCAGCTATGGTAGCCTTCTTAGGGAATAGGATAGTGAGGATTTGTGACCTCGACGTCTGTTTTGCATGCCTAAAATATCAAGTGCAAAAGCACTCTCATTGGGCAATTTTATTGCTTGTTTTGGTTTATTTTTGTGCAATTTTTGCTATTTTTGAAGTTTTTTTTGCCCTATATTTGTTCTTGGGTGGGACGAATACCAGTTTAGTATTCTTCCTAGGGTGAAACGAATGCTAACCAGAGTGATCATCCCAGGGAGGAATGATTACAGGCCTAAAAGCCTATTTAAGGGCCAAAACTAGGATTTGGGCTCATTTGCATTCGAATTTTCTATCGATTTGGAGATTTGAGGAGGAGGACGTTGATTCTACGAAGCAAAGCGCTGTCAAATTTTTCCTACTACCATGAGTGCACGAACCAAATCGAGTGGTGGAGCCGAAGCGAGACCAATAAGTGATCTTCCTCGTTATTGCTTGTATTTTGTTGTTACAGTTTTTAATACCACAATTTATTTGTTGTTTCTTTTGTAGTTTGTTGTTCAAATTAAAAATGAAAACCCTAATTAAATGTATGTCGTTATGCATGACTTGTTGTTTTATGGCTTCATGAAAACTTAGGTAAAAACCTTAGGTAAACAAAGATCAAAAGTTAGTTTATAACTTAGCTGAAAACTTAGTTGAAAACGTAACTGAAAAACTTCACTTAACCCTAGTTAAACAAAGATCAAAACTTAGGTTAGAAATGTAGGGTAAAACTGAGCGTAAAACGTAGCACAACCCTAGTTATTTTTTGTTGTTTTTGTGTGTGTTTTTAATTTATCAGTTGACCTCTAGAGTGAAACCCTAGGTACTAACAAACCATTTTTTGAATTTTTTTGTTTGTTTTTAATTTATCAGTTAGAATTAAAAACCCTAGGACTGACAAACCATTTTTTGAATTTTTTTTTTTGATTGGTAGAAAGGGTGTTGAAAGGTCCCTAAACCTTGTACAAGAGAGATTACAAGAAATCCATATCGACCGAGGTGGTCCAAGAAGAAAAGAATAGAGAGCTAGCAAACCTCCACACTAGGGAAGGTGTCACGAAATTGCGACCAAAGTGGTGATGTCACGAAATCGTGACAAGTTGCGCCGTTGATGCCAAAGGAAGAAAGGAAATCGCAAAATTGCGACAAGAAGCACCATCGGAGCCGAAGAAGGGAAGATGTCACGATATCGCGACATGTTGCAAAGTGTCGCGATATCGTGACAAGTTGCTAGGTTGGAGCCGGACGAGAAGAAGAGTCGTGAAATCGTGACATGAAAGAAAACCATGCCCGAGAAAAAAAGGAGTTGCAAAATCGCTACAAGAAGTAAGAATGCTGCCAAAGAGAAAGGGTGTCACGAAATCGCGACAAGAATGAAAACCGCAGCCGAAATAGAAAATGAGTCACGAAATCGCGACGAAAGTGGAAGCCTGCTGCCAAGAAGAAAATGTGTCGTGATATCGCAACAAATTGGAAGACCACTGTTGGAGGGAAAAAATGTCACGATATCGCAACAGAAAGGAAGACCACCATTGGAGAGAAAAAATGTCGTGATATCGCAACAAAATGGGAGATCATCGTTGGAGAGGAAAAGGGTCGCGATATCGTGATAGAATGGAAGACCGCCGTTGAAGAGAAAAAGTGTCGCGATATCACGACAAAAAGGAAGACCGCCGTTGGAGAGAAAAAATGTCGTGATATTGTGACATGAAACAAGAAAGCACCTGAAGGCCAAAAGTGTCACGATATCATGACAAGTTTGCAACAAAGAACCCAGAGATAAAAAGTGTCGCGATATCGCAACAGAATGGAAGACCGCCGTTGGAGAGAAAAAATGTCGTGATATCACGACAAAAAAGAAGACCGCCGTTGGAGAGAAAAAATGTCGCGATATCACGACAGAATGGAAGACCGCCATTGGAGAGAGAAAAAATGTCGCGATATCGCGACAAAAATGAAAGACCGCCGTTGGAGAGAAAAAATGTCGCGATATCGCGACATGAAGCAAGAAAGTGCCTGAAGGCCAAAAGTGTCGTGATATCACGACAAGTTTGCAAAAAGGCACCCAAAGAGAAAAAGTGTCGTGAAATCACGACAAGTTGGAAGACCGCACCAGAAGGATAGAAAAGTGTCGCGATATCGCGACAAGAAGCAACCTCCCAGCCTGAGCAAAAAGGAAATTTCGTGATAACGCAGCAAGCTGAGATTTTGCAACCAACTGTGAAAAGTGATGCGAAAATGCTCCAAGATGCCAAAACATAGCCAAAGGGGAAAAACCCGGAGCCTAGTAACCCACTCACATTGTGCAAACATTGGAACTTGAAGAAGCATCCCTTAGGCCGATTGGGAAGGAATCTCTCCAAACCTGAATGTCTGTTGCGTCAACTCCTTTGTTAGCAAGCCGATCTATGCAGCTTTGTTTCCTTCCCGGTATTGATGTTGAATGATTAATTCTGGGTAAAAGCCAATTAGTGTCTTGCATTCTTCGAAGATGGAAACAAGGGCCCAAGGAGGCACAGAGGTTCCTCAGTTGAATTTATTTTCTTGTTTGTTTTTAATTTATCAGTTAGAATTAAAAAACCTAGGACTAACAAACCATTTTTTGAATTTTTTTGTTTGTTTTTAATTTATCAGTTAGAATTAAAAACCCTAGGACTGACAAACCATTTTTTGAATTTTTTTGTTTGTTTTTAATTTATCAGTTAGAATTAAAAACCCTAGGACTGACAAACCATTTTTTTGAATTTATTTGCTTGTTTGTTTTTAATTTATTAGTTAGAGTTAAAACCCTAGGACTGACAAACCATTTTTTGAATTTTTTTGTTTGAATTTTTGTGAATATTGTTGTTCGGCATTCGTCTATTTTTATTTACATTTGTTTTATGCATTGTTGTATATTCATGTTATTGCTGTACTATTTTTCATGATTTTAATGTTTTTATTTTGTTTTCCTTTGCAGGTTGTGAAGAGCCGATACCGTGTGCCCACGGTTTTCATTGAAGCATGGGAGGCACTGACTTTGGCTGACTGGGAGTGGCTTTATGCCCTTGGGCTCAAGCATGTGACTTGGCTGGATCTTGTGGTCGGGGATCAGGCCTATCTGATGGCCCTGATCAACTTGTGGGATCCTCGGACCAACAGCTTCCATATCCCAACAATGGAGATGACAATGACCTTGGAGGATATCTATCAGATTCGAATTCTGATAGATGGATTGTCGATCAGGACGATGTCGCGTGATCAGTGGACAGTTGTACTGACACAATGCTTCAGGCACAGGGAGGAGGTGGGTGTGGATAGCCCAATGGAGAGGGCAGAGGACGACTACCAGATTGGCAGGATTCTGGTTCGATGGTGGCTAGAGAAGGGGGTGTTGGGAGTGAGGCACACAGTACTTATGGGCCTCATTTCCAACATGCTACTACCTGACTCATTAGGTGCGAGGTTCTCATGGAACCTATTGGATGTGGTCTTTCGGATGGTGGAGTGTCCGACGCATGAGCCCTTGATTATGAGGTGGGGGTAGATGCTACTGGCACAGCTCTATGATGAGCTGTACGAGATCCGTTGCTAGAGGTGAAAGGGTATTGGGTGCAACTTTCTGTTGTAGTGCTGGGCTTGGAAGCACATAGTGATAGAGATACCGATGGGGATTAGCCACCTCGGTGGGTAGATCCCTGCGTTTAGTGAAGGTGGATCGTTGCGCCACTCGAGAGAGAGAGAGATACTGAGCAGTCAACATCCTCTCGGTATAGGCGACTAGATGAGGGGGGCTCTAGTAGGTGTGATGTGGGGGCTCTAGTAGGCATGATGCGGGGGCTAGCAGTAGCCGCCCTGAGGGGTCCCATAGGACCCACACCATGGGGGGTAGTTCCCGTCGCACCGATCCTACGTGATCATGGTGGTCGACGCCCTAGGCTTGGGGGTTTTTGAGGTTTTGCTTTTGTGGGGTCAGAGGACCGGTTCATTGTAGCCTGTAGGCATTTTTGATGATATATATACAGATGACTTTATTTTGTTTATACACATGTCGGCATTTGATGTTATGCTCAATGATTGTTGAATGTGTATGTATGCATGTTAATTGACTTTTGATGGATGCATATGTTATGATGAATGCAAATGTTTCTAATTTTTAGGATATGCAAATGGAATGGATGAATTAAATTTGTGATTTTTGGTGGGGGCACCATAGACTGTTTAGAACTTATGGCTTTTTGTCTTAGGCGATTGTTGTGGTAAATGACTTTTGCTGTATACATGCTATTTTTGTATTTTTTGATGGCAATTCGAGGATGAAAGATTGCACGAGTGGTTTAGAATGTAGTTAAGGTTTTCTAAGACTCAGATGTTTTAACCAACTAGCCAGTACTGTAATGTTATCTTACAAGACTTTTGGACAAGGTATGAATCGGACTTGTCTTTGACCAAGTTATTTCACATCCCTGTGTGTGCAATTGAGTTCGTTTATGTGGTATTTGTCAAGATACCGCCAGTTCCAGATAGGCTGTCAACCAAACCTATATTGAGGATCACCTAATTAGCTCCACTAACTCCTTTGTTGTATTTAGTCAGATTAATCTATGGTGCTATCTAGGATACCATAAGCTAGCTCATCCACATGCAAACATTGATCTGTACACGAGTTAATGTGATAGATATATCATCATGCGGGAGGTTTACCACCAGTGACCGATAGGCTATCCACCAAATCGATACCGAGGTTTACTTCATGACCTTTTGAATGTTGAGAGTTCCAGGGATTCAAGTTCGACTCCCTTCTTTTCTTCAATTGTATTGGGATACTTGCTCTTTTGTAGTGATAAAAATCACTGTTTATTTTTATTATATATATATTTTTTTTTGAGCAAGGGATTTGAATTTTGAGTGATGAGAATCACTATTGTATGTGTCGTTTGATGTATGCACTTTGGTGGTGATGTCAAATTTTTGGAGTTTTGACTTTTGCAAAATTTTATGATGTTTGCAACTTTTTGAGAACTTGGGATTCTTGGGGAATTGGGTAGGGAAGATGCTTGTCCTTTTGCCAACTCTTAGTATTCTTGGGGTCATTCGCACAAGGGGATGAGCAAGATAACCATTTCACTTATGGTGACCTGGATTGCTTTGTAGGTTTCATCTTTCATTCACACAACTTTGGAATTTTTATGTGTTTTAACTTTGTGTTGGGATGTTACGTAACAAGGTGTGATCCAAGTAAAATTCTACCTTTGGAAAATCTGTCTGACTTTGTACAGTATTTGGCTAGAAGGCTAATGACAGCTGAATGACAAAACTCTAGATACATTAGAAGACCACTGACTATGATATGGTAAAATAACGTGAATGGTGGTTATTTTTGATGGACTATTTATAGAATGGAGAAATGTGGGAACAGATGGATTTGCCGAGTAATTACAGTTCTATGGTGCCTTTGACCTGTATGACCACAAATATGCAATGTATGGATGTGATGCTTAATGCAGCTATTATTTTTGTGTTTTTGATGGATTGATTTTTTTGTGGGTATGAAGATGAGATGCAAAAAGAGCTCTTTATTGTTGTGATGATTTTGAGCATGCATGGAAATGAGATGCAAATCTTTGTTGTTTTTGATGATTTTATTGTTTTTGAATTTTCTTATTTTTGACCAAGCGATTGTGGGAATCCTTGGAGCTTTTGTCTTGACCAAAGGGGTAATGGGCACCTTTGGGGCATTTTTGGGATTGACCAAGCGATTATAGGAATCCTTGGAGCATTTTTGGATTGACCAAGCGATTATAGAATCCTTGGAGCATTTTGGGATTGACCAAGCGATTATGAGAATCCTTGGAGCATTTTGGGATTGACCAAGTGATTATAAGAATCCTTGGAGCATTTTGGGATTGACCAAGTGATTATGAGAATCCTTGGAGCATTTTGGGCTATGGCTCTTTTAAATATGGAATGGCCACAAATGACTGATGTTCAAGGGTTCTAGTTCCTTGATTCCATCAAGAGAGGCTAGCCGGTATGTTCCAGGTCCTATTTTATTATCGATGACATAAGGACCTAACCAGTTTGCCATGAATTTGTCCCTTAGATGGGGCGGCAAGTTAGAGTTTTGCTGGTTCTCTTTTAAGACTAAGTCACCAACCTGAAAGTCCCTCAAGTGAACCTTCATGTTGTATGCCCTCTTAAGTCGCTCTTGATAGATACGTAAATGCTCGAGAGCATTAACGCATCATTCATCGAGCAACGTAAGCTGGTCTAACCGGGCCTACCACGCAGTGTCATCATCGATGAACTCTTGCATTGATATGCGTAGGGAAGGAATTTCCAACTCGAGAGGCATGATAGCCTTGGAGCCATACACGAGCGAAAATGGAGTTGCCCTAGTGGGCGTCCGAATGCTAGTGCGATAAGCCCATAAGGCAAGTGGGATCTGAATGTGCCAATCCTTATGACTATCTATGACTATATTTTTGAGGATGGCAACTAGCATTTTGTTTGACGCCTCTGCTTGCCCATTTGCCTATGGATAATAGGGTGTCAAAAAACTATGCTGAATTTTGTACTTTGTGGTCAAAGCATGCACGTCTTTGTTCTTGAATGACGTCCCATTATCCGAGATTATCTTGGATGGAATACCAAAATGACATATGATATTATGTAAAATGAACTCCGAAATGCGGGTTCCAAGTCGTAGAGGTAAGCGGAATTGCTTCCACCCATTTGGTGAAGTACTCTGTGGCCGTTATGATAAACGTGTGATGGCTTGACGATGTAGGGGAGATCTTTTCGATTAGATCTAAACCCCACTATGAAAATGGCCAAGCCGATTGGATCGGCTGCAAGGCCTGAGAAGGTACGTGTGTCAAATTGGCATGGTGTTGACACTTCATGCACTTCCTTACATACATGCAACAATCTCGCTCTAAATATGGCCAGTAATAGCCCATGCGGAGAATGCACTTTGCGATGGCCATACCACTGAAGTGGCCACCGCATGTACCATCATGCGCTTGGGTGATCGCCCAAGTGGACTCTTGCTAGTCCAAGCAATGAAGGAGGATTCCTTCATAGCTATGATGGTACAAAATGTCTCCTAACAAGACATGCTTTGCCGCTTTCTGCTTGAATGCTCATTTTGTGGCATGCATCAATCCAAGTGGGAGGTTACCTAACTTGAGGTAATCCCTTATGGGTGAATACCAATCCTGCTGATCAGAAGCCTCGACGGTATGAACAACCAATCCCTCTTGAAGTTCATCCCTAGCAAAAGTTGAGCGGGAAAGAACTTGTAAGAATAGCATTGTGTTGCTATTAAGGGGAGTAGGGGAGAACAAGGACCCCCAGTTGGCATGATTCAGACAATCATGGATTCGAGAGAACGTGTCCGGGGATGGTTCAATCTGGATCAGGTGGATTCCTGGCATTAAGTCAGAGCTTGCACGCTCCATCATGGATTGCGATAGTGTTTTGAATTGAATGGTTGTCATATCACCAGAAATGTCTTGCGGGATTAGTGACCCCAAGGAGGCCATAGTGTCCACAAAATGATTCGATGATCGAGGGAGTGCCTCGATGTCGTACCATTCAAGATTTGCCAAGAATTTGTCCACAAGGGCTTTGTAGGCCTGCAGAACTGGGCATTTACACTGGAATACCCCTTTAACTTGGTTGACAATTAGCAGTGAATCACCAAAGATGTTCAATCATTTGATGTTCATGGTGATTGTTGTCTGAAGACCTATGAGCAAGGCTTCATATTCTGCATTGTTGTTGGTGCACGGGAAGTCTAATTTAAATGACAGAGGCATTGGAGCCCCTTGCGGTGTGAAGAATACAATTCCCATGCCACCCCCTTGCTCACATTTAGAACCATCAAAAAATAGGGTTATGTCGGCTTGTGACTCAGGCTCATCAGAATCTGGGATTCTGAGACATGGAAGACCCCATCATCGGGTAGTTCTATGACCAGAGGCTGATCATCTTCGAGGGGAGCCTCTGCTAGTTGATCGGCTATGACTTGACCTTTGATGGATTTCTGTCCAATAAACTCTATGTCAAACTCCATCAACAACATGATCCATTTCATCGTGCGGCTACTATGATAAGTGTGACTCATCATGTACCGCAATGGATTCTCCTTAGACACAACATACATCATGTTGCTCAGCATGTAATGGCATAACTTTTTGGTAGCAAACACCACTGCCAAGTAGAGCTTCTCAACGTATGCATAGTTAAGTTCATAACTGACCAGGGTGCGGCTAAGATAATAAGTAGCCTGTTCTTTGTGAAGTTCATTTTTTTGGGCTAGCATGGCGCCCAGTGCCACCTCAGTAGCTGAGATGTATAAGTAGAATGACACTCCTGGTCTAGGTGGTGCCAATATCGGTGGTGAAGCCAAGTATTGTTTAATGTCATCAAAGGCTGACTGGCACTCGTCATCCTAGTGAAATGCTACACCCTTATGCAATAATTTGTTCATGGGTCGGCACTTGTCAGATAGCTGCGCTATGAAGCGCTTAATTGATGTGACCTTTCCCTGTAGGCTTCTGAGCTGCTTAATGGTAGTTGGGGGGAGCATTTCAAGGATTGCCTTGACTTTGTTTGGGTCCACCTCGATGCCTCACTTTGAGACTATGAAACCCAAGAGTTTTCCAGATGTGACGCCAAATACGCACTTCTTGGGATTCAGTCTGACTTTATGTTCCATGAGGTGATCGAGGATCTTGCTTAAGTCATCGAGATGATCTGGGCACAAAAGAGATTTGGCCAACAAATCATCCATGTAATCTTCCAAAGTTTTATGCATGTAATCATGGAAGATGTATGTCATGGCACGTTGGTAGGTGGCGCCAACATTTTTAAGGCCAAAGGGCATGACCTTATAACAAAATGTCCCCCAAGGCATTGTGAACGCCATTTTTAGTTGGTCCTCGAGATTGATACGAATCTGATTGTATCCTGAGAAACCATCCATGAGGGATAGCATTTCGTGACCTACTGTAGCGTCTACCAATGCGTCGATGCTTGGCAAGGGGAAATCATCCTTAGGACTCACTTTGTTTAGATCTCAAAAATCAGTGCATATGTGAATCCTCCCATCAAGCTTCTTGATGGGCACCATGTTGGACAACCATGGTGGGTAATCCATGCAGATGACAAACTATGCATCCAACAACTTTTGCAATTCATATTTGACCATCAAGGCCACTATTGGGTGCATCTTACATAGTTTTTGCTTAACGGGCTTGACTGTCGGATCAAGCGTTAGGTTATGCATGACTAGCTATGGATCTAGCCCCGACATGTCTTTGTAGGACCATGCAAAAACCTCCTTCTTCTCTTTGAGAAGGGTAATGTAGTCGGCTTGCTCTTCGGGAGATAAGCTTACCCCCAGCTTGATAATCTATGGATTCATTGGATCCAAGCCGATGTCTACGTCAGTCATCTCCTCGACCGACATGTGGGATCCATCCTCCAACTGGTGTGGAGTTGGGATCAAGTGGATATCATTTGCTGAGTTCAAATCTACGTTGGGAACCTCGGGTTCCTCCTCAGCATGGAAGATATCCTGAGTTGGCTCTAGGGTGAAATGGAGCATTTCACCGAAAGGCCAGTACTCTGATGGGGATGGTGGTGAATTGACGTGATCCCAGTCTATGGCATCTATGTCTAAATACAATGACTATGTTGGATCGGTCGGATTGTGGATGGGGGCGGTTAAGTCAATGGAGATCATGTTGATGAAATGATTTTGGTCTCCATTACCATGGGTGTGATGACTCAAACATTCTGGATGTTCTCTATGCTTCGGATCTGGCTCTAGAGGTATTGGCATGAATGGATCGGCCCTATGTGTGGATAGGAAGATAGGGTCTACCCTTGGCACTGATATCGCTATAGGGTCTCTGGGTGGAAGGTGTTCTCCGTATGCCCAAAGTGGTGGATTCAACACTTGGTCCCACCACGCTGGGTCTACGTACCACTCATGCCCTGGCACTATGTTTAGTTGTTCAAATATGTCATTAATCTCCAAGGGGTATTGTTGTGCTGTCGCATATGATTGAGATAGGCCATCTCCGTTTCATCTTCATAATCACTGTCGGAGATCCAAAGGCCTTCGTTGGCTCCAACAACTATTCATGACATTAGAGGCTCATCTTGCTCGAGAAAATTGATCTGGCCCCATTGGGGTTGTTCCGCTCTCTACGATGGGGCCTGATTGTCTTGTGGTGGCACTTGCTCGATGGGAGCCACCAAAGGGAACATTGCCAAGAGGCTTTCCTGATAATCATCCATGGGGGTCACTTGTGAGTGATTGCTATCTGATTCGAAGGGATCCCATGGTGCTACCTCATATTCTGACTCATCTTCTGAAGATCCTTCCTGACCTTGTCTATATCCCCTTTGGAGGTGAGCTCTCAAACTTTCTCCTCTCTCGAGCGAAGGGAAAGGGTTGTTGAGGTTAACAAGGTTGGTGGTCGACCATGGGAGATAATCCTCCAATGTATATGTTGTATTAGGATTGGCATAGGGATCTAATGCCAATCCACCCTTGTTGCCTATCCCTAGGCCTTGCATGTTCTCTACCAAGATGTCCAGGGGCAGGGGGTGGTTGAACCCTACTCCTGACTTGTCGTATGGCATCTGATATCTTGGTTGGCAAAGAACACGCACTCCTTGCTCATATCTGCCTAACCCATATCCATGCCAATTGCATTGGCCAAGGTATCTCAAAGCAAAGTCTGGGTTGGACAAATAGTTGACATCTTCTACAAAGGGCTCTTCATCTTCGTCCTCTTGCATGTATGGTTCAATACCATGATCAAGGCCCCCATACACAAAGTTTGTCTGGTTTGGTGGGTAGCCTAGAGGAACAATAGTACCAATGGGGAGGCGAGGTCTCCCCATGTCCTGCATGGACTCTAGTGTGGGTGTTGCTACAATATTCCACACCAGATACTCCCCCAGGCCCGTATTGGCCATTTCAACGATGATTGTTGGTGATTGAGGGGGAGGGAACGAAAGTTCTTCCGGAGTCCACTCCATGTCGGGTGAACTAGGAGCCTCGACTTCCATTCTGCTAGGCATCTCCTTAGTAGAGATAGTTGATACTGATGGTGGTGCCTCTTCCAGGGGTTTCTTCCCTTTGTCCTTCTATGTGGCCACCGTAGGTGGCATCGTTGGTGAAGGACCAGCCGATGAAGATGGACCCGACTATGGTTTTGATGGGCTTGTCAATGGGGATGCCTACGGAATCGGACCCTATTTAGATGGATTCAACTAAAAATCCAAATGCATTGATGGAAGGGTCGATTGCGGCATCAGCTGCACCGCATTGCAATACTTGAAGGGTTCTAAGTCCGTCGGGACTACATGCACCTCCCCTTCAAATGTATACTTTAAGCACTGATGAGCTATCGAAGGGACACACTTCATGTCCCTGATCCATGGCCGACCCAGCAAGATGTTATAGGCCATCTCACCTTCCAAAATATGGCACAATGTAGGTATAGTCTTTTGTCCCACCTGGATGGGTAGGACAATTGTGCCAACTGTCGAGCATATCGCATCATTGAATGCTCGCAGAGTGTAGGTGGAAGCCATGATGTGAGATGCTGGCAACTTTAGATGTTTCAATGCCACTGTTGTGATGATATTACTGGATGAGCCAGTGTCTACCAACACCCTCTTATACGGAATCCCGTTGACCCACGTGATAACATGTAGGGGTGGATCTGCCATATCATCAGCCACTGATTTCACTTCATCTTCTCGAAAGGTGATGACTGGCTCAGTGCATCGTTTGACATGTCCCACAAAGTTGTTGAAGGAATTTGCTTCATGGGGCTGCAACTCGATGGCTTTCAATATCTCCATTAGAGCCTCCCGATGGGGCGTTGATTGTTGTATGAGCTCGTATATGGAGAGCCTAGCCGACGTGGTCCTCAAGCTCTGAGTGAGTTTGGTCCAAATTGTGGCCATGGGTCTAGGCGAAGGAGGTTGTGTAAGGTGTTGTTGTGGTTGTGACGTTGTTGGCACCTCTCCTGTAGCTACCGTGGGGGTAGCTACACTCGGATACCTCCTGTTTTGAGTCACTATACTGATCATCCCTACATACCCCTGCATGGGGCAGTTCTATGTGACCTCATTGACTTGTAGGGTCTTTTCCTATGCATCATGGGCAGGCAAGGGGTCCTTAAAGACCTCCATTTGTTGGTTGCTTGGTGCCATGGGATTATCCACCGCTAATGTCTTGTTATCTATTAGGTCTTGCACCAAGCCCTTAAACTTCCAACATGCATTAAGGTCATGTCCCTTCCGCCTATGGAACCTATAGTACAAATATTCCCTATAGCCCTTAGGTTTTGGCACGTTGGGATCTATGGGTTGAATCTCGGGTAGGTTGATCAAGTTTGCCGTTGACAAGCGGTCAAACAGGGAGTCTCTGGACTCTGTGTAAGGTGTGAATTGTCGCCTAGGGTGACGCTGCTGATTTTGTTCTTGCCTCTAATTTTCTCGGTCATAACTGTTAAGAGGCACCGCCTGATAGTTAGCCTTTTGGGGCTGTGTTGCTTGTGCAGGCTTGGGGACGTTTATAGCAACCTGATTGACCGCAGTGGGTTTCTGTTGTGTGGTCCCTATTTTGGTGTTCTTAGACCATTCTTTCTTCTTTGGCTTGGCTATCTCGCCATCCTGAATCTTGATCTCTTCAATGATTCTGGCTTGCGCTAGAGCTTCCTCTAAAGTGGCATATTGTTGTAGCTACAATAGCACAGAGATCGATCTCAAATAGCTCTTTGAGAACATTTGGGTGAGGTCGGACATAGGAGGGAGGTAGGGTAGCTTTGAAAGCAAAGTCCTCCATCGGTTCCCATAGGCCGCCATGGTTTCTTCCTCATACTTCCTGAGGCTGGCTAGGTCGCTTAGTGACGCCTTCTTCTTAGTGTTGAAGGTGAAGCATTCGAGGAACGCATCCACTAGCTGATCTAAGTTGCTAATGTTGTGCTTTGGCAATTGAGTGAACCAATCCGAGGTAGGGCCTACGAACATGGTGATAAATGTTCTTAACAACAAAGCATCATTATCCTGAATGCCAAAGCATTGGCTCAGGAATCTAGTCACATGCTCTTGGGCATCCTCCTCACCTCTAAATATTGCCAACTGAGGCAGCTTAAAGTGTTCAGGGTAAGGGGGTGCTGGCACTGATGGATGCACAGGATGACTATGGAGTTGGCGTAACATGGGATTTTGGGGCCCAGAAGTCTTGGTCTCCATAGACTCCAAGCGCTCTAGCAGCGCTTTATATGCATCGAAAGATTTAATCTCTTCCTCCTTAGTTAGCTCCCATTGTGGGTTGTGGGAGACTTGAGGCCTATGGAGGGGTGGCCGGAGAGCGGCCCCTCCACCTTGGTAGGGCATTTCGGCCTGCTCTTCTTCTTGTTCATACTCCTCATAGGCTTCTTGAGGAGTTTCTGGATGAGACCTATGACCATGGGTGGGTCCCCACGGAGGGAGCCCATCATTGTTCCTGGGAGTGGCCTCCCGCTCAGGTCTAGGAGGTCTCGGAGGTAGCACTTGGTAAGGTCATGGGGACCTATCTCGCACCAAGGGGTTGCGCCTCTCATATGGTTCTGCTCTTTGGGTGCGAGGGGTTGGAACCCTCTCAGGCATAGTGTTATGGAGCAGCTCATCTATCTGGCACCGAATGCGCTCTTTGCTAAGGTGATATAGATGCTCTAGCTGCTGTTGGTCTTGCTCAAGCTACGTAATCTATGCTTGGTGGGTGGCATGTCTGGCGACTTCCAGGTCGATTTGTTCCACCATATTGAGTCTAGGAGGCCTAGATGCCTCTCCTACGCATTTATCTCGATCATGATGATCCGAGATCTCTATAGGTCGCTTCCCTCTATCGAGGTTGGTGGCATTCACTCGAGGCTCTGGCCTCGGTAGGTGATTCTGATAGATAGCAGGTGTGGAGGTGCATTGCTCCCATATTATGTATTGCTCTTGAGGAATGTAATGGTCTTCCTCATGCTCCCTTTCATATACGTGAAAGGGGCGGGCAGAGTTGGCTCACCCTGTTTGAAGCACCTTGTGCTCTGGATTTTGTCTATTGTTCCTAACAATGATGGGGGGTAAAGGAGGGATGACATAATCATGTGGCCTCTCCTCATGGACCCTCTACTATTCTAGTACTTCATCACACGGTGGCCACTCATACCGAGCTTCCAAGGGAGCCTTCCCATTTATATTGAGTGCCACGTGTAAGGACTCCTCCTGAAAGGGTCTATGTTGGATGGGCGTGTCCCTCAAAGGGGTGCCTCTATAGTCCCATTCTGAAATGGCATGATGTGGACTCTCTTGTGGGTCAGGCCACCAAGGTGGTATGACCAAGTCCTTGGGGCTATAGCGGAGGTGACTTGTGCCCCCTTGTACACTCTCTGTAGCTCTTGCCCATGATTGGGCTTGGCTACGGGTGTACACCATGGTGGTGCTTTCCTACAAGATGCATAGATTTTTATTTCTTTTTATGATTTTTATGCTACACTAAACAGAAAATATCACACATGCAAAACAATGATTATCTCATTTTAAAGATTAAAGGTGTGCCCTAAACCTGGTTTAGTGTGTTTTGATTTTGTTTTGAAAGCTTTTGTAAAGAATGTTTAAATGCAATATGATGGCTCTTATGGCTCCCAAAAATGGTCGCCCCTTCGATATACCATTGCCAGGCCGATATACCAACCTCTCTATATACCCGCCCTTACGTGAGGGAAACTGTTGGTACGTGAGAGCAGATGGTACGTGGAACATAGGCGGTACGAAAGGGGAATCACCCTATTTTTGACACCTACCATAGAAGACTTATCCTCATGCACTGGGAATCACCCCAGCTACACTCGATCAGCTTTCATCAGGATTTACGTCTAGCAATAGTAGCGATCGGGGTTATGAATGCAAAATTCAAGCCAAGGTGGTGATGAAATCCACCGTTGGTCTTGATCAAGGGCTAGGGTTTTACGACCAGCTCCTTGGTGTTTATGTTGCCACGTGATGTGTGGGGTTCTTTTTATTTTGCATGAAAGAAAATAAACATGCAGTGCAACTTTTCCTAAGCAAGCAAAGAACCAGAAAAATAGGAAACAGAAAACAGAAAATGACAGGAGTTCAAGACCCTTACCTCTTCTCTGCCCAAATCTGCTGGTTCTGAGTTTCTATCCTGAAACTGCACAGACAGCTATTCATCCCTGGGTGGGATGAATAATAGGACTGTATTCATCATAGGGTGGGGCAAATTCCCATTCATCCCTGGGTAAGATGAATTCTAGCTCTGTATTCGCCACAGGTTGGAACGAACAGCAGTCCAACGTTTGAAAACTTGGTACCTGCAAGCAAAAACAATCAAGTTTTGATCAGATTTATGATATTAAAAATAGAGGACAAGGGTCCCACCATGATCACCACTGAAAGCATGAGGATACGGAAACAAAAAAAAATTCCAAGTACGATGCATGTAAAACCAAACTTAACGCTAAAAGCCTATATATTGAAAATGCATGAAAGGAAAGAACATAAACGAATCGACATGAGATAAAAGCAATATGGAATACAACCCTCTTTATTGATATGCTTTTAAAGTCATGTTACAATACGTCTCCTTCCATTTTAAGGGATAGGAGCGTTAAATATGTTTCTTGTCACATCCATGGATAGCCATCCTTCTTCCGCGTGCCCACATGTAAGATGGGCGGACCAAAATGTCACCGCCACTTGTGTATATGAATGTTGACTCCTTGCTGCTCCTCCAATGTCTAGATCCTACATTCAAGGAAATAGAAAATAGTCAGTAGCACCTGTAGATAAAATAAAACATGCAATCCCCACGCCTTCAATTAGTGCAAGCAAGATGTAAATAAAATGATAACTAGCATAGCTCCAAATGAACTAAAAATTTGATAGGGGCATCAAAACATCACAAGGAAAACACTACAAATGGAACAGTCAAGAAATTCATCACAGATTTGTATTCGCTCCAGGGCGGGACGAATAGACCTACAACAAAATGTCAAAAGGCACTATCCCAAATGTCATATCCGAGAAGCTCCAAATCACCTGCAAAGTTGGGTTTAGCTAATTGGGGGCATTTTGGGAAGACCCAGAAGGTCATATTTTCCCAATTTGGCCTCTATCACCAAGAATTTGATGATGCTACCTGCATGTTAGTAAAGGCGAGAAATGATAGAAACATGATCAAAATTGCTCAAAACAATGTGAAATTTAAATGACAACCTATCTAAGAAGCATAGAATCAAATGCAAAAATAATAGAAGGGAAATCTACCATAGATTTCTAATCACTTCGGGCGGGGCGATTAGAACTGCAACAGTGTGGGGGCGCCGGGGGCAGGACGCCCACCGTTTGGGGCCCGATTTTGGCACCAATCCACTTGGGATGGGTCCAAAATCTCTTGTGGGGTGTTGTCAGCAAATTTGGTAGGATTTTGTGGCCAAATTTCGGGTTTTGGTTCCGGATTTGCGCTTCCAATAACCACCCTATGACCTCTCTTCCAAAAGAGATCAAGGATGCGAAAGGCACAAATCAAAAGGTGTGTGTGTGGAAGTAAAATGATAGCACTTCATTGCTCAAAATGCTCCTTCTCTGTATCTCTTTGTGGTGAGAAAACTCACCAATTTATAGACCTGGAGGTCTCTTTGGATGAGCATGCAGAGGCGCCACTTGGCAATCATGCCTTCCTAGGAGGGAGGAGATTCCTCCCTGATTAGGGGCTTCATGACTACCCTTGTAACTGCCTCTAACGCTCAAAAATGCTCACTCACACTCCCATGCAAGGAAGGAAGAATTAAGTGGTGGATCTGAGCTGCCATTTGTCAAGATTTGACTTTTTTCCAGTCAAACCTTCTATTCGCCCCACCCTGGAGTGAATACTGCTATTCGTCCCTGGGTGGGGCGAATACTAGTTTGTAATCATCCCTGGGTGGAACGAGTATGGAGCAGAGTGCCCGAAGGTGCCAAATTGACTCCTGACCTTCCAAAACTACTGTGAGAGTGGTTAGGACCACTGTTTAACCTCTGGGGGCTGCCCTTGGGGCTGTGTGTGTCAATGCGATCAGTGTTTGCAGTCACATAATCGGATTGGTGTTGTTTTGGTGTCTACACCGATGTTTGAAAGTAATTCAGTTGTATTATGCTAAAGTGCTTATGGATGGCTTGTTTGATAATTTTACATACATTGTTATATTTTTTATCTCAACCAAACTCCTTTCATTAGTATTGTCAAAGTTCTTCTTGCTCACATGTTTCACATTTTTCTTACCTTTCAACTGCCATTTAGAGACACCTGCATTTGCAACAACTATTTTCTACTCAATAGACTCAGGCCTAGATAAATAACTAGAAACATCAGCCTCTTCAACTCCATTCTTGTTAACCAAACTCATATGGCCCTGAATAGGATGTTCAAGATGCTTACCATCTAGCTCATTTGGAAAATTATTTATTAGTAGAACTAGTAGGACCTGAAATAAATCTATAAATGTAGTTTCATCCACTTGATTTATAAAACATGGACCACTCTTTTCACTAGAGTTGAAACTTGGTTGCTTTAGCAAACTTGAACATGTGTTATCAAAAAGGTTGAAAAGCTTTCTTCATGCTTTCAAATACATGTTGAAAAGCCTATAATGAGATCTACCTTTTAGAGGAAGTTCCCATGTAGTTTGAATTATTATCTAGCAACATAGAAAACTCAGATGCTTTACTTATTTTGGTTGCAAAACACTCACACCTCTTGGCTTCACCTCATGTTGAATTGAGTCACCTCCATTGCAACCAAAATCAGACAAGGAAGGCACTAGTAATTTTGGACTACTTTGTAGAATTTGTGTGAGAGGCCGACATTGATCACATCTCTTGAAAAACAACTCCTCCCTATGCCCCACATATGATATTTTCCTTTTAAGGTTTAAAGAAGGGCCTTTGTTGTTATTTATAGGATTTCCATTTTCAATGGCACCAACAAAACATGAAGCATTGCAAGCACAATTATCAGTAGGGGCCCCTTTCTCAATACTTTCAAATAAGGAGTTCATTTACGTTGACAAGGAAACCCTTTTCAACTTTATCCTGGTATATACGAGTTTAGGGTTTTGAATATGTCCCTTCAACATTCTATTTTAAAAGAAATCATTCATTGGTTTAGGTTTGAAGATTTCTTCTTCTTAGGGTTTTTCATATTCATATTTTTATATTAAAAAATATTCTAAATTAGAAATGTAAATATTAACATCAAATGGAAACATGTATAAACTATATGTGAAGTGGCTTCTTAGATTTATTAAGGCAACCACATAGTGAGAAAATTAGATGGCATTAATGTTTCAAACTATGTTAAGATAGTTTTAGTTTATAAATAAATTAAATTATATATATATAATATTTTTTAATACATTAAAAATATATTAGTTATAATAATTTTATTTATTATATTTAAAAATTATAAAGTACAGTGTGCTCCATGCTTAGCAAATACTAAGGGATTGGAATGAAAAGTATACTTGCATGGTAATCATCAATTATTTTTAAATAAAAATCCATGTTAAGTTTCCGATGATACTTGTAGGGCATTGAGGCAATTATTTTTAAATAAAAGCCTATCTTAACTTTTTAAACTTGTCAAACGTGTGTTAGGGTTTAATGACAAGCATGTTTGCTGCTATTTGATATTCTGGTAATTATTGTTTTCTAGCAGTTTAGTAATTGATTAAAAAAGAAAATCATTTTTTAAATAATATAAATTATTTTAATTTTTGTGGTTGAGATTAATTATTAAGTTATTTTTTAAAATATGTTATTTAAGGCATACATATTAATAACATATTTTATATAAAATTTCATTTTATTATAATATTTTATTTTAAAATAGTCTGTAGTTTGCACCTCTTATTAGTGATATATTTTTATAATTATTAGTATATGAACTTTGTTTATATATGTTTTGATGTTTTGCATTGTATAAGCTTAATTAAAAGTGAAAAATTTGCATGTATCTTGATATATGTAATTTTTTTATGAGACATAAATTAATATTTATGATTTTTTTGTTAGGATAATAATTATAGAATAAGTATTAAAGTAGATTAAAATACAATCATTTAGACTATTTTGTAAAAACATGTTTAACAAGCAATAAATGCAACAAAGGTGCAAGAAATGAGTTGTCCAAATGGGAATGTGTTTCTGACATAAAATGGTAATGTGGGATCAAGATTACTTTTTCTTGTAACTTAGCCCTGAGATAGAGGGCCAAACATAAATAAGGATAGATAGGACAACCAAAATAGGGAAGAGGTAGAAAATATGGACTTATGATAGATAGGCAAGCATTGATTGTGTTGATTTTTTATTCAAGGTTTCATACAATAGTCTGTAAGTACTGCAAATATCTATTTTTCACATTGGAGAATGAAATCCCGAATCTGGAGTGGCCCACCTACGAGCTCAGGCTAATTTATTTATTAATTGTAAGTAGAACATATTTCTTTGTTTTTCTAATAGCAACTAATTTTTTTAGATATTTTCCATTCTATGTTTGAGCTCAACATCTATAAGAAAAATCTTTGTTATAATTTTATAAAATAGTCCAGAATTTCAGTTTTTTAAGTTTTTTCATAATCAGTCTAAGCAAGTTTTAGTTTCAGATCTTAATAGGTTCATAAAATAATAATATTTGTAAATTCTCTACTTAATAGATCATATAACTTTCAAGTGGAAACGAAGTTTGTTTCATTCTCTACTTAATACTTTTACAAATTCTATTTCCCAAGGTTTTTGTGGGTGGATTTGTCTAGGGGTTTCACCATGTAGTTCATGTGAGTTAGTTCTTGGTTTTGCAATTATGGTTTTCTTCTTGAGGGGTTTTGCCTTATAAAGGTAGGGTAAATTCTCTAGTTTAGGTTTGTTGATATTTTTTTAAAGAAAATTGAAATATATATATATATTAGAATTGTATTCTTTAAAGATAAACACACATTATTCAGTCAATGCCAACTACATCATCCATGTCAGTAGTTGCAAGCCTAGATTTGTACTCACAAGCACTCCAAGTATTGAAATTACTTCTAAAAAATTTGAAACTTCATGAGTGTACTGTGTCATAATAAGATGCATAAGAAAATCCACTTACCTTGTGCAGGTTGTGCTTGGGCAGCAAGATTATTATCTTTACTTTCCATAGTTGGATAATCCTCAAGACTTAGAGAACCAACTCTAGCAAGGTCAATTGGGTCAATATTTTATGTCCATCAAGTATCATGGACAAAGCTTGGCTAGGAGTAGATAGGTATTTCAACTATGTTTGAAGACAATCACATATTATTCGGTCAGTGCCAACTACATCGTCCATGTCAGTAGTTGCAAGCCTAGATTTGTACTGACAAGAACTCCAAGTATTGAAATTACTTCTACAAAATTTTAAACTTCATGAGTGTACTGTGTAGTAATAATATGCATAAGGAACTCCACTTACCTTGTGCAGGTTGTGCTTGGGCAGCAAGATCAACAGTTGGATCATCCTCAAGACTTAAAGCACCAACTCTAGCAAGGTCAATTGGGTCAATATTTTATGTCCATCAAGTATCATGGACAAATATTGGCTAGGAGCATCAAGGTATTTCAACTATGTTATCACCATTAATGAAGAAAAGTTGTGCTTTCTATCAGTTCTACCCGTATAACTATACTTTCTTATTTTTTGGGGGGGGGTTTATTTGTAGAAATAGCAAGGACTATTATCATGGGGTTCACCAATTCCCGGATTTCATAAGAAAGAATTCAATGGACCTTAAAATAACTAGATTTCCATGTTGAAAGTGCTCAAATATGGAAACTCTTGATTTTTCAAAGGTTTGTGACCACCTGATTTGGCATGGGATTGACAAGACATATACCGAGTTTGTTTTACATGGAGAAAAACCCTCTAGTTTTGAAAAATATGCATCAAACATGTGCTCTACCACTGATGAGGGTCCAATTACCGAAGATGTACAAGATGACATCATTGGAATGGTCAATGACACATACAAATTGTTCAATGTCAATTACCTAGAGAGTAGACTAGAACTACGAGATGATGTTGAGTTCCAATTATCTTATGGAGTAGTTCCTATTGATGAATATTGTATCTTGCTCAAAGATGCCAAACAACCATTATATCTAGGTTGTACAAAGTACACAAAGCTATCAACAATCACTAAATTATATAATCTCAAAGCAAAACATGGTTTCTCGGATAAAAGCTTTGGTGACTTACTGGAGTTGTTGAAAGATATGATCCCAACCAAAAATACAATTCTAGAGTCCGCATATGCAATGAAAAAAATTATGAGGCCATTAGGATTAGATTATGTAATGATACATGCATGCATCAATGACTATATTTTATATTGAAACAATCATGAAAAGAAGTAAGCTTACCCAACATGTGATGCATCTTGATGGAAAGTTGACCCTCATTCACAAAAGGTATGCATTAATGTTCCTGTGAAGGTGTTGAGGTATTTCCCCATTATACCAAGGTTGAAGAGAATGTATAGGTAAGGGATTTTATTATATCATTATCTTTTTTGTGTATGTTTATTTCAACATTATTATATGCGGTTGAAGTGAGTTGCTTCCTTCCTGTAGCTCTACAAAGGTTACGGAGAATATGATGTGGTATTCCCAACATAGGAGTTCAAATAGTAATATGCAACATCCAGTCAACTCCTCGATGTGGAAAACTATAGATGTTAAGTGGAAATATTTCATCGATGATCCTCATAGTGTACGAATTGTAATGGCAACTAATGGGTTCAACCCTTTTGTTGACTTTAGTACTGCTTACAGTTGCTGGCCTATTATGTTGGTCACTTACAACCTCCCACCATGGATGTGGATGAAGAGGAAACATTCAATGCTTACCTTATTAATACCTGGCCCAAAACAACCAGGCAATGATATTGATGTTTATCTATAGTCATTGGTTGATGACATGCATGAACTATGGACTAAAGGAGTAGAAATGTATGATGCATTTTCCAATACTATGTTCAATATAAGAGCAATAATGATGTGGGTCATCCATGAATTTCCTAAGTATGGAAACATGTTAGGATGTATGACAAAGGGAAAGTCAACATGTCCAATATTTGAGGGGAACACTTGTGGAGAATATCTTAAAGATAATAGAAAGATCACTTACATGGGCCATAGGAGATTTCTTCCTTCATATTATTTGTTTTGTCATTAGAGGACATATTTCAATGGTAAAAAAGAGCTCGATAAACCACCCAAACCTTTAAATTGGATGGAAATACTGAAAATAGTATAAGGAATTCCACCAAATTTGGGAAAGAGTAACTCAAATAAAAGGAAACGTAACACAGATGAGGATAGCATGTTTGTTCTTGTAGAAAGATGGATGAAGAAAACTATATTCTTCAATTTTTCATATCGGAAGGTACAACATGCAACTTTCTTTTTGTATATGTTGTTATGTCTCTCAATGTTGAGTAATTTATGTTTGATGTTGCTATCTATGAACAACATATTCTAGTTCATCACAACTTGGATGTGATGCATGTGGAGAAAAATATCTACAAAATCCTATTCAAAACATTGCTAGGTATCGATTAAAAGTCAAAATATGGCAAAAAATCTCATGAGGATTTAAGAAATATGGGTATCAAGAACACATTATGTCTAGTAATAGATTGAAAAAAGACATATCTTCCACCAGCATCCTACAATCTATCAAAGTTTGAGAAAGAAAGGTTTTTTCATACATTATACAATATGAAAGTACCGAATGGATATAGTTCAATTATTATGTAACCCAAGTTTAACTACTCACCTGGTTGCATGAAATAAAGGTCACACAATTTTACAGGTTATTTTTTTTCAAAAGTTTAATGTTCAATCCTAAAAATTATTTTCCTAGATTCTTTAAATTATTTTCAGGTTAACATCATTTTGGATCACCCAATAATTTAGCTTACATATAGATAACATAACATAGGCATAAAATCACCTTTGGGTTCAGGTCTACTATAGTTTTCCACCCAAGTGGACAAGATTAGACAAATAATGTTAATATGCCATTCTATGGATTCAATTGCCCTCATTTATTATCTACATATTCCAGCATGGGGAACTAACTAGTCAATCAATTATGAAACTAGTATGGAAGAGGATAGTGTATTTATGCCTCTATGACTAACTAGTGATTCCATTTCTCCTAGAGTCAGTTAGGGCCATGTCAATACCCTAACCTTGGACTTCATCACACATACTCATTATAACACATAGTGGTTCATCCCATACCAAACCCTATGGCTATTCCAGGTAATTTCAATGAGTATAGAATTTATCACAATGCTCTTCAAGTAGCAACCTAGAAAATGTGTCCCATACCACCTTCTCGTACTATATCTTATTGAGTCATATTTTATGACCAAATTTTTTAGTCAATAGTTACCCCAAAGATCATTATGTGCATACCCACCTCAACGACATTGGGTGTTTTTATTATTTTACTAAATCTTAACCTCTCGATGACCTCACATACAATTACTAGGTTTTCCCTTCCCTTAGGAAACGTACACTTCTATTTCAAGAATAAGGTTATATTTATAGATGAAACACTTTAAAAATTAAGAGCTACATAATTCAATCAAAAACCAGATTAACATAACATCACTAGAAGTGCCACCAACCCTAACGCTTAAAGGATACTCTTTGTTCACTATATTTTTTTAATAATTTACCATTCCATATTATTTACAAGATACCTTACTTCTACGAGCTTTTGAGGAGTTATATTGTTGACCTAGAAAATTTATGTGGAATCGTTTTAAACCACACAAGCAACTAAATTCACCTACCATAGAATCAATTTTTGTAGAAGGACAAATCATCCCACCATGCATACGTACCACGATATACCCCGACTATTGGATCCGTTCCAAAGATAATTTAGGGATTGCTATTGGATTTACATATCATTAGGTTTGAAATCTACTATCTTAGCAGTATACAAATATGTTATTATCATTCCCATTCAGGTTGCACACATGGGTTTTCTTTTAAGATACTATTCCAGATGGAATTCATTAACATGCAAAACTTGACCCAGTTCCAATATACTATTTCAAACGTTTAATCATTACTTTCAAATCTAGTTTTCTATTTTTTTAAATATAAAAAGAAAAAAGTTCAAAATAGGTTTTTTAAAGTTACACTATAGCATTCCTCACGTACTAAGCTATTATTTATGGCTTTTTTTTCTAAAATTAAAATCACCAGAACACTTTCAATAGCAACTACCCAATCCTACATTCTAGGACATGCTTAATTAATGCTCCCTAAATGACATATAGGCAAGCTAGCTATGTTAATTAAACTTAGCACAATAAAAATGTATTATTAATCTTTTAAACTATTCAAGGTTGTAGCTGAGTTTTATTTGAATGTTTAGCAACAACAGTAATTCGAAAACATTGCAAAGGATAATTCAATTATCAAATTTCCTATTAAAAAAGGATACCATGACAGTCAATAGTTTATTTGACTAACAATTCCAACATCCATTTTTGACAAATAATTTCAACATCAATTTTTAATATACACAACATGACCAGGGAGAATGAGGTTTACAAGATGGTCTTGCCCATAAATTTCCATACATAATTATGTTCTTTTTATTTTCTAAAAATATAAACTGCCTTTCGGCCATGGTTTGGTCTATGCGCTACACAATATGCTTAACTAAGAAAATCTAGACTATTTCGTAGACCCAAAGATATCCATGCACTAGTTATTCGTAACTACAGTCTTGTTTATTGGAAACAGCTTCACAGCATGCTTGCAAACTATTGTCGCCCACCTGCACAAACCTTGGCACTATCCATTGCTTACTCATAGCAACTCATACATTCGGTTTTATTCGGTATAGTAACTAACCAAGCATTCAGTTTATGTTTCACATAGAGAAAGTCATAAGGCATCACTAGGGATCAGATTCGGCTCATAATTAATGATTATGCATTCTACTATGCACACACTCATACTAATATATAGTAGTATCCATAAAAGGTTTATAAATATCCTTTCTCGAGGCATAACCCAAAGAATTTAAAATAAATTCCTTTCCTTTTATTCTACCTCTAATTTCATAGGCAGAACTTTCATGAAAACTTCATGCAAAAAGATTTTTCAGAATAAAAAAAGGATTAAAACTTTTTTTCAACAAAACATTTCATAGGCAGAACTTTCATGAAAACTTCATGCATAACCAAGTATTATTTTCAGCAATTAAAATATATAAGGATTCATAGAAAATATTTTTTTCTTTCAACCAAAACAATTTGCTTAGAGCAACTTGGTAGTGCTCTACCCAGCCTTCCATAATTTTAACAACACAAAGCAAAGCACACATTTCATTTTTACTTCAACACAGCTAAAACAATGAGGCTCAATTCATCAAACAAGAGAATACAAACATCTTTTCTCACATTGAACCATTGAAGACACATTCTTCACAAAGAATTATTATTATAGAAAAACCAACCTAAGTAATACGCTTTCCAAACTCCTCGTGTTACTTCACTTCATTCTTCCTTATTGTCGTCTCGCCCGTATCCAACCACACATTTTTTTTTATTTTACACCAGGTCTTTGTTATCCAAGACTTCTCACCTTGTACCTTTTTTCCCCTTCCACAATCTAGAGAACTCGACCAGTTTATTTTTCCTATCTCCCATGCACAATTCCAGATATCCGAGACACTCATTTCCACCACTTCGAATGCATAACTTGTCGTCATGGCCAATACAAAAAAACTTGGTATTCTTGTTTAAGCTAACAACAACTATATGGAGTACGTCTCACATTCATATTCTTTATTAAATTAAATCTTACTAATATTCAAACTTTATGCTCCACTATTACTCTTATATTTAAAGCAACACTTTAATAATAATATATGCTTCAATACATGGAAAAATTACTCTTATTTTTTTTAAATGAAATAATATTAATAATATAGGCTTCAACACATGGAAAACCTTATTTCTTCATTTTTTTAAAAAAAATTCCAAATATTAAACACACACACATGCCTAAACAAGGAAGTGGCTCCCATCATCATCACCACTTAAAAATATTTCTTATTCCATGCTAGCAAGCAACATTCAAACAAACATAACTCACGTAGAGATGCAATTTGCAATGCACCTAAATGATATGCAAAGTGCGAGTTTCCATGTGCTCATGAGCCAAATCATCACTTCCCTTTCTTACCTTTTTTTGTTGACTAGCTTCCTTTCATTGACATCTTGCAACTGTCCTGCACTCACAGAGACCGTCAGTAGTACCATGTTTCACAAGAAAAAGGTAATTTTATTATTTCTTAACTTTCATCTATTAATCATGTGAGGAGGGTCGTTACATCCTCCCCCACTAGAGACAAACACAGTCCCTATGTTTTTAAACCAGGTTAAGCAAAAGAAATATTTTTGTATTTTCATATCTTTTACAATAACCAAAAATATTCAAGCAATTTTATTGTTCCCATTTAGCACTAAATATTTCAATCATAATTGTCATCATAAAATCACATTTTCTCATGATTGTCATATAATCTCATCATAGATCATGTCATAATGCAATCAGTTAAACATACATCATCATATGTTCCAAAATATTTCACTTAGCAATACAAAACATTTACAAGCTACTCTACTCAATAATTCAATAGACATATTTTACTCTACGTAGTATCCAGTTCTATATCCATTTGCATATATACATATATCATGAAGTTTTATAAAATTTTATGATAAAGTCTACATCTACTCAAACAAATAAGGAAACTATTGTTGCATGTCTGCCACGTCTTCCCACGTAGCGTTCCTATATCCGAGTAGTGGTCCCATTGGACCCGACATTGCTCTATGCTTCTCTTCCTCAGATTCTTGGTTCTAAAACCAAGTAGGTGAACAAGTCACACCTCAATATTTAATGGATCAGTCATCTACAATTTGGAAACATCCAAAACATGAGTAGGATCAAAAATGTACTTTCTAAAGAGGGACACATGAAAGACATTATGGATTTTGGATAAGCTTGGCGGTAGAGCTAATTTGTATGCTACAAGGCTTATCTTAGCTACAATATCAAATGGACCCACATATCTAGAGTCAAGCTTGGAATATTTTATGGAAATTTTAGTTGGCTTCACCCTTAAGAATACTCTATCTCCCATAGAATACTCCCTCGATGTTCTTTTGAGGTCCGCATAGCTCTTCTGGTGATCTATGACCTCTTTCAGCTTCTATTGAATTCTCTTTAATTGTTCTTCCATTTATTTTACCATTTTCGGTTTGATCACTACCTAATATTCCAGATTATCCCAAGATAAGGGAGTTCTACACCATCACCCATATAGGGCTTCAAAAGGTGCCATACCTAGTGATGCATGGTAACTATTGTTATATGCAAATTCCACTAGGTATAAGTAGTCTTCCCACTTTGTGTGTTGATCCATGCAGTACATTCTCAACATATCTTCAAGCACTTGATTCACCCTCTCAGTCTGTCCATCTGTCTCAGGGTGATAAGCAGTATTGATATTCAGTTTGGTCCCTAATGCTTGATGCAATACTTGCCAAAATTTAGAAGTAAAACAAGAATCTCTATCAGAGATTATAACTTTTGGAAAACCATGCAGCCTTACCACTTCCCTAGACAAACTTACTTGCTACCGTGGGTGCATCATCTTGCACATTTCCTAGTATAAAATGTGTGACTTTGGTTAATTTATCCATAATTACTAGAATTGCATCATGCCTGAATCTTGTTTTAGGCAATCCCACTATAAAATCCATTGATACTACTTGCCACTTTTGTGCAGGTATCTCATGTGGGTACAAATTTCCAATTGGATGTAGATGTTTTGCTTTCACTCTTTGGCACTCCAAATATTTGGCCACATAATTGGTAATATATTTTTTCATTCCTGGCTAGAAATAAGCTTTCTTCATATTTTCATGCATTTTTGCCCCTCTTGGGTGTGCAGAATAAGGAGTATTGTGTGCCTCCTTAAGGATTGTTTCTCTCAATCCTCCTGAACTAGGGACTACCAATCTATTCTTGAAAAATAATAGGTCATCCCTATAAACATATTCTGCATCCCCTCCAGGTTTCTGCCCAACCTGACCAATACAAGATTGACAAAATTCATCTTTTTCTTACCATATTTTAATTTGATCTAATAGATCATATTGGCATTTTGCCATTGTAGTAATACGCCCTCTCCTACTTAGAGCATCAATGACAACTTTATTCTCCTTACCCTTAATGTACTCAATGCCAAAATCGTACTCCGCTAAGAATTCTATCCAGCATCATTGCCTGGCATTCAATAAGGGTTGGGTAAATATATACCTTAGACTCTGGTGATCTATCTTTAACTCAAATGGTTTTCCTAGTAAATAATATCACCAAATTTTTAGGGCATGCACCACCACTGCCAACTCTAAATCATGAGTGGCGTAATTAACCTCATGCCTCTTAAGTTTTCTAGACTCATAGGCAATAATCGCATCATCTTGGGTCAAGACCCCACCTAACCCTTCAATTGATGCATTCGTACAAACTATAAACTACTTATTAGGATCAAGCAATTGCAGGATCGATGCAGTTGTCAACCTTTCTTTCAAAACATGAAAAGCCTCTTCACACTGCTCTATCCACTTGAAGCCTTTCCCTTTCCTTTGAAGGTTTGTAATGGGTTGAGCAATTCTTGAAAACCCTCTGACGAACCATCTATAATATCCTGCAATTCCCATAAAACTTCGCACCTCTGTTACATTAGTAGGTGTTGGCCAATCAATAATTGCTTCAATATTCTTGGGATCTACTGCAATCCCCTCGGCAGAGACAATATGTCCAAGATACTGCACTTGTGGAGTATAAAACTCACATTTGGTTAACTTTCCATATAATTGATTCTTTCTAAGAATCTCAAGCATAGTTCTCATATGTTGATCATGCTCCTCTTTGTTCTTGGAGTAGACCAAAATGTCATCCAAAAATATGAGTACAAACTTGATCCAACTACTCTCTAAAAATGCTATTCATGAGGTTCATGAATGCGATGGAGGCGTTGGTTAGCCCGAAAGGTAAGACAATAAATTCAAAATACCCATACCTTGTTCTAAATGTTGTTTTAGAAGTGTCTTCCTCTCGAATCCTCAACTGATGATAACCAGATCTCAAGTCTATCTTAGAAAATATGGTTGCTCCTTTCAATTGATCAAATAAATCATCAATTCTTGGTAACGAGTACCTATTTTTGACAATAACCTTATTCAACATCCGATAGTCTATGCACATCCTTAAGGTACCATCTTTATTTTTAACAAATAGGATAGGAGCTCCCCAAGGTGACACACTTGGCTTGATTAGCCCTTTTTCTAGCAAATCTTGAAGTTGTATTTTGAGCTCTTGCAGCTCTATGGGTGTCATTCTATATGGTGACCTTGCAATCGGTGAAGCACTAGGTAACAATTCAATTGAAAAATCAAATTCCCTCTGAGGAGGTAACCCTGGTAGATCCTCAGGGAATACATCTTTGAATGCTCCCAACATCGGGTGTTTCTGGAAGAGGTCAGATTCCTTTTCAGTCTCTTCTTTCCTATTCAACTTAACTATGAAGATCATACCCCTCTTCCTAATAACCTTTTTAATCTGCATTGCAGTCAATAAGTGTGGTTTAACTTCTCTTCAACCACAATTAACTCTAATCCTTTGATTAGATTCATCCAAAAATTCCACCCATCTCTCCTCAAAATTTAGAAGAGCCTTATGTACCTTTAACCAATCAACTCCCAAAATGATATCAAACGCATGCAAAGGTGCCACATACAGATGCCAATTAGTCTTTCCTTGTGGCAAGGAGATGTGAGGGTCAAACAGGCATTGGTTAACATGGTAGGTTTACCCTGATCCATACTCTACCTTCCAACCATTGGCCAAAAATCTAGGTCTAACAAGCAAATCCCTCACTAATCTAGATGAGATAAAGCTATCAGTTGACCCACTATCAATCAAAATTTGCACATTTTTATCAAAAAATTTACCATTCATTAAGAAAGGAGTAATTTGACCATTGAGTTCAGAACTACCTATGGCCGCAAAGATCTTGTGGCTAGCTTCTTCTAGGGCTTTCGAGGGTCGATCAGCTCTAAGGGGGCATTTATTGGCATAATGAGCTCCTTGACATACGTAGCAACCATTTGGTGGAGCTCTATTTCCCTTGTTGCTATTCTCATTTATGTTCAAAGGTATGGTTTCCCTAGTCCTTTCTTGACCTACGGGTTTCTGGTCCTATCTTTTGGGAAACTCCTTAGCATCTCTCTTGAATCTACCACCTTGATAATTGGGTTTATTTTTGCCACCTTGCTTATTCTGATCTCCTCCTTTGGGTTTCTTATTTTGATCCTTCTCCCACCTCATAAAGCCAACACTTTTCCACTTTTTGAGTTCATATTTTTCCTTTTTGGATAGCTTTTGATAATTAAAATATGCCTTTCTTATTTCCTGATTAGCTTCCTCTTTTCTTGCCAAATCAAATGCAGTAGGAAGATTGACAAGATTGTGCATATTTACCACCATCATGATTCTAGGATGTAATCCCATAATGAATTTCTGAGTTTTCATTTCTTCATTGCTTTCATATTGGGATGCATATTTTAATAGTTGTATAAAATTTTGGTGGTAATCCCATACTGACATGCTTTCCTATCACAAATTTGAGAATTCTCCAAATTTTTCTACGTAATATTGCCTTGTCAAGAATCTATCTCTAAATTCCTTGACAAACTCCTCCCATTTGAGGTCAACAACTTCTACTTCATGCCCTTTCTTATAATATTTCCACCAGTCCAGGGCTATTTCAGTCATATTCATAACTACCAAAGCAGTCTTAGATTCAGAGGATAAAACCACTAGAGAGAAGTAGGACTCTAGTTCACTTAACCAATTTTCAGTTGATTCTCCATCACCCTTTCCATTAAACTTGGATATTATGACCTTTTTCAAGTTCCTGTCCAACTCCTTACTCACCCTTGCCCTTCTAGTACTAGATCTCTCAGGTTCCCTTGGTGCTTCCACTATCCTATCTAATCCAGTTTCTCTTCCCCTAGCTAAGTCTTCTATGACCCGCTATTGTTGGACAATAAATTCTTGTTGCTGGGCCATGTGAGTTTTCTGTTGGGCCATCTCTTCCCTTTGATATTCCATATGTGTTTGCAATAATTGCACCACCTTTGCGAGGTTCCCTTCCTCCACACCATTCTCATTCTGAGGAGGCTCATTAACCCTTTTCATCCTTCTTTCACATTGAGGACCTTCTCACCTTAAACTCGTTCTTGGTCCCCTTACAGGTCTTTCGGTGACTTCCTCCTCCCTACCTCCCATAGGATTTCTCGAGGACCCACCTCGCAACATTCATGCCATTTAACCTGTAGGTGAAAGAGGTAGTATATTAGTTTATATCGACTAATCTATTTCACATTTAGAGTCTACAACTTAGAATCATTTTTGCTCTGATACCATATGTAACAACCCAGGTCTAACTACTCACCTGGTTGCATGAAATAAAGGTCACACAAATTCATAGGATATTTTTTTCAAAAAGTTTATTGTTCAATCCTAAAAATGTTTTCCTAGATTCTATAAATTGGTTTCAGGTTAACATCATTTTGGATCACCCAATAATTTAGTTTACATATAGATAATATAACACAGGCATAACAAACCACTTTTGGGTTCAGGTCTACTGCAGTCAACCACCCAAGTGGATGAGATTGACCAAATCCTGTTAAGATGCCATTTTGTGGATTCGGTTGCCCTCATTTATCATCTATGTATTCTAGCATGAGGATCGAACCATGACAAGGGTTATCCTCTAGGGCCCATAACACCTAGAGGGTGGATGCTTTCTTCCCTTTCCTCATCATACCGAACCTTCGACTAACTAGTCGACCAGTTATGAAACCAGTATGGAAGAGGATAGCATATTTATGCCTCTATGACTAACTAGTGATTCCCTTTTCCCAGAGTTAGTTAGTGCCATGTCAATACCCTGACCTTGGACTTCATCACACATACACATTATAACTCACAGTGGTTCATCCCATACCAAACCCTATGGTCATTCCAGCTAAGTTCAATGAGTATGGAATTTATCACAGTGCTCTTCGAGTAGCAACCTAGAAAAGGTGTCCCATACCACCTTCTCATACCAGATCTGACCGAGTCATATTTTATGACCAATTCTATCAATCAATAGTTGCCCTAAAGCTTGTTGTGTGCATACCCGCACCTCAACAACATTGGGTGTTTTTATTATTTTACTAAATCTTAACCTCTCGATGACCTCATATACAATTACTAGGTTGTCCCTTCCCTTAGGAAACATACACTCCTATTTCAAGTATAGGATTATATTTATAGATGAAACACTTTAAAAATTAATAGCTATAGAATTCAATCAAAAACCAGATTAACATAACTTCATCAAAATTGCCAAAATCCTAAGGCTCAAAATATACTCTTTGTTCACTATATTTTTTAATAATTTACCATTCCAAATTTTTTACAAGATACCTTACATCTAAGAGCTTTTGAAGAGTTATAATGCTGACCTAACGAAGTTATGTGGACTCATTTTAAACCACGCAAGCAACTAAATTCACTTGCTATAGAATCATTTTTTGTAGAAGGATGAATCGTCCCACCACGCATACCCGCCATGACATACCTCGACTATTGGATCCATTCCCAAGATAATTTAGAGATTGCTATTTGATTTACATCTCATTAGGTTTGAAATCTACTATCTTAGCAGTATACAAACATGTTATTATCATTCCCATTCAGGTTGCACACAAGGGTTTTCTTTTTCGATACTGGTCCAGATGGGATTCATTAACATGTAGAACTTGACCCATTTCTAGTATACCATTTCAAATATTTAATCATTACTTTCAAATCCAGTTTTCTATTTTTTAAAATAAAAACAAAAAAACAAAGTTCAAAATAGGTATTTTAAAGTTCCACTATAGCACTGCTCACATACTAAGCTATTATTTATGTTTTTTTTTTTATAAGTAAAACGACCATAACACTTTCGATGACAACTACCCAATCCTATATTCGGGGACATGCTTAATTAATGCTCCCTAAATAACATAGAGGTAAGATATCCATATTAATTAAACTTAGCACAACAAAAGTACATTATTACTCTTTTAAATTATTTCAAGATTGTAGTTGAGTTTTCCTTCCAAGCAACAACAATAATTCAAAAACATTGCAAAGGATAACTCAATTACTAAATTTTCTATTAACAAAAGATACCATGACAGTAGTGTTAAGTGTTAATTTTATCCAATTGTGAAATTACACTCTTCCTTGAGGTTTGGATTCTAAAACCCAAATTAAACAAACAACTTCTCCGAGATCTCCTATATATTAGCATTTGCATATGTGCTGCTTCTCTCGGGCAACGTTGACGTCGCTGCCGTACTCGATTCCCATCGCTGGTTTCGGGATCAATGCCTAAATTATTGTCGTGCCCAGTCTGTGCTTGACATCTAAGACCCCTTTGATGATAACATCCACGTGCTCCACCTATCAAAACGTTAACTCTGCTCGTTTGGGCCACGTCCGATGAATTCATTCGTTTTCGGTTCGCCTTAGCTCGTCTTCCCATGTAAAACATTTTACGACGACGCTGACGTCATTCAACATTTCACCCTTCGATGCTCGTTGGTGCCGTTTTGTCGTCGGTTAATGTCTCTAGTAGGCAAACAATACACCATTACCTCCATATCAAGCTTCAAAACTTGCCGCAATCGGTGATATTCACACTGCAATAGCTCCTTGATTTCAATCAAAAGCTGCCTTCTCTCCTCATCATCGCTTGTCGGCAACCCCTGTACATCGCTGTTTCACAAGACTACACTGGATTTATTAAAATCCAAAGCTTGGACGAAGCTTCCTCCATGCTGCTGACTGCGTCTTCGGTGCTGTACAACTGCCGTAACCTGCTATCGCAAACGGCATCCTTTATCGCCTCCTTCTAAATTTCGTGTTGGCCTATGCCCACGTTCGCTTACACTTCTTCCGAGTACCCGGTAAGTTTGTCAAAATGGTGAAGTCTGTCTACCTCCGTCGAGCTTTTCCAGGTAATCCACGTCATCCGGCGACTACCTCGAAAACTTCACAGTGTCCCCGCTGTCAAGTCCTAAGATGGGGGCTGCATCGTCCTCGGCCACGTTTGACTACGCTGACGCCGGCTTGGATGCGTGGCTGGCCTCGTCCAAACTGTCCATTTGCGCATCCGTTGGTTCCGTTATCCCTGCTGTATCCTCGGCGCTGCACTCGCCGGATGCTCCTTTCCATTTCATCGTCAAATATTACCTGTACAGCAATGTAACACAAGTAAATTAAACCTATCTAAAAACATTTAAATCATCATGCTCCATATGTGAGAGCACCCGAACTATGTCTATTATTTATTATTTAGCTTTTATGGGGACTTTCGTCAATAAATAAATAAATAAATAAATATATATATATATATAAAGCATATATTATATATATAATTATTATTTTATTTATTTGTTTATTTTTTATTTTTTTTATTTTATAAAAAATAAAAAATCAAAGCGATACTTTTTTTTTATATATGTTTTTAATTATCATTATTATTATCATATAATAATAATAATTATTATTATATTATTATTATTATTATTTAATAAATATATACATACATATAAAGATATATAGATGCATATATTTATGTTTTCTTTTATGATTAAATGAGACTACTTCAAATGGTTAACTATCAAAAACTCAAAAGGAAAAGACCAATCAAGCTAAACATTTAACACTCAAAACAAAAAAAATAGATTCATCAATCGAATACACTAGTAAACAATGAGACGCTGAACAAAGGAGGCTTTGTCCCAACTGCAATGCACAAATATGGGTAGGCACCCGTCAACATCATCCCTCCAATACAACCAAAATTTTGAAAATCAAAACATGAAACTGTAGACACCAAAACAGCACCAATCCGATTATGTGACTGCAAACACTGATCGCTTTGACAAACACAGCCCCCAGGGCAGCCCTCAAAGGTTAAACAATGGTCTTAACCACTTTCATAGCAATTTTGTAAGGTCAAGGAGCAATTTGGCACACTTGGACACTTTGCCCAGTATTCGTCTCACCCAGGGACGAATTCAAAATAGAATCCGTCCCACCCCAGGACGAATTTTGAATCCGTCCCTAGGTGGGACGAATTCTAAGCTTAACGGGCAAAAAGACAAATGGTGCCAAGTGGCAGCCCAGAATAGTCAGTTGATGACTCCTGCCTCGCACGTGTGTGTAGGTGGACAGAGGGGCCGTTAGAAGACTATCACAAAAGGCATTTATCAAAGCCCAAGTCAACGGAGGACTCCCCTCCCTCATGGGAAGACAAGATTGCCACATGGCGCCTATGACCAACACATGGCATTTGTGCTTCCCTCCCAAAAGAGACCCCATGGGTCTATAAAAGGTGGGACTTTTCTCACCCAAGACATACAGGTTGAAGGAGTTTTCAAGCAACGAAGTGCTGCCGAGTTGAAGACCCACTTGCATCCCTTTTGGTTCACCTTCTCGCATCCACCAATCTCTTTTGCAAGGGAGGTTGTTGGGTGGCTTTTGGAAGCTTGAATCGGACCCAAATCCAACACATGGACACTGGAACCAACCAATTCGCCGACCCCCCAATCCTAAGAGGTTTTGGGCCCATCCCTAGTGGATTGGCGTCGGAATCAAGTGCCAACGGTGGGAGGCCCACTTGGGCACCCCCGCACTTTCTAAGTTTTAGAGCATTCTAGATTACTTTTTCTAGGTTGCATTTTGTGTTATTATGTTTGGTTAACTCATAACTGCAATTTCGTAACTTTTGGTCAGATTCTAGGGTGTTTTGTGTCGCTTGGTTGTTTCATTGACTTGCCGGTGGCGAGATCAAATTTCCGAGGGTAGAGGCCAAATTGGGAGAATCCGACCATCCGGGTCATCCCAAAATGGCCCCAATTACATAACCCCCTTGTTTGACGGGCATTTTGCGAGGTCTCGAGAATCGACATTGGAGCGACGAGCAGGTCGGCTTCTTCAACACGAAAGAATGCACCCGACGAGAATTCGTCCCACCCAGGGACGAATTGCAGTCAAAAATCATCCCACCCAGGGATGAATTCTAGTTGAAGGCAGATTGGCTGTACTGTCGATGTGGCAATGGCCTTCCGGTAACATTTTTTGTCTTCCGTCAAGTTTTCAGTCGTTTAGAATCATTTTGTTTCTTGTTTTAGATAAATGTTTGCATGCATCTTTTGATGATTTTAGAAGAACGAACACTTTTCACTTGCAGCAGGTGCTACTGACATCTTGGTTGTTTCTTTGTTCGCAGGAGAAGCAGCGGAGGTGAAGAACTCATCGACATCAGCGACGACATCATCTTGGCCCGCCCATTGCAATCGTGGGCACGTGAAAAGAGGAACATTGAGTGATTGTAATCGAATTCTTTTAACACTCCTAGCCCCCAAAAAGGGAGGAGACGTCATTGTAACAGAGATCAAGGGATATTAATAAAAAGGGCCGTGTTTTCTCCATTTGCTTCTTGTCTCTTCTAATGTGTCTCCATTTCCATTTCATGTAATTTATGTTCCTAGGACTTAAGCGCATTTGACTTTGGTTGCATCACAATTAGTGTTTCTTTCGCTCGAAATCTCGTGCTTTCAATGGCGATCACGGTGGGACCTGTCCCATATTTTTAAAATCATAGAAAACTGATCAAAGTTTTGTGTTTTGTGCTTGACAGGTACATTTTTTTGTTGCAGACTGCTATTCGTCTCTGGCAGGGACGAATTATGTTCTGCAATAAGTCTGACCCTGAGACGAATTCAAATTCATCTCTGGGAGGGACGAATTTGTTCTGCAATTCGTCTCCCAAAGGGACGAATTTTTGTCTGCAACTTTTCAGAGCAAAAATTCAGAAGCAAGCTGGAGCGAGCGAGAGAAGAGGTAGGGATTTTTATAATCTCTGTTAAAATTTATGTTTATGTTTCTGTTTCTGTTTCTTTGACTATTTTCATTTTTATCCTGCATTACTTAGGGAAAATCATTCATGCTTGTTTCAATTTTTGCTAAATAAAATGAATATCACACACTCCACGTAACAATTTTAAACCAAGGAGCTGGTCATAAGACCCCGACCCTTGAGCAAGACCAACGGTGGGTTCATCACCACCTTGGCTTAGCTTTGCATCCATTTCCTGATTGTCAACTGTTGTTAGGCGTAAATCCTGACGAAAGCTGATCGAGTGTCGCTGGGGTGATTCCCATGCGCACGAGGATAAGTTTTCTATGGTAGGTGCCATTAATAGGACAATCCCCCTTTCGTACCGCCTACGTACCACATACCTTCTGCTCTCACGTACCTATAGTCTCCCTCTCGTAAGGGCGGGTATATAGAGAGGTTGGTATATCGGCCTGGTTGGTATATTGAAGGGGCGACCATTTTGGGAGTTATATGAGCCGTCATAATGCATTTAAACGATCTTCAAAACCTACAAAAACAAAAACAAAACACCAAAATGCACTAAACCAGTTTAGGGCACACCAATAATCCTTAAAAGAGATAATCACGATTTTGTGAATGTGTGTGCTTAATTCTGCTTAGTGTAGACAAAAAAAATCATAAACGAGATAAAAACTTATTTAGATAGCATAGAAGCACCGCAATGGTGTACACCCACAGTCAAGCCCAATCAAGGGCAGAAGCTCCGAAAGGTACACAAGAAGCAGGCACAAGTCACCTTCACTTCAGTCCTGAGGATTTGGTCATACCGCCTTATAGGTCTAACCTACAAAAGAATCCAATTCAGAATCCTCGGTGGGGTATGCCTATTCAAAGCAGCCCCTTTCGGGAAGATGCCTTACATGTAGACCTTGACATAAATAGAGAATCACCTCTTGAAGTTAGGCATGAGTGGCCACCACGCGATGAAGCGCTAGACAGGCACACCGTCCATTTGGAGGGGCAACGTGGATATGGCGTCCCTTCTTTACCTATCATCGAACAGAGAGACCAAATCCGGAGCGCAGGGCTCCTTACATAGGGCGACCTAACTCCGCCCACCCCCTTTACACCCGTGAAAGGGAGTATGAGGAAAGCCATCGCATTCCTCGAGGGCAACAAACAACGTGGGAACCTTGCATTTCCGCACCAGGAGGATATCATGATCACCCCTTGAGGCCACAACCTCGAGCACATATCGCTTACCTCGATAGAGGGAAGTGACCCATTGAAACCTTAGACCAGCAAACTCGAGGTAAACACATAGGAGAAACATTCAAACCTCCTGAGCAAAATAGGGTAGACCAAATTGACCCAGTTGTCGCCAGATATACCACCCATCAAGCCCAAACCATGCGGCTTAAACCAAGTTATCAAGAAATAGAGTACCGACACCGCTTGGATAGAGAACGCATGCAACGCAAAGCGGATGAGTTACGCTATGAAATACCTAAGAGGGGGCCAACCCCTCGCATCCAAAGAGCTGAACAGTATGAGAGGCGTAATCCGTTGGTGCAGGACAAGTCTCCACGACCTCGTCAAGCTCTGCCTCCAAGACCTCATAGATTCGAGAGGGAGGAAACTCCCCGAAACAATGATGGGTACCTTCAGCGAAGAGCTTGATCAGGGTCATAGGTTTCGCCTAGAGACTCCTCAAGAATTTTACGAGGAGTATGAACCAGAAGAGGAATATGTTGAAACTCCCCATCAAGGCAGGAGGGATGCCATTCGGCCACCCCTCCATAGGCCTCCAGTTTACCGTAACTTGCAACAAGAGCGAACAAGAGAGGAAGAAATAAAATCTTCCGATGCATACCAAGCGCTATTGGAGCGTTTGGAGTCTGTGGAGACAAAAGCTGCTGGGCATCAAAAACCCACATTACGTCTACTCCGTAGTAATCCGGTGCATCCCTCAATGCCTACACCTCTTTACCCCGAACACTTCAAGTTGCCTCAATTGGTAGTTTTTAAAGGTGAAGAGGACGCACAGGAACACGTTACACGATTTCTAAGCCAATGCTTCGGCATCCAAGATAATGACGCATTGTTGCTTAGAACATTCATAACCACATTGCGTAGGCCCTGCCTCGGATTGGTTCACACAACTGCCCAAACATAGCATAAGCAATTTAGATCAATTAGTAGACGCGTTTCTTGAACGCTTTGCCTTCAACACAAGGAAGAAGGCATCACTAAGTGATTTAGCGAGCCTCAAGCAATTTGAAGAGGAAACAATGGTAGCGTATGGGAATCGATGGAGAGCTTTGCTTTCTAGGTTACCCTACCGTCCTCCTATGTCTGATCTCACGTAGATGTTCACAAAAAGTTGCTTAAAATCAATCTCTGGTCTATTGTTGCTGCGACAATACGACAACTTAGAAGAAGCTTTGGCGCAAGCCAGAGTCATAGAAGAGATTAAGATAGGCGAAGGCGCAATTGCCAAGCCTAAGAAGAAAGAGTGGAATAAAACCACTAAAATTGGGACAACGCAACCACAACATGCTGCAGTCAACCAAGTTGCGATAAATGTTCCCACGCCTGTGCAAGAAACGTAGCCTCAAAAGGCTAACTACCAGCAGTGCCTCCTGCTTATGAAAGAGATAATAGAAGACAGGAGCAAAATTACCCGCGTCGCCCTAGGCAAAATTTCACCCCATATGCGGAGTCTAGGGACTCCTTATTTGACCGCTTGTCAGCGGCAAATTTAGTCACTCTGTCGGAAATCCAAATTATAGACCCTAACATTCCCAAGCCTAGGGGGTACAGAGAGGAATTGTATTGTAGATTCCATAGGCGCAGAGGACATGACTTGAATGGGTGTTGGAAATTCAAAGACCTAGTCCAGGATTTGATCGACAACAGAACATTGGTTGTGGACAACCCCATCGCACCAAATAACCAACAAATGGGGGTATTCAAGGACCCCTTGCCAGCCCATGAGGCACAGACAAAACCACTCCGGATTAACGAGGTGCGACAAGATCTTCCCACACGGGGATTTGTGGGAATGATTAGCATAGTAACAAGGAATAGAAGGTACCCGACAGCTGCCCCTGAGGTAGCTACGAGGGAAGTTCCAACAATATCGCATCCTCAACAACGCCCAACGCAGTTACCTCCGCCTAGACCTGAGGTCATGATACGAACCAAACTCACGCAGAGTTTGCGGACCATGTCGGCTAGGCTATCCATCTACGAGCTTATTCAACAATCAGCTCCCCATAGAGAAGCTCTTATGGACATTTTAAAAGCCATTGAATTACAACCCCACGAGGCAAATTCTTTCAACGCCTTCGTGGGACATGTGAAACAATGTACGGAGCCGGTCATCACATTCAGAGAAGATGAGGTCAAAACGATATCAAATGACATGGCAGATCCACCCCTACATGTTATCGCGCGGGTCAACGGGATTCCGTACAAGAGAGTGCTGATAGATACTGGCTCGTCCAGTAACATCATAACCACTGCAGCCTTGAAGCATTTGAAGCTGCCAGCCTCTCACATCACAGCCTCCATGTACACACTGCGAGCTTTCAATGATGCAATATGCTCGACAGTCGACACAGTCGTTCTGCCGATCCGAGTAGGACAAAAGTCAATACCTACACCGTGCCATGTCTTTGGAAGGTGAAATGGCTTATAATATCACTGCTAGGGTGGCCTTGGATCAGGGATATGAAATGTGTCCCTTCGATCGCCCACTAGTGCTTGAAGTATGCTTATGAAGGAGAAATACATGTAGTCCCAATGGACTTAGAGCCCTTCAAGTATTGCAATGCGGTACAATTCATACCTCAATCGACCCTCCCTTCAACGCATTTGGATTTCCAATTAAATCCATCTAAACAAGGTCCAATACCGCAAGCACCACTGGTGGCCAACAAGGCAAAATCCCAGCCAGGTGAGACTTCATCATCGGCTCCTTCATCATCAACGCCACCTATCATGGCCCAATAGAAGGACAAGGGAAAACAAATCATGGAAGAGGTTAAGCCCTTAGAAGAAAGGTTTCCCATAATTTCAACAATAACAACAGAGGAAGCACCCAACGCAACGGAAACCAAGATTCTCGAACCACCAAACATGGAATGGACTCAGGAAGGACTATCGTTTCCTCCCACCCAATCATCAACAATCACTGTTGAAATGGCCAGTCAGGGCCTGGGGGAATACTTAGTGCAAAATGTTGTGGCAACCCCCACACTTGGAGTCAGTACAAGACATGGGAAGACCTCGCCTTCCCATTGGAACAATCGTCCCTCTAGGCTACCCACCGAACCAGACAAATTTTGTGTATGGGGGCTTTGATCATGGTCTTGAACCATGCCAACAAAAGGAAACAGACGAAGAACCTTTTGTTGAAAACATCAATTATCTATCAAACCCAGAATTTGCCCTAAAATATCTTGGCCAATGCAATTGGCATGGATACGGGCTAGGAAGATATGAGCAAGGGATGTGGATCCTTTGCCAACCAAGATATCAGATGCCATATGACAAGTCAGGGGTAGGGTTCAACCATCCCCTGCCATTAGACATCTTGGTTGAAAATATGCAAGGCCTAGAAATAGGCAACAAGGGGGGATTGGCACTGGATCCTTATGCCAATCCGAATACATAATACACATTGGGAGACTACCTCCCATGGTCAACAAACACCCCTGGTAGCAACAGTAATCCCTCTTCTTTGCTAGAGAGAGGCAAAAGTTTAGAGATTAATCCTCAAAGAGAACATCAACGACTGCCAGACATCTTTCTGAAATTGTTCCCCTTAGAGGTTCCAGACGAAATAACACAGTCTCAAGAGAATCAGGTCCCTCCACTAAGAGTGGAACAACCGCAATGGGACCAGATTAATTCACTGGAACAGGAAGAGTCCTCAACGTCGCAAGCAACAGATGCTTGAAGAGGATGAACAATTTTGGATCTATGAAAGTGATTCAGAAGATGAGACTGAGATGATCTATCTCAGACATGCGCGACAAAATCACCGCGCTCTAACTCATGAAGATCTAATGGGATAGATGGGTATACTGTTAGGACATGAATGGCACATAGACCCAGCAAGGTGGGACCAAGTGTTAGACCTATGGCTCCAAATTCAAGATGAGCATCGTCCACCTTGAGATCCCATCATGACAGCAGTGTCGAGGGAAGACCCCGCCTTCCTTTTCACACATAGAGATGAATTTGCACCTAGAGAGGATCCATTCGTGCCCGTTCCCGTAGAGCCAGATCCAAAGTATAGGGAACATCTAAAAGAATCAAGTCATCACACCCACGATTCTGGAGACCAAATTCATTCCATCCACATGATCTCCATTGATTTGACCGCACCCATCCGCAATCCGACCGATCCATCACGGTCATTGCATCTAGACATGGATGCCATCGATCGGGATCGCGTCAATTCACCATTGTCACCATCAGAGTATTGGCCTTTTGGTGAAATGCTTCATTTTACCCCAAGGACAACTCAGGATATTTTTCAAGCTGAAGAGGGACCCGAGGTTCCAAACGCAGATCTTAACTCAGCTGATGATATCCATTTAATCCCAACTCCACATCAGTTGGAGGACGGATCCCACATGTCAGTCGAGGAGACGACTGACGTAGACATCGGCACAGATCCAATGAATCCACAGATTCTCAAGCTGGGGGTAAGCCTTTCCCCCGAAGAGCAAGCCAAATATATTGCCCTTCTCAAAGAGAAGAAGGAAGTTTTTGCATGGTCGTACAAAGATATGCCAGGGCTAGACCCGCAACTAGTCATGCACAATTTAACGCTTGATCCGAAAATCAAGCTTGTAAAGCAAAAACTAAGAAAGATGCACCCAACAGTGGCCTTGATGGTCAAAGACGAATTGCAAAAGCTATTGGATGCACAATTTGTCATCTACGTGGATTATCCGCCATGGTTGTCCAACATGGTTCCCGTCAAGAAGCCCGACGGGAGGATTCGCATATGCACCGACTTTCGAGACCTAAACAAAGCGAGTCCTAAGGATGATTTCCCCTTGCCAAGCATCGACGCATTGGTAGACGCTACAGCAGGTCACGAAATGCTCTCCCTAATGGACGGTTTCTCGGGATACAATCAAATTCGTATCAATCCCGAAGACCAACTCAAAACGGCATTCACAATGCCTTGGGGGACATTTTGTTATAAGGTCATGCCTTTTGGCCTTAAAAACGCTGGCGCTACATACCAACGTGCCATGACGTATATCTTCCACGATTACATGCACAAAACTTTGGAATATTACATGGATGATTTGTTAGCCAAGTCTCTCTTGCGCTCAGATCATCTCGGTGACTTAAGCAAGATTCTCGATCGCCTCATAGAGCATAAGGTCAGACTGAATCCCAAGAAGTGCGTGTTCGGCGTCACATCTGGAAAACTCTTGGGTTTTATAGTCTCAAAAAGAGGCATCGAAGTGGACCCAAACAAAGTCAAGGCAATCCTTGAAATGGCTCCCCCAACCACTATCAAGCAACTCAGAAGTCCGCAAGGAAAGGTCGCATCGATTAAACGCTTCATAGCGCAATTATCTGACAAATGCCGACCCATGAACAAATTATTGCACAAGGGGGTCACATTTCATTGGGATGACGAGTGCCAGTCAGCCTTTTACGAAATCAAACAATACTTGGCTTCGTCGCCAGTATTGGCACCACCTAGACCAGGAGTGCCGTTCTACTTATAAATCTCAGCTACTGAGGTGGCACTAGGAGCCATGCTAGCCCAGAAGAACAAACTTCACAAAGAACAGGCTACTTACTATCTTAGCCGCACCCTGGTCAGTTACGAACTTAACTATGCATACGTTGAGAAACTCTGCTGGCGGTGGTGTTTGCTACCAAGAGGCTGCGCCACTACATGCTCGAGCAACACTACGTATGTTGTGTCTAAGGAGAATCCATTGCGATACATGATGAGTCGTACTTATCATAGTAGTCGCACGGCGAAATGGATCATGTTGTTGACGGAATTTGACATTGAGTTTATTGGGCAAAAATCTATAAAAGGACAAGTCATAGCCGATCAACTAGCAGAGGCTCCTCTTGAAGACGATCAGCCTCTGGTCATAGAACTACCCGATGATGGGGTCTTCCATGTCTCAGAATCGCCAGATTCTGATGAGCTTGAGTCTCAGGCCGACATAACCTTATTTTTCGATGGTTCTAAATGCGAGCAAGGGGGTGGTGCAGGAATTGTATTCTTCACACCGCAGGGCGCTCCAATGCCCTTGTCATTTAAATTAAACTTCCAGTGCACCAACAATAATGCAGAATATGAAGCCTTGCTCCTAGGTCTTCAGACAAGCAATCGCCATGAACATCAAAAGATTGAACATCTTTGGCGATTCGCTATTAATCGTCAATCAAGTCAAATGGGTATATCAATGCAAATGCCCAGTTCTAAAGGCCTATAAAGCCCTCGTGGACAAATTCTTGGGGTCACTAATCCCGCAAGACCTTTCCGGTGATATAACAACCATTCTGGTCAAAACCTTATCGCAACCCACGATGGAGCGCGCAAGCTCGGACTTGACGCCGGGAGTCCACATGATCCGGATCGAACCATCTTCGGATAAGTTCTTTCGAATCCGAGACTGTTTGAAACGTGCCAAGCGGGGGTATTTGTTTTCCCCCACTCCCATTACCACAAAAGCCGAAATTACAAAGACTTAAAAGACCAGGGAGTCATAACATCAAGATCATCCAAAAAAAAAGGCCACACAAAACAAAACGGGGCAACCACAAAGACAAAATAGAAACTTCAACACCCTAACCAACAAAGCACACCAAACAAACAGGCCATCCTAAAAGACCGAACAAAGATGCACATACAAACCACTCCCTTGGCTACGCACAGCACGGAGCCCAGGCAACCTTTCACGGAGCCGGGCAAGCCTCTCGAGTTGGAAATTCCTTCCCCGCATATCAATGCGGAGTTCATCGATGATAAACACCGAATAGCCAACTTACATTGCTTGACGAACGACACATTAATGCTCTCGAGCACTTACAGTATCTATCAAGAGCGGCTTAAGAAAGCTTACAACATGGAAGTTCACCTAAGAGACTTTCGGGTTGGTGATTTGGTTCTGAAGGAAAACCAACAAAACTCTAATTTGCCGTCCCATATGAGGGACAAATTCGTGGAAAATTGGTTAGGTCCTTATGTCATTGATAGTAAAATAGGACCCGGGACGTACCGGCTAGCTTCTCTTGACGGTATCAAGGAAACAGAACCCTTGAATATCAGTCATTTGCGACCATTTCATATCTAAGAAAGCCATATCCCAAAAAAAAAAAAAAAAAAACTCCAAGGATTATCGCAATCTCTTGGTCAACCCAAAAAGCTCCAAGGATTATCGCAATCTCTTGGTCTACCCAAAAAGCTCCAAGGATTATCGCAATCTCTTGGTCAACCCAAAAAGCTCCAAGGATTATCGCAATCTCTTGGTCAACCCAAAAAACTCCAAGGATTATCGCAATCTCTTGGTCACCCAAAAAGCTCCAAGGATTATCGCAATCTCTTGGTCACCCAAAAAGCTCCAAGGATTATCGCAATTTCTTGGTCAATACAAAAAGCTCCAAGGATTATCGCAATCTCTTGGTCAAACCCAAAAAGCTCCAACGATTATCGCAATCGCTTGGTCAAAAAAAATCAAGAAATTCAAAAAAAACAAAACAACAAAAATCATCAAAAACAACAAAGATTTGCATCTCAATTCTAGGCATACTCAAATTCATCAAAAAATTCATATTCTCGCACCTCATCTTCACCTTCACCAAAAACAATCCATCAAAATTACAAAAATACATAGCTGCATTAAGCATTGCATCCATACATTGCATATTTGTAGTCATACGGGTCAAAGGCACCATAGGCTGCAATAGCTCTGATAGTCCATCTTGTTCCGCATTGTCTCATGTTACAAAAACAACAAAAACACCATGCATAACTTTTACCACACTACGATCGGTGGTCTAGGAATGTACCAAGAGTTTAAGTGATTCAGTCATCATTTTCCTCTTTAGCCATGTAGCGTATCAAGTCGAACATATTTTACGAAGGTAGAGTCATACTTGAAATACACCATGTTACGTAACATCCCAACACAAATCAAAACACTAAAAATTCCCAAATTGTGTGAACGAAAGACGAAACCTGCAAAATAATCTAGGTCACCACAAGCGAAACGGTTATCTTGCTCATCCCCCTATGCGAATGACCCCTAGAATGCTGAGAGTTGGAAAAAGGACAAGCATCCTCCCTACCCAATTCCCTAAGAATCCCTAAAGTTCTCAACAGTTGCAAAACACAAAAAATTTGCAAAATGTCAAAACTCCAAAATTTGACAAACTACAGTGCACACATCAAAAGGCACAAACAACTGTGATTTTGGTCACTCCATATCCCCAATCCCTTGCTCGAAAGAAAAACAAATCAAAATAAACAAGTGATCTCATCACTACAATGAGCAAGTATCCCAATACAATTGAAGAAAAGAAGGGAGTTGACCTTGAATCCCTGGAACTCTCAACATTCTATAGGTCATAAGGCAAGCTTTAGTACCAATTTGGTTGATAGCCAATGGGTAACAGAAGTAAACCTCCCGCATGACGATATATCTATCACATTAACTTGCGTACAGATCAATATTTGCATGTGGATGAGCTAGCTTATGGCATCCTGGATTACACCGCAGATTAATCTTAGTACATACAACAAAGGAATTCGTGGAGCTAATTAGGTGATCCTCAGTACAGGTTCGGTTGAAAGCCCATCTGGCACTGGCGGTATCCTAACAAATACCACTAAATGAACTCAATTGCACACACAGGGATATGAAATAACTGGGTCAAAAACAAGTCTGATTCATACCTTGGTCAAAAAGTCTTGTAAGATAAAGTACAGTCATGGATGGTGAGTTAAAACTGACTGAATCTCAGAAAACCTTACATTCATTCCAAAACCATCTGCGCTACTTATCATCCTTATGATACCATCAAAAAATACAAAAAAAAAAAAAAACCATGTAAATAAAGAGCTTCTTAAACGACCTATAGTGCAATCATCACAAATGTCATTCATCCATTTCACCTCGCATATCACATAGACATCAAAAACATTTACATTCATCATAACATCTGCATTCATCAAAATAAATAAACATGCATAACAAAAATCACATCATCACATGTACAAAACCAAAAATAAAATCGGTATATATATATATATCGTCAAAAAGATGCCCGCAGGCTACAAAACCGGTCCTCAGACCCCGCAATCATATCCAAAAACCCAACCTAAGGCATCGACCACCATGATCACGTAGGATCGGTGCGACGGGAACTACCCCCCGTGGTGTGGGTCCTACGGGACCCTGCAGGGCGGCTACTACTAGCCCCCGCATCATGCTTGCTACCACCCCCCTCATCTAACCTCTCGCGATGAGATGATGCTTGATCGCTCGATCAGACTATCCCTTGTCCGCCGTGAAGATCCACCGACCGAAGGCTCAGGTAGCCGCCCACCAAGGCGGATGACCTCCCTCTCCAAGTCTATCCGATACAGACACCACTCTGCCTCTCATCGATGATAGATAGACAATGCATCATCGCGCTGTGCCAAAACTCTATCCCGCTCTACCAACTGAGCCCGCAAAAGATCCCTCTCCTGCCGCGCATCCCCCAGCTCCCGCCTCGCATCCCCCAACTCCAGATCCCGCATCCGTAGTAGCTCTATCAGTCGTGCAATCTCAATGCCTACATCCGACCCCACCTCCTCTATATCTGCCGGATGCATAGGACTCGCGAGGGACGATGGCTCTGCTCAGGCTCCCACTGCTCCTCCACATCCTGCATGTCCGGCTGCTCCGAAACACCCAAGCCCACATCCTCATCTCCCACATCCACCATGTCCGCATCATCCATACCCCCCCAATCACCCCCTGCTGCCTCAGCATCCTCCACTGCCGCCTCCGCACCTCCCAGTGGCCCCTCTCCTCTCCAGCGCCGTAGTACCCACCACGAGTCATACTCAGTGGTAATCCCAATGTCATCCACATCCGGGACCTCAATCACCGCATCCGACTCCTCGCCCAATGGTGCGATGACCGGTGGCTCTAGATCCCTCTCATATCCCCGACGCCGATAGACCACGGGCTCACCAAGAAACCCCTGGCGCACCCCAAACTGTCGTGTAACCCGATGGTACGGAAAGAACTCATGCTCCGTCCCGTGTCGCCCAGTCAACCACCGCTCCCTCCGTACCCGTCGGAGCCACTCTCCAGCCTCAGCCTAGGCTAGACAGTCCCGATAGGGACGCCAAAACACCTCCCCTGGAGTGAGCCGAGAAAAGGCATCAGTGTAGTGCTCAACGGCACCTGCCCATCGCCGACTCTGCCCCTGCTCCGCAGACCGCCGCCACAAAATTGCATAACCAATCTCCTCATCCTCCATCACCGCCCGAGTCGTCCACGGTAACCCGGTAGGCCTCTCAACAGCTATGTGCTGCCAACCCCAGCACTGCAACAAAAAACTGCAACTGACACCCTTTCTCATCGTCGACAACGAACCCCGTACAGCTCCCCGTAGAGCTGTGCCAACAAAGTCTGTCCCCATCTCAGAATCAACGGTGCCTCTATCGGGCACTCTACCAACTGCCACACCAAATCCAGCAGGTTCCACGGGAACCTCGTGCCTGACGAATCAGGGAGAAGAATGTTAGAAATGAGGCCCATCAAGAATGCATGCCTCACTCCTAACACCCCCCTCTCCTGCCACCAGCTAACCAAAATCCCTCCAGCCTGGAAATCCACCTCGGCTGTCTCCACTGGGTTTGCTACACCCAGCTGCCCCCCATGCCCAAAACATCTCGTAAGTATTGTAGACACCAAAATCCAACCACTTGCAAGTCATCTATACCTTCATGTCAGCCACATGTCGGTCATCCACCTTCCCGCCATTATTTGGCCCAATTTCACCTTTTCTCGCCATTATTTGGCCCAATTTCACCTTTCCCGCCATTTTTCATCCCCAAATTTATTTAAATTAATATTATATATATATATATATATATATATATATATATATATATATTAATATTTTAATATATATATTTAAATAATATTTTAAGTGATTTGATCCGAGCCGTCCATCCTTCATTTAATCTCATCCGTCCATCCATCTTAATCCATTCCACAACCAAGATTTATTCTCTACCTTTGGATCCGCTTTAATCTTAGCCACACATTCAAAGTGTCGTTAAAACCCTAAAGTGTGCCCTAAGAGTGGATTATAAATCGAGTCACTTTGATGGCTCAAACCCTATGTCTTTTGCTACTTCTATCTCTGATTCTAATTCTTCTACTGCTATCTCCTCTCTTCTGCTACCCTTTCATCGCATCCATCGTCGCTTCCATCGTCGCTTTCACCGCCATTCCTTCTGCAGCATTCTGCAGAATCTCCCATTCCTGTTGCAAGTGCTCGCAGGCGTTTACCCCTTCACCAAGTGCCCACGGGCATTTACCAAGTGCCCACGGGCGTTTAACAAGTGCCCACGGGCGTTTACCTACAGCCACAGACTTAGACCGGCGTCTGTAATCCAAATCCAGAAGCACGCGGGCGTTCAACGAGTGCACCAGGGCGCCTTCCGCAGCCCATTCTGACAACAACATTACTTCCAGGTGTCGCCTGGTCTAGCTGCGTTAACAGAGAACAAGTATAAATTAGTTTAAAGCAAGTAGCCGTATTTTATGTATTAATTTGTTATTGATTTCCTGCATTCCATTTTTATAAGGTTTTAGATTGTTTCTGAGGGCTCACGCAGTGGATCCCTCTCATTAATTTCTAACTCCTTGATAGTGTTAATGTGTGCGAGTTTTTGATAACAGATCCAGTTTATTGATGGCGGTGATTAAGCTGGAGTGGTCCAAGCAAGGGATACGACAAAGCCCACTCACTCTGTTGGGATTGAAGATACGTTCTTCGGAAGCGCCACCATTCGTGCCAGCTAGGGTTTCGGAGAACCCTAGCATAATTTGTAATTGTGTATCACAAATAAAGGGTTACAGGCCCAGTTGTATTCAAAAAGGATTTTTTAAACTCCATCGATTAATAGAAATCGTTTGTTTTTGTGCAACTATTCTGTACTCTGTCATTGTGATTTTATTTCTGTTTGGCGTGTATTTTTAATCTACAAATGGCGATCATGGTGGGACACCCTAGGGTTTCATATTTTTAAATACTTGCTTTACTAATCTTTTCTTGTTTTCTGTTTCATTTTGCAGGTTCCAAAAATCATGAAATTTGTTGTTCCAGCGAACTAGGGTTTCTGAGCTTGCAAAAAATGCAGCAGACGCAGAGGGGCGTCTGGAAGTCCAATACGAAACGCAGAGGTGCGTTTCAGCCTATGCAGACTCCCGTGGACGTTTGAAGTCAGTTTTACAAAAAAGTGTAGGCTTCCAAGTAAGTGCTGTACTTTTTACGTTTTTGGTTTTTCTTGCCATATTTTGTTTCTTTTTCAGATCATTACTTTAAAATGAACAAAAACTAAGTAATCTGGAAAAGAACAGTTATTTTTAATTACATTTTTCTTTGCATTGCATTATTGATTGTTGCTTGCATTTAAAAAAAAAAAAAATTTGCATACCTAGCTGCATATTAGAATAGCTACGAATTATTTGTTTTAATTATCTAAGTAGGACTATTGATTGGATGTCAATAGTACTCCTACCATTGGGTGATTCCAGGCAGATAAGTGGACGAACCTTCTGGTTGCTCCTTTGATATATGATATCATTGGTAGGCAGGGGGTTTTAAACGATGTACTTCACTTCTTCAGAGAAAATGACATGTTTTCAGTAGCCTCTTGCTTAGATCATTAGAACTTTTGATTTATAGCTTTGTATGTACACATTAGATAACTAAAACATTTAAAAAAAAAAAAAAAAATTTGCATTTTCATATTGCATTTGAAACAGTGATATCTGGATTTCATCACCAGGTATTGCTTGAAGTTTAGTGACGGTGGAATTCATCTCCATCCATTAAACTTCTGCCTTAGACACCATAGGTCACCCCCGAGCAAACTTGCTGGATTTCATCACCAATAAGAATCTCGTTGTCCTTTCCTAGCCATAGTTTTTACTTTTTTTGTGAATAATTCAAGATTAGATCACATGCAAAACTCATAAATCGGACACTTAAAATTTACTACAGATTAAGATCAGAAAATAATTAATTAACCGCAGGTAAGACACATTGGTTGAAACCTAGGTTGTGATTGTTTTCGATAATTTTTGTAGTGTAAATTTATCATTCTAGTTTTGCATTCTTCTTTTTTTGAATTTGTTTAGATTTATTGCTTCATGGTTTTAACAAGGAATCAATCTAAAATGTTAAATCTAAATAATCAAATGGGTAATTCACAAAACATCCCCACCACCAACATGGCTACTTATCCTAGTGAATTTCAGGCAGGTTCGCCTGCAGGTCTTTCATGTCCTTCTACCGTCTATCACATGGCCATGCCCATGGAGGAAGACAATTCCTGTCATATTACCCACATTGATATGGCCCAAGTGCAAACTCACTTAAGAGATGGCACTGGCTATGTCCTTGAGCCAATACAAGATTCCCCTATGCAAGATTCTATTTTTCAGCAGGATATTGCATCAACCATACCCGCTGGTTTCACTCGGGTCTACACTAACCCTTTTTTTGAGGCTAATGTGGTATCTGTTCAGCCGGCTTCATCTCCAACATCTTCCCGGATACTCAATTGTCCTCCTTTGGAGACAAATGTAGTGTCTTCCCGACCACCTTCTCCTTCATGTACCCAGGTGTACACCAATTCTCTTTATGAAGTTGGTGGAAACTCTTCTAGCCATAACCAATTTCAACCCTCTTCTTCCCAAACCATTTATGGTTTCACCCTACCTGGGACACAGTCTACTGTTCCTTCCCAGGTATCGCCTACTTCTCCCAACTTCATCGCCCCTGCTATGCAGTCTTCTATGACTACCATGGCAGCCTGCCCTCCACCTTCATCCAATCATCCCACCTCCCTTGGGTTAGAGATTAATAAGGTTAAGGAGTATCTCGACAAATTGATTTTGCAACAATAGCAACAAAATGCTCAACCATCTGTCGTAGTAAAACCTACACCCCAACCAATTTCTACCCAGCCAGCTTTTATTAGCTCAGGCCCCACATGGGTACCCCAATCTTCGGTGGTGTCCATTCCTACCCCACCTTTCTCCCAACCCAGTCCAGTTCATCATTCAAACCAATCACCTTCTTTTCGGTATCATCCATACCAACAACCTGTCCATTCCACACCGCCTAATTCAAGCAATTTCATCCCATCTCATCAATTTTCCACTCTTCCATTACATCATCATAATCATCAAACAAGTCAGAATTTTCATGAATATTCTTGACTCCATGCTATGCAACAGCAGATTGACAACCTTATGCTTAACACGCCTGGCTCATTTAGTCAGAAACCTACGCTAAGGTCATTTATCAATCAACCAATTCATCCTTCGGTACCTTCACCACCATATCCGACTGATTTCACATTATCGAAGTTTGACAAATTTCGAGGAACTGAGGATCCTCATGAACATGTGAGCTCATTCATGCATGCTTGCTTTAGAATCCAAAATAATGATGCTCTTATGCTCAGAACTTTTCCTCAGACATTAGGAGGAGATGCTGTACAGTGGTATAATCATTTAGCTCACCATAGCATTTATGCTTACGAGCAATTGATTAATCTGTTTTTAGAACGATTCTCCCTGAATGTTCAAAAGAGAGTCTCATTAGCTGACTTATACAAGCTCAAGCAACATGACGATGAGACTGTTTATGACTTTGGAAACCATTGGAGGGCTATCATTAATAAACTGCCATTCTCCCTACCAATGGAGGAGTTAACCAAAATGTTCACCCAGAGTTGTCTAAAACCTATCTCTTGGTTACTCCAATTACAACAATACAGGACTTTTGAAGAGGCTTTGGCCCAAGCAAGTATCATAGAAGACATTAAAGTCCAAGAGGGTGTTTTAAAACCTCGTAGAAAAGAGTGGCAACAAAAGGGCCAACAACAAAATAATAATTATGGCCAAAACAAACAAACACAGGCTAGTACAGCCTCAAATGTTAACCAAGTTAATCAAGTGGTGGCGATTCAGCCCGTAATGGCTCAACAACAACAAGTAATGCAAAGTCAACTGCAACCAATTGTTTATCATGCGGTACCCGCCCCTACTCAACCAGCTCCCAATACTGGGCCAACCATGGAAACTCGACCTTGGAAAAACAATCGTCCCAAGCGACAATTCACACCTTTAGATGAACCATATGCGGTCATATTCAACAAGTTATATAGCACAAATCAGTTAACTTTACCTGAGTTTAAACCTTTAGACCCATATAGAAGGGGGAAGTATACAAGGAGTACCTATTTTGTCCTTATCATAGGCAAAATGGGCACGATATCAATAATTGTACAACTTTCAAACATGTGATCCAAGATCTTATTGAGATTGGAGCCATTAAATTGGATAGCCCCTTAGCCCAACAAAATCAAAATCTTGGTATATTTCAAACACCCCTTCCACATCGGGAGGAAGCTCCAAAAACTTCAGGGGGAGTAACTCAGGTAACTCCTCCTAATCAAGTCAACCATGTACAACAATACCAAGGTTTTATGGGTACTATTAACGTAGTAACCCGGGTTCAAAGGGCGAACCAACCAAATCAAGGTCGAACCACGACCACACTGTACAAACCCCGAGTCCACCTCAGGTAACAGTGACCCAACGACGTGCTAGTACTTCTCAACAACCGCTAAATCATTCTACTCAACGCCAACGACCCATCATGTCATTGAGTAGCCGGTAAACTACCAGTTTAAAAATGGCTTCTGCCAAGTTATCGATCTATGACCTCATTCAACAATCTCCCCCGCATAGAGAGGCATTAATGGAAATATTAAAGTTAACCGAGCTTCAAACTCAAGATACTAATGCCTTCAACAACTTTGTGGGGAGTATTCAAACATGCATGGAGCCCTCCATCACTTTCTATGATTTTGAAATCAAACCTATGTCAACAAAAAGTATAGATCCTCCACTACATATCATGGCCAAGATCGATAACAAGCCATTCAAGAGAGTCTTAATTGACACCGATTCCTCAATCAATATCATTATAACATCGGCGTTGAGTCATCTAAAGCTGTCGCCATCCCTTATCACAAAGTCGAATTTTACTCTTAAAGCATTTAATGATGCTTTATCTTCCACGGTTATCTTCAATCAGTATTAAGCGTATTCGGATATTTGGGGATTCTCAACTCGTGGTTAAACAAATTACAGGAGAATACCAAGCCAAAGAACCTACCATTAAGCTTTATCATGATGTAGCAATGAAGTTGCTCTCTAAGTTTGATTGGTATGAGATCACTAGTTTGCCTCGTTCGACTAATAGATTTGCGGATGCCATGGCCTCTCTTGGATCATTGATTCCAAAGGACTCCCTTGGAGAGGTACTGACCCCTAATCATTTCCACAATTTCTAAGTCTGCAATTGTCTGTGCTGAGTCTAAAGATGAAAAAGATGTTTGCTTTATCCATTCGGATCCATATGAGCCTTGGTCTAGTGAGATAGTAGCTTTCCTCAAGTTTGGAACACTTCCACCTGATTTGTCTTGAACTGCCCGCCGTTGCTTTAAGCAAAAGGCAGCTCATTTTGTTCTTTTGGGGGATGTGTTGTATAAACGTGGATATGATGGAGTACTCCTCCACTGTCTAGAAGCAGGTGAAACACATAGAGCTATTGTTGAAGCCCATGATGGTACTTGTGGTGGTCATTTTAGTGGAATGGCCATTGCGAAGCGTATTTTATGTATGGGGTATTATTGGCCCACTATGGAACAATATTGTTGCAAATATGTTAAACAATGTAAAAAGTGTCAAGAACACGCTAATTTAATCCATATACCATCACAAGATTTACAGCCCATCCAAAGCCTTTGGCCCTTCTCACAATGGGGTCTCGATTTAATTGGCAAGATTTCACCTGCCTCTTCAGGACAGCATACTTTCATCATTACGACCACTCGAATACTTCACAAAGTGGGTTGAAGCTATTCCTCAAACCAGATAATGACAGGTCCTAGAATTGTGGAGTTTATACTTCACCATATCATTTGTCGTTTTGGTATTCCCTCTAAAATCATTTTTGATAACGGCAAGTCTTTTAAGAATAAGGATGTTCGAGCTCTTTGCGAAAAGTATAATATCCAACATAGTTTCTCAACTCCTTACTACCCACAAGCAAATGGACAAGTCGAAGCTTCCAATAAGACCATAATTGCTATTCTTAAGAAACTTGTTAAAGAAAATCATAAAGATTGGCATACACAAATCCCCTTGGCATTATGGGCTTACAGAACAAGCATCAGAACTCCCATTGGGGCAACGCCATTTTCTTTGGTCTATGGAGCTGAAGCAATCATGCCTCTTGAGCTCGAGATCCCTTCCTTGCAAATTTCTTTGTAGGAATTTATCGATGATGATACTGCTAGACAAGCACGTATTGATCAACTCACACTCATAGATGAAAAACGAATCAATGCTTTAGAGCATTTGCGAGTTTATCAAGACCGATTGAAACGTGCTTACAATGCCAAAGTTCATCTAAGAGAATTTCAAGTAGGGGATCTTGTCCTTAAAGAGAATCAACAAAACACCAATGCATTGCCGCATCTTCGAGATAAATTCGTGGCTAATTGGTTAGGTCCATATATGGTCACTGAAAGAGTGGGTAATGGAACTTATAGACTTGCCAGTTTAGAGGGAGAGGAAGAACACGAACCACTTAATGTTATACACTTGAGGGCATTTTACGCATAGTTTGAATTTTATATGTACATATATACATGGCTTGTAAAAAAAAAAAAAAAAACAAAACACAAAGAATTTGCATTTCATTGTTAGTTGCATACATCTCATTCAAAAACATTGCATTTCATGTGCATACATCTCATTGAAAACCATAACATTTCATTTTCAGCCATAGTCGCATATCATGTTAGAGACCATTCTATCTTTTGGATATAAAATTTTGTCAAACAAAAGTCATGTTGCCTTAATCAGGGGCACCTTCATAAAATCCATCAAACCGAATTGTCATTCGTACATCCATTTTCCATTTGCACTTGTTTACATTGCCAAAATGTTTTCAGTCACTCAGCCATTTCTAGTGTTTTAAGAAAACTTCGAAATGCATGTCAAAGTTCTCTAGGGCCATATCACAAATTACACTAAATAAAATCTTGAGTATTGGGAAATGATTTCAAAAGCGGTCTTGAACCTATCACATTTTCACATCTTAAAAACATCTTGTGTCAAAGAGAGATAACACCATTCTTGGGTTGTGCCTTGAAGTGAAAAGGGTAATCCTCATTTGTCCTATCATGCAAACATATTCCATAAAATAGTGGTTCTTACCACTATCACAAGCAAATAACAAAATATAAATATAAACAGAGTAGTAAGGATAGGGTAAAATTCTCATCATACTTCGGTTGAGAATCCGATTCCCCAAAGCTCTAAGGAAATGAACATTTTTCACACACCACTGATCCCAAATAAGTTGTAAGGATCGTACTACTTTTCCATTCAGACGGATAGGTAGTCATCCCCAAGGCTTACAAAGGTCAAAAACAACATGGACTATGGAGTTAACCTTCATCGGGGCTATAGACGCTTGACTGGCAGTGGAGTATACTCATTGCGTGGCGACATGTCTCTCCTCAAAGAGAGACCTCTGAATGCTCATACGGATAAACTAGCTTTGGGGTCTTCTCCATAACAGGGTTACCTAATTTGTGCAAAATGAGGTTAATGAACACACTTGCACACACACAGGTTTTTGATTGCCTAGAGTCACTACCATGCTTCTGATTTGGTTAATGAACTCACATGCACACACATTTGGTCCTAGTTGAATTAGGCAGTATTAGTAAGTTTGTTTGATACCACTAGCATGTTTGAGTCTTTGTAAAATAGTCTTCATCCATATTTTCTTCCATATTAACCTCCATATCTTCTTCCATATTCATGTCATTCCATACATCATTCATTCACAAGCCACCAAGTTCGGTGCCCCTGATTAAACAATTATGATAACAGTTGGCTAAATCTAACTATCTAAAAGTATGAGTGCTTCTTAGTGCATATTTCATTTACTTAGTCTAGCATTAATCATCTATAACTTTGCATTCCATATGCATCAAAAACATTAAAACATATAAAAACATGCATCACAAAAACATAGGCATTCACACACAAGAGAGTAAAACACCAAATAAATAAAAGCCATGTATATATATATATATATATGTATAAAGATCAAAATGTACAGTGAATGCCAAAAGGCTACAAAATACAATAGAGCACCAAGGCTCATAAAGAGTGCATCTAAGCACTAAGCTAACCATCAAAAGAGGATCCCTAGACCTAGTGGTGTGCCTAGACTCACTACGCCTAGAGATAGAGGAGGATGGAGGATCAGGCAACACAATGTGATGCCTAAAAAATGTGTCCTCCAGAGCCTCAATATAACGAGTCCTAGACCTAAGTCTAGATATGTCTATCCCGTGTCGTCGCTCTCACTCCGCTAGCTCTGCCTGGAGTCTTGTCATCCTGTCATCCTGGGGCACCCTAGTCGCTCCATCCAAGTCCGCCTGCATCTGGGCCATCCTATCCTCTCGAATAGCTATCGGGGCATCCCCGCTCTCGCAACCTGTTGCTCCAACTGAGCTATCCTCTCATCCTGGATAGCTAGCATAGCATCGCGTTCTGCTATCTGCTACTGTAGCTGCGCCAGATCATCCTCGTGCCCGCTAAGGGGTACCTCCCTAGTCTCTCCTGCAGACTCTCCTAGGCCCTCGCCATCATCCTCCTCGTCATCTCCACTCCTCGGTGTCTACCGTACCATCTTCCCCTTTTGCCTTCGATTGTCAGCTCGAATGCGGGGACCCTCCCTGTGCTTGGGAACCTCTGCAGTTCCCTCATCCTCTCCAGCTCCAACAACCACCAATGGTGGCTCCCACCTCGGCTCTGTGGCCATCCATGCTGCATACTCAGCTGTTACCCCGACATCGTCCATGTCAGGGATCTCCATGTCCTCATCATCCTCTGTCGCCTCTCTCCATGGCTCAGCACACGGAAAATCCCCCTCTGATCTGTGCCTTCGATAGCGCACTGGCTCACCGGGGACATCCTATCTCAATCTGACCTGGCGGAGCACTCGAGACATCTGTATGTACTCCGCCTCACTGTGGCCCCGACCCACTACCCATCTAGCTTGTCACACCCGTCTTAGATTCTCTCCATCACCGATCCACCTTGCCTCCCGCTAGGGCCTCCAAATGACTTGGGCATCTGTCAAGTCTGCCCATAAACTCCTATACCATTGCCCCAATCTCACGGGGTAGCTCGGCTGTCTCTCCTCCGCCACTGGCCATCTCCTACCATAAGCTTGGCTCATGTCCCAGTAAGCACATGGCAACCCCTCTGGTCGGGCCACTCTGAAGTGCTCCCAGCCCCAGCACTGGAGAACCAAACTGCAGCCTAGGCCCTTCCGGCCTTGTCTCCGAACCTCATACAACTCCCGGTACACCTGTGCCAATAAAGCAGGCGCCCATGCATACACTACCCTATTAGTGAGCATCTCGCTCACTACACCCATCAGGTTCCATGGAAACCTGCACCCAGTGCTGTTCGGGGCCACAATGTTGGCCAATACGAACATCATCAGAGCCTCCACCGCTACTAACTCCTTAGCCATATACATGGCCAAGTAAGGAATCCCCCCGCTCTCCGTCCGGATCTCCCTCCAGTCATCCCCAAACAACTTGGCCATCTCCGTGGCCCTATCTCGTCCAACCTCCACCCACGCCCCCTCCACGGGCACCTTGAGGATGTGGTATACATCCTCAAGTGTCACCGTCATCTCTCCAGTCGGGAGCTGGAACGTCCCTCGATCTGGATCCCACCTCTCGGCCAAAGCCGAAAGGTACCCCTCATCTGCCCGAACTACCTCCAACCGGGCTGCCTCCACTAGCCCTACTTCTTCCAATGTCTCCCAGTATTCCTGGGACAATGACCTCCTCATCCCCAGAATGATAGGGGAGAATCGGTGCCGTGCCTCTAACACCCTAAGCTGCAAAACAACAAAACAAAAAAATTGGTTACAAATTTTTTCCAAAAACAAAAAAAACAAAACAAATAAAAGTACTTGCTTAAATAAAAAAATACCTCATCTGGCTGCACTGGCGCGTCCGCTCCCATCTCCGCCATAGCTCCCACGTGCTTCACTCTCCCACACAACCTTTCACTTCACTTCACTTCATTCCACTGCCTCAGACGCACTTCTCTCAAGCTCAAACACACAAATGAGCGAAATTCTCGTTGAAATTGTTTAAATAGCTGGTTTTGGCACCCTGAAATGCAGTGGGGTGTTTCATGGTGCATTCAGACATAGTGGGGCGTTTCATGATGCATTCAAACACCGGAGGGCATTTCTGCCACCTCCAACTGCATATCGACGTTTGGTGTCAGTATTGAATAAAAGAACAAAACTTGCAAAATTGAAGCTTACCTCCTCCAAATTTCATTAAATTGCATTCATCCATTCTTCTTATCATAATAAAACATTTTGTGAAGGTTACAACAGTTTTGGAAACAAATTTTGTCATTTTTCTCAAAAAGCGCATCATTCATCATTGATTTACAAATTGGGTTAAAAACAGTCAAAACCTTCACAAAATTAACAACATTCATCAATTCTTCTGATCTATCGTCAATTTCATTCATTCTTCTTTCATCATGCATATTTTTGCCAAACTAAATCAAAGTAAACCTCGTATCTAGTGGTATATTCTATCACCTTGGCGATTGCAGCGATTTGCATCCATGCAATTCGGTAAGAGGATTAAACCACCATAAGGACACTTACCATTTATCATCATCAATTATTTCACTTGTTTGAAAATTGGAAATCAATTCTGGGTATCCTACTTTTTAAGTGACCTCATACCAAGATCAATTTGCTCAACAATTGTCATTGATGGCCTAGTTCATGGGGCCTTAAACGTGGACAAATCTTCAATATCATCATTATTTTGAGTCTTGCTAGAGATTAAGGCTACCTAGGTTGATTGGTTCCGACCCGAGGAATTATCCATACAGTCACTAGGAGAATCTCTGAAGTTCTGGACTCTTTCATATTGCATCTATGCATATCAATGACACCAACAAGGCAATTTCATCAACAGTATGGATTCACCCACAGGAGTTGGGGCATCCGTTATCAATTTTTTTTTTTTTAACTTTCCTAATAGTAAAATTCATCTTACATGATCATGGAATTTAAAATTTGGCAAAAATCCCTTTCTAACCGTTGGGTTAGAAAACGGTTCATCTTTCACATCACTCATATCGTCTTCAAATCATATCCTTCTGGTTTGTACACCAACCCCTTTTCTGTTGGGACATAAACAGATGGTTCATACACCAACCCCTTTTTTGTTGGGACATAAACAGATGGTTCATACACCAACCCCTTTTCTGTTGGGACATAAATAGATGGTTCATACACCAACCCCTTTTCTGTTGGGACATAAACAGATGGTTCGTACACCAGCCCCTTTTCTGTTGGGACATAAACAGATGGTTCATACACCAACCCTTTTTTTATCGTTGGGGCAAAAAAAAAAAAACGGTTCATTTTCTTCTGAATTTCTTCCAATTGGCTCGTGAGAACCATTCTCGCTTGCCAATTGAGGGGGTAAGCTGATAAATTTTAAACATTCTTTTATTCTTTGGTCTTCAAAGTTGTGCTTTAGTCTTGAGAGAGAGTTGCGTCTGATCCAGCTTTTCAGGTGTCCTAAGTTTTTGTGCTTGCATTGTGTCTTCACACAAAGCATCTCAAAAAGGGGCATCTGTAGACACCAAAATCCAGCCACTTGCAAGTCATCTATACCTTCTTGTCAGCCACGTGTCGGTAATCCACCTTCCCGCCATTATTTGGCCCAATTTCACCTTTTCCCGCCATTATTTGGCCCAATTTCACCTTTTCCGCCATTTTTCATCCCCAAATTTATTTAAATTAATATTTATTTTAATATTTTAATATTTTAATATATATATTTAAATAATAGTTTAAGTGATTTGATCTGAGTCGTCCATCCTTCATTTAATCTCATCCGTCCATCCATCTTAATCAATTCCACAACCAAGATTTATTCTCTACCTTTGGATCTGCTTTAATCTTAGCCACACGTTCAAAGTGTCGTTAAAACCCTAAAGTGTGCCCTAAGAGTGGATTATAAATCGAGTCACTTTGATGGCTCAAACCCTATGTCTTTTGCTACTTCTATCTCTGATTCTAATTCTTCTACTGCTATCTCCTCTCTTCTGCTACCCTTTCATCGCATCCATCGTCGCTTCCATCGCCGCTTTCACCGCCATTCCTTCTGCA